>OX387371.1:0-1200000 GCA_947563465.1 Archips xylosteana
TTTCCGCTGAGGAAATCCGGCGGAAATTGAAGAAAACTAAAAACCACGTGTCGGCGTGCTCGGACTTCCGGCCGTGGCAGAGCAGCGCAACTTGCAGGGAACGAGCCTAGCAGTAACACCAGCCTGGAACCGCAAGTTGCAGATTTTTATCTTTTTTGGTTTTCGAACTATAATTTATTTAGTCTTTGAACTTTGACCCTTAATTGTGCCGAAACGCGTAGAGTCGCGTGGGTTTTGACACCTGTATTTTGTGCGGGCTAAGTGGCTTTACGTAGCTGTATGTTTTTAAGATTTTTAATTCGGCTCTATACTTAGAGTTTTTTCGGAAAACCGAATTTTTCGTTTTTCTGAAAAATTTTCTCTATTTTTAATTATTTTTATATTGTATTCTATTGTGTCTTGTGCGCCTTATTTCTGTGTATTTTTTGTGTATTTTTTCATATTTTTGTGGCCAGTAGTTTGGGATTTATTGAATTTTTTCTAAATTATCTTATAAATTCTAAATTATTATTATTTTGTATTTTTTGACACCGTGACGGTGCTTAGGAAGGTGGTTTCCATCGACTGAAGCACCAGCGCGGGTTGGTTATCTCTTATTTTAAAGAAATTAGACTTTTTCGGCCATTTTGTTTTTAGGTACCAGTTTTTATTTCTTAGTTATCTCCCGAACCCCTGGCCGTAGAAATTTGGGAAAACTTTTCATAGCTTCTATTTTTTGGCCCCTACACGCTCCCACCAAAATTTTTCATTTCTGGCGCACAAGAAATTTTTGGGCTGGGAACACTTTAGGGAGCAAGAGGAGGTCGTGGGAATACTGCTGGAGAAAGCCCGGTAGTTCTCCGACGCCTGGTTCCAGAGTTATCAACTCCTAAAGTTGGAGTTTGACAGCTCGGCGGCCATTTTTCTTTTCTTTCGGCCGCTATAACTCGGGAACTAGGGGTCTCAGCGATCTGCGGTTTTCTTCAGCAGATCCGGGGGCTTGTTGACTACCCGCCCCTCTACTTTTCAGGCCATTTCAGGCCCTGAAAAATTTGTCTCCCGGAAGTGATTCCAGCGGCTAGAGTTGATAGAGCGAAGCCGGACAGAGGAAATCCCACTGTTCTACGACCACCGGGAGCGGAGTTGCTGGCGGTCAAAACTTGTGTTTGACAGTTCTGGCCGCCATCTTGGGGTTTTTCCTCCTCCGATATCTCCGGAACGGTGAGTCCTAGAGCTCTGCGGTTTTCTTTGTTAGGGAGCCCGGTCGGAACTCTACCCGACGAGACTTTTTTCAGGAAGGATCTGGACATTTTGATCCTGAAAATTTTTCAGGATTCCGATTTTCCTGAAACAAGTCTCCAACGGAGCGTCTTGGAGAGCTCTCCTAGGGGAAGAAAACCGCGTTCCGATTGGACCATTGGTTCCTGAGATACGTCCTGGTATCGGTTTTCGGCGGCCATTTTGTTTTTGGTACCGAGAACTGTGACCGGTCATATCTTTGGAACCCTTGGAGCTAGCGGGGCGTGCTTGGTGTCCCTGAGGAGCGCTCGGGAAGAGCTATCCTTTGGGTGGAGTTTTGTGTCTCTACGTAGAGCCGAATTAGTTGTAAGACAAAAAATTTTTTATTTTTCATTTTATTGTACGATGTAAGTAGTTTTAAGACTTGTGCTGTATAGTACATATTTCTGTTGTGGATATTGGCTCTACATAGAGCAATTTTGTTCAAAATAAAAACTTTTTGTTTCAAAATTTTTTGTTCGTGTAATTTGACTGTGTGTTTTTATGTAATTTGAACTGTCGTTTTCAGTTCAATAATAATATAGACTGACTGACTTTTTAAATTGACTTTTTATATTGTGGGTTCTTTTTAACTGACAGGCAGCCCTTTTACAGCTGCCGTTTTTGTGACAGAGTCTGTGACTCCTATTTAAATATAGTTCCCACTTAATTGATTTGGTTAAGACATTAGTGCGGTTGTGCCAACTATATAACTTTTACAAATCGTTCGGCACCACCTGCACTTGTTTAGTCTACACACCTTTACCTCCGACATGTTTGGCTTTAGAACCCCTGCTGGGAAGGCAGCAGGCGGAAGGTTATCTTTCAGCCCAGGTAGTCCGGGGGCTAAGGAGGCCAGTGTTGGACGTGGCATTGGGGATCTGGAGGCTGGTAGGATGAATACCACCATAACCCTCGCCGATGAGACTTCTAAGGCGGGTCCCTCGGGGAGGAAACCGCCTACCTCGCGAGGCGGGAAGCAGCAACCTGTGCAAAAGACTTCTACCCCCGTTTCGGTGAAGTTCTCGGAGAGGGTTGCGGAGGCTAGGCGAGTTCTCCATAAAGCAAAAACCAACCTCAAAGCTGCGAATAACCTGAAGACTGAGATTAAGACGGAAGTTACGATTGCGCTGGATAAACTTTATCAGATGGTGAAGAGCTCAGATTTAGTCGTGTTTGACGGCGAATCTAAGGCTAGAGGAGAGCAGGCGGGTCCTAAGGGCGTTGAGTCGGAGAAGCCTGCTGTTGACATGCCATCCCATCCAGTTGACCACTTGTTAGTCAAGAGACTCGAGGATCACGAGAGGCTTATGGTGGAAAATAGCAAGAGGATGGAGGAGCTGAAGGAGACCTTAGATTTTACGTTGGATAAGTTGGCGAATGGTACCTATGCCAGTGTGGTTGCGGGTCACTCTTGCCGCCCTCTGAATCCTGTCCAGGAGAGGGGGACTCTCCATTCTGTATGCGTCACCTCTACGGACCAGGAGGAGACTGGGGAGGATGTGTTGAATAAGGTCAGAAAGGCAGTTGACGCAAAGGAGGGGTGGATCAAGGTGGAGAGAGTGAGGAAGGCGAGGGACCGGAAGGTCATCATTGGCTTAGGAACAAAGGAGGATAGGGAGAGGATTAAGGAGCGCCTTAGAACGGGGGGAGTTGGTCTCAGCGTTGAGGAGGTGGAAAATAGGGACCCACTGTTGATTCTTCGGAGTGTCCTCTCGGTTAACACCGATGATGATATTGAGACTGCTCTTAGGAATCAGAACCGGGTCGTTTTCCGTGATCTCAACGCTGAGGACGACAGGGTAAAAATTAGGTATAGGAAAAGGGCAAGAAATCCGCATACGAATCATGTCGTAATAAGTGTATCGCCGGTCATCTGGCGGAGAGTTCTGGACGTTGGCACGCTGCACATTGACCTTCAACGTATTAAGGTGGAAGACCAGTCACCTTTGGTCCAGTGTACGCGATGCCTAGGTTTTGGTCACGGGAAGCGTTTCTGCCATGAGACTGTGGATTTGTGCGGTCACTGTGGCGGCCCGCATATGAGAGCGGAGTGTCCTGAGTGGTTGGCTAGGGAACCAGCAAAGTGCAAGAATTGTGAGAAAGCTGGTTTTACGAGCACGGAGCACAATGCGTTCGACTTGGCTTGCCCTGTCAGGATAAAGTGGGATGATTTGGCCCGAGCAACAGTCGCGTATTGCTAAGGGCAGCCATGGTGATCGGACACCCTACCGGGTGGTGCAAGCAAATTTGCAAAGGAAAAGGTTGGCAACGGAAGAACTCCTCATTGAGTCGGGAAAGCGTGGAATTGCTGTGGCGCTTTTGCAGGAGCCTTATGTGGGAGGGTCCAAGGGGATGAAGAGTAGGAGAGGAGTCCGGGTGTTTCAGAACGTGGGTGCTGCTGAGGGAGTTGTCAAGGCAGCTATAGTTGTTTTTGACGACAAACTTGAGGTCTTACAGTACCCTAAGCTCACCACAAATAACTTCGCTGTGGTGGGTATACGAACTGCTGCCTGGGAAGTAACTCTCGTCTCTTTTTACTTTGAGCCTGACCAGCCCATATTACCCCATCTTGAACACCTTAGGAAGATAGGGGAGGAGGTAGACTCAAATAAGTTAATTATAGGAGGAGATGCCAACGCCAAGAGCACTTGGTGGGGGAGCCCTGTTATTGACCACAGGGGGGAGGAGTTGTTAGGAGTTATTGATGAGCTTGACCTGCAAATACTCAACAAGGGGAAAGTTCCGACCTTTGATACCATTAGGGGTGGTAAAAGGTACAGTAGTTATGTAGATGTGACCGCGTGCTCCACTAACATCTTGGATCTAGCGGATAACTGGCTAGTTGACGAAGGCTTCACGAGCTCAGATCACAACGCAATAATTTTCGGTATCTACTTCCAAAAATCATCCGGTCAGCAAATTAAGCGTACTACTAGAATGTACAACACTAGGAAAGCAAACTGGCCTGAGTTTAGTGATAAACTAGGTCAGTTAATGCTGCAAAATAACGTAAATAAATTTGAGATTGAGCAAATAAATGATACATTTGGAGTAGAAGAAATAGTTAGTAAAGTTACGAAATTGATAGAGGAAGCGTGTGAAAAAACTATACCTAAAAATAAAACAAAGGAAGTACTTACCGTGCCGTGGTGGTCTGAGAGGCTCGCAAAGTTGAAGAAGGAAGTCGCTACCAGGAGGCGTAGGATCCGCTGGGCCGCCCCTGTGCGTAAGTCGAAGGTCGTGAACGAGTACCTGGAAAAGAAGAGTGAGTATGAGTCGGAAGCAGCGAAGGCGCAAGTTGATAGCTGGAAGGAATTTTGCGGGAAGCAGGATCGGGAGGGGGTCTGGGAGGGGATCTACAGAGTTATTGGAAGAACAAAGAGTAGGGAGGAGGATGTTCCAATGGAGGTGGATGGGAGAGTCCTAAGTCCGAAGGAGTCCGTGGGACTTCTTGCGGAAACCTTTTACCCGGTTGACTCTGTAGTGACCGATAACGATCATCACCGTTTCATAAGAGCAGAAGCGGAGAGGGTTAATACTGATGTACGGGAGAACAAGGACGAACCACCTTTTGTAATGACTGAACTAATTAGTGCGAGTGAGTCTTTCAATCCTAAGAAAGCTCCCGGAGTGGAGGGCTTCACAGCGGACATATGCCGACATGCAATTGGGAGTAATCCAGATATTTTCCTGGCTCTGCTCAACAAGTGCCTTGAGCTCGGTTATTTTCCCAAGGTTTGGAAGGAGGCTACTGTTGTGGTTCTCAGGAAACCGGGCAAGGAGACCTACACCACCCCCAAATCCCACAGGCCCATTGGGTTGCTGCCTATAATGGGTAAAATTTATGAAAAGATGTTAGTGGCCCGACTGAAGTACCACCTATTGCCAAATATCAGCTCCCGCCAGTATGGTTTTATGCCGCAGAGGAGTACCGAGGACTCCCTCTATAACCTCATGCAGACTATCCGTATGAAGGTTGAACAGAAGAAGATTGTAACGATTGTGTCTTTGGATATAGAGGGAGCCTTCGACTCTGCATGGTGGCCAGCCATCAGAGTTCGATTGGCGGAGGAGCGGTGCCCGTTAGGGCTCAGAAGGGTTATGGATAGTTACCTCCAGAACAGAAGGGTAACGGTGAGGTATGCGGGGGAGGAAGCCAGCGTAGCTACCACAAAGGGTTGTGTGCAAGGGTCTATTGGTGGTCCGATTCTTTGGAATCTTCTCCTAGACCCGCTTCTTAAGAGCCTGGAGGAGCGGGGAGACTACTGCCAAGCATTTGCAGACGATGTCATCCTTGTCGTCGACGGTGATACAGCCCAGGTGATAGAGCGTAGAGCGAATGCTGCACTTGAACATGTTCAAGCGTGGGGTGTCAGAAATAAATTGAAGTTTGCCCCGCATAAGACCAATGCGATGGTGGTTACGAGGAAATTGAAGTATGACACTCCGCGGTTGAGCATGGGCGGGATCAGCATCGCCATGGCGAAAGAAATTAAAATACTGGGGGTCACAATCGATGATGGGTTGACTTTTAACAAGCACGTCGCGAATGTATGCCGCAAGGCGATTGGTATACATAAGCAGTTGTCGAGGGCCGCAAAAGCGAGTTGGGGACTTCAACCTGAAATAGTGCGAGTAATTTATAATGCAGCGGTAGAGCCTATTATCCTGTACGCCGCCAGCGTGTGGGCGCCTGCTGCTGAGAAATTGGGGATTATTAAGCAGTTAGGAGCAGTGCAGCGTAGCATAGCCCAGAGAATATGCAAAGCATATCGTACGGTCTCCCTGAACTCTGTGCTTGTGCTGGCTGGGCTGCTCCCTCTCGACTTGAGGGTCAGAGAAGCGGCTTCATTGTATGAAGCCAAGAAGGGAGTGCCTCAGCCAGCATTGGGGGGTTGGGAGATCGAGCGTATGGCTCTTGCGGTAAATGCCCCTCATCCGGCGGAGCGTATAAATTGCGAGATCATTAGCCTGGCAGACCGTGCACAATTGGACTCCCATAGTGACTTTGAGGTCAAAATTTTTACTGATGGGAGCAAAATTGGGGGCCAAGTCGGAGCGGCGCTATCCGTGTGGAATGGCGACGCCGAGGTGAAAGCTCTCAAATTCGCGATGCCTAAATTCTGCACGGTCTACCAGGCTGAGTTGCTAGCGCTTTGTAGAGCCACAAGGGAGATACTTCGGTATAAAGCTTCTTCGTTTGGAGTATACAGTGACTCCATGGCAGCTCTCCAGACGGTCAGCAATAGTGCTTGCCTCCACCCCCTTGCTGTTGAAACTAGGGATAACCTGAGTACAATATCTCGTAGTGGGAAAACTGTTGTTTTGCACTGGGTTAAAGCACATGTGGGGTTGGTAGGCAACGAAAGGGCTGACCAGCTGGCAAAGGAGGCCGCTTTATATTCCAAGCGTAAGCCGGAGTATGATTTGTGTCCTGTTTCGTTTGTCAAGCGTAGCATTCGTTGTGCTACGCTTGAGGAATGGAACTGGCGGTACACGGCGGGTGGAACGGCTGCAATAACAAAGATCTTTTTCCCGGACGCGGTGGCTGCTTACAGGATAGTTAGAAAGTTGGTGATAACTAATGTTGGGACACAGGTCATGACGGGGCACGGTGGGTTCTCCGAATACCTGAATCGCTTCGGGTGTAAGGAGAGTCCATCGTGCTTATGTGATCCATCTAAAGATGAAACTGTGCCACATATTCTTTTTGACTGCCCGATATTTGATTTGGATAGGTATGAGTTTGGACAAAAACTGGACATGACACTGACGCAACAAAATATGCATGAGGCAATGAAAAGTAAGGACAGAGATATAGTGTTAAAATTCTGTATAAAACTAGCAAATAAGGTTATTCTGAGGAATAAAACTAAGTAGATAAGTTTATGTTTACTTAATATTTGAATATATTGATGTTTAAGCATAAGACTCTGTAAAATTTTAATTGTGTATTAGTGATTAAGTGATTTGTTGTAAACGTTATAAGTAAATAATTCTGTTTAGAATGTTGTTGTTAATGTATAAGTAGTTCTAAGCAAAGAATTTGTTCAAATGTTTCTGTAATTATAAAGACTGAAGATTGGTTTAGTAAATAAATAAATTGTCCCCAACCCGATCCCCCCTTGGTGTGTTTATAGATAATAGTAAGTAGTGAAAGAAGATGTATGGTAATAGAGGACAGCTTGAGAGATCGGATTGTGTGACAAAGAGGCCAGAATGATTGATGATAGTTAAGTAGAAATAAGTAGTAGTAATTAGATAGCATAGTTAAATGGGCTCGGGCCCGAGCATTAAAGGTGATGAATGACAGAAAGATAAAGTATGCGGAATGATAGTACGAGATGTAGCAAAAGCGAGAACTGGTGTGTAAGATGTTGTTAATATAGGCTCCTACATGGTCGGAGGTATAGGGAATAAAAAAAAAAAAAAAAAAAAAAAAAAAAAAAAAAAAAAAAAAAAAAAAAAAAAAAAAAAAAAAAAAAAAAAAAAAAAAACCTAACCTAACCTAACCTAACCTAACCTAACCTAACCTAACCTAACCTAACCTAACCTAACCTAACCTAACCTAACCTAACCTAACCTAACCTAACCTAACCTAACCTAACCTAACCTAACCTAACCTAACCTAACCTAACCTAACCTAACCCAACCCAACCTAACCTAACCTAACCTAACCTAACCTAACCTAACCTAACCTAACCTAACCTAACCTAACCTAACCTAACCTAACCTAACCTAACCTAACCTAACCTAACCTAACCTAACCTAACCTAACCTAACCTAACCTAACCTAACCTAACCTAACCTAACCTAACCTAACCTAACCTTTTTTTTTTTTTTTTTTTTTTTTTTTTTTTTTTTTTTTTTGACGGTGGGAAAATGCGTTACGCATACGACCGCGCCGTGGGGACGACGCGGAAGTTATGTGGGACTCACCTCCCCCGTAACCTCCTTCCCTAATGGAAGGAGGGGGGGAGGCATACCCACTAAAAACCCACCGGTATTCCCTCTCTTGCCATTTGCGGATGCCATGGGAGAATTGAGAGTCACCACAGCATCCGCTGGCCGCCCCAGCCTATGCCGGGGCTCCCGCGCCAAGAGAGGGGGGGCCGGAATACTTGGTCCCCCCCCTAGACGTGTGGGCTATTACTGCCGACAGGGGATCCCCATCCCCCGCCGGCTAGCACCACTAGGGAAGGTTGGCAGCGAACTGTCGCCGCCTCCTTCCCGTCCGTCTGCGCCGGAGCGGGTTCGCGAGGGGATCATTCTCGCGTTCCCGCTCCCTCTCCTCCTTCTGCGACATGACGTCGTCGCAGAAGGAGGTGACGGCCTCCCAGGACGTCTCGCTCTCCAGCATCGCGCGTACGACGCTGGGGAGCGAGAGGTCGCCGCCAATCGTCGCCACCAGGGTGCGGCGCCGCTCAGCCCATGCGCTGCACACCTCCAAGGTGTGCTGGGCTGTGTCCTCGGCGGCGCCGCACTCGTGGCACGACGCCGTCTCCTCCCTTCCGGCAACCTTGTGCAGGTACCGCCCGAAGCAGCCATGCCCGGACAGCACCTGCACAAGGCGGAAGGTGAGGGACCCGTGATCCCTCCCGCACCACTCCTGGAGCACCGGGCGGATGGCTGCGATCGTGCGCAGGCCGTATTCGGCCTGCGCAAGCTCATCCGCCCAGCGCTCCAGCACCTCCCCTCTCCGGACCTCCCTGGCCCGGGCCAACTCCTGGGGAGCGAGGGACTCTCCCCGCTCCCTGCGCTCCATTTTGGCCCGGTAGGCCTCGGCAAGCCCGACCGCCTCAATCTCCCATGGAGGGGAGGCAGCGAGGGCTCCGGCCGCCGCCCAGCCCACCGTACGGTAGGCCCGGGCCATCCTCACCGCCATGACCCTCTGGGGCCTTCGGAGGAGGGCTTTGGTGGCGGCGGTGAGGGACTCCGCCCATATAGGGGCCCCGTACAGGGCCATACTTCTAATGACCCCTGCAAACAGGCGTCTGCAGGGGGCACCAGGTCCGCCCTGGTTGGGCAGGAGCCGGCCCAGGGCTCCCGCCGCGCCCACGAGTCGGGGAGCCATCCTGCGAAAATGCTCCCCGAACTCCCATTTTCCGTCGAGGGTAAGGCCCAGATATTTAATGTGGGCCTTCACCTCGACGGCCTCCCCATTAACTCGCAGGGCGGCCCCGCGCGGCAGCCTCCATCGGGGCCCTCGGAAGCAGAGGGCCTCCGTCTTCGTTAGGGCAACTTTCAGCCCCAGCGCCTCAATCCGCCTGATGACTAGGGTGGCTCCCACCTCCGCCCTTCTTACCACCTCTTCGAGGGTGGTGCCCCGGACGGCGATGAGGGTGTCATCTGCGTAGCAGTACACCGCCATCCGAGGCAGCACCCTCGCGCGGATGACCCAGTCGTACCCGACGTTCCATAATAGGGGCCCTAGCACGGACCCCTGCGGAACGCCACTGGTCACCGGCTGGGCCATCCGTATACCCCCCCTCCCCGTGTAGAGCACTACCCGCCCCGTCAGGTAGTGCCCTACAACCCTCCGGAGGTAGAGAGGCACCCGGTGATACCGGAGTGCCTCCTCTATCACTCCGAAGGGGAGGGACCCGAAGGCGTTGGCGATATCGAGAGATACCGCCACGGCCCCCTGGCCCCTCCTGGCCGCATCTTCGGTGAACCCCTTCAGGGCGGATAGGGCGTCCAACGTGGACCGCCCTACCCGGAACCCGAACTGGTTCTCCGCAAGATCCGGCCCTTCGCTCGTCAAGTGGTGGGCGATCCGGGAAGCGATCACTCTCTCGAGGAGCTTCCCGGTCTCGTCCAGCATGACGAGCGGCCGCCACCCGGAAGGAGAGTCCGCTGGCCTGTTCTCCTTCCGCAGGAGGACCAGGCGGCCCTCCTTCCAGGCCTGGGGGAACTGCCCCGCGACCAGGCACCTGTCGAGGAGGTCGCAGAGCCGGTCCCCCAGGTGCTTCACCGCAATGGGAAGCACCTTCCCCGGGACCCCATCCGGCCCTGGAGCCTTCCGGCACCCCTTCAGCCGGCCGACCACCCTCACCATTTCCTCCCCCGACACCGGGGGGACATCGGCGGGGGCTGCGGGCTCCTCCTCTGGGGGCGCCATCCGCGGCGGGTCGAAAGGCGGGCTTGCGGGGAAGAGGCCGTCGACCACCGCGGCGAGGACCCCCGGCTCGAAGTCCTCCGTGGGGGGGGACACCTTAAGTTTCGCCCGTACCATTCGGTACGGGCGCCCCCACGGATCCCCGTCCAGCGTGGCCAAGAATTCAGCATGAGCTGAATCCTTGGCACACGCGATGGCCACCTTGAAGGCGGCCTTGGCCGCGCGCAGTTCGGCGAGGAGCCTCTCCTCCTCGCCCGGCACCCGAGTCCGCCTCCTTCTGCACCGGGTGAAGGCGCGGCGGGCCCTGTCACTGGCGGCACGGAGGTCCGCCAGGTCCTGCGACCACCAGTATACGGCCCGCCTGGGCGCACCCTTTCGCGCCCTCGGCATGGCCGCGTCGCAAATGGCCGTCAGGTCCTCCCGAAACCTGACGGCCCTCTCGTCGACCCCCATTGTGTCGGGGGGGTCAGCGCACCACGCCCGGACCACGGCGGCTTCTTCCGCCCGGTCCCGATCGAGGCGGGAAATTGCCCATTTTGGGAAGTCCCCGCCTGGCCCACCCACCGCCCGGGCCGGAGGCCCGCGGGGCGCTTTGGAGACCCTGAAGCGGATGTAGAGGTGGTCCGACAGGGTCTCCACCTCCTCCAGGACGCGCCACTGGCTCACACGAGCGCCGACAGCTGGGGTTGTGAACGTGAGGTCCACAATTGACCCCCCCTGCTGCCGGACGCATGTGTTGGCGCGTCCTACGTTTTGCAGGACCAGGCCGATCATAGCGGCCCAGTCCCGCAGAAGCGCCCCTCTGTGGTCAGTGATGGGGGACCCCCACGCCGCGCACTTGGCGTTGAAGTCCCCCATCAGGACCACTTGAGCCGGCGATGCCCTTTGCACCACCGGCTCCAGGCCCCCCAGGAACCTCTCAAAATCTGAGAGGGGCCTGTTGGGGGAGAAGTAGACGCCGATGACGACTACTTCTCCCCAATTTGCCGCCGCATACCCAGCGCCCCTCTCTCTCAGGGAGAGGCGCTGCTGCCCGGCAGCCGGCACCACCACGCCCACCGAGCCTTCCGTGTCCCCAACCCAGTTTTGCTGGGGGGGGACGAAGTAGGGCTCGGCGACGACCGCCACGTCGATGCGCCACTCGGCTAGGACCTGCATTAGCAGGTCCTGTGCGCGAGCCGAGTGGTTGGCATTCACCTGTAGGAGCTCGTAATGCAGGTGTGCTGGCATTACGACACCTGCATTACGGGCTCCTCAATGGCCAACTGGCCGCCGCCTTCGGTTGGGGCCCGGGTCAAAGGGGCCTTACCCTTGACCGACGGAGGGGCGCACTTGGTCCCCCCCATCGTGTGATTGTGCGGTCGGCCCGATTGGGCACAGACCGCACATTTCGGCGTCGCCTCACAGGCCGCCGCCCGATGGCCCTCCTCGCCGCAACGGAAGCATTTAGTGCCGTGCTCGGCCGTTGACGGGCACAGGGCCCTGGTGTGGCCCAGCGCCATGCACTTAAAACAGCGCATGGGCAGGGCCTCCACCGGCGCGACGGTGGCAAGACACCAACCGATGGCCACCTTTCCCGCAGTGGCTGCAGCCTTCGCCACCACTGCGGGGCAGCGGACGATAACCGAGCACTGCCCCCACTGGCTGGCTCTGATTGCCCCCACCTTGATATCAGTAGGGGCGCAGCCTCCCTTTGTGGCCATGACGGTGGCGATCTCCTCCTTGGTCATCGATTCGTCGAGGCCCGACAGCCTCACTTCGGCGAACTTGATGGGCCGGGTCACCTCAGCCAGGTCGCCAATGGCCTGGAGGAGCATTTCGGCGAGTTTGTCGGCGCTGGGCCCTGGGCTGTCACCTCCAACCTCCAGCATCTTGGAGCCGGTCATTGTCGTCTTTATTTTAACCGACTCCAGGCCGGCCTCCGAAAGGCGTACGGAGGCTCTGGCTTTCGCCATCACCTCCACGTAGGTGGCCCGCACATCCTTCTTCAGGGTCACCACGACGGCGGCCGTACGTGGGACCTGAATTTTCGCCGCTTTCGGTGCGGGCTTTTGGGGAGGGGTTTGGGGTTGGGGCTTCCCCTTCCCGCCCTTGGCCTTGCGGCCCACCACTCTGGTCCAGGGCGTTTCCGTCCCAGCAGGGTTGGTGGGGGCAGTTTCCTGCTGCCGGCTTGTGCCCGGGACGGGCTGCGGCTTGGGGCCAGACTGGCGCCTGGGAACAGTTCCTGGTCCCTCTCCCTTACCTCCGCTGGTGGGAGGGGCCCTATTGGGCTTATTGGCCTTGGGGGCCGTTGGGCTAGCGGGTCGGCGCGTGGCGCCGTCCGACAGATGCGGCTGGGCGCGTGGGCGGGCCGGCGGCTCCCTCTTTTTGTCCGCTGCCAGTGGCGGCCTCCGCACCGGCTCCGGGGGGAGACGGGACTCCAAGTCCTCGAGGCGGGCATTAATCATGCCCCCCAGCGAGGTCAGGAGGTCCCGCCTCATCTCCTCAATGGCCCCCTTGAGGGAATCAGGAGACGGCCCCCTCCTGGCCACGGTAGAGGCCTTTTGGGCCTCTGTGTAGGCCTCCTTAAAAGCTTTGAGGTCAGCGCGGACAAGCTCCAGCTCCCGGGAGAGCCGGGCGTTGTCGGCGCGAAGCCGCCGCTGATCCTCCTGTGGCGTGATCGCGCGCATCGCTTCGATCGCGCGGATCACGCCAGCCGTGGCCTGGTTCAGTTGCCCCCTTACAGGGCCCTGGATGTTTTGGCTTCTTTTGACCTCCTGCTGTATGTTAGTAACATACAGCAGGGCGGTTGCAGCCAGCTCCTCCCTGGTCTTCTCCCCCTCAGCTTCAGAGTCGGCTTCCACGAATCGTGCCGCAGAGACCTTACGGTATGACGGGCGGTACGTGGTAGACGTATCGCGGTCCACCTCGTCCCCCGTTCCCTCCTCGGAGCGGTATGCCAGGCTCCTGTTCGCCTCTGAGAGGAAGGAATGGGACCCCAGGGAGCGTCCCTTGGCCCTGCCCCTTGCGGCCGCCCCCAGTTTCCTAGGGCATTCCGTACCCCTTTCCGGCTCCAGCTCCCCTGATAAGGGTCTCTTTTTAATAGCACCCGTTGTGTGCCTTAATTGGACCAGGGGAAGGTCCTCCTCCTCCAGCTCCATGTCCTTGGAGCCGGCATACTCATATTCACTCTCGGACGTGTCCGAGACGAGCACCGGGCGTTGCCCAGCAGGGCTCCTGTCCCTGGCCACCTCTTCCGGCCCTCGCGCCTTTGCCCTCCCTTTTGCCCCCGACCGGAGCGGTGGGAAGTCAAGGCGGTAAGCCGAGCCATCCGCGGAAAAATTCCCTGTGCGGGAACCGCCAGTGGGGCACGTGCCCCTACCCACCCCAGTGGTAGCCAGAGAACTGGCCTCCCCCCCCCCCTATGCTACCCCCCCCCAAAAACAGGTCCTTCCGGGGGTTGGAGCCAACCCCCTTCCCAGAACTGTTCTCCCCCATAACTAACCCCCCCGGTGTGGGATTCCAAAAAATGGAACGCCCACGGAGCCCTCCCCGGCCCCTTTACCCACCCCGCCTATGAAAACCCCCCCTTACCGAGCTGGTTTTGCCAGAAGGGCAAAACCTAACTCAAAACGGTCAAGTGCGAACCGTCGAAAATTACCAACTTAAGAAAAAGTTGGTAGTTTTCGCCAAGTTCCCACGAGACTATGAATGCTAGGAGTTGGTGTGAGGTGCCGTTAGGCGGCGCAAACTACCTCCTATCCAACCCACTAACAACCAAATCTCGGACCGTAATAGGACAGACGCAATTAATTTTTGAAGTTCCCGACAAACTTACAAAAGTAGTTAATTGCGCCTGTTGAAAAATATTAGCAATCAACGTTTCACCGAATAACTTCCGAATGGTAAGTTCGAAAATTATTCGGTAAACGGTATATGATTAAACTAATTTTTTCTAGTATCCCCGTGCAAAAAGAAGTTAAAGAAGTTAAGCCAAAAAGAAGTTATGAATTTTTGAAAAGTTGTGTTTTCTAAAAATTTCTAAAGTTCGACCGCAAAACGTGAAGCGTTTTGATGCCTAACTTTAAAAAATTAATTTTGAGTGACCCAGTGAAGCTGGAAACACGTAAAAAAGACCAAAATGTCGAGCAACTCACGCAGAAGGCAACGAGCACAAAAGAAACAGCGAAAAGCCACGGCAAGATAATAATTTTGGACGAAAACCAAAGCGCAAACCTCGAATTCGACCAAAATTTTCCCTCAACCTAACCTAACCTAACCTAACCTAACCTAACCTAACCTAACCTAACCTAACCTAACCTAACCTAACCTAACCTAACCTAACCTAACCTTTTTTTTTTTTTTTTTTTTTTTTTTTTTTTGGTGTGGAAAATGCACCTTATGCATCGTCACCGTTCGGGGAAACGGAGGTATGTGGGGCTCTCCTCTCACCAGGCATACCCACTAAAAACCACACGGATTCCCTCGTTTGCCATTGTGAACGCCACGGGAGCATAAGGAGTCACCGCAACGCCCACTGGCCGCCCCGGGATGGGGCTCCTCTGTCGACACCGTGCAATGCGGGCTCGGCACTCCCCGGCCTCCCCCGCTGGTGAAGGATTGTTTAAAGAGGTTTACTCCTCGTGGCTTCCGCAGATGCCCACGTTTCCGGCAAGCCGGGGTTACGTGCCCACACGTTAGCTTCCGCGCCCTCATGTCCCGCACTGAAAGCAGAGCGGAATCGAGGGCACGGTCGCCTCCGCCACCAGGCTCCCCCTCGCCTTTCCCTGTCCGCCGTGGCAGAGCAGGTACTAAGTTCGGGTTCGCCTCCGTCAAAAAGGCGTCGGCCCGAAGGCTCGACGCCGCCCTCTTGGGCCCGCAGGCCCGTTGGCTGGCAGGGTTCACCCGGTGGCCCTCTGCCTTTGGGCTCCCCCCGCCAGACCAACACCCCCCACCCCAGTCACGTCGAAGAAGTCAGTCGTCACGTCCGGCGACCACAGCCCTTAAAAGGGCTGCGTCGCCCCGGCATCACTGGGCTTACGCCCTCCGCCCGATGGGCTCACCCTCGCTTTCCCTGCCCAAAGGACAGGTACTTCGCTCAGGCTTGCCTCCGTCAAAAGGCGTCGGCCCGAAGGCTCGACGCCGCCCTCTTGGGCCCGCAGGCCCGTTGGCTGGCAAGGTTCACCCGGTGGCCCTCTGCCTTTGGGCTCCCCCCGCCAGACCAACACCCCCCCACCCCAGTCACGTCGAAGAAGTCAGTCGTCACGTCCGGCGACCACAGCCCTTAAAAGGGCTGCGTCGCCCCGGCATCACTGGGCTTACGCCCTCCGCCCGATGGGCTCACCCTCGCTTTCCCTGCCCAAAGGACAGGTACTTCGCTCAGGCTCGCCTCCGTCAAAAGGCGTCGGCCCGCAGGCTCGACGCCACCCTCTAGGGCCCGCAGGCCCGTTGGCTGGCAGGGTTCACCCGGTGGCCCTCTGCCTTTGGGCTCCCCCCGCCAGACCAACACCCCCCACCCCAGTCACGTCGAAGAGTCAGTCGTCACGTCCGGCGACCACAGCCCTTAAAAGGGCTGCGTCGCCCCGGCATCACTGGGCTTACGCCCTCCGCCCGATGGGCTCACCCTCGCTTTCCCTGCCCAAAGGACAGGTACTTCGCTCAGGCTCGCCTCCGTCAAAAGGCGTCGGCCCGAAGGCTCGACGCCGCCCTCTTGGGCCCGCAGGCCCGTTGGCTGGCAGGGTTCACCCGGTGGCCCTCTGCCTTTGGGCTCCCCCCGCCAGACCAACACCCCCCCACCCCAGTCACGTCGAAGAAGTCAGTCGTCACGTCCGGCGACCACAGCCCTTAAAAGGGCTGCGTCGCCCCGGCATCACTGGGCTTACGCCCTCCGCCCGATGGGCTCACCCTCGCTTTCCCTGCCCAAAGGACAGGTACTTCGCTCAGGCTCGCCTCCGTCAAAAGGCGTCGGCCCGAAGGCTCGACGCCGCCCTCTTGGGCCCGCAGGCCCGTTGGCTGGCAGGGTTCACCCGGTGGCCCTCTGCCTTTGGGCTCCCCTTGCCAGACCAACACCCCCCCACCCCAGTCACGTCGAAGAAGTCAGTCGTCACGTCCGGCGACCACAGCCCTTAAAAGGGCTACGTCGCCCCGGCATCACTGGGCTTACGCCCTCCGCCCGATGGGCTCACCCTCGCTTTCCCTGCCCAAAGGACAGGTACTTCGCTAAGGTTCGCCTCCGTCAAAGGCGTCCGCCCAAGGGCGAGACGCCGCCCTCACTGCGGACCCACGGATGGGCCCGCTGGCTCGGATCCCCCGCAACTAGTTGAGGGTTCACCTCACCACCCCTACCCCCCAGTATGTCAGTCAATTGCCACAGGTCATGGACCCATCCGCTACTCTTCTCCCCCTTAACCACCAGGGTTAACAGGGGAGAACCGTAACGGTCGTGCAGCCCAGGCGGTATGATCCAATACCGACCAGGCACATATGGAGATTGCTGACACACCCCCCCCCCCAAGTCGGATATTAGCCACCGGTAAGATAATGTACAAATACATTAGCTTACCGTTGTTGCCCAGGGTGCACCGTCCCAGGCGTTACCCTTCCCCACCCCATGAGGCCTCGCCGCCTCGGACAGAAGGGAGTGGTAACGCCCAGGCACTCGAGGAGGTTTCCGACATCGCACCCCAACCTAACCTAACCTAACCTAACCTAACCTAACCTAACCTAACCTAACCTAACCTTTTTTTTTTTTTTTTTTTTTTTTTGGTGTGGAAAATGCACCTTATGCATCGTCTCCGTTGGGGAAACGGAGGTATGTGGGGCTCTCCCCAAAGGGGGCCTACCCACTAAAAACCACACGGATTCCCTCGTTTGCCATTGTGAACGCCACGGGAGCAAAATGTGTCACCGCAACGCCCACTGGCCGCCCCGGGATGGGGCTCCTCTGTCGACACCGTGCAATGCGGGCTCGGCACTCCCCGGTCTCCCCCGCTGGTGAAGGATTGTTTAAAGAGGTTTACTCCTCGTGGCTTCCGCAGACGCCCACGTTCCCGGGCAAGCCGGGTTTACGTGCCCTCACGTTAGCTCCCGCGCCCTCATGTCCTACTCTGAAAGCAGAGTGGTACCGAGGGCACGGTTGCTTCCGCCCTGAGGCTCCCCCTCACCTTTCCCTGCTCGGGCCACAGAGCAGGTACTAGGCTTAGGCTCACCTCCATCACTCGATCCCTCTAAAAAAAAAAAAAAAAAAAAAAAAAAAAAAAAAAAAAAAAAAAAAAAAAAAAAAAAAAAAAAAAAAAAAAAAAAAAAAAAAAAAAAAAAAAACCCCAAAAGCTAACCCTCCCCATAAGGCGTTTGGCGCCTCAGCAGGTTGCAGAGCGGTGGAGTTTTCGGTAGCCCAGGCCGTGTGGCGAGTACGGCGGGGCTACTTACTAGGTCCAAGGTTGCAGAGCGTGCACTATTGGCAACCGAACGCCTGTCCCTCCTATGCTATCCCTCCCTATATAGGGCGTAAGTCGCATCGAGGCCTGTTGCAGAGCGGAGAACCTTTCGGTAGCCCAGGCCGTGTGACCAGCACGGCGGGGCTACTTACTCAGTTCAAGGTTGCAGAGCAGCTTCCCGTCAGCTACCTTACGCCCGTCCTCTCAAAATACATACATATCATAGATACATGGCCCATATAATACATATATACATATCCCCCCCAGTCGGATATTAGCCACCGGTAAGATAATGTACGAATACATTATCTTACCGTTGTTGCCCAGGGTGCACCGTCCCAGGCGTTACCCTTCCCCACCCCATGAGGCCTACGCCTCGGATAGAAGGGAGTGGTAACGCCCGGGCACTCGAGGAGGTTTCCGACATCGCACCCCAACCTAACCTAACCTAACCTAACCTAACCTAACCTAACCTAACCTAACCTAACCTAACCTAACCTAACCTAACCTAACCTAACCTAACCTAACCTTTTTTTTTTTTTTTTTTTTTTTTTTTTGGTGTGGAAAATGCACCTTATGCATCGTCTCCGTTCGGGGAAACGGAGGTATGTGGGGCTCTCCCCTACGGGCCTACCCACTAAAAACCACACGGATTCCCTCGTTTGCCATTGTGAACGCCACGGGAGCAAGATGTGTCACCGCAACGCCCACTGGCCGCCCCGGGATGGGGCTCCTCTGTCGACACCGTGCAATGCGGGCTCGGCACTCCCCGGCCTCCCCCGCTGGTGAAGGATTGTTTAAAGAGGTTTACTCCTCGTGGCTTCCGCAGATGCCCACGTTCCCGGCAAGCCGGGGTTACGTGCCCTCACGTCAGCTTCCGCGCCCTCATGTCCTGCTCTGAAAGCAGAGCGGAACCGAGGGCACGGTCGCTTCCGCCCACCAGGCTCCCCCTCGCCTTTCCCTATCCACCGTGGCAGAGCAGGTACTTGGTTTGGGTTCGCCTCCATCAAAAGGCGTCCGCCCGAGGGCGAGACGCTGTCCTCACAAAGCGGACCCACAAGTGGGCCCGCTACCCCTACCCCCCCAGTACGTCGGTCAATTGCCACAGGTCATGGACCCATCCGCTACTCTTCTCCCCCTTAACCACCAGGGTTAACAGAGGAGAACCGTAACGGTCGTGCAGCCCAGACGTTTATCACCGCCGAGCACATGTGGAAATTGCCGACCCCCTCCCCCCCCAGTGTGTCAGCAAACCCCCACAGGCCATAGGCCCAACCGCTACTCTTCTCCCCCTTAACCACCAGGGTTAACAGGGGAGAACCGTAGCGGTCGTGCAGCCCAGACATGTATACAAATTTACATGGCCGGACACATGTGAACGTTGCTGACCCCCCCATCCAGTCAGCCAGTCAACCCCACAGGCCATGGGCCCATCCGCTACTCTTCTCCCCCTCAACCACCAGGGTTAACAGGGGAGAACCGTAACGGTCGTGCAGCCTGAACCATGCCCTTTCGCGTAGCTTGGTGCAGGCACATGTGGAGATTGCTGACTGAACCCCCTCCCCCCCAGTCGGATATTAGCCACCGGTAAGATAATGTACGAATACATTAGCTTACCGTTGTTGCCCAGGGTGCACCGTCCCAGGCGTTACCCTTCCCCACCCCATGAGGCCTACGCCTCGGATAGAAGGGAGTGGTAACGCCCGAGCACTCGAGGAGGTTTCCGACTTCGCACCCCAACCTAACCTAACCTAACCTAACCTAACCTAACCTAACCTAACCTAACCTAACCTAACCTAACCTTTTTTTTTTTTTTTTTTTTTTTGCGGTGGGAAAATGCATTACGCACTATCCCTGCGCCGTCGGGGAACGGCGCAGGGGGTGTATGGGACTCTCCTCCCACCTTCTTTCCTTCCAAGACAGGGAAGGAAAGAAGGTAGGAGGCCTACCCATTAAAAACCCACCGGTATTCCCTCACCAGCCAATTATGCGGATGTCGTGGGAGCATAGATTGTGGCACCACAACATCCGCTGGCCGGCCCGGTCTAACCGGGTCCTCCTCTCCGAGAGGGGGGGATCGGGAACACATGATCCCCCCCTAACACTTGTGGGCCGTTTGACTAGCGGTGGATCCCCTGTCCCCGCCAGTCGGCTCCACCTTAGGGTGGAAGAGCGGCGGCAAACTGCCTCCGTCTTCTCCCCGTCCGTCTCCGTCGAAGCGGGTGCGCCAGAGGGTTGCTCTCGCGCTCCCGCTCCCTCTCCTCCTTCTGCGAAACAACTGTTTCGCAGAAGGAGGAGACAGCCTCCCAGGAACTCTCGCTCCTCAGCATCGCATTTGTGACGCTGGGGAGCGAGAGGTCACCCCCGATTTCCGCCACAAGAGTGCGGCGCCGATCCGACCAGGCTGGGCACACCTCGAGGGTGTGCTGCGCCGTGTCTTCAGCGGCACCACACTCGTGGCACGCCTGCGTTATCTCCCTCCCCGCCACCCTGTGCAGGTACCGTCCAAAGCAACCATGCCCGGACAGCACCTGCACAAGGCGGAATGTGAGGGATCCGTGACCCCTTTGACACCACTCCGGGAGCACTGGGCGGATGGCTTCGATGGTTCGGGTGCCATACTCGGCATCCGCCAGCTCTTCCGCCCAGCGCTCCATCACCTTCTCTCTCCCTACCTCCCGGGCCCTCGCGAGCTCCTGCGGGGCGAGGGTCTCACCCCAGTCCCGCCTCTCGAGCCGCGCCCTGTAGGCGTCGGCCAGCATCCCTGCCTCAATCTCCCAGGGAGGGGTGCCGGCCAAGGCACAGGCCGCCGCCCAACTCACCGTCCTATATGCTCGGCACATCCTCACCGCCATCACCCTTTGTGGCCTCCGAAGGAGGGCCTTGGTCTTGGCGGTGAGGCTGTCCGCCCATATCGGAGCCCCATACAGGGCCATGCTCCTGATGACCCCTGCAAACAATCGTCTGCAGGGGGCATCAGGTCCCCCTGTGTTTGGTAGGAGCCGACTGAGTGCTCCGGCCGCCCCTACCAGTCGAGGAGCCATTCTGACGAAGTGCTCCTCGAACTTCCAGCCTCCGTCGAGGGTAAGGCCCAGATATTTAATATGGGCCTTCACCTCGACGGCCGCTCCGCTAATTTGGAGATGGGCCCCCCTTGGGATCCTCCATCTGGGGCCCCTGAAACAGAGGGCCTCAGTCTTGCTGAGGCTCACTCTGAGTCCCAGGGCCTCAATTCGGTCGATCACCATTGAGGCGCCCACCTCCGCCCTTCTAACCACCTCCTCATAGGTGGTGCCCCGGACGGCGACAAGCGTGTCATCGGCGTAACAGATTACCGCCATCCGGGGCAGCACCGTCCCGCGGATGACCCAGTCATAACCGATGCTCCAAAGCAGGGGTCCTAGCACGGACCCCTGTGGAACACCGCAGGTTATAGACCTCGTCATCCGCACGCCTCCTCTCCCCATGTAGAGCACCACTCGGTCTTCCAAGTAGTGCCCCACGATGTTTTGGAGATAGAGAGGCACTCCGTGATAACGGAGCGCCTCTCTTATCACCTCAAAAGGAAGCGACCCGAAGGCGTTGGCGATGTCTAGTGACACCGCCATCGCCCCCTGCCGCCTCTCGGCCGCATCTGCAGAGAACCCCTTCAGGGCGGACAGGGCGTCCAAAGTGGATCGCCCCGCCCGGAACCCGAATTGGTTATCCGAGAGGCCTGGGCCTACGTCTGTCAGATGCTGGATGATACGGGATGCTATGACTCTTTCGAGTAGCTTTCCCGCCTCATCCAGCATCACCAGTGGTCTGTAACCAGAAGGAGAGTCTTCCGGTCGACCCTCCTTCCGGAGCAAGACCAATCTACCCTCTTTCCAGCATCCCGGGAACCGCCCCGCCGCCAGACAATCGTCAAACAGCTCGCAGAGGCGGTCCCCGAGATGCTTCAGCGCTATGTGAAGGGCCCCCTTCGGCACCCCATCCGGCCCCGGTGCCTTATGGGCACCTTTGAGTCGGTTTACAACTCGGGCCATCTCCTCCTGGGTAATCGAGGGGGGGACGTCCCGAGCTGCCCCCGTTTCCACTCTAGGCCCCGTCATATGCGGCGCGTCAAAGGGGGGGTTCTGAGGAAAGAGGCCCTCCACAACAGCACTCAACAGAGACGGCTCGAAATCTTCAGTGGGGGGGGCCGTCTTCAGTTTGGCTCGCACCATGCGATACGGCCGCCCCCACGGATCCGCATCTAGCGTCGCAAGGAAGTCGCGGAATGCGGCGTCCTTCGCTGCGGCGATGGCGGCGGCGAACGCCCTTTTGGCCGCCCGGAGGTTGGCCAGGAGACGTTCCTCCTCTCCGGGCACTCTCGTCCTGCGCCGGCGGCACCTAGTGAAGGCGCGTCGCGCGGCGTCACTGGCGGCTCGCAGGACCGCGAGGTCCTGTGACCACCAGTACACGCCAGCCCTAGCCATGTGGCGCTTCGCCCTCGGCATCGCCGCATCGCAAATAATCGTGAGGTCCTCCCGAAAAGAAGCAGCCCTTTGTTCGACCCCCACTTCCCGGGAGGGCCCGGGGCACCACGCCCTTACGATGGCGGCCTCCTCAGCTCGATCGCGATCGAGGCGAGAGACCGCCCATCGCGGGAATTCTCCGCCACTTCCACCCAATTGCATGACCCGTGGTCGAGGAGGGGCTTTAGAGAGCCTGCATCTGATATAACGGTGGTCAGACAGGGTCTCCACCTCCTCGAGCACGCGCCATTCGCCGATACGTGCGCCGATGGCAGGCGTTGCGAAAGTAAGATCCACTATGGATCCTCCCTGCCACCGGACGCAGGTATCAGTTGCGCCCACGTTCTGCAGGACTAGGCCGTTTATGACGGCCCAGTCCCGCAGAAGCGCACCTCTCTGGTCTGTGATAGGGGACCCCCACTCCGTTGATTTGGCGTTGAGGTCCCCCATCAGGACCACTTGGGCCGGCGCCGCCCCCTGCACCACCCGCTGAAGGTGGATCAGGTGTGCCTCGAAGTCCGAGAATGGCCGGTTCGGGGAGAAGTATGTGCCAATGACAACTGCCTCCCCCCAACCGACCGCTACGTAGCCGGGGCCCCTGTCCCTCAGCGAGAGGCGCCGAGGGGCGGTCGTCGGCACCAGTATGCCCACCGAGCCCCAGGTGTCCCCGGCCCAGTTTTGCTGGGAGGGGACAGCGTAGGGCTCGGCAACCACCGCGATATCAATTCGCCACTCCGCCATGACGTGCATCAATAGATCCTGCGCCCTGGCGGAGTGGTTCAAGTTCGTCTGTAGGAGCTCGAAATGCAGGCGTGCTGGCATTAGGACACCTGCATTTCGGGCTCCTCTTCATCCATTTGGCTGATTTTGGCTGGGCTGGGTGCTCTGGTTGGGCCCTTCGGAGGGGCTTTGCCTCTGACGGAGGGGGGGACGCACTTCATCCCACCCATAGTGTGCGTATGTGGGCGCCCTGCTTGTTCGCACACGGCGCACTTCGGTGGCGCTTCGCACGAGCCCGCCAGATGTCCATCGGCGCCGCAACGGAAACATTTATCGCCGAGTTCCGTCTCCGATGGGCAGAGCGCCCTTGTGTGACCCAGCGCCATGCACCTATAGCAGCGCATGGGCCGGGTCTCTAACGGCGTGATGTTGGCCGTACTCCAGCCAACGGGCACCCTCCCCATGCCGGCGACGGTCTTGGCGGCTGCCGCTGGACACCTGATGAGGACGGAGCATTGTCCCCAACGGCTCACCCTGATCGCCCCGACCTTAACTTGGTCAAGGGCACAACCCCCCTTAGCCACTATGGCAGCTGCTACCTCTTCCTTAGATACAGTCTCATCCAGGCCGGAGATCCTTAGGTCGGCCGTTTTTGTCGGCCTAATGATCTCCGCCTGGTCGCCAACTACCGCACGCAGCTTCTCTGCGAGTCGGTCGGCGGCCGCCTCCGGATCCTCACTAGTTATTTCCATTAGCCTGGAGCCGGTCATGGTAGTTTTTATCTTGACCGACTCCAGTCCAATGTCAGCCAGCTTAATGTTGGCCTTTGCCTTGCTAAGGACCTCGACATAGTTGGCGTTTGCACGCTCCTTCAGCATAATTACAACCGCTGCCGTGCGTGGGGTGGTGATTCGCACCGGGCGCGGTTGTGGTTTTTTTTTAATTGGGGCGGTAGGGGTATTGGTTTCCCCCTTCTTCCTCTTGCCTCTCACTACAAGGGCCCATGAGTCAGCACTCTTCTTTTCCTCCGCTGCTTGGGCGGCTTCTGCATTCAGAGCGGGTACCGCTCGCCGGCTAGGCCCGGCCGTGGGTACAGGCTGAGGCTTGGACCTTGATTTTGGCCCGTCAAGCCTCATGCCGACCACTTTACTATTGCCCCCCTGTGGCGGAGTAGGGGGGGGGGTCGGTAGCCTCGATCGCTCGCAGCGGCTTCCCCATCACGGGTTGTATGCGCGGGCGTGGTGGCGGCGGTCTTAAATTGTCCGCTGCTAAGGGGGGCCTTAAAACCGGCTCCGGCGGGAGCCGCGATTCAAGGCCCTCCAGCCGGGCATTGATCATCCCGCCCAGGGAAGTGAGGAGGTCGTGCCTTACTTCCTCCATCACTTCCCTGAGCGAGTCTGCCTCCGTCAATTTGGCGGCCGGTGTTCTGGCAGCGTCTCGGTGCATTTCTGTGAAGGCCGCCTTAAATGCCTTCAACTCTGCGCGAACAACCTCCAGTTCACGAGCGAGCCTGGCGTTGTCCGCGCAGAGGCGGCGCAGCTCGTCGGTCGTTGTCATGCAGCGTATGTTTTCGATGGCGCGGACTACCCCAACAGAAGCTGCGTTAATGGCGCTGCGCACAGTCCCCTTCAAATGGCCAGATTTTTGGACTTCCCCGTAGATTTCCGCCATGTGTCGCAATGCGGTGTCGGCCAGAACTTCACGCGTCTCGGGGGGGGGCGCTGGGGAATCCTCGTGGTTTTCCGCATCTTCAGACTCAGATCTCGACGGTGGCAGGTCTTTAGTCCACGGGTCCGGCGTCGGCTGGCGTGGGGGCCCGTATGTCAGCTTGGGTCTGGTGGTTGTGCGACCCTTGATCGTCTTCCGAGCAAGCTTCGGTGTCTCCTCATTTTCCGCACCTCCCGGTGCATGCGGCCGCTTCTTAAGGATGGCTTTATCCATGAGGATTGCCTCCAAGAAGTCCCTCTCTTTTTTATCAAGGCGGTTGTAATCGCCTTCTGCCTCTGCATCGGACGCATCCGACACATAGATGCTGTTACAGTCAGAGTCAACCATTTCAGCTTATAACGGTAACGCAATCACAAACGTCGCACAAAAGTCAAAAGTTGAAATGTCAATTGGGTACCTTTTAGTCCAGGTGGGGGGGGCCGCGACTATAGCCGGTGACCCGGCCCTAGTCACGGCAGACAACACAACACTTAATCGTCAATAAGCGTTTCCGCACTTTTCGTTTTCACACACAGTCACTCACTCACTAATTTTAACTAAGCACTTCCGCACTAAAACTTGTAAGTACTAGTTATTTAGTCACAACTTATGCACCAGCGTGTGCTCCACATCGATCCGCAACTTTTGAGACCTCCCTCAGGAAGCTGGGTCCCGAAAAACCCAGCTTTGGAAAACAACCTAACCTAACCTAACCTAACCTTTTTTTTTTTTTTTTTTTTTTTTGGTGTGGAAAATGCACCTTATGCATCGTCTCCGTTCGGGGAAACGGAGGTATGTGGGGCTCTCCCCAAGGGGGGCCTACCCACTAAAAACCACACGGATTCCCTCGTTTGCCATTGTGAACGCCACGGGAGCATAATAATGTGTCACCGCAACGCACACTGGCCGCCCCGGGATGGGGCTCCTCTGTCGACACCGTGCAATGCGGGCTCGGCACTCCCCGGCCTCCCCCGCTGGTGAAGGATTGTTTAAAGAGGTTTACTCCTCGTGGCTTCCGCAGATGCCCACGTTCCCGGCAAGCCGGGGTTACGTGCCCTCACGTTAGCTTCCGCGCCCTCATGTCCTGCTCTGGAAGCAGAGCGGTACCGAGGGCGCGGTCGCTTCCGCCCACCAGGCTCCCCCTCGCCTTTCCCTGCTCGGGCCACAAAGCAGGTACTAGGCTTAGGCTCGCCTCCATCTCTTGACCCCTTGGAAACCCCAAAAGCTAACCCTCCCCATAAGGCGTTTGGCGCCTCAGCAGGTTGCAGAGCGGTGAAGTTTTCGGTAGCCCAGGCCGTGTGGCGAGTACGGCGGGGCTACTTACTAGGTCCAAGGTTGCAGAGCGTGCACTATTGGCAACCGAACGCCTGTCCCTCCTATGCTATCCCTCCCTATATAGGGCGTAAGTCGCATCGAGGCCTGTTGCAGAGCGGAGAACCTTTCGGTAGCCCAGGCCGTGTGACCAGCACGGCGGGGCTACTTACTCAGTTCAAGGTTGCAGAGCAGCTTCCCGTCAGCTACCTTACGCCCGTCCTCTCAAAATACATACATATCATAGATACATGGCCCATATAATACATATATACATATCCCCCCCCAGTCGGATATTAGCCACCGGTAAGATAATGTACGAATACATTATCTTACCGTTGTTGCCCAGGGTGCACCGTCCCAGGCGTTACCCTTCCCCACCCCATGAGGCCTACGCCTCGGATAGAAGGGAGTGGTAACGCCCGGGCACTCGAGGAGGTTTCCGACATCGCACCCCAACCTAACCTAACCTAACCTAACCTAACCTAACCTAACCTAACCTAACCTAACCTAACCTTTTTTTTTTTTTTTTTTTTTTTTTTTTTGGTGTGGAAAATGCACCTTATGCATCGTCACCATTCGGGGAAACGGAGGTATGTGGGGCTCTCCTCTCAACAGGCATACCCACTAAAAACCACACGGATTCCCTCGTTTGCCATTGTGAACGCCACGGGAGCATAAGGAGTCACCGCAACGCCCACTGGCCGCCCCGGGATGGGGCTCCTCTGTCGACACCGTGCAATGCGGGCTCGGCACTCCCCGGCCTCCCCCGCTGGTGAAGGATTGTTTAAAGAGGTTTACTCCTCGTGGCTTCCGCAGATGCCCACGTTCCCGGCAAGCCGGGGTTACGTGCCCTCACGTTAGCTTCCGCGCCCTCATGTCCCGCTCTGAAAGCAGAGCGGAATCGAGGGCACGGTCGCCTCCGCCACCAGGCTCCCCCTCGCCTTTCCCTGTCCGCCGTGGCAGAGCAGGTACTCAGCTCGGGTTCGCCGACGTCAAAGGCGCCCGCCCAATGGCGAGACGCCGCCCTCACTGCGGACCCACGGATGGGCCCGCTGGCTCGGATCCCCCGCAACTAGTTGCGGGTTCACCTCACCACCCCCTCCCCCCCAGTCGGATATTAGCCACCGGTAAGATAATGTACGAATACATTAGCTTACCGTTGTTGCCCAGGGTGCACCGTCCCAAGCGTTACCCTTCCCCACCCCATGAGGCCTACGCCTCGGACAGAAGGGAGTGGTAACGCCCGGGCACTCGAGGAGGTTTCCGACTTCGCACCCCAACCTAACCTAACCTAACCTAACCTAACCTAACCTAACCTAACCTTTTTTTTTTTTTTTTTTTTTTTTTTTTTTTTTTTTTTTTTTTTTTTTTGGTGTGGAAAATGCACCTTATGCATCGTCACCGTTCGGGGAAACGGAGGTATGTGGGGCTCTCCTCTCAACAGGCATACCCACTAAAAACCACACGGATTCCCTCGTTTGCCATTGTGAACGCCACGGGAGCATAAGGAGTCACCGCAACGCCCACTGGCCGCCCCGGGATGGGGCTCCTCTGTCGACACCGTGCAATGCGGGCTCGGCACTCCCCGGCCTCCCCCGCTGGTGAAGGATTGTTTAAAGAGGTTTACTCCTCGTGGCTTCCGCAGATGCCCACGTTCCCGGCAAGCCGGGGTTACGTGCCCTCACGTTAGCTTCCGCGCCCTCATGTCCCGCTCTGAAAGCAGAGCGGAATCGAGGGCACGGTCGCCTCCGCCACCAGGCTCCCCCTCGCCTTTCCCTGTCCGCCGTGGCAGAGCAGGTACTCAGCTCGGGTTCGCCGACGTCAAAGGCGCCCGCCCAATGGCGAGACGCCGCCCTCACTGCGGACCCACGGATGGGCCCGCTGGCTCGGATCCCCCGCAACTAGTTGCGGGTTCACCTCACCACCCCTCCCCCCCAGTCGGATATTAGCCACCGGTAAGATAATGTACGAATACATTAGCTTACCGTTGTTGCCCAGGGTGCACCGTCCCAAGCGTTACCCTTCCCCACCCCATGAGAACCTAACCTAACCTAACCTAACCTAACCTAACCTAACCTAACCTTTTTTTTTTTTTTTTTTTTTTTTTTTTTGGTGTGGAAAATGCACCTTATGCATCGTCGCCGTTCGGGGAAACGGAGGTATGTGGGGCTCTCCCCAAGGGGGGCCTACCCACTAAAAACCACACGGATTCCCTCGTTTGCCATTGTGAACGCCACGGGAGCAAAATGTGTCACCGCAACGCACACTGGCCGCCCCGGGATGGGGCTCCTCTGTCGACACCGTGCAATGCGGGCTCGGCACTCCCCGGCCTCCCCCGCTGGTGAAGGATTGTTTAAAGAGGTTTACTCCTCGTGGCTTCCGCAGATGCCCACGTTCCCGGCAAGCCGGGGTTACGTGCCCTCACGTTAGCTTCCGCGCCCTCATGTCCTGCTCTGGAAGCAGAGCGGTACCGAGGGCGCGGTCGCTTCCGCCCACCAGGCTCCCCCTCGCCTTTCCCTGCTCGGGCCACAAAGCAGGTACTAGGCTTAGGCTCGCCTCCATCTCTTGACCCCTTAGAAACCCCAAAAGCTAACCCTCCCCATAAGGCGTTTGGCGCCTCAGCAGGTTGCAGAGCGGTGGAGTTTTCGGTAGCCCAGGCCGTGTGGCGAGTACGGCGGGGCTACTTACTAGGTCCAAGGTTGCAGAGCGTGCACTATTGGCAACCGAACGCCTGTCCCTCCTATGCTATCCCTCCCTATATAGGGCGTAAGTCGCATCGAGGCCTGTTGCAGAGCGGAGAACCTTTCGGTAGCCCAGGCCGTGTGACCAGCACGGCGGGGCTACTTACTCAGTTCAAGGTTGCAGAGCAGCTTCCCGTCAGCTACCTTACGCCCGTCCTCTCAAAATACATACATATCATAGATACATGGCCCATATAATACATATATACATATCCCCCCCAGTCGGATATTAGCCACCGGTAAGATAATGTACGAATACATTATCTTACCGTTGTTGCCCAGGGTGCACCGTCCCAGGCGTTACCCTTCCCCACCCCATGAGGCCTACGCCTCGGATAGAAGGGAGTGGTAACGCCCGGGCACTCGAGGAGGTTTCCGACTTCGCACCCCAACCTAACCTTTTTTTTTTTTTTTTTTTTTTTTTTTTTTTTTTTTTTTCCTGGGGAAAATCCTTTATGGATTCGACACCGGCCCGGGGCGGCCGGTGGATATGTGGGATTCCCGCCCCAGAAGGGGGCGGTGTACCCACTAAAAACCCCAGGGTGTTCCACTTCGTCGCCGGTAAGCAACCGGGCTGTGGGAACTTTATGCATCCACGGCCCGGCAGCACGGCGGTATGTCCGCTCACGGACCCATCTCCAGGAGACCTGCGCGTCTCC
This sequence comes from Archips xylosteana, assembly GCA_947563465.1. Classification (NCBI taxonomy): domain Eukaryota; kingdom Metazoa; phylum Arthropoda; class Insecta; order Lepidoptera; family Tortricidae; genus Archips; species Archips xylosteana. Next base: position 29,434 of record OX387371.1, read on the forward strand.
TGTCTCCTCCACTGTAGGCGCGCCGAAACACTTGACGTGCCTACCAGCTCAACAGGACCTTAACGGCGGGGGACGGGCATCCCCGTGCCCATCTCCCGCAGTCTTATTAGGGCGGTATTTGGCGGTTAACCCCAACCTAACCTAACCTAACCTAACCTAACCTAACCTAACCTAACCTAACCTAACCTAACCTAACCTAACCTTTTTTTTTTTTTTTTTTTTTTTTTTTTTTTTTTTTTTTTTTTTTTTTTTTTTTTTGGTGTGGAAAATGCACCTTATGCATCGTCTCCGTTCGGGGAAACGGAGGTATGTGGGGCTCTCCCCTACGGGCCTACCCACTAAAAACCACACGGATTCCCTCGTTTGCCATTGTGAACGCCACGGGAGCAAGATGTGTCACCGCAACGCCCACTGGCCGCCCCGGGATGGAGCTCCTCTGTCGACACCGTGCAATGCGGGCTCGGCACTCCCCGGCCTCCCCCGCTGGTGAAGGATTGTTTAAAGAGGTTTACTCCTCGTGGCTTCCGCAGATGCCCACGTTCCCGGCAAGCCGGGGTTACGTGCCCTCACGTCAGCTTCCGCGCCCTCATGTCCTGCTCTGAAAGCAGAGCGGAACCGAGGGCACGGTCGCTTCCGCCCACCAGGCTCCCCCTCGCCTTTCCCTGTCCGCCGTGGCAGAGCAGGTACTCAGTTTGGGTTCGCCGACGTCAAAGGCGTCCGCCCAAGGGCGGGACGCCGTCCTCAAAAGCGGACCCACAAGTGGGCCCGCTAACCCTCCCTACTAGTGCGTCGGCAGACCACCACAGGCCATGGGCCCAACCACTACTCTTCTCCCCCTTAACCACCAGGGTTAACAGGGGAGAACCGTAGTGGTCGTGCAGCCCAGACGATAACCAGAAATACCGCCCGGGCACATGTGGAAATTGCCGACGCCCTCCCCCAGTGTGTCAGCAAACCCCCACAGGCCATGGGCCCAACCGCTACTCTTCTCCCCCTTAACCACCAGGGTTAACAGGGGAGAACCGTAACGGTCGTGCAGCCCAGATGGCAGAGTTACCCTTCTACCATCCGAGCACATGTGGAAATTGCCGACCCCCTCCCCCCCAGTCAGTCAGTCAACCCCCACAGGCCATGGGCCCATCCGCTACTCTTCTCCCCCTTAACCACCAGGGTTAACAGAGGAGAACCGTAGCGGTCGTGCAGCCCAGACGGCAGTCAATTGCTCCGACCGCCCGGGCACATGTGGAGATTGCTGACCGAACCCCCTCCCCCCCAAGTCGGATATTAGCCACCGGTAAGATAATGTACGAATACATTAGCTTACCGTTGTTGCCCAGGGTGCACCGTCCCAGGCGTTACCCTTCCCCACCCCATGAGGCCTACGCCTCGGATAGAAGGGAGTGGTAACGCCCGGGCACTCGAGGAGGTTTCCGACATCGCACCCCAACCTAACCTAACCTAACCTAACCTAACCTAACCTAACCTAACCTAACCTTTTTTTTTTTTTTTTTTTTTGGTGTGGAAAATGCACCTTATGCATCGTCGCCGTTCGGGGAAACGGAGGTATGTGGGGCTCTCCCCAAGGGGGGCCTACCCACTAAAAACCACACGGATTCCCTCGTTTGCCATTGTGAACGCCACGGGAGCAAAATGTGTCACCGCAACGCACACTGGCCGCCCCGGGATGGGGCTCCTCTGTCGACACCGTGCAATGCGGGCTCGGCACTCCCCGGCCTCCCCCGCTGGTGAAGGATTGTTTAAAGAGGTTTACTCCTCGTGGCTTCCGCAGATGCCCACGTTCCCAGCAAGCCGGGGTTACGTGCCCTCACGTTAGCTTCCGCGCCCTCATGTCCTGCTCTGGAAGCAGAGCGGTACCGAGGGCGCGGTCGCTTCCGCCCACCAGGCTCCCCCTCGCCTTTCCCTGCTCGGGCCACAAAGCAGGTACTAGGCTTAGGCTCGCCTCCATCTCTTGTCCCCTAAGAAACCCCAAAAGCTAACCCTCCCCATAAGGCGTTTGGCGCCTCAGCAGGTTGCAGAGCGGTGGAGTTTTCGGTAGCCCAGGCCGTGTGGCGAGTACGGCGGGGCTACTTACTAGGTCCAAGGTTGCAGAGCGTGCACTATTGGCAACCGAACGCCTGTCCCTCCTATGCTATCCCTCCCTATATAGGGCGTAAGTCGCATCGAGGCCTGTTGCAGAGCGGAGAACCTTTCGGTAGCCCAGGCCGTGTGACCAGCACGGCGGGGCTACTTACTCAGTTCAAGGTTGCAGAGCAGCTTCCCGTCAGCTACCTTACGCCCGTCCTCTCAAAATAAGTGATCAAACGAACTTCGCAAGTGAAGTTCGATCATTATTATATGAGTCGCTTCATTCGAAGATATAATTAATTACCAGGTAGTACCTTAAACCTACAGGCAACTATTCGCACGCTTTAAAAGACATTTTCTGACTAATGACGTCAAAACACACTTCCGGTTTACCCTTCCCTAGCTTGAGGCCATGATGATCACCTCATTTTTTCAGAGATTTAAGCATAACTTTCATTTAGGGAACTTTATAGGGTGGGTGGGAGATTATATCTTCGAATGAAGCGACTCATATAATAATGATCGAACTTCACTTGCGAAGTTCGTTTGATCACTTATTATATTTCGTCGCTTCATTCTTCGATATAATTAATTACCAGGTAGACTTTCAGAGATGAAAGTTTTGCGTTTGATTTTTAACAAATAAACACACAAATCTTGTGAATTTGTTTTTTTTTTTTTTTTTTTTTAAACTAAATATACTTACTGAATTAAATAAGTATACTGAACAATTATTATTTAGATTAACGAATACATATTATTATAATTAAGTGACGGCAGGCATAAAGATCTTGCAAATTGGCCCTCGTCAATCACGGCTCCGTTATAGAAGCGAGCAAAAGTGCTTGATGAGGCTGTCCAGCCAGCCGTCTTTCTGATCGTCTCGACGTCGACGCCGCGCGCGCGGCGGAGGTTGCGGCGTGGCGCGTACTGTGCGCGCCAAACACTGACACATCGACGCCGCTAGAAGACAATACTTGTTTGATCCATCTGCTGATGGATTGCGCTGTGGCAGCTTTGTGGGGTTTTTAAACGTTATCAATAGGTTTCCCTTGCTACAGGCTCTAATATAATTTTTTTTTTTTTTTTTTTTTTGCTAAAAATATATAATCCTTCAGAGCCGTAGCAGGGCAAATTGTAATATTTTCACCAAAATAGGGCAAGAATAATACGGGTTGTTCCCGGTCTGGAGCTGACGTTTTGATGATCACCGATATCGTAATATTTTCAATTTTTATGAGTGAAAGGGTTTGTACCCTATGTGCTGTACATATAGCCAATAACACTGTCAATTTTTTAGTAATTTTCTCTAAAGATAACTTGTATTGGGAAACCAATGAGAAACTTGGCTTATTACCAATTGAGAATCCCAAGTATGCAAGTAATAGTAGTTAGGCCGCTTGGCCTAAGTTTATACGCACCTTTGAGCAGACGTTTAACGTGCTCATCTGAACCGATTCTATTTCCCAAAAGCAGTGATATTGCGGAGCGGTGGCTATTAATACTGCCATACGCACAACCTTTGTTGAACTGTTATGTTAAAAAGGACAACAGAGCCAATTTTGAAGGTTCAAAAGGATCTAAATTATTAGCATGACAAAACTGCCACCAGAGCTTAAGAGAGACGTTATATTTGTTTCACGGTACTGTCAGATAGCGGGGTCTCTCACCCGCTGAGGGCGCGCCGCAGAGCCTCGCGGCACCCATGGTAAGGTTCCGGTGCAGGGGATGACGTTCCCTTGAACCAGATTGTAAAAGAGATTTATTAGGGTTCAAATAGAGGACTTCTGACTCTAATAATCTCTGTAAAAGTGGGAACCAAGGCTGAGAGGGCTAAAGTGGGAAAGCCAGTATGCCATCTGCCTTCTCGTCACATATTTTTCTTAGACACCTTAATATTAAAGAGAAAGGTGGAAATGCAGTTTATTGTGAAGGTATCTACTGTAACTGCACCTGGATCTTGTTTCCAAGAAACAAAATGATTGCATTTGGGATTGGTGCGAGATGTAAATAAGTCAATTTCAGGCTGTCCAAAATGTTGCGCTATCGACTGGAAAGAATTGTTTGACAGCTCCTATGGGAAAGTGTGCTGTATCTATATTTGTAATTCTAGATTCAACATCAGCACAGTTTTCTTTTGTATTGACATATGAAGCATATAACCAAATATTTCGCTTCTCGCACCATTGCCAATTTTCCCTAAACAAATTGTTCAAATATGAGAACTGGATGCCTCCCATTCTATTTATATAGCTAATTGCTGTAGTGTTATCGACACGTAGTAATATTGAGCAATTAGTTTCATCGCGAGCAAATGATTTCAATCCTAAGAAAACTGAGAGTGATTCTAACTGATTAAAGTGGTAGTCTTGTTCTGTAATTTTCCACTTGCCGTGCACACGGTTTTCGCGACAAACAAACTGTCCTAGAGGCATCTGTGTAAATTTTAAACTTATAACTAGACGGCCTCATAGGACAGGATGCGGAGAGATTGTTATCCGACCACCATTTTAGGTCATCTTATATTACGTTTGGGAGGATTATTATTGCTTCATAGTTATTATATTTTTGTAAAAATAAGAACTTTTGCCTCTCCAATATTTTTATGTATAAATATCCGTACATTACGGTAGGGCAAGCAGAAACAAGGACACCGATGAGCTGGGCGAAGTCGCGAATTAAACACCGTGGTAGTATTGAATATTTGTTAACCAAATGAGCAATGTTACTACGTTTCTCACTAGGTAATGATAGTGTTAAAATATTTGTGTCGAAGATAAAACCAAGGAATTGATAAGTTTGTTTCGGATACAAACAATTTTTTTCCAAATTTACCACAAAAAATAAACACTGTAGTAATTGCAAAGTCTCATTATTAATGTTATTAATACAATCTGAATTATTGTCTCCGATGCATAACATAGTCTAAATATATAACTGACTTAAAGCCACGAGATCGCAGATGAGTCATAAAGTTATGAAGGAAGTTCTTCCTTTATTATTTTAGTAAAAACACTACGAACTACGGATAAGCCATAGGGTAAAGCTGTAAACTCATAAGTGGTAACCTTATCGGTATTATCGGATTGAAATTGAAATCTTAGAAACTTTCTGTCCGAGTTATGGATAGGTATAAGAGGATCTGCTTCTGTTAAAACTATTGTAGCTAAGTATCCCCCAGGTGGTATGAGTTCAGTCGCTGTTCGGTAGTCTTCCATTTTAAAATGGGACTTTGTAATGTACTTGTTCAGTGATTTTAAATTTAAGATAAAACGTTTGCTGCAGTTTGATTAATGCCAAAAATATTTTAGAAATATATTGGCTCTCTAACGGAGAGCACTCGGCTATAGCTCAAGATTCTAATAAAGCATTTATTGTATTCCCCATGTCACACTTTTCGCTACGTGAAAAAGTGTTTTGAGGCACAACAGACTGAGACAAAACGTTACAGAAGGGAATGAAATAACCATTTTTAATCCAATCGAGTACTACTGTATTGTTTGTTACATTAAGCCAACAATTAAAGTAGTTTTTAATTCGTCCTGCGTGTACTGGTTTACTGACGTGTCGGTGCACGCGGCTTGTCCGGGAGTGAGGTCTTCGCCTGCGGCGCCACGTAGGGGCGTCGTGCTGCGGCGGCCGGGTTCCTGGCACCCCCTCGCCCCCCCCCCTGTTCGATGGGTAGCGTGGAGGAGGAGGTGCTATCCAGTTTCCCTGGTAGCCGGAACGATTACCCGTCGGTTGAGAAGGCGTGGTCGGCTTTTGGGGTTTAACGGCTTTTTTAATTTGAAGGCCTTGCTTTTCGATAGTCTTCGCGGCCTTTATCTTGTCTGATAATTTATTTCCAAACAAGGTTTCGTCTCTTTTCGCATCGTGAACTACGTGCAAGAATGATTTGTCTAAGCTGGGAGTCAGCAGCTTCATTCGGTTTTCAGTATTGCTGAAATGTAAGTCTGCTAAAATACGGCACCCGTTACTGAGGTGTTTTATAGCCGGTAATTTATGCTCGCCTTTAAGCAGCGAATCCATGCCTCTGTTGATGGCTGCTACCCCAATGCCGAGCTGTTGCTGCCAAACTGCCAGTTTCTTGTCCCTATTTCTCGCCATTTCCGGAATGGCTGCCGAAATTTCGGCATTTAACTTAGGTGCTTGAAGCAACCTACAATTGTCTGGGACTAAATATTGTTTAATGAGTTGGTCTTTCGTATCTTTAGGCATGCCTTTTTCTAATAAGGGAAGCCATAACTGCGCTAAACTTTCATGAATTTTTTCGCCGAATTCAGGACTATCTGAGATAAAATCCCCCAAAGCCGTTAATACTTCCAGGTCCAAATCCGGCCCGGCGGGCGCGGGCGCGGGCAGCGGCGGCAGCGCGGCGGGCGTGTCCGGCGGCGCGGCTTCGGCGTCTTTGACATTGTCCTCTGCGGCCAATCCGGACTCCGGCGGAGCCGGGTCAGAGCTTTGGGCCGCGACATTGGAATCGCTTTCATAATCTTCGTTATCTAAAATACAAATGCGTATTTTAATTCGTGAAGAAATAAAATTTTATAAGGTGAGGGTAGAAAAATAATTTACATTTTACTCGGAGTTCGATGTATCTGTCTGCGAGTCAAGTATTACAGATTAACGTATATCTATTGTAGACAATACGTACGTTCTGTAAACGTTTTATTACAATTATCTTTAATCTCGGAATCGAGTCCCTCACGCAGTCTATCGACAGTAAAATTGAATGAGGGCGAATAACATATTTGTGCCGGCAAACAAGGCGTTTACAGATAAACGTATATCTATTGTAGATTATACGTACGCTCTGCAATATACATGACATCGTTGGGGACCCACATTCAACCCCGATGTAAAAAGAAACAGTTTAGCCGTTACAAGGAAATAAAATTTTATAAAATGAGGGTAGATGTATTTCTACCCGAGAGGTTTATATATCTGCTAAACAGATATGAATTTTACAGATTAACGTATATCTATTGCAGATTATACGTACGTTCTGCAAAATTATTGTCATCGTTGGAGACCCGCAGTCAACCCCGATGCAAAAAACCTCTATTCTATAAAAACGGCTTTAACATTAGCGGTAATAATTTTCGTAATTTTACGCTTACCTTTCCCACTGTCTTCGCTAGATGAATCTATTGGAGACACTATTCGACGGCGGGAACTTATTTTTTGTAATTTATTTTCGTACCGGTCGATTAAATCTTGATATTTGCGCTTCGGCATTGCGGACCGGTGGCGCGTGCGTTCGTCGCCTCGCACGAAAAAGGAATGAGGTGATCATCATGGCCTCAAGCTAGGGAAGGGTAAACCGGAAGTGTGTTTTGACGTCATTAGTCAGAAAATGTCTTTTAAAGCGTGCGAATAGTTGCCTGTAGGTTTAAGGTACTACCTGGTAATTAATTATATCGAAGAATGAAGCGACGAAATATAATACATACATATCATAGATACATGGCCCATATAATACATATATACATATCCCCCCCAGTCGGATATTAGCCACCGGTAAGATAATGTACGAATACATTATCTTACCGTTGTTGTCCAGGGTGCACCGTCCCAGGCGTTACCCTTCCCCACCCCATGAGGCCTACGCCTCGGATAGAAGGGAGTGGTAACGCCCGGGCACTCGAGGAGGTTTCCGACATCGCACCCCAACCTAACCTAACCTAACCTAACCTAACCTAACCTAACCTAACCTTTTTTTTTTTTTTTTTTTGGTGTGGAAAATGCACCTTATGCATCGTCTCCGTTCGGGGAAACGGAGGTATGTGGGGCTCTCCCCTACGGGCCTACCCACTAAAAACCACACGGATTCCCTCGTTTGCCATTGTGAACGCCACGGGAGCAAGATGTGTCACCGCAACGCCCACTGGCCGCCCCGGGATGGGGCTCCTCTGTCGACACCGTGCAATGCGGGCTCGGCACTCACCGGCCTCCCCCGCTGGTGAAGGATTGTTTAAAGAGGTTTACTCCTCGTGGCTTCCGCAGATGCCCACGTTCCCGGCAAGCCGGGGTTACGTGCCCTCACGTCAGCTTCCGCGCCCTCATGTCCTGCTCTGAAAGCAGAGCGGAACCGAGGGCACGGTCGCTTCCGCCCACCAGGCTCCCCCTCGCCTTTCCCTATCCGCCGTGGCAGAGCAGGTACTTGGTTTGGGTTCGCCACCATCAAAAGGCGTCCGCCCGAGGGCGAGACGCTGTCCTCACAAAGCGGACCCACAAGTGGGCCCGCTACCCCTACCCCCCCAGTACGTCGGTCAATTGCCACAGGTCATGGACCCATCCGCTACTCTTCTCCCCCTTAACCACCAGGGTTAACAGAGGAGAACCGTAACGGTCGTGCAGCCCAGACGTTTATCACCGCCGAGCACATGTGGAAATTGCCGACCCCCTCCCCCCCAGTGTGTCGGCAGACCACCACAGGCCACGGGCCCAACCACTACTCTTCTCCCCCTTAACCACCAGGGTTAACAGAGGAGAACCGTAGCGGTCGTGCAGCCCAGACGGCAGTCAGTTATTCCAACCGCCCGGGCACATGTGGAGATTGCCGACCCCCCCCCCCCCAGTCAGCCAGTAAACCCCACAGGCCATGGGCCCAACCGCTACTCTTCTCCCCCTTAACCACAAGGGTTAATAGGGGAGAACCGTAACGGTCGTGCAGTCCAGACCATGCAGAGATTAATGCATGTTCCGGGCACATGTGGAGATTGCTGCTGACACCCCCCCCCCCCCAGTCGGATATTAGCCACCGGTAAGCTAATGTACGAATACATTAGCTTACCGTTGTTGCCCAGGGTGCACCGTCCCAAGCGCTACCCTTCCCCACCCCATGAGGCCTACGCCTCGGATAGAAGGGAGTGGTAACGCCCGGGCACTCGAGGAGGTTTCCGACTTCGCACCCCAACCTAACCTTTTTTTTTTTTTTTTTTTTTTTTTTTTTTTTTTTTTTTTTTTTTTCCTGGGGAAAATCCTTTATGGATTCGACACCGGCCCGGGGAGGCCGGTGGATATGTGGGATTCCCGCCCCAGAAGGGGGCGGTGTACCCACTAAAAACCCCAGGGTGTTCCACTTCGTCGCCGGTAAGCAACCGGGCTGTGGGAACTTTATGCATCCACGGCCCGGCATTACGGCGGTATGTCCGCTCACGGACCCATCTCCAGGAGACCTGCGCGTCTCCTGTCTCCTCCACTGTAGGCGCGCCGAAACACTTGACGCGCCTACCAGCTCAACAGGACCTTAACGGCGGGGGACGGGCATCCCCGTGCCCATCTCCCGCAGTCCTATTAGGGCGGTATTTGGCGGTTATGGATTAACCGCCTGCGCCCGACACGCCTGCGGCGCAGGGGCTGGGAAGATGGGTCTTCCTCGCGCTCCCGCTCCGCACCCTCTTTGAGTGCCATGACCTCCTCACAGTAGGAGGCCATGGCAGTCCACGATCTCTCGCTGTCGGTCATGGCTTTGACAACGGCCGGCAGCGAGAGGTCGGATCCAATCACCGCCGTGAGGCGGGCTCGCTGCTCTTCGAAGGCGGGACACACTTGCAGCGTGTGCTGCGCCGTGTCCTCCGCCCCACCGCAGTGGTGACACATTGGCGTTGTTTCCCTCCTTGCAACCTTACACAGGTATCTGCCGAAACATCCATGTCCCGACAGTACCTGCGTTAGGTGGAAGGAAACAACGCCCCACCTCCTTTCGACCCATCCTTGCAGGACGGGCCGCACTCCTGATATAGTCCAGTGGCCGGCGCTCGGCTGCTCCAAAGCCTCCAACCATTTCCGGAAGAGGGTTTGGCGAGAGATCTCTCTCCATCGCCTAACCTCTTCCGGACACGGCTGTTCCCCTCTGGCGCGGGCTTCGGCTACCCGGCGGTAGACTTTGGCCAGCACCTCGGCATCCATCTCCCAAGGTGGGGTCCCTGCCATCACGCAGGCCGCCTCGAATGAGGTGGTGCGGTACGCCCTCGTTGCCCTTACCGCCATGACTCTTTGCGGTCGCCGCAGTTGGGTCTTGTTATGGGCGGAAAGGGCATTTACCCATATGGGTGCCCCGTAAAGGGCCATCGACCGCACCACACCCGTGTACAGTCGGCGGCAGCCCGCCTTCGGCCCGCCCACGTTCGGGAGGAGCCGGCTCAGTGCTGACGCTGTGCCAAGTAGTTTTGGAGCCAAGCGCCGGAAATGCTCCTCGAAGTTCCATCGGCTGTCGAGGACGAGTCCCAGGTACTTCATCGTCTTCCCGACGCCGATAGAAACTCCGCCCACCATTATGCTGGCATTTCCTGGAGGTGCCCTCCGAGGCCCATGAAAACAGATGGCCTCAGATTTGTGCAGGGCAACCTCTAGTCCCAGCCTCCGTATCCTGTCCACGATTAGGGCCACCCCAGCAGTGGCTAAGATGGACGCATCGCGAAATGTGGCCCCTCGGGCCGTTACAAGGGTGTCGTCGGCGTAACAGGTTACGTCTACCCCCCGCAAGTTGGCGCCACGTAGCGCCCAGTCGTAACCAATGTTCCACAGGAGCGGTCCTAGGACTGACCCCTGTGGAACCCCGCACGACATCTCGCGCTCTACCCATTCATCCTGTGTGGGGTAGCGGATCGCCCTCTCGAAAAGATACGACCCAACCACCCTACGCAGGTACTCCGGCACGTTGTGGTACCTGAGGGCCTCCTTGATGGTTTCCCAGGGAAGGGTGTTGAAAGCATTGGCGATATCTAGAGATACCGCCAACACCACCTCCCCCCGGGAGACCGCGTCATCCGCCAGAGCCCTCACCCGCGCAATGGCGTCGATGGTGGACCTGCCCCGACGAAATCCGTACTGGCACGCACTTAGGTTCGGCCCTTGTCCCTCTAAATGCCCTATCAGCCGGGAAGCCACTATCCGCTCAAAGAGCTTCGCTCCCTCGTCCAAAAGTACGATCGGCCTGTATCCCGAAGGGGAGTCACCCGGTCGCCCTTCCTTCCGCAGAAGCACCAGCTTTCCGCACTTCCACGAACGTGGGATGCACCCCTGCTCAAGGCACGAAGAAAATAGTGCCCTCACCCTTGGTTCCAAGGGGCCCAGCGCCAACACCCAGGCTCGGCCGGGAATACCGTCGGGTCCAGGGGCAGTAATTTTGGCCTTAAGCCTCAACACTGCGGCTCCCAACTCTCCCTCTGTCACCTCGGGTGCGACTTCTCCCTCCGTTGGGGACACTGAAGCCATGCACGGGGGCTGGTGTTCACCCCGTCGTGGGAAGAGGGTTCCCACGATTCGGCTCAGAAGGTCCGGCTGGAGGCTTTGCGTGAGTGGAGGGGCCCAGGGGCGAAGTTTGCACCTCACCGACTTGTATGGCCGCCCCCACGGGTCGCTGTTCAGAGCCTCCAACATTTCCTCCTCTGCCAGGTCTTTGGCTTGGCCAATGGCTAAGCTGAGGGTTTTGCTGGCCGCTCTGTAGCTTTCGTATAACTCATCCTCTACCGTCAGGTCTCGCCTCCTCCGCCTTCGGCTCCTGGTGTACTGGCGTCTCGCAGCCACGCATGCCTTGCGCAACTGCGTTAGCTCTGCGGACCACCAGTACACGCTCCGCCTCGGACCTGTGGGCTTGGCCCGCGGCATTGCGGCATCGCATATTTGAGCCATGGCCCCACTGAGCCAGGATGTTTCTTCCTCTACACTTCTTGGTCCTTCGGGCGTCTCCGGCCAGGCTTGGACCAGGGCCGCTGCGTGCAGCAGGTCCCGATCGAGCCGTTTCGTTGCCCATCTGGGACTGTCATCTCTTCGGGGACGGCTCAGGTCGTCCGGCGTAGCGTGGTGGGCGCAGACTTCGTACCGGATGTATCTGTGGTCCGATAACGTTTCCACGCCCTCCAACACTTCCCAACCTTGGACACGGCGCGCCAGGGCAGCATTTGCAAACGTGATGTCCACGATGGAGCCTCCCTGTTGCCGCACGCACGTATCGATCGTCCCTCGGTTAAGAACCTCTAACCCTACGGCCACTGCCCACTCTGCGAGCGCCTCACCGCGTACGTCAGTCGCAGTAGAGCCCCACACCGTTGATTTTGCATTAAAGTCCCCCGCGACCAGCAGCAGTTCGGGGCCACTTCTGCCAATCAGGGCCTGCACATCGTCGAGAAGCGCCTCGAAGTCGGCTAGGCTCCTGTTCGGTGAGAAGTACACTCCCACCACCATTATACCCCCGATGATGGCAGCTACGAAGCCGTGGCCCCGCACCACGCTTTCAAGCGGAGCAGAGCCGGCCGATGGTTGAGTGGCCAAGGCCACGAGGCTGTCGAGGTCCCCCACCCAGTTGTCTCTGGCCGGGACCGAATACGGTTCGGCTACCACTGCGACATGGATCAACCACTCCGCCATGCTCTGGAACAGGAGGTCCTGAGCTCTGGCGCAGTGGTTGATATTCGCCTGCAGGAAGCGTATTATAGGAGCCATACTACTCGACTGTTATCTCAGCCTCCTCGTCCCGTTGCTCGACATTCGAGTCTTTTCGGGTATTTCGCTCCATGTTAGCCTGGGGGCCAGCGCCAGCCGCTCTCCGCTTACTTTTAGGTGGATCACAGGCTTTGCTGCCTACCCTATGGTTGGCTGTTAGCCCGGCCTCGGCACACAGCGGGCAGTGTGCAGATGATATGCAGTTGCCAGCGACGTGGCCGGGACGCCCGCAGCGGTAGCAGGCTCGGCTGCGGTCCACCTCCGACTTGCAATTGGCGGCCACGTGGCCCACCTCGAGGCAGCGGAAGCAGCGCAGGGGGCGGGCATCGAGCAGCTTGACCTGCGCCGACACCCAGCCTACCAGCAGCCTTCCCGCCTCCACCACCTTCTTCGCCGCCGGGATAGGGCAGCGCAGCCACACGACACCCAGCCCGGAGGGGCCGCGGACGACCTCTCCTGACCTGATGTCGGTCTCTTGACAGCCTCCCACCCGGGCAACTGCCGCAACCACCTCGGGAAACAGTACAGACTCATCTAGGCCCGAGATACGCAGCTCTGCGCATTTTGTGGGCCTAGAGATCCGCATTACTTCCGGGTCAACAACCTCCGCTAACCTCTTGGCCAGAGCGTCTGCTTTATCGCCACTTGAGGTGCCAGGCACTTCCATAACGTAGGCCCCTGTTTGAGCCTTTCTGAGGCGAAGACCTGAAATTCCCAGCTCCTCAAGCCGCACCTTCCTCTTAGCCTCAGCAAGGACAGTGCCAAAGTCGGCCCCTTTATCCGCTGCTTTTGGCTCCAGCAGCGTTACAACAACGGCAGCTGACCGAGGTGAGCGGAGCTTTCTGGCCTTGCTCTTTTTCCCTCTGGATGACTTCGGGTGTTCGCCATTTCCGACCTGCTGATCTTTGCCATCTTTTTTCTTCTTCTTTCGCCTTCCTTTCTTGCCTACTTGCGTCCACTCCGATGACGTAATAGGCCTTTCAGGTGGTGGAGGCGACCCCAACCTAACCTAACCTAACCTAACCTAACCTAACCTTTTTTTTTTTTTTTTTTTTTTTTTTTTTTTTTTTTTTTTTTTTTTTTTTAACGGTGGGAAAATGCGTTACGCATACGACCGCGCCGTGGGGACGGCGCGGAAGTTATGTGGGACTCACCTCCCCCGTAACCTCCTTCCCCAGTGGAAGGAGGGGGGGAGGCATACCCACTAAAAACCCACCGGTATTCCCTCTCTTGCCATTTGCGGATGCCATGGGAGAATTGAGAGTCACCACAGCATCCGCTGGCCGCCCCAGCCTATGCCGGGGCTCCCGCGCCAAGAGAGGGGGGGCCGGAATACTTGGTCCCCCCCCTAGACGTGTGGGCTATAACAGCCGACAGGGGATCCCCATCCCCCGCCGGCTAGCACCACTAGGGAAGGTTGGCAGCGAACTGTCGCCGCCTCCTTCCCGTCCGTCTGCGCCGGAGCGGGTTCGCGAGGGGATCATTCTCGCGATCCCGCTCCCTCTCCTCCTTCTGCGATATCACGTCTTCGCAGAAGGAGGTGACGGCCTCCCAGGACGTCTCGCTCTCCAGCATCGCACGTAAGACGCTGGGGAGCGAGAGGTCGCCGCCAATCGTCGCCGCCAGAGTGCGGCGCCGCTCAGCCCATGCGCTGCACACCTCCAAGGTGTGCTGGGCTGTGTCCTCGGCGGCGCCGCACTCGTGGCACGACGCCGTCTCCTCCCTTCCGGCAACCTTGTGCAGGTACCGCCCGAAACAGCCATGCCCGGACAGCACCTGCACAAGGCGGAATGTGAGGGACCCATGATCCCTCCCGCACCATTCCTGGAGCACCGGGCGGATGGCTGCGATCGTGCGGAGGCCGTATTCGGCCTGCGCAAGCTCATCCGCCCAGCGCTCCAGCACCTCTTCCTTTTGGGCCTCTTTGGCCCGAGCCAACTCCTGGGGAGCGAGGGTGTCCCCCCGCTCCCTGCGCTCCATTTTGTCCCGGTAGGCCTTGGCGAGCCCGACCGCCTCGATCTCCCACGGAGGGGAGGCTGCGAGGGCTCCAGCCGCCGCCCAGCCCACCGTCCGGTAGGCCCGGGCCATCCTCACTGCCATCACCCTCTGGGGCTTCCTGAGAAGGGCTTTGGTGGTGGCAGTGAGGGAACTCGCCCATATTGGGGCCCCGTACAGGGCCATGCTGCGAATGACCCCTGCGAACAGCCTTCTGCAGGGGGCATTTGGTCCGCCCAGATTGGGCAGGAGCCGGCCCAAAGCTCCCGCCGCGCCCACGAGTCGGGGAGCCAGTCTGCGGAAGTGCTCCCCGAACTCCCACTTGCCGTCGAGGGTAAGGCCCAGATACTTGATGTAGGCCTTCACCTCGACGGTCTCCCCACTGACGCGCAGGGCGGCTCCGCGCGGCAGCCTCCATCGGGGCCCTCGGAAACAGAGGGCCTCCGTCTTCGGGAGGGACACCCTGAGACCCAGCGCTTCTATGCGCTGGATCACCAGGGTGGCTCCCACTTCCGCCCTCCTCGCCACCTCTTCGAAGGTGGCGCCCCGGACGGCGATGAGGGTGTCATCCGCGTAGCAGAACACCGCCATCTGAGGCAGCACCCTCACGCGGATGACCCAGTCGTACCCGACGTTCCATAATAGGGGCCCTAGCACGGACCCCTGCGGAACGCCACTGGTCACCGGCTGGGCCATCCGAATTCCCCCCCTCCCCGTGTAGAGCACTACCCGCCCCGTCAGGTAGTGCCCCACCACCCTCCGGAGGTAGAGAGGCACCCGGTGATACCGAAGTGCCTCCTCTATCACTCCGAAGGGGAGGGACCCGAAGGCGTTGGCGATATCGAGGGATACCGCCACGGCCCCCTGGCCCCTCCTGGCCGCATCCTCGGTGAACTCCTTCAGGGCGGATAGGGCGTCCAACGTGGACCGCCCTACCCGGAACCCGAACTGGTTCCCCGCAAGATCCGGCCCTTCGCTCGTCAGGTGGTGGGCGATCCGGGAAGCGATTACTCTCTCGAGGAGCTTCCCGGTCTCGTCCAGCATGACGAGCGGCCGCCACCCGGAAGGAGAGTCCATCGGCCTGCTCTCCTTCCGCAGGAGGACCAGGCGGCCCTCCTTCCAAATTTGGGGAAACTGCCCCGCGCCCAGGCAGTGATCCATTAAGCCGCAGAGCCGGTCCCCCAGGTGCTTCGCCGCAATGGGAAGCACCTTCCCCGGGACGCCATCGGGCCCAGGTGCCTTGCGGCACCCTTTGAGTCGGCCTAACACCCTCGCCATTTCCTCCCCCGTCACTGGGGGGACGTCAGCGGGGACTGCGGGCTCCTCTTCTGGCGGCGCCATCCGCGGTGGATCGAAGGGCGGGCTGGTAGGGAAGAGGCCCTGAACCACCGCGCTGAGGAGCCCCGGCTCGAAGTCCTCCGTGGGGGGGGACACCTTCAGCTTTGCCCGTACCATTCGGTACGGGCGGCCCCACGGGTCTCCATCGAGCGTGGCCAAGAATTCGACGTGCGCCGTATCCTTGGCCTGTGCTATGGCCACCTTGAAGGTGGCTTTCGCCGCCCGCAGCTCAGCGAGGAGCCGTTCCTCTTCACCCGGCACCCGGCTGCGTCGCCTACGGCACCGGGTGAAGGCGCGGCGGGCTGCGTCGCTTGCGGCTCTAAGGTCCGCGAGGTCCTGCGACCACCAGTATGCGCTCCCCCTGGGCGCACATTTGCGCGCCCTAGGCATCGCCGCGTCGCAGATGGCTGTCAGGTCCTCGCGGAACCTGACAGCCCTCTCGTCGATCCCCATGCTGTCGGGGGGGTCGACACACCACGCCTGGACCAGGGCGGCCTCTTCCGCCTTATCCCGATCGAGGCGGGAGATTGCCCATTTGGGGAAATTCCCGCCCCGCCCACCCGCCACCCGGGCTGGGAGCCCGCGGGGCGTTTTGGAGACCCTGAACCGGATGTAGGCATGATCGGACAGGGTCTCCACCTCCTCGAGGACATGCCAATCGCCCACTCGAGCACCGATGGAAGGGGTAGTGAACGTGACATCTACTATCGACCCCCCCTGCCATCGGACGCAGGTGTTGGCGGTCCCTTTGTTCTGCAGAACCAGGCCGGCCATTGCAGCCCAGTCCCGCAGAAGCGCCCCTCTTTGATCTGTGACGGGGCACCCCCATGCCGCGCACTTGGCATTGAGGTCCCCCATCAGGATCACCTGAGCCGGTGATGCCCTCTGCACAACCGGCTCCAGGCCCGCCAGGAAGCGTTCAAACTC
Source organism: Archips xylosteana (assembly GCA_947563465.1). Classification (NCBI taxonomy): domain Eukaryota; kingdom Metazoa; phylum Arthropoda; class Insecta; order Lepidoptera; family Tortricidae; genus Archips; species Archips xylosteana. The sequence continues at coordinate 46,228 of OX387371.1, forward strand.
CCTGAAGGGCCTGTTTGGGGAGAAGTAGACTCCGATGACGACTACCTCTCCCCAGGTGGCCGCCACGTAGCCGGCTCCCCTTTCCTTAAGGGTTAAGCCTTGGGAGCCGGCAGCCGGCACCACGACAGCTACCAAGCCTTCCGAGTCCCCGACCCAGTTTTGCTGGGGGGAGACGTAATATGGCTCGGCGACCACTGCCACGTCTATGCGCCACTCCGCAAGGACCTGGATGAAAAGGTCCTGTGCGCGCGCGGAGTGGTTAACATTCCCCTGGAGGAGCTCGTAATATGGGTGTACTGGCATTAAAACACCTGCATATTGAGCTCCTCTCTGGCCTTCTGGCCACGTTCAGGGGGGGGCCTGGCCGATGGGACCCTTCCCCTAACCGTTGGGGGGGTACAGTTTGATCCCCCCATTCTGTGGCCGTCTGGACGACCAGCCTTCGCGCAGACGGCGCACTTAGGCACCGCTTCGCAAGTCGCTGCCAGGTGGCCCTCAGCGCCGCATCGAAAGCATTTAGAGCGATATTCCGCCTCCGATGGGCAGAGGGCTCTGGTGTGGCCCAGCGCCATGCATTTGAAGCACCGCATAGGCAGGGCCTCCACTGGCTTGACTGTGACCACCGTCCACCCCACCGGGATCTTCCCGGCGGTGGCGATGGCCTTCGCGGCCACAGCTGGGCACTTCACCAGGGCTGAGCCCTGGCCCCAGGTGCTCACCCTTACGGCCCCGACCTTTATTTGTTCGAAGGCGCATTTCCCCATCCTCGCCATCGCGGCAGCGAGTTCCTCGGGCCCCACCAACTCGTTTAGACCTGAGATCTTTAGGTCCACGAGCTTTGTGGGCCGCGAGATCTCCGCAAGGTCCCCAATTACCTCCCACAGCCTTACCGCTAGGAGGTCCGCGGATTTTTCAGGCTGCTCTCCGCCCACCTCTAACATTCTGGAGCCAGTCATAGTCGTCCTGACTTTGACTGACTCCAAGCCAAAGTCTGCCAAGCTGATGGCGGCTTTTGCTTTCGCCAAGACCTCGATAATGTTGGTTGCCCCCTCCCGCGGCGATATCACTATCGCTGCAGTGCGGGGGACCACGACTCTGGCCGGCTTCGTCTTCGGCGGGAGTGCCTTAGCACGTGCGGCGGGGGCCTTGGGCGTCTCGGGCAGCTGGGAGGGAGCGTTCCCCTTCCGCTTCTTCCTTCGCCTCTTTCTTCGGAGGACCTGGGACCACGGGGTGGTCTCCTCGTTCTCGGGGGCCATAGGCTCTTGCCTGCTTGGACCAGCCTCTGGTTGTCCCTGGACTTGAGGTCCAGGTTTCGGCGTTGGCCTTTTTTGAGGCCCATTCTTCAAAGAACCCTCGGCCCCCTTTCTCGTTCGGGGCTGGGGGATAGGGACGATCGGCTCTGACCGGGGCTGAGGGTTGTGAATGGCCCCTGCAGCCGGGTTCGGCTGGGCCCTTGGGCGAGGCGGGGGCTCTTGGCGCCTGTCAGCCGCGAGCGGGGGTCTTAGGACCGGTTCTGGCGGGAGTCGTGACTCCAGCTCCCCTAGGCGGGCGTTTAACATCCCGCCCAGAGATATTTGGAGGTCGCGCCTCATCCCCTCCATTGTCTCCTTGAGAACCTCCTCCAAGGAGCTCAGTTGGGTTTCTCTTGGGACCACAGCCAAGCTCTTCTGGGACTCCGAGTAAGCCTTCTTAAAGGCACGCAACTCCGCGCGTATCAGGTCTAGCTCCCTCGAAAGCCGAGCGTTGTCAGCGCGGAGTCTGCGCTGCTCCTCCTTCGGAGTGATCGTGCGTAGCCCTTCCACTGCATCAATCACCCCTTGTGCGGCATGGTTTATTTCACCCCATACAGTGCCCTTTATGTGACCACACTTTTTGACCTGGCCTTGGATTTTGGCCACGTTCAGTAAAGCCTCCGCAGCAAGAGCCTCCACTGTTTTAGCGGGTGGGGCACTGTGGACCTCACTGTCCGACAGCCTCTCGGTCATCTCCGAGACCACTATCTTCCGGTAGGTTGGCTGGTATATAGGGTCAGCATCCACCTCCCCAGTCTCCTCCCCCTCGGTCTCATAGCCCCCAGCCAGCTGTTCCCTTGCCGTCTTGGGGTAACTGTGGGCACCCATCGGGCGCTTACTGCGACCTCTCAGCGCGGAGCCCACCTTAGGGGCTACGGCTGGTACTGCCTCCTCAGCGTAGCTTTCCCTGTGGAGCCGCTTTTTAGAAGTCCCAGAAGGGAATCTAAGGGCGAACCCCGAGCCTAACGGGTTCTTCAGAGATCGCGCGTCTGCCTCTCTTTCTCTGGGGGACTCAGTCAGGTCGATTGAGCCAGAGTGTGACCTCGATAGTGGGGCTTCATCGATGAAAATCTCCGGCAACTCCGTTTCTGTTATCATCTGCCCTTCATTGTCCTCTGAGTCGGAACAGTCCGAGCAGTGAACGGAGTAAACCGGACTCCGATCTCGACTGTCGGGGGGACGAACCTCCTCTTTCCCCCCTTTCTTCCTCTCTGTGACTTGTGGTCTGTGAGGCTTGGGATATTCCAGGCAAAGAGCTCCAGCCTGAATCTGAGACCCATAAGGTACAGGGACCTTGAACTTGGCCTCCACCGTGTCCGCTTCCTTCCGCGGGCTCCCACTCTCAATGTGGGAGCCTCTTCTAGAAGTGACCAGCACTGGGCTGCATCTCCCTTCTTCATCGCCCTTGTTCTCTGGAGCACCACTATCGCCTGCTTCATCTCTTGTATCTGGCAGCTCCGTCTCCAGCGCCATGCTTAGGCTGGACGGCTGCCCTCTCTCCTTCTTTGAGTACGCCGTGTCCGTAGCTCGGACAATGGCCCTCTCCGCCTCTTCCTCCGGTTGCGACATGAGACACGCCGCTTCCTTTGGAAGGCAAAAAGTTTTGTTGTTGGGGGGGGGGGGTTTTTTTTTTACAACTCATTTTTGTACCCACGAGAATGGAACGAAGGTTTTGCACTACCGGGTGACGTCCATTCCGGTAGTGCGGCTACTTACTGTGGAGGTCGCCAGGTATCCACAGGTTTTAACGACTTCACTGTCGGGTGTTATAGAGTTTCCTTCTCACGGGCCGGCCAATTAAGGCAAGCCCTCCGCTCCGCAGTATCCAAGACATACCCCATTAACGCCACGACTGGGGTCGTTGAATTGGATCTGCAGGCTACGGAAGGAGAAGTGGCGTGGGCTTCTCCACAAGGGCGTTCGGTTAGGAAGGCCATTCCCCAACTGCAGCCAAAGCTGCCCCTCCCTTTAAACCCCACATTCCCAAATCAGGTGGCTGTCTGACGCGCGCGCCCCCAAAGCAGTCCCAGCCAGGCCCAAATGCCAAGAGTTTTCACGCCTGAAAATAGGGCCCAGCAGAGGCAGCCGCGGAGGAGCGCGCGCCCGACACCCACCCGATTTCCCAGTTCCCCCCCAGTGTTTGGTTCGCGGGAGCTATTGCCCCTACCCACCGCGAGGCAGGCATTCCCCTATCCACCACCCGGGGACGCGCCACGTCGGAGTACACCTCTCCGCCCACTTAGACAACTAAGCAGGTCCGTGGAACCTAACCTAACCTAACCTTTTTTTTTTTTTTTTTTTTTTTTGGTGTGGAAAATGCACCTTATGCATCGTCACCGTTCGGGGAAACGGAGGTATGTGGGGCTCTCCTCTCAACAGGCATACCCACTAAAAACCACACGGATTCCCTCGTTTGCCATTGTGAACGCCACGGGAGCACAAGGAGTCACCGCAACGCCCACTGGCCGCCCCGGGATGGGGCTCCTCTGTCGACACCGTGCAATGCGGGCTCGGCACTCCCCGGCCTCCCCCGCTGGTGAAGGATTGTTTAAAGAGGTTTACTCCTCGTGGCTTCCGCAGATGCCCACGTTCCCGGCAAGCCGGGGTTACGTGCCCTCACGTTAGCTTCCGCGCCCTCATGTCCTGCTCTGAAAGCAGAGCGGAACCGAGGGCACGGTCGCTTCCGCCCACCAGGCTCCCCCTCGCCTTTCCCTGTCCGCCGTGGCAGAGCAGGTACTCAGTTCGGGTTTGCCGACGTCAAAGGCGCCCGCCCAAGGGCGGGACGCCGTCCTCACAAGCGGACCCACTAATGGGCCCGCTACCCCTCCCCCCAGTATGTCAGCAGTTCCCACAGGCCATGGGCCCAACCGCTACTCTTCTCCCCCTTAACCACCAGGGTTAACAGGGGAGAACCGTAACGGTCGTGCAGCCCAGACGGCAAGCCGTTATTCCGACCGCCCGGGCACATGTAGAAGCTGCTGACCCCCCTCCCCCCCGTCAGTCAATCGCCACAGGCCATGGGCCCATCCGCTACTCTTCTCCCCCTTAACCACCAGGGTTAATAGGGGAGAACCGTAACGGTCGTGCAGCCCAGACCATCTAGTCGTAGGCCTGGTGGCCCGGGCACATGTGGAGATTGCTGACCCCCACCCCCCCAGTCGGATATTAGCCACCGGTAAGATAATGTACGAATACATTAGCTTACCGTTGTTGCCAAGGGTGCACCGTCCCAGGCGTTACCACCGTCCCAGGCGTTAACCTAACCTAACCTAACCTAACCTAACCTAACCTAACCTAACCTAACCTAACCTAACCTAACCTAACCTAACCTAACCTAACCTAACCTAACCTTTTTTTTTTTTTTTTTTTTTTTGGTGTGGAAAATGCACCTTATGCATCGTCACCGTTCGGGGAAACGGAGGTATGTGGGGCTATCCCCAAGGGGGGCCTACCCACTAAAAACCACACGGATTCCCTCGTTTGCCATTGTGAACGCCACGGGAGCAAAATGTGTCACCGCAACGCCCACTGGCCGCCCCGGGATGGGGCTCCTCTGTCGACACCGTGCAATGCGGGCTCGGCACTCCCCGGCCTCCCCCGCTGGTGAAGGATTGTTTAAAGAGGTTTACTCCTCGTGGCTTCCGCAGACGCCCACGTTCCCGGGCAAGCCGGGTTTACGTGCCCTCACGTTAGCTCCCGCGCCCTCATGTCCTACTCTGAAAGCAGAGTGGTACCGAGGGCACGGTTGCTTCCGCCCTGAGGCTCCCCCTCACCTTTCCCTGCTCGGGCCACAGAGCAGGTACTAGGCTTAGGCTCACCTCCATCACTCGATCCCTCTAAAAACCCCAAAAGCTAACCCTCCCCATAAGGCGTTTGGCGCCTCAGCAGGTTGCAGAGCGGTGGAGTTTTCGGTAGCCCAGGCCGTGTGGCGAGTACGGCGGGGCTACTTACTAGGTCCAAGGTTGCAGAGCGTGCACTATTGGCAACCGAACGCCTGTCCCTCCTATGCTATCCCTCCCTATATAGGGCGTAAGTCGCATCGAGGCCTGTTGCAGAGCGGAGAACCTTTCGGTAGCCCAGGCCGTGTGACCAGCACGGCGGGGCTACTTACTCAGTTCAAGGTTGCAGAGCAGCTTCCCGTCAGCTACCTTACGCCCGTCCTCTCAAAATACATACATATCATAGATACATGGCCCATATAATACTTATATACATATCCCCCCCAGTCGGATATTAGCCACCGGTAAGATAATGTACGAATACATTATCTTACCGTTGTTGCCCAGGGTGCACCGTCCCAGGCGTTACCCTTCCCCACCCCATGAGGCCTACGCCTCGGATAGAAGGGAGTGGTAACGCCCGGGCACTCGAGGAGGTTTCCGACATCGCACCCCAACCTAACCTAACCTAACCTAACCTAACCTAACCTAACCTAACCTAACCTAACCTAACCTAACCTTTTTTTTTTTTTTTTTTTTTGGTGTGGGAAATGCACCTTATGCATCGTCTCCGTTCGGGGAAACGGAGGTATGTGGGGCTCTCCCCTACGGGCCTACCCACTAAAAACCACACGGATTCCCTCGTTTGCCATTGTGAACGCCACGGGAGCAAGATGTGTCACCGCAACGCCCACTGGCCGCCCCGGGATGGGGCTCCTCTGTCGACACCGTGCAATGCGGGCTCGGCACTCCCCGGCCTCCCCCGCTGGTGAAGGATTGTTTAAAGAGGTTTACTCCTCGTGGCTTCCGCAGATGCCCACGTTCCCGTCAAGCCGGGGTTACGTGCCCTCACGTCAGCTTCCGCGCCCTCATGTCCTGCTCTGAAAGCAGAGCGGAACCGAGGGCACGGTCGCTTCCGCCCACCAGGCTCCCCCTCGCCTTTCCCTATCCGCCGTGGCAGAGCAGGTACTTGGTTTGGGTTCGCCTCCATCAAAAGGCGTCCGCCCGAGGGCGAGACGCTGTCCTCACAAAGCGGACCCACAAGTGGGCCCGCTACCCCTACCCCCCCAGTACGTCGGTCAATTGCCACAGGTCATGGACCCATCCGCTACTCTTCTCCCCCTTAACCACCAGGGTTAACAGAGGAGAACCGTAACGGTCGTGCAGCCCAGACGTTTATCACCGCCGAGCACATGTGGAAATTGCCGACCCCCTCCCCCCCAGTGTGTCAGCAAACCCCCACAGGCCATAGGCCCAACCGCTACTCTTCTCCCCCTTAACCACCAGGGTTAACAGGGGAGAACCGTAGCGGTCGTGCAGCCCAGACATGTATACAAATTTACATGGCCGGACACATGTGAACGTTGCTGACCCCCCCCCCCCCAGTCAGCCAGTCAACCCCACAGGCCATGGGCCCATCCGCTACTCTTCTCCCCCTTAACCACCAGGGTTAACAGGGGAGAACCGTAACGGTCGTGCAGCCTGAACCATGCCCTTTCGCGTAGCTTGGTGCAGGCACATGTGGAGATTGCTGACTGAACCCCCTCCCCCCCAGTCGGATATTAGCCACCGGTAAGATAATGTACGAATACATTAGCTTACCGTTGTTGCCCAGGGTGCACCGTCCCAGGCGTTACCCTTCCCCACCCCATGAGGCCTACGCCCCGGATAGAAGGGAGTGGTAACGCCCGGGCACTCGAGGAGGTTTCCGACATCGCACCCAACCTAACCTTTTTTTTTTTTTTTTTTTTTTTTTTTTTTTTTTGGTGTGGAAAATGCACCTTATGCATCGTCACCGTTCGGGGAAACGGAGGTATGTGGGGCTCTCCTCTCACCAGGCATACCCACTAATAACCACACGGATTCCCTCGTTTGCCATTGTGAACGCCACGGGAGCATAAGGAGTCACCGCAACGCCCACTGGCCGCCCCGGGATGGGGCTCCTCTGTCGACACCGTGCAATGCGGGCTCGGCATTCCCCGGCCTCCCCCGCTGGTGAAGGATTGTTTAAAGAGGTTTACTCCTCGTGGCTTCCGCAGATGCCCACGTTCCCGGCAAGCCGGGGTTACGTGCCCTCACGTTAGCTTCCGCGCCCTCATGTCCCGCTCTGAAAGCAGAGCGGAATCGAGGGCACGGTCGCCTCCGCCACCAGGCTCCCCCTCGCCTTTCCCTGTCCGCCGTGGCAGAGCAGGTACTCAGCTCGGGTTCGCCGACGTCAAAGGCGCCCGCCCAATGGCGAGACGCCGCCCTCACTGCGGACCCACGGATGGGCCCGCTGGCTCGGATCCCCCGCAACTAGTTGCGGGTTCACCTCACCACCCCTCCCCCCCAGTCGGATATTAGCCACCGGTAAGATAATGTACGAATACATTAGCTTACCGTTGTTGCCCAGGGTGCACCGTCCCAAGCGTTACCCTTCCCCACCCCATTAGGCCTACGCCTCGGACAGAAGGGAGTGGTAACGCCCGGGCACTCGAGGAGGTTTCCGACTTCGCACCCCAACCTAACCTAACCTAACCTTTTTTTTTTTTTTTTTTTTTTTTTTTTTGCGGTGGGAAAATGCATTACGCACTATCCCTGCGCCGTCGGGGAACGGCGCAGGGGGTGTATGGGACTCTCCTCCCACCTTCTTTCCTTCCGAAACTGGGAAGGAAAGAAGGTAGGAGGCCTACCCATTAAAAACCCACCGGTATTCCCTCACCAGCCAATTATGCGAATGTCGTGGGAGCAATATTGTGGCACCACAACATCCGCTGGCCGGCCCGGTCTAACCGGGTCCTCCTCTCCGAGAGGGGGGGATCGGGAACACATGATCCCCCCCTAACACTTGTGGGCCGTTTGACTAGCGGTGGATCCCCTATCCCCGCCAGTCGGCTCCACCTTAGGGTGGAAGAGCGGCGGCAAACTGCCTCCGTCTTCTCCCCGTCCGTCTCCGTCGAAGCGGGTGCGCCAGAGGGTTACTCTCGCGCTCCCGCTCCCTCTCCTCCTTCTGCGAAATAACTGTTTCGCAGAAGGAGGAGACAGCCTCCCAGGAACTCTCGCTCCTCAGCATCGCAATTGTGACGCTGGGGAGCGAGAGGTCACCCCCGATTTCCGCCACAAGTGTGCGGCGCCGATCCGACCAGGCTGGGCACACCTCGAGGGTGTGCTGCGCCGTATCTTCAGCGGCACCGCACTCGTGGCACGTCTGCGTTACCTCCCTTCCCGCCACCCTGTGCAGGTACCGTCCAAAGCAACCATGCCCGGACAGCACCTGCACAAGGCGGAATGTGAGGGATCCGTGACCCCTTTGACACCACTCCGGGAGCACTGGGCGGATGGCTTCGATGGTTCGGGTGCCATACTCCGCATCCGCCAGCTCTTCCGCCCAGCGCTCCATCACCTTCTCTCTCCCTACCTCCCGGGCCCTCGCGAGCTCCTGCGGGGCGAGGGTCTCACCCCGGTCCCGCCTCTCGAGCCGCGCCCTGTAGGCGTCGTCCAGCATCCCTGCCTCAATCTCCCAGGGAGGGGTGCCGGCCAAGGCACAGGCCGCGGCCCAACCCACCGTCCTATATGCCCGGCACATCCTCACCGCCATCACCCTTTGTGGCCTCCGAAGGAGGGCCTTGGTCTTGGCGGTGAGGCTGTCCGCCCATATCGGAGCCCCATACAGGGCCATGCTCCTGATGACCCCTGCAAGCAATCGTCTGCAGGGGGCATCAGGTCCCCCTGTGTTCGGTAGGAGCCGACTGAGTGCTCCGGCCGCCCCTACAAGTCGAGGAGCCATTCTGACGAAGTGCTCCTCGAACTTCCAGCCTCCGTCGAGGGTAAGGCCCAGATATTTAATATGGGCCTTCACCTCGACGGCCGCTCCGCTAATTTGGAGATGGGCCCCCCTTGGGATCCTCCATCTGGGGCCCCTGAAACAGAGGGCCTCAGTCTTGCTGAGGCTCACTCTGAGTCCCAGGGCCCCAATTCGGTCGATCACCATTGAGGCGCCCACCTCCGCCCTTCTAACCACCTCCTCATAGGTGGTGCCCCGGACGGCGACAAGCGTGTCATCAGCGTAACAGATTACCGCCATCCGGGGCAGCACCGTCCCGCGGATGACCCAGTCATAACCGATGCTCCAAAGCAGGGGTCCTAGCACGGACCCCTGTGGAACACCGCAGGTTATAGACCTCGTCATCCGCACGCCTCCTCTCCCCATGTAGAGCACCACTCGGTCTTCCAAGTAGTGCCCCACGATGTTTTGGAGATAGAGAGGCACTCCGTGATAACGGAGCGCCTCTCTTATCACCTCAAAACCTAACCTAACCTAACCTAACCTAACCTAACCTAACCTAACCTAACCTTTTTTTTTTTTTTTTTTTTTTTTTTTTTTTGGTGTGGAAAATGCACCTTATGCATCGTCTCCGTTCGGGGAAACGGAGGTATGTGGGGCTCTCCCCTACGGGCCTACCCACTAAAAACCACACGGATTCCCTCGTTTGCCATTGTGAACGCCACGGGAGCATAATGTGTCACCGCAACGCACACTGGCCGCCCCGGGATGGGGCTCCTCTGTCGACACCGTGCAATGCGGGCTCGGCACTCCCCGGCCTCCCCCGCTGGTGAAGGATTGTTTAAAGAGGTTTACTCCTCGTGGCTTCCGCAGATGCCCACGTTCCCGGCAAGCCGGGGTTACGTGCCCTCACGTTAGCTTCCGCGCCCTCATGTCCTGCTCTGAAAGCAGAGCGGCACCGAGGGCACGGTCGCTTCCGCCCACCAGGCTCCCCCTCGCCTTTCCCTGTCCGACCAACAGAGCAGGTACTCAGTTCGGGTTCGCCGACGTCAAAGGCGCCCGCCCAAGGGCGGGACGCCGTCCTCAATGCGGACCCATAAATGGGCCCGCTAACCCTCCCTACTAGTGCGTCGGCAGACCACCACAGGCCATGGGCCCAACCACTACTCTTCTCCCCCTTAACCACCAGGGTTAACAGGGGAGAACCGTAGTGGTCGTGCAGCCCAGACGATAACCAGAAATACCGCCCGGGCACATGTGGAAATTGCCGACGCCCTCCCCCAGTGTGTCAGCAAACCCCCACAGGCCATGGGCCCAACCGCTACTCTTCTCCCCCTTAACCACCAGGGTTAACAGGGGAGAACCGTAACGGTCGTGCAGCCCAGATGGCAGAGTTACCCTTCTACCATCCGAGCACATGTGGAAATTGCCGACCCCCTCCCCCCCAGTCAGTCAGTCAACCCCCACAGGCCATGGGCCCATCCGCTACTCTTCTCCCCCTTAACCACCAGGGTTAACAGAGGAGAACCGTAGCGGTCGTGCAGCCCAGACGGCAGTCAATTGCTCCGACCGCCCGGGCACATGTGGAGATTGCTGACCGAACCCCCTCCCCCCCAAGTCGGATATTAGCCACCGGTAAGATAATGTACGAATACATTAGCTTACCGTTGTTGCCCAGGGTGCACCGTCCCAGGCGTTACCCTTCCCCACCCCATGAGGCCTACGCCTCGGATAGAAGGGAGTGGTAACGCCCGGGCACTCGAGGAGGTTTCCGACATCGCACCCCAACCTAACCTAACCTAACCTAACCTAACCTAACCTAACCTAACCTAACCTTTTTTTTTTTTTTTTTTTTTTTTTTTTTTTTTTTTTTTTTTTTTTTTTTTTTTTTTTTTTGACGGTGGGAAAATGCGTTACGCATACGACCGCGCCGTGGGGACGGCGCGGAGGTTATGTGGGACTCACCTCCCCCGTAATCTCCTTCCCTAGTGGAAGGAGGGGGGGAGGCATACCCACTAAAAACCCACCGGTATTCCCTCTCTTGCCATTTGCGGATGCCATGGGAGAATTGAGAGTCACCACAGCATCCGCTGGCCGCCCCAGCCTATGCCGGGGCTCCCGCGCCAAGAGAGGGGGGGCCGGAATACTTGGTCCCCCCCCTAGACGTGTGGGCTATAACAGCCGACAGGGGATCCCCATCCCCCGCCGGCTAGCACCACTAGGGAAGGTTGGCAGCGAACTGTCGCCGCCTCCTTCCCGTCCGTCTGCGCCGGAGCGGGTTCGCGAGGGGATCATTCTCGCGTTCCCGCTCCCTCTCCTCCTTCTGCGACATGACGTCGTCGCAGAAGGAGGTGACGGCCTCCCAGGACGTCTCGCTCTCCAGCATCGCGCGAACGACGCTGGGGAGCGAGAGGTCGCCGCCAATCGTCGCCGCCAGGGTGCGGCGCCGCTCAGCCCATGCACTGCACACCTCCAGGGTGTGCTGGGCTGTGTCCTCGGCGGCGCCGCACTCGTGGCACGACGCCGTCTCCTCCCCTCCGGCAACCTTGTGCAGGTACCGCCCGAAGCAGCCATGCCCGGACAGCACCTGCACAAGGCGGAAGGTGAGGGACCCGTGATCCCTCCCGCACCACTCCTGGAGCACCGGGCGGATGGCTGCGATCGTGCGGAGGCCGTATTCGGCCTCCGCAAGCTCATCCGCCCAGCGCTCCAGCACCTCCCCTCTCTGGGCCTCTTTGGCCCGGGCCAACTCCTGGGGAGCGAGGGACTCTCCCCGCTCCCTTCGTTCCTGCTTGGCCCGGTAGGCCTCGGCGAGCCCGACCGCCTCGATCTCCCACGGTGGGGAGGCCGCCAGGGCTCCAGCCGCCGCCCAGCCCACCGTTCGGTAGGCCCGGGCCATCCTCACCGCCATGACCCTCTGGGGCCTTCGGAGGAGGGCTTTGGTGGTGGCGGTGAGGGACTCAGCCCATATAGGGGCCCCGTACAGGGCCATGCTCCTGATGACCCCTGCAAACAGGCGTCTGCAGGGGGCACCAGGTCCGCCCTGGTTGGGCAGGAGCCGGCCCAGGGCTCCCGCCGCGCCCACGAGTCGGGGAGCCATCCTGCGAAAATGCTCCCCGAACTCCCATTTTCCGTCGAGGGTAAGGCCCAGATATTTAATGTGGGCCTTCACCTCGACGGCCTCCCCATTAACTCGCAGGGCGGCCCCGCGCGGCAACCTCCATCGGGGCCCTCGGAAGCAGAGGGCCTCCGTCTTCGGGAGGGCCACTTTCAGCCCCAGCGCCTCTATCCGCCTGATAACTAGGGTGGCTCCCACCTCCGCCCTTCTTACCACCTCTTCGAGGGTGGTGCCCCGGACGGCGATGAGGGTGTCATCTGCGTAGCAGTACACCGCCATCCGAGGCAGCACCCTCGCGCGGATGACCCAGTCGTACCCGACGTTCCATAATAGGGGCCCTAGCACGGACCCCTGCGGAACGCCACTGGTCACCGGCTGGGCCATCCGTATTCCCCCCCTCCCCGTGTAGAGCACTACCCGCCCCGTCAGGTAGTGCCCTACAACCCTCCGGAGGTAGAGGGGCACCCGGTGATACCGGAGTGCCTCCTCTATCACTCCGAAGGGGAGGGACCCGAAGGCGTTGGCGATATCGAGGGATACCGCCACGGCCCCCTGGCCCCTCCTGGCCGCATCTTCGGTGAACCCCTTCAGGGCGGATAGGGCGTCCAACGTGGACCGCCCTACCCGGAACCCGAACTGGTTCTCCGCAAGATCCGGCCCTTCGCTCGTCAAGTGGTGGGCGATCCGGGAAGCGATCACTCTCTCGAGGAGCTTCCCGGTCTCGTCCAGCATGACGAGCGGCCGCCACCCGGAAGGAGAGTCCGCTGGCCTGTTCTCCTTCCGCAGGAGGACCAGGCGGCCCTCCTTCCAGGCCTGGGGGAACTGCCCCGCGACCAGGCACCTGTCGAGGAGGTCGCAGAGCCGGTCCCCCAGGTGCTTCACCGCAATGGGAAGCACCTTCCCCGGGACCCCATCCGGCCCGGGAGCCTTCCGGCACCCCTTCAGCCGGCCGACCACCCTCGCCATTTCCTCCCCCGACACCGGGGGGACATCGGCGGGGGCTGCGGGCTCCTCCTCTGGGGGCGCCATCCGCGGCGGGTCGAAAGGCGGGCTTGCGGGGAAGAGGCCGTCGACCACCGCGGCGAGGACCCCCGGCTCGAAGTCCTCCGTGGGGGGGGACACCTTAAGTTTCGCCCGTACCATTCGGTACGGGCGCCCCCACGGATCCCAGTCCAGCGTGGCCAAGAATTCAGCATGAGCTGAATCCTTGGCACACGCGATGGCCACCTTGAAGGCGGCCTTGGCCGCGCGCAGTTCGGCGAGGAGCCTCTCCTCCTCGCCCGGCACCCGAGTCCGCCTCCTTCTGCACCGGGTGAAGGCGCGGCGGGCCCTGTCGCTGGCGGCTCGGAGGTCCGCCAGGTCCTGCGACCACCAGTATACGGCCCGCCTGGGCGCACCCTTTCGCGCCCTCGGCATGGCCGCGTCGCAAATGGCCGTCAGGTCCTCCCGAAACCTGACGGCCCTCTCGTCGACCCCCATTGTGTCGGGGGGGTCAGCGCACCACGCCCGGACCACGGCGGAACCTAACCTAACCTAACCTAACCTAACCTAACCAGTTGCGTTCCACCCGCCACCCCGAACGCCACGATTTTGTACCGCTCCGCGCTCGAAAAATCGAAAAAGTGGGTTTTTCTTGAGATATCTCAACGTGCGATACACCAATCGATTCGTCTCGACGCCGCGCATGTGGGCATAGTGTGAGGGAAAGCATTCAGTGAAAACTGTGAAAGTTTCTGTGAAAAACAACCTATTTTTGAGGTTAAAGTGAAAATTTTAAACTTCAACTGCGTGCGGCGCTCTCTCAGTCGCTGCGACCTATTGGTTGCGGCGCATCGCCGTGTGCGCCTCAGCGAGCCCTACACAACGAGCCCACTCGCGGATTTTTCCGTTGAGTTTTCGCGAAGAAAATCGCAGAAAAACAAAAACCACGTGGAGGCGTGGTCATCGAAGGAGCTCCTACAGGACGGCGCCGGGTTGTGTGCTGAACAAGGAGGTTACGAGCACGTGGAAACTGCAAGTTGCATAATTTTAGCTATTAAGACTCTCTTGTAAAAAATTATTAAAGTTCGTAACTTTGCCCACCCGCCACGTCCAAACTATTTGAGACGCGCGGGTTTTGACTTTTGTATTCTGTGCGGGCACCTTGGGTGGACCCGACTGTAGTGTTTAAATATTTTTAAGACTTCTTTTTCCTTGGAAAGATTTTGAAAAACAAAATTTTTTGTTTTTCCGGGTTTTTCCTTGGAGGAAAAATTATTTTTTGTAATTTTTATTGTGTATCGTATGCGCCTTTCTTTCTTCTATTTTTCTGTATTTTTTCCATATTTTTCTGGCCATTGGTTCGGGAGTTATTGAATTTCTTCTAAATTTTCCTCTATTTTCTAAATTAATTGTTTTTAATCATTTCCGACTACGGGACCGTGTTTGGAGTCGGTGTATTATCCGACCTAAGCTGTCGCGCGGGTCGGAAATTATTAAAACTGACGAAGTTTGACTTTTTCGGCCATTTTGTTTTTTGATACCAGGTTTTATTTTGTGTTTTTCTCCTGAACCTCTGGTCGTGGAAATTTGGGAAAACTTTTCCTAGCTCTTGTTTTTCGGCCTCTATCTGCTCCCATCAAAATTTTTCTATTTCGGCGCATAGGTATTTTTTGCCCTGAAAACACTTTAGGGAGCAAGAGGGGGTGAGGGGAGTACCTGTGGAGAAAGTCCGGGCTCTCTCCGACGTCTAGTTCCTGAGTTATCAGCTCCTAAAGTTGGAGTTTGACAGCTCGGCGGCCATTTTGGACTTCTTCCAGCCGTCATAGCTCGGGAACCGGAGGTCGTAGCGACTTACGGTTTTCTTCGTTGGACTCGGGGGCCTTCGTTTGCCCACCCCTCTAAGTTTCAGGTCTTTTCAGGCCCTGAAAAATCTGACTCCCGGAAGTGGATCCAGGGGAGGAAGGAGGAAGAGCGAAGCCGGACGGTGAAAACCTCACTGTTCTGCGACCACCGGGAGCGAAGTTATTGGCGGTCAAAAACTGTCTTTGACAGTTCTGGCCGCCATCTTGGAGTTTTTCCTACTTCGATATCTCCGGAACGGTGTGTCGTAGAGTTCTGGGGTTTTCTCTGGCAGGGAGCCCGGTCGGAACTCTACCCGACGACGCTATTTTCAGGTAGGATCTGAACTTTTTCAGCCTGAAAATTTTTCAGGTTTCGGATCCTCCTGAAACTGGTCTCTATCGGAGCGTCTCGACGTGCCCTTTGTGGGGAAGGAAACCGCGTCCCGATCGGACCATTGGTTCCTGAGTTATAGCCTGGTATCGGATTTCGGCGGCCATCTTGGTTTTGGTATCGGAAACTGATACCGGGCATATCTTCGGTTCCCTTGGGGCTAGCGGGACGTGCTTGGTGTCCCTATACAGGGCTCGGGGAGATCTATCTTTCGGGTGGGGGTTTGGAGCTCTACGTAGAGCCGAAAAGGCTCTACGTTGAATTTATTTTTATTTTTACATTTTTGTTAGCTCCTAGTTATTTTAAGACCTGTGCTGTATAGTACAGTCATTCTGTAATTCAGGTACTTGCTCTACATAGAGCCAAACTATTGAAAATTATTTTTGACCTGAAATTTTTTATATTTTTGTTGTGTATTTTCGTGTATTAGACAAACTCTATATAGAGTTTTTGATTAATTGTTTGTTCTAAGCAATTTATTATTTTGTAATTTTTCTCTCTGACACAGTCTTTTGGTGTTGTCAGGATAAGGTTTTTTGACGGAGTCTGTGACTCTCTGTTTTTGTTTTATTTACCCTTAACCCTGACCATAGTTTTCATTACAGTTATTATTTTCTTATTCCTTTTCTTTTTATTCTATTATTCTTTGTTTGATCGTATATTGCACAAGCCTCTGGCTTTACAACTTCTACAAACGGTGACTTGTGCCACTTCTTTTGACGGTGTTCCCTTTTTACGAGGGAACGCACGCTGCTTCCGAAATGTTCGGTATTCGGACCCCTATTGGGAAGGCTGCTGGAGACGGGTCTTCTTTTGACAGGCCGAGCCCGGAAGCCAGGGATAGGCTAAGTATCGGTGAGGGGGAGGTCGGTGTGCTGAACGTCACTCAGACCTTGTACGAGGATGTCACTAAGGCGGGTCCTTCAGGTAAGAGACCACTTACCCAGCAGGGGGGGAAAAAACCGGTACCGCCAAAAACCTCGACCCCCAGTACGGGGCCTGTCTCTGATAGGGTGGCTGAGGCAAGGCGTGTCCTCCATAAGGCGAAATATCACCTCGATTCTGCTAGGAATTTAAAGACGGAGATAAAAGTTGAGGTGACGCTTGCCTTGGATAAGTTATACCAGCTTGTTAAAAGCGCTGACGCGGCTAAGGCTGTCGCTAAGCCTAAAGGGAAGGAACAGGCTGGTCTTAATATTCCGGAGCCCAGTATAATAATTGCCGAAGGAGTATCTCAACCTACCGACCACTTACTAGCGGAAAAGATAGAGGTGCATCAGAGATTACTGGAGGAGAGTAATAAAAAGATGGAAGAGTTGAGGGAAACGCTAGAATTCACCCTAGAGAAGATGGCTGAAAGAACCTATGCTAGTGTGGCTGCGGGCCACGCTGAGAAACCTTCTGTGGAGCGAGGAACTCTACACTCCGTGTGTGTTACCTCAAAGATTGAGCGGGAAACCGGAGAAGAGGTCCTCGAAAAGGTTAGGAAGGCGGTGGACGCCAAGGAAGGGTGGATTAGAGTGGAAAAGGTAAGGAAGGCAAGGGACAGAAAGGTTATTATTGGACTTAGGACAAGAGAGGATAGGGACCGGATTAAGGAGAGGCTTAAGAAGGATGGGGTTGATCTCAGCGTTGAGGAGGTCGAAAACAAGGACCCCTTGCTGGTTTTCAGGAGTGTGCTTGCGGTTAACACCGACGAGGACATTGTAAAGGCCCTGAGAAATCAGAATAGGGGTGTTTTCGGCGACCTCAACGCAGAGAACGATAGGGTGAGAGTGAAGTATAGGAGGAGGACTCGGAATCCCCATACCTGCCATGTGGTAGTCAGTGTTTCGCCGATCATCTGGCGAGGCTTCCTGGAAAAAGGTTATGCGCACATTGACCTTCAGCGCGTTCGGGTCGAAGACCAGACCCCTCTTATGCAGTGCACTCGCTGCTTGGGTTTTGGTCACGGCAAGAAATACTGTACGGAGTCAGTTGACCTATGCAGTCATTGCGGTGGCCCACACCTGAGGAGCGAGTGTGCTGATTACCTGGCTGAGGTACCTCCTAGTTGTAAGAACTGCGCTAGGGGAGGATTGGAACGCGCTGTCCATGATGCATTTAGCCACGATTGCCCTACGAGGAAGAGGTGGGATGAAATAGCGAGGGCAACCGTGGCTTATTGCTAAGGGCAGCCAGGATGTTAAAAGAGGATATAATATAGCGCAAGCGAACCTCCAGCGTTCCAAACTGGCGACCGATGAGCTGATGATCGAGGCGGAAAGGCGTAGAGTCGCAGTCGCACTCATCCAGGAGCCGTACGTGGGATCGATTGGGGAGGTGAGGGGTCGCAGAGGCGTGAGGATCTTCCAGAACGCCGGGGCGGGTCGGGGGACTGTAAAGGCCGCGATTGCGGTCTTTGACCAGGAGTTGGACGTGGTACAGTTCCCTCAACTCACCACAGATAACATCGTTGTGGTGAGGATCCAAACCGGTGCCTGGAGGGTCACATTAGCCTCTGTTTACTTCGAGTGTCCCCAACATGACCATCCCATAGGTGCGGACCTGGATCGCCTGGCCCACATAGACCAGCAAGTCGGTTCGTCAGGGTGGATTGTTGGAGGGGATGTTAATGCTAAGTGTATTTGGTGGGGTAGTCCTGTAAATGACCATAGGGGGGAGGAGCTTGCCGGTTGCCTGGACGAGTTAAATCTGGCCTTGTTGAATACGGGTAAAATTCCTACGTTTGACACCATCAGAGGGGGTAAGAGATATCAGAGTTTTGTCGACATTACGGCTTGCTCAATGGGCATTCTGGACTTGGTCAGTGGCTGGAGAGTGGATGAAGGCTTAACGAGCTCCGACCACAATGGAATTATGTTTCAGCTTAATTTGCAGAAATCTAAGGGCATCAGTGTAATCAGGACCACAAGAAAGTATAATACTAAAAAAGCTAATTGGGGAGGTTTTCATGAGAAACTGAACCAATTATTGCTCGACGGAAACATTAGTATATCTGAAATAGAACACATTGTAAGTACAAAACAAATAGATGACATGACTTTGAAAATTATTAAAAATTTAACAATAGCTTGCACACACTCGATGCCTATTAGAAAGAGTAAAGAGACACTTACCATTCCATGGTGGTCGGAGAAGCTCGCGGAGATGAAACGTGAAGTTACTCGCAGGAAACGTAGGATCAAGTGTGCTGCCCCGGTCCGGAGGCCGTATGTGGTCAATGATTATCTGAAAGCAAAAAAGGAGTATGAGGAAGAAGCAGCTAGAGCCCAGGTAGAAAGTTGGAGGGAGTTTTGTGGGAAACAGAGTAGAGAAGGGATGTGGGAAGGAGTGTATAGGGTTATAGGACGGACGTCACGAAGGGATGAGGACTTGCCACTGGTCAGGAATGGGGAGGTTCTGGATGCGAGGGGTTCTGCCAAACTGTTGGCTGAAACCTTCTACCCGGAGGACCTCACTACCAGTGACGATGAATACCACCAAGCTATCCGGCAGAAGGCGGAGAGGGTGAATGCCGGGGAGCAAGTTGATACCTGTGACCCGCCATTCACGATGGAGGAGTTAATAACTGCGAGTAGGTCCTTCAACCCTAAAAAGGCTCCGGGCGAAGACGGCTTCACAGCTGACATATGCTCTCGCGCAATAGAAAGTCATCCGGAGCTTTTTCTTGCACTCTTAAATAAATGTCTGGAGCACGGTTACTTTCCGATTGCTTGGAAAAGGGCTGTAGTTGTGATACTGCGAAAGCCTGGCAAAAGTGACTACACTGCTCCTAAGTCACATAGGCCAATAGGTCTTCTTTCAATTTTTGGTAAGACATATGAAAAGATGTTGATGGCTCGCCTCAAGTTCCACCTTTTGCCGAAGATAAGCCTCTGTCAGTATGGATTCATGCCACAAAGGAGCACCGAAGACTCCCTCTATAACCTAATGCAGTACATCCGCAAAAATTTAGATGAAAAGAAAATTGTTACTATAATTTCTTTGGATATAGAGGGAGCCTTCGACAGCGCCTGGTGGCCGGCGATTAGAGTCCGGCTGGCGGAGGAAAACTGCCCGTGGAGCTTGAGGAGAGTCATCGATAGCTACCTCGAAGACCGAGAGGTGGCGGTGCGCTATGCTGGGGAGCAGTACACAAGGAGGACGGAGAAAGGGTGTGTTCAGGGTTCAATAGGGGGCCCAATACTATGGAACCTTCTGCTGGATCCTCTCCTTAGAGGCCTACAGAGTAGAGGTGACTTTTGCCAGGCTTTTGCGGACGATGTGGTATTGGTGTACGTGGGTAAGACATCCCATGAGATCGAGGGACGGGCAATTTCTGCTCTCGAGTATGTTCGGCTGTGGGGTGTCGGGAACAAGCTCAAGTTCGCACCGCACAAGACATGTGCCATGGTGATTACGAGAAAGCTTGTTTACGATGCCCCGCGGCTGATCATGGGTGGAGTAGAGATCGGATTGGCGAAAGAGGTTAAGCTCCTTGGGGTAATCATTGACCACAAACTGACCTTCAACGCTCATATAGCGAATGTGTGCCGGAAAGCTACAGGCATTTATAGGCAGCTGGCGAGGGCGGCGAAAGTGAATTGGGGACTTTGTCCTGAAGTGATCCGGACCATTTACGTCGCCGTCATCGAGCCGATTGTGTTGTATGCTGCCAGCGTGTGGGCGCCGGCAGCGGATAAGCTGATGTCCAAAAAGCTATTCGAGACGTTGCAACGCGGGATTGCGCAAAAACAGTGTGGTGCCTACCGCACTGTCTCCTTGAATGCTGCTCTGCTCTTGGCGGGGATGCTCCCCCTTGACCTCCGGGTACGAGAGGCGGCTTTGTTATACGAGGCCAAGAGGGGGGTACCTCTTCGGGAGCTGGGTGGCAGGGAGGTAGAGCGGATGGCACCCGCACTGGAGGCGCCCCATCCGGCGGATCGTATGAGCTTGGGTTTTGTCAGTCTGCACGATCAGGAGGCTTTAGACCGGTACAGCGATTACGAAATTCGTATTTTTACAGATGGCAGTAAGATAGAGGGTAGGGTCGGGGCTGCTTTGTCCCTATGGAGGGGCGGCAGGGAGACCATGACCCGGAAGCTCGCCTTGCCCTCTTATGGTACGGTGTATCAGGCGGAGCTCTTGGCTTTGTGTGAGGCGACTCAGGCTGCGGTTAAGAGCAATGCGTCGTCTTTTGGAGTTTACAGCGACTCTAAAGCAGCCCTCCAGACCATTACGAACCACCAATGCCGCCATCCATTGGCAGTTAAAGCAAGGGAAAATATAAAGACTCTTTCTCTTCAGAACAAGATATTTTCCTTGCACTGGATAAAGGCGCACGTAGGTATGGAGGGTAACGAGAGAGCCGATCAGCTGGCCAAGGAGGCTGCTGTGGGCTCCAAGAGGCGACCTAGTTACGACCTCTGCCCTGTTTCACACGTCAAGCGTATCATTAGACTTGGTACCCTTGAGGTGTGGAACGAGAGATACGGTATGGGAGATACAGCCTCGGTTACTAGGCTGTTCTTCCCTGACGCGAGGGAGGCGATTGGTATTGTGCGCAAGTTGAAGCCCCGGGGTACGCTAACACAGGTTTTAACGGGGCATGGTGGGTTCTCGGAGTACTTGTACCGATTCAAGTGTAAAGAGGACCCATCGTGCTCCTGTGAACCAGGTATACCAGAGAGCATTATTCATGCGATTATGAGTTGCCCAATGTTTTCGTTGGATAGACTGAATCTTGAGTTTGAAATTGATACAGAATTAGTAGCTGAAAATATAGCGTATATAGTTAAAAGTGTACATAGGGATAAGTTTTTCAAATTTTGTATTAAAATAGCAAATAAGTTGATAGCAAAAAATAAAAATAGGTAAGAAGTGTATGCTATCATAATATATTGTCGTATATTGTAGATTAGCATACAATATTATTGTTGTAAAACTGTAATTAATTGGTAAGTTAAACATATTGTTAATTAATAGTAAGGTAGAAAATAAGGATAATGGAACGTAATGTTGAACATTCCATTGTGTTTCTGGATTTATACTTACTGTATTACTCGTATTTAGAAATAAGTTAAAATAGGACATCATGTAAAATTGTAATAAAAAATTGTTCATTTGTTTCAATAAAGAAATAAAGATGTGCTCTGCGACCCTTTCCCCTCCTGTTAAAGCATGACAAAGAGGACAGCTAGAGAGATGTGATGGTGTGGTAAAGAGAATGTAGAATGGAATGATAGATATGAATTAGGACCAAGTATGTATAAAATAGGTGTAGACAGATTAGTTATTAGCCAAAGGTATGAATGAGGAATGATGCTAGAAAGAAAAAGTATGTGGCATGAAAGTGCGAGAAGCATTCTTGATGGAACTGGAATGACTGTTGTCTCTAGTAGCCATAGACTCTGACTTATAGTCGGAGGAAGCAGAAAAAAAAAAAAAAAAAAAAAAAAAAAAAAAAAAACCTAACCTAACCTAACCTAACCTAACCTAACCTAACCTAACCTAACCTAACCTTTTTTTTTTTTTTTTTTTTTTTTTTTTTTTTTTTTTTCCTGGGGAAAATCCTTTATGGATTCGACACCGGCCCGGGGAGGCCGGTGGATATGTGGGATTCCCGCCCCAGAAGGGGGCGGTGTACCCACTAAAAACCCCAGGGTGTTCCACTTCGTCGCCGGTAAGCAACCGGGCTGTGGGAACTTTATGCATCCACGGCCCGGCAGCACGGCGGTATGTCCGCTCACGGACCCATCTCCAGGAGACCTGCGCGTCTCCTGTCTCCTCCACTGTAGGCGCGCCGAAACACTTGACGCGCCTACCAGCTCAACAGGACCTTAACGGCGGGGGACGGGCATCCCCGTGCCCATCTCCCGCAGTCCTATTAGGGCGGTATTTGGCGATTATGGATTAACCGCCTGCGCCCGACACGCCTGCGGCGCAGGGGCTGGGAAGATGGGTCTTCCTCGCGCTCCCGCTCCGCACCCTCTTTGAGTGCCATGACCTCCTCACAGTAGGAGGCCATGGCAGTCCACGATCTCTCGCTGTCGGTCATGGCTTTGACAACGGCCGGCAGCGAGAGGTCTGATCCAATCACCGCCGTGAGGCGGGCTCGCTGCTCGTCGAAGGCGGGACACACTTGCAGCGTGTGCTGTGCCGTGTCCTCCGCCCCACCGCAGTGGTGACACATTGGCGTTGTTTCCCTCCTTGCAACCTTACACAGGTATCTGCCGAAACATCCGTGTCCCGACAGTACCTGCGTTAGGTGGAAGGAAACAACGCCCCACCTCCTTTCGACCCATTCCTGCAGGACGGGCCGCACTCCCGATATGGTCCAGTGGCCAGCGCTCGGCTGCTCCAAGGCCACCAACCATTTCCGGAAGAGAGTTTGGCGAGAGATCTCTCTCCATCGCCTAACCTCTTCCGGACACGGTTGTTCTCCTCTGGTGCGCGCCTCGGCTACCCGGCGGTAGACCTCGTTCAGCACCTCGGCATCCAACTCCCAAGGTGGGGTCCCTGCCATCACGCAGGCCGCCTCGAACGAGGTGGTGCGGTACGCCCTCGTTGCCCTTACCGCCATGACCCTTTGCGGTCGCCGCAGTTGGGTCTTGTTATGGGCGGAAAGAGCATTTACCCATATGGGTGCCCCGTAAAGGGCCATCGACCGCACCACACCCGTGTACAGTCGGCGGCAGCCCGCCTTCGGCTCGCCCACGTTCGGGAGGAGCCGGCTCAGTGCCGACGCTGTGCCAAGTAGTTTTGGAGCCAAGCGCCGGAAATGCTCCTCGAAGTTCCATCGGCTGTCGAGGACGAGTCCCAGGTACTTCATCGTCTTCCCGACGCCGATAGAAACTCCGCCCACCATTATGCTGGCATTTCCTGGAGGTGCCCTCCGAGGCCCATGAAAACAGATGGCCTCAGATTTGTGCAGGGCAACCTCTAGTCCCAGCCTCCGTATCCTGTCCACGATTAGGGCCACCCCAGCAGTGGCCAAGATGGACGCATCGCGAAATGTGGCACCTCGGGCCGTTACAAGGGTGTCATCGGCGTAACAGGTTACGTCTACCCCCCGCAAGTTGGCGCCACGTAGCGCCCAGTCGTAACCAATGTTCCACAGGAGCGGTCCTAAGACTGACCCCTGTGGGACCCCGCACGACATCTCGCGCTCTACCCATTCATCCTGTGTGGGGTAGCGGATCGCCCTCTCGAAAAGATACGACCCAACCACCCGACGCAGGTACTCCGGCACGTTGTGGTACCTGAGGGCCTCCTTGATGGTTTCCCAGGGAAGGGTGTTGAAAGCATTGGCGATATCTAGAGATACCGCCAACACCACCTCCCCCCGGGAAACCGCGTCATCCGCCAGAGCCCTCACCCGCGCAATGGCGTCGATGGTGGACCTGCCCCGACGAAATCCGTACTGGCACGCACTTAAGTTCGGCCCTTGTCCCTCTAAATGCCCTATCAGCCGGGAAGCCACTATCCGCTCAAAGAGCTTCGCTCCCTCGTCCAAAAGTACGATCGGCCTGTATCCCGAAGGGGAGTCACCCGGTCGCCCTTCCTTCCGCAGGAGCACCAGCTTTCCACACTTCCACGAACGTGGGATGCACCCCTGCTCCAGGCACGAAGAAAATAGTGCCCTCACCCTTGGCTCCAAGGGGCCCAGCGCCAACACCCAGGCTCGGCCGGGAATACCGTCGGGACCAGGGGCAGTGTTTTTGGCCTTAAGCCTCAACACTGCGGCACCCAACTCTCCCTCTGTCACCTCGGGTGCGACTTCTCCCTCCGTTGGGGACACTGAAGCCATGCACGGGGGCTGGTGTTCACCCCGTCGTGGGAAGAGGGTTCCCACGATTCGGCTCAGAAGGTCCGGCTGGAGGCTTTGCGTGAGTGGAGGGGCCCAGGGGCGAAGTTTGCACCTCACCGACTTGTACGGCCGCCCCCACGGGTCGCTGTTCAGAGCCTCCAACATTTCCTCCTCCGCCAGGTCTTTGGCTTGGCCAATGGCTACGCTGAGGGCTTTGCTGGCCGCCCTATATCTTGCGTACAGCTCATCCTCTGCTGCCAGGTTTCGCCTCCTCCGCCTTCGGCTCCTGGTGTACTGGCGTCTCGCAGCCACGCACGCCTTGCGCAGCTGCGTCAGCTCTGCGGACCACCAGTACACGCTCCGCCTCGGCCCTGTGGGCTTGACTCGTGGCATTGCGGAATCGCAGATTTGAACCATGGCCCCACTGAGCCAGGATGCTTCTTCCTCTACACTTCTTAGGCCTTCGGGCATCTCCGGCCAGGCCTGGACCAGGGCCGCTGCGTGCAACAGGTCCCGATCGAGCCGTTTCGTTGCCCATCTGGGGCTATCGTCTCTCCGGGGATGGCTGAGGCCATCCGATGTAGTGTGGTGGGCGCAGACTTCGTACCGGATATATCTGTGGTCCGATAACGTTTCCACGCCCTCCAGCACTTCCCAGCCTTGGACACGACGCGCCAGGGCAGCATTTGCAAACGTGATGTCCACGATGGAGCCACCCTGTTGCCGCACGCACGTGTCGACCGTCCCTCGGTTAAGGACCTCCAACCCTACGGCCACTGCCCACTCTGTGAGCGCCTCACCGCGTGCGTCAGTCGCAGGGGAGCCCCACACCGTTGATTTGGCATTGAAATCCCCCGCGACCAGCAGCAGTTCGGGGCCACTCCTGCCGATCAAGGCCTGCATACTGTCGAGAAGCACCTCGAAGTCGGCTAGGCTCCTGTTCGGCGAGAAGTACACCCCCACCACCATTATACCCCCAATGATGGCAGCCACGAAGCCGTGGCCCCGCACCACGCTTTCGAGCGGAGCAGAGCCGGCCGATGTTTGAGTGGCCAAGGCTACGAGGCCGTCGAGATCCCCCACCCAGTTGTCTCTGGCCGGGATCGAATATGGTTCGGCTACCACTGCGACGTGTATGAACCACTCCGCCATGCTCTGGAACAGAAGGTCCTGAGCCCTGGCGCAGTGGTTGATGTTCGCCTGTAGATATCGGGGTGTATTAGCCATGCTGTCCCACGATAATCACCTCCTCCTCATCCGGGTGTTCAGTTGTACTGCCCTTCCGGGTACGCGGCTGTGAGGGGAGCCTTGGTCCCTCGCCAGCCTTAGCCTTCCTGGTTTTGGGTGGGTTGCACATCTTGCTTCCCACCCTGTGATTGGCCGATAACCCGGCCACCTCGCAGATCACGCAGTGTGATGCTGCTTCGCACGCATATGCCATGTGCCCGGGAGCTCCGCAGCGGTAGCACAGTTGGCTACGATCCACCGCCGCCTTGCATTTCGCCTGCACGTGGCCCACCTCGAGGCAGCGGAAGCAGCGCAGGGGGCGGGCATCGAGCAGCTTGACCTGCGCTGACACCCAGCCCACCAACAGCCTACCCGCCTTCACCAACTTCTTTGCTGCCGGGATAGGACAGCGAAGCCAAACAGTTCCAAGCCCGGAGCGTCCGCAAACAATATCTCCCGACCTGACTTCCGCTTCTGAGCAGCCCCCAACCCGGGCAACCGCCGCCACCACGTCAGTGAACAAGACGGACTCGTCCAGGCCAGAAATGCGCAGCTCAGCGCATTTGGTGGGCCTAGCCACTCGTACCACCGCGGGGTCCGTGACCTCTTTGAGCTTTTGAGCCAGGGCATCGGCCTTCTCCCCACTAGCGACACCAGGCACCTCCATGATATACGCTCCGGTTTGGGCCTTTCTGAAGCGGAGTCCCGAAATACCCAGGTCTTCCAAACGCACCTTCCTCTTGGCTTCTGCAAGGACAGTCCCGAAGTCTGCCCCCTTCTCCTGTGCTTGTGGTTCAAGCAGCGTGATTACAACAGCCGAAGAACGAGGTGGGCGAAGCTTTCGGGCCTTTCGTTTCTTCGCCTGGGGTGGTGCTCCGCGCACATCGGCCGTTGTTTCGTCCCTCCTGTTGTCTCCAACTTTATCCCCTTTCTTCTTACCCCTCCGCTTCACCTTGGTCCACTCTGTCGACATGGCCGCTGAAACGGGAGGCGGAGGTAGCGGAATGGGTTCTGAGGCTTCCTCTCTATTAGGGATCGTTTTCTTCCTCTTCTTTCTTTTGGTTTTCCGCCCCGGACCGAGAGGAACAGCTCCGGAGGTGGAATCATTTCCAGCCTGATCACCTGTCCCGGCTTTTATCGCCAGAGGAGGTCTCACGGGCTTCTCAGGGAGTAGCCGGTCCTGAATACTGGCTAAGCGCACGTCAAGGTATGAACCGACGTGGTCCATGACCGCTCGGCAGATTCTGTCCATATCAGACGCCGCCGGGGTGTTGGAACCCTGCCTATCTTTTCTCTTTGAGGAGGGCTGCGCATGGGGCAGCTTCTCCCCGTCATGTCTAGGGGGAATGGGTGGCGGACTACCATGCTTCCGCATCCCCTCCAGGGTCATTTTCAGTTCGGCCAGCTCCTTTCGGAGGCTGGCCATCTCACTCTGTAACCGTGTGTTATCGGCTTGTAGCCGAGCCGTCTCTTCGGTTGCCGTGCGTCTGCTGAGCTCCGAAAATGCGTCAGAGATCGCAACAGCTGCCTCCTTTAGGCACTTTACATAGCCACCTGACAGATTTTTAGATTTGGCCGCGACTTTAGAGATGACAGCCACGCTGTCTGCCACTTGCTGGCCCAGATCTAGGTTTGGCTCTGCATCCTCTGAGTCAGTCCTTGGTTGAGAGATATTGTCCATCTGGTACCCTTGACGGGTCCTGATGGCCATCTCCTGTACCTCCATCTCGGCCTTCAACCGGAGCTCTTCCCTGAGAGCCCGGTTGTAGGCTTCTTTCGCCCTGGCCAGTCCTACATATTTGCCCGATGTTGGTGGGCGGCCTCTCCCTTTGGCCTTTGGCTGTCCTTCCCCAGCCGAGGGGCATGTAGATCCTTCATCACTTGAGCTGAGAACGGATGAAGCAGGGCGAAATCGCTTCCGCTTCCGCTTCACCCGCTCAGCTACTTCCGGGTCGTCCTCAAAATTGCTTTTGCCAGTGGACTCGTGACCTGCAGTCCCCTGGGAAGCAAAATTGGCTCCTGAGCTAGTGTTTGCCCTAAGTTCGGGCTCATGGCAATCTATTTGCCTTGTAAGGCGTACCGTGCAGTCGCGCACTGATATGCCAAGACGATTGTGGTCCGCG
Source organism: Archips xylosteana (assembly GCA_947563465.1). NCBI lineage: Eukaryota > Metazoa > Arthropoda > Insecta > Lepidoptera > Tortricidae > Archips > Archips xylosteana. Next base: position 73,693 of record OX387371.1, read on the forward strand.
ATCTGAGTCGCGGACGAACTAAAATTAAAACGTGGGCTTTCAGGGCCCACGGAGCGACAAGTGCCCCCCCCAGAATACGATGGGGCTGCCCGCGAGATGGTAGCGGGGAGGGATTCTCCTCGAGACGAGGTACCCTCCTGGGGTAATATATTTTTGTTGTCACCCATGCTCCTTTGATTGAGGGGTGCGGTCCCCTGCTCCTTTTAAAGAGGGAGCACTCTCCTCTTTTTTAAGGGGTGAGTTCCCCTTGTGTTGCAGTTACGCTAACCCGTTCGCCACTGAAGTGGCACATCCGGCAAACCGCTAGCCCAGGCCAGACCCGTTCAGTCCACAGGACCTACTTGTCTCCGGCCTGGTACTGGATACGCTGCAACCCGCATCCAGACCGCGATAACTTCTGCGATAACCTCTGCGTCCCCGTAGTCCCCTGCTGCAGGGGAGACAGGAAGCAGGAAAGCGACGCACCCTGTCACTAGGGCGCGCCCGCCTCTCTTGGCCCAGGATGGGCTCCACCGAGGCTGTGCCGCTCTTGGTCACCCTTTCACTTCGAGCTTAAAGGCCCGAAGATCACAAAGGGCTCAAGCCCCCCCACCACGACAAGGTAGCGACACCCGGGGGGGAACCTAACCTAACCTTTTTTTTTTTTTTTTTTTTGGTGTGGAAAATGCACCTTATGCATCGTCTCCGTTCGGGGAAACGGAGGTATGTGGGGCTCTCCCCTACGGGCCTACCCACTAAAAACCACACGGATTCCCTCGTTTGCCATTGTGAACGCCACGGGAGCAAAATGTGTCACCGCAACGCCCACTGGCCGCCCCGGGATGGGGCTCCTCTGTCGACACCGTGCAATGCGGGCTCGGCACTCCCCGGCCTCCTCCGCTGGTGAAGGATTGTTTAAAGAGGTTTACTCCTCGTGGCTTCCGCAGATGCCCACGTTCCCGGCAAGCCGGGGTTACGTGCCCTCACGTTAGCTTCCGCGCCCTCATGTCCTGCTCTGAAAGCAGAGCGGAACCGAGGGCACGGTCGCTTCCGCCCACCAGGCTCCCCCTCGCCTTTCCCTGTCCGACCAACAGAGCAGGTACTCAGTTCGGGTTCGCCGACGTCAAAGGCGCCCGCCCAAGGGCGGGACGCCGTCCTCAATGCGGACCCATAAATGGGCCCGCTACCCCTCCCCCCCGGTGTGTCGGCAAACCCCCACAGGCCATGGGCCCAACCGCTACTCTTCTCCCCCTTAACCACCAGGGTTAACAGAGGAGAACCGTAGCGGTCGTGCAGCCCAGACCATGCAGTCGTTGGCATGATGGCCCGGGCACATGTGGAGATTGCCGAAACCCCCCCCCCCCAGTCAGTCAGTCAACCCCCACAGGCCATGGGCCCATCCGCTACTCTTCTCCCCCTTAACCACCAGGGTTAAAAGGGGAGAACCGTAACGGTCGTGCAGCCTGAACCATGCCTTAGCGGTAGCTTGGTGCAGGCACATGTGAAGATTGCTGACCGAACCCCCTCCCCCCCAAGTCGGATATTAGCCACCGGTAAGATAATGTACGAATACATTAGCTTACCGTTGTTGCCCAGGGTGCACCGTCCCAGGCGTTACCCTTCCCCACCCCATGAGGCCTACGCCTCGGATAGAAGGGAGTGGTAACGCCCGGGCACTCGAGGAGGTTTCCGACATCGCACCCCAACCTAACCTAACCTAACCTAACCTAACCTAACCTAACCTTTTTTTTTTTTTTTTTTTTTTACGTGTGGAAAATGCACCTTATGCATGTCCCCCGCTCGAGGCAGCGGGGGGGTCTTTCGGGCTCTCCCACTTTTAAGGTGGGCCTACCGAATAAAAACCGCACGAGTTTCCCCTTCGGTCGTTAGTGCAGACGCCACGGGAACATGAGAGTCTTCCGCGATGCCTACCGACCACCCCGGGAATGGGGTCCCTCTTGGCAAACACCGTGCAATGTAGGTTCGGGAGTCCTCGCCCTCCCCCACTGGTGCTGCTGGCACCCGAAGGCACCACCCTCCCACCCCAGTCACGTCGAAGGAGTCAGTTGTCGCGTCCAACGACCACAGCCCTTAAAAGGGCTGCGCCGCCCCGGCATCATTGGGCTTACGCCCTCCGCCCGATGGGCTCACCCTCGCTTTCCCTGACCCTAAGGACAGGTACTTCGCTCGGGCTCGCCTCCGTCCAAAGGCGTCAGCCCGAAGGCTGGACGCCGCCCTCTTGGGCCCGCAGGCACCAACACCCCCCCCCACCCCAGTCACGTCGAGAAAGTCAGTCGTCACGTCCGACGACCACAGCCCTTAAAAGGGCTGCGCCGCCCCGGCATCATTGGGCTTACGCCCTCCGCCCGATGGGCTCACCCTCGCTTTCCCTGACCCTAAGGACAGGTACTTCGCTCGGGCTCGCCTCCGTCCAAAGGCGTCAGCCCGAAGGCTGGACGCCGCCCTCTTGGGCCCGCAGGCCCGTTGGTTGGCAGGGTTCGCCCGGTGGCCCTCTGCCTTTGGGCTCCCCTTGCCAAACCAACACCCCCCCACCCCAGTCACGTCAAGAAAGTCAGTCGTCACGTCCGACGACCACAGCCCTTAAAAGGGCTGCGCCGCCCCGGCATCATTAGCTCCCGCGCCCTCATGTCCTGCTCTGAAAGCAGAGCGGTACCGAGGGCACGGTCGCTTCCGCCCTGAGGCTCCCCCTCACCTTTCCCTGCTCGGGCCACAGAGCAGGTACTAGGCTTAGTGTCACCTCCGTCTCTCGACCCCTCTCAAAACCCCAAGGCTATCCCTCCCCATCAGGCGTTTGGCGCCTCAGCAGGTTGCAGAGCGGTGAAGTTTTCGGTAGCCCAGGCCGTGTGGCGAGTACGGCGGGGCTACTTACTAGGTCCAAGGTTGCAGAGCGTGCACTATTGGCAACCGAACGCCTGTCCCTCCTATGCTATCCCTCCCTATATAGGGCGTAAGTCGCATCGAGGCCTGTTGCAGAGCGATGACCTTTCGCATAGCCCAGGCCGTGTGACCAGCACGGCGGGGCTACTTACTCAGTTCAAGGTTGCAGAGCAGCTTCCCGTCAGCTACCTTACGCCCGTCCTCTCAAAATACATACATATCATAGATACATGGCCCATATAATACATATATACATATCCCCCCCCAGTCGGATATTAGCCACCGGTAAGATAATGTACGAATACATTATCTTACCGTTGTTGCCCAGGGTGCACCGTCCCAGGCGTTACCCTTCCCCACCCCATGAGGCCTACGCCTCGGATAGAAGGGAGTGGTAACGCCCGGGCACTCGAGGAGGTTTCCGACATCGCACCCCAACCTAACCTAACCTAACCTAACCTAACCTAACCTAACCTAACCTTTTTTTTTTTTTTTTTGGTGTGGAAAATGCACCTTATGCATCGTCACCGTTCGGGGAAACGGAGGTATGTGGGGCTCTCCCCAAGGGGGGCCTACCCACTAAAAACCACACGGATTCCCTCGTTTGCCATTGTGAACGCCACGGGAGCAAAATGTGTCACCGCAACGCCCACTGGCCGCCCCGGGATGGGGCTCCTCTGTCGACACCGTGCAATGCGGGCTCGGCACTCCCCGGCCTCCCCCGCTGGTGAAGGATTGTTTAAAGAGGTTTACTCCTCGTGGCTTCCGCAGACGCCCACGTTCCCGGGCAAGCCGGGTTTACGTGCCCTCACGTTAGCTCCCGCGCCCTCATGTCCTACTCTGAAAGCAGAGTGGTACCGAGGGCACGGTTGCTTCCGCCCTGAGGCTCCCCCTCACCTTTCCCTGCTCGGGCCACAGAGCAGGTACTAGGCTTAGGCTCACCTCCATCACTCGATCCCTCTAAAAACCCCAAAAGCTAACCCTCCCCATAAGGCGTTTGGCGCCTCAGCAGGTTGCAGAGCGGTGGAGTTTTCGGTAGCCCAGGCCGTGTGGCGAGTACGGCGGGGCTACTTACTAGGTCCAAGGTTGCAGAGCGTGCACTATTGGCAACCGAACGCCTGTCCCTCCTATGCTATCCCTCCCTATATAGGGCGTAAGTCGCATCGAGGCCTGTTGCAGAGCGGAGAACCTTTCGGTAGCCCAGGCCGTGTGACCAGCACGGCGGGGCTACTTACTCAGTTCAAGGTTGCAGAGCAGCTTCCCGTCAGCTACCTTACGCCCGTCCTCTCAAAATACATACATATCATAGATACATGGCCCATATAATACATATATACATATCCCCCCCAGTCGGATATTAGCCACCGGTAAGATAATGTACGAATACATTATCTTACCGTTGTTGCCCAGGGTGCACCGTCCCAGGCGTTACCCTTCCCCACCCCATGAGGCCTACGCCTCGGATAGAAGGGAGTGGTAACGCCCGGGCACTCGAGGAGGTTTCCGACATCGCACCCCAACCTAACCTAACCTAACCTTTTTTTTTTTTTTTTTTTTTTTTTTTTCCTGGGGAAAATCCTTTATGGATTCGACACCGGCCCGGGGAGGCCGGTGGATATGTGGGATTCCCGCCCCAGAAGGGGGCGGTGTACCCACTAAAAACCCCAGGGTGTTCCACTTCGTCGCCGGTAAGCAACCGGGCTGTGGGAACTTTATGCATCCACGGCCCGGCAGCACGGCGGTATGTCCGCTCACGGACCCATCTCCAGGAGACCTGCGCGTCTCCTGTCTCCTCCACTGAAGGCGCGCCGAAACACTTGACGCGCCTACCAGCTCAACAGGACCTTAACGGCGGGGGACGGGCATCCCCGTGCCCATCTCCCGCAGTCCTATTAGGGCGGTATTTGGCGATTATGGATTAACCGCCTGCGCCCGACACGCCTGCGGCGCAGGGGCTGGGAAGATGGGTCTTCCTCGCGCTCCCGCTCCGCACCCTCTTTGAGTGCCATGACCTCCTCACAGTAGGAGGCCATGGCAGTCCACGATCTCTCGCTGTCGGTCATGGCTTTGACAACGGCCGGCAGCGAGAGGTCGGATCCAATCACCGCCGTGAGGCGGGCTCGCTGCTCGTCGAAGGCGGGACACACTTGCAGCGTGTGCTGCGCCGTGTCCTCCGCCCCACCGCAGTGGTGACACATTGGCGTTGTTTCCCTCCTTGCAACCTTACACAGGTATCTGCCGAAACATCCGTGTCCCGACAGTACCTGCGTTAGGTGGAAGGAAACAACGCCCCACCTCCTTTCGACCCATTCCTGCAGGACGGGCCGCACTCCCGATATGGTCCAGTGGCCAGCGCTCGGCTGCTCCAAGGCCACCAACCATTTCCGGAAGAGAGTTTGGCGAGAGATCTCTCTCCATCGCCTAACCTCTTCCGGACACGGTTGTTCTCCTCTGGTGCGCGCCTCGGCTACCCGGCGGTAGACCTCGTTCAGCACCTCGGCATCCAACTCCCAAGGTGGGGTCCCTGCCATCACGCAGGCCGCCTCGAACGAGGTGGTGCGGTACGCCCTCGTTGCCCTTACCGCCATGACCCTTTGCGGTCGCCGCAGTTGGGTCTTGTTATGGGCGGAAAGAGCATTTACCCATATGGGTGCCCCGTAAAGGGCCATCGACCGCACCACACCCGTGTACAGTCGGCGGCAGCCCGCCTTCGGCCCGCCCACGTTCGGGAGGAGCCGGCTCAGTGCCGACGCTGTGCCAAGTAGTTTTGGAGCCAAGCGCCGGAAATGCTCCTCGAAGTTCCATCGGCTGTCGAGGACGAGTCCCAGGTACTTCATCGTCTTCCCGACGCCGATAGAAACTCCGCCCACCATTATGCTGGCATTTCCTGGAGGTGCCCTCCGAGGCCCATGAAAACAGATGGCCTCAGATTTGTGCAGGGCAACCTCTAGTCCCAGCCTCCGTATCCTGTCCACGATTAGGGCCACCCCAGCAGTGGCCAAGATGGACGCATCGCGAAATGTGGCACCTCGGGCCGTTACAAGGGTGTCATCGGCGTAACAGGTTACGTCTACCCCCCGCAAGTTGGCGCCACGTAGCGCCCAGTCGTAACCAATGTTCCACAGGAGCGGTCCTAAGACTGACCCCTGTGGGACCCCGCACGACATCTCGCGCTCTACCCATTCATCCTGTGTGGGGTAGCGGATCGCCCTCTCGAAAAGATACGACCCAACCACCCGACGCAGGTACTCCGGCACGTTGTGGTACCTGAGGGCCTCCTTGATGGTTTCCCAGGGAAGGGTGTTGAAAGCATTGGCGATATCTAGAGATACCGCCAACACCACCTCCCCCCGGGAAACCGCGTCATCCGCCAGAGCCCTCACCCGCGCAATGGCGTCGATGGTGGACCTGCCCCGACGAAATCCGTACTGGCACGCACTTAAGTTCGGCCCTTGTCCCTCTAAATGCCCTATCAGCCGGGAAGCCACTATCCGCTCAAAGAGCTTCGCTCCCTCGTCCAAAAGTACGATCGGCCTGTATCCCGAAGGGGAGTCACCCGGTCGCCCTTCCTTCCGCAGGAGCACCAGCTTTCCACACTTCCACGAACGTGGGATGCACCCCTGCTCCAGGCACGAAGAAAATAGTGCCCTCACCCTTGGCTCCAAGGGGCCCAGCGCCAACACCCAGGCTCGGCCGGGAATACCGTCGGGACCAGGGGCAGTGTTTTTGGCCTTAAGCCTCAACACTGCGGCACCCAACTCTCCCTCTGTCACCTCGGGTGCGACTTCTCCCTCCGTTGGGGACACTGAAGCCATGCACGGGGGCTGGTGTTCACCCCGTCGTGGGAAGAGGGTTCCCACGATTCGGCTCAGAAGGTCCGGCTGGAGGCTTTGCGTGAGTGGAGGGGCCCAGGGGCGAAGTTTGCACCTCACCGACTTGTACGGCCGCCCCCACGGGTCGCTGTTCAGAGCCTCCAACATTTCCTCCTCCGCCAGGTCTTTGGCTTGGCCAATGGCTACGCTGAGGGCTTTGCTGGCCGCCCTATATCTTGCGTACAGCTCATCCTCTGCTGCCAGGTTTCGCCTCCTCCGCCTTCGGCTCCTGGTATACTGGCGTCTCGCAGCCACGCACGCCTTGCGCAGCTGCGTCAGCTCTGCGGACCACCAGTACACGCTCCGCCTCGGCCCTGTGGGCTTGACTCGTGGCATTGCGGAATCGCAGATTTGAACCATGGCCCCACTGAGCCAGGATGCTTCTTCCTCTACACTTCTTAGGCCTTCGGGCATCTCCGGCCAGGCCTGGACCAGGGCCGCTGCGTGCAACAGGTCCCGATCGAGCCGTTTCGTTGCCCATCTGGGGCTATCGTCTCTCCGGGGATGGCTGAGGCCATCCGATGTAGTGTGGTGGGCGCAGACTTCGTACCGGATATATCTGTGGTCCGATAACGTTTCCACGCCCTCCAGCACTTCCCAGCCTTGGACACGACGCGCCAGGGCAGCATTTGCAAACGTGATGTCCACGATGGAGCCACCCTGTTGCCGCACGCACGTGTCGACCGTCCCTCGGTTAAGGACCTCCAACCCTACGGCCACTGCCCACTCTGTGAGCGCCTCACCGCGTGCGTCAGTCGCAGGGGAGCCCCACACCGTTGATTTGGCATTGAAATCCCCCGCGACCAGCAGCAGTTCGGGGCCACTCCTGCCGATCAAGGCCTGCATACTGTCGAGAAGCACCTCGAAGTCGGCTAGGCTCCTGTTCGGCGAGAAGTACACCCCCACCACCATTATACCCCCAATGATGGCAGCCACGAAGCCGTGGCCCCGCACCACGCTTTCGAGCGGAGCAGAGCCGGCCGATGTTTGAGTGGCCAAGGCTACGAGGCCGTCGAGATCCCCCACCCAGTTGTCTCTGGCCGGGATCGAATATGGTTCGGCTACCACTGCGACGTGTATGAACCACTCCGCCATGCTCTGGAACAGAAGGTCCTGAGCCCTGGCGCAGTGGTTGATGTTCGCCTGTAGATATCGGGGTGTATTAGCCATGCTGTCCCACGATAATCACCTCCTCCTCATCCGGGTGTTCAGTTGTACTGCCCTTCCGGGTACGCGGCTGTGAGGGGAGCCTTGGTCCCTCGCCAGCCTTAGCCTTCCTGGTTTTGGGTGGGTTGCACATCTTGCTTCCCACCCTGTGATTGGCCGATAACCCGGCCACCTCGCAGATCACGCAGTGTGATGCTGCTTCGCACGCATATGCCATGTGCCCGGGAGCTCCGCAGCGGTAGCACAGTTGGCTACGATCCACCGCCGCCTTGCATTTCGCCTGCACGTGGCCCACCTCGAGGCAGCGGAAGCAGCGCAGGGGGCGGGCATCGAGCAGCTTGACCTGCGCTGACACCCAGCCCACCAACAGCCTACCCGCCTTCACCAACTTCTTTGCTGCCGGGATAGGACAGCGAAGCCAAACAGTTCCAAGCCCGGAGCGTCCGCAAACAATATCTCCCGACCTGACTTCCGCTTCTGAGCAGCCCCCAACCCGGGCAACCGCCGCCACCACGTCAGTGAACAAGACGGACTCGTCCAGGCCAGAAATGCGCAGCTCAGCGCATTTGGTGGGCCTAGCCACTCGTACCACCGCGGGGTCCGTGACCTCTTTGAGCTTTTGAGCCAGGGCATCGGCCTTCTCCCCACTAGCGACACCAGGCACCTCCATGATATACGCTCCGGTTTGGGCCTTTCTGAAGCGGAGTCCCGAAATACCCAGGTCTTCCAAACGCACCTTCCTCTTGGCTTCTGCAAGGACAGTCCCGAAGTCTGCCCCCTTCTCCTGTGCTTGTGGTTCAAGCAGCGTGATTACAACAGCCGAAGAACGAGGTGGGCGAAGCTTTCGGGCCTTTCGTTTCTTCGCCTGGGGTGGTGCTCCGCGCACATCGGCCGTTGTTTCGTCCCTCCTGTTGTCTCCAACTTTATCCCCTTTCTTCTTACCCCTCCGCTTCACCTTGGTCCACTCTGTCGACATGGCCGCTGAAACGGGAGGCGGAGGTAGCGGAATGGGTTCTGAGGCTTCCTCTCTATTAGGGATCGTTTTCTTCCTCTTCTTTCTTTTGGTTTTCCGCCCCGGACCGAGAGGAACAGCTCCGGAGGTGGAATCATTTCCAGCCTGATCACCTGTCCCGGCTTTTATCGCCAGAGGAGGTCTCACGGGCTTCTCAGGGAGTAGCCGGTCCTGAATACTGGCTAAGCGCACGTCAAGGTATGAACCGACGTGGTCCATGACCGCTCGGCAGATTCTGTCCATATCAGACGCCGCCGGGGTGTTGGAACCCTGCCTATCTTTTCTCTTTGAGGAGGGCTGCGCATGGGGCAGCTTCTCCCCGTCATGTCTAGGGGGAATGGGTGGCGGACTACCATGCTTCCGCATCCCCTCCAGGGTCATTTTCAGTTCGGCCAGCTCCTTTCGGAGGCTGGCCATCTCACTCTGTAACCGTGTGTTATCGGCTTGTAGCCGAGCCGTCTCTTCGGTTGCCGTGCGTCTGCTGAGCTCCGAAAATGCGTCAGAGATCGCAACAGCTGCCTCCTTTAGGCACTTTACATAGCCACCTGACAGATTTTTAGATTTGGCCGCGACTTTAGAGATGACAGCCACGCTGTCTGCCACTTGCTGGCCCAGATCTAGGTTTGGCTCTGCATCCTCTGAGTCAGTCCTTGGTTGAGAGATATTGTCCATCTGGTACCCTTGACGGGTCCTGATGGCCATCTCCTGTACCTCCATCTCGGCCTTCAACCGGAGCTCTTCCCTGAGAGCCCGGTTGTAGGCTTCTTTCGCCCTGGCCAGTCCTACATATTTGCCCGATGTTGGTGGGCGGCCTCTCCCTTTGGCCTTTGGCTGTCCTTCCCCAGCCGAGGGGCATGTAGATCCTTCGTCACTTGAGCTGAGAACGGATGAAGCAGGGCGAAATCGCTTCCGCTTCCGCTTCACCCGCTCAGCTACTTCCGGGTCGTCCTCAAAATTGCTTTTGCCAGTGGACTCGTGACCTGCAGTCCCCTGGGAAGCAAAATTGGCTCCTGAGCTAGTGTTTGCCCTAAGTTCGGGCTCATGGCAATCTATTTGCCTTGTAAGGCGTACCGTGCAGTCGCGCACTGATATGCCAAGACGATTGTGGTCCGCGATCTGAGTCGCGGACGAACTAAAATTAAAACGTGGGCTTTCAGGGCCCACGGAGCGACAAGTGCCCCCCCCAGAATACGATGGGGCTGCCCGCGAGATGGTAGCGGGGAGGGATTCTCCTCGAGACGAGGTACCCTCCTGGGGTAATATATTTTTGTTGTCACCCATGCTCCTTTGATTGAGGGGTGCGGTCCCCTGCTCCTTTTAAAGAGGGAGCACTCTCCTCTTTTTTAAGGGGTGAGTTCCCCTTGTGTTGCAGTTACGCTAACCCGTTCGCCACTGAAGTGGCACATCCGGCAAACCGCTAGCCCAGGCCAGACCCGTTCAGTCCACAGGACCTACTTGTCTCCGGCCTGGTACTGGATACGCTGCAACCCGCATCCAGACCGCGATAACTTCTGCGATAACCTCTGCGTCCCCGTAGTCCCCTGCTGCAGGGGAGACAGGAAGCAGGAAAGCGACGCACCCTGTCACTAGGGCGCGCCCGCCTCTCTTGGCCCAGGATGGGCTCCACCGAGGCTGTGCCGCTCTTGGTCACCCTTTCACTTCGAGCTTAAAGGCCCGAAGATCACAAAGGGCTCAAGCCCCCCCACCACGACAAGGTAGCGACACCCGGGGGGGTAACCTAACCTAACCTAACCTAACCTTTTTTTTTTTTTTTTTTTTTTTTTTTTTTTGGTGTGGAAAATGCACCTTATGCATCGTCACCGTTCGGGGAAACGGAGGTATGCGGGGCTCTCCCCTATGGGCCTACCCACTAAAAACCACACGGATTCCCTCGTTTGCCATTGTGAACGCCACGGGAGCACAAGGAGTCACCGCAACGCCCACTGGCCGCCCCGGGATGGGGCTCCTCTGTCGACACCGTGCAATGCGGGCTCGGCACTCCCCGGCCTCCCCCGCTGGTGAAGGATTGTTTAAAGAGGTTTACTCCTCGTGGCTTCCGCAGATGCCCACGTTCTCGGCAAGCCGGGGTTACGTGCCCTCACGTTAGCTTCCGCGCCCTCATGTCCTGCTCTGAAAGCAGAGCGGAACCGAGGGCACGGTCGCTTCCGCCCACCAGGCTCCCCCTCGCCTTTCCCTGTCCGCCGTGGCAGAGCAGGTACTCAGTTCGGGTTTGCCGACGTCAAAGTCGCCCGCCCAAGGGCGGGACGCCGTCCTCACAAGCGGACCCACTAATGGGCCCGCTACCCCTCCCCCCAGAATGTCAGCAGTTCCCACAGGCCATGGGCCCAACCGCTACTCTTCTCCCCCTTAACCACCAGGGTTAACAGGGGAGAACCGTAACGGTCGTGCAGCCCAGACGGCAAGCCGTTATTCCGACCGCCCGGGCACATGTAGAAGCTGCTGACCCCCCTCCCCCCCGTCAGTCAATCGCCACAGGCCATGGGCCCATCCGCTACTCTTCTCCCCCTTAACCACCAGGGTTAATAGGGGAGAACCGTAACGGTCGTGCAGCCCAGACCATCTGGTCGTAGGCCTGGTGGCCCGGGCACATGTGGAGATTGCTGACCCCCACCCCCCCAGTCGGATATTAGCCAACGGTTAACTAAATCCCTAAGGATTTAATTAACCGTTGTTGCCCAGGGTGCACCGTCCCAAGCGTTACCCTTCCCCACCCCATGAGGCCTACGCCTCGGACAGAAGGGAGTGGTAACGCCCGGGCACTCGAGGAGGTTTCCGACTTCGCACCCCAACCTAACCTAACCTAACCTAACCTAACCTAACCTAACCTAACATTTTTTTTTTTTTTTTTTTTTTTTTTTTTTTTTTTTTTTTTTTTTTTTTGGTGTGGAAAATGCACCTTATGCATCGTCACCGTTCGGGGAAACGGAGGTATGTGGGGCTCTCCCCAAGGGGGGCCTACCCACTAAAAACCACACGGATTCCCTCGTTTGCCATTGTGAACGCCACGGGAGCAAAATGTGTCACCGCAACGCCCACTGGCCGCCCCGGGATGGGGCTCCTCTGTCGACACCGTGCAATGCGGGCTCGGCACTCCCCGGCCTCCCCCGCTGGTGAAGGATTGTTTAAAGAGGTTTACTCCTCGTGGCTTCCGCAGACGCCCACGTTCCCGGGCAAGCCGGGTTTACGTGCCCTCACGTTAGCTCCCGCGCCCTCATGTCCTACTCTGAAAGCAGAGTGGTACCGAGGGCACGGTTGCTTCCGCCCTGAGGCTCCCCCTCACCTTTCCCTGCTCGGGCCACAGAGCAGGTACTAGGCTTAGGCTCACCTCCATCACTCGATCCCTCTAAAAACCCCAAAAGCTAACCCTCCCCATAAGGCGTTTGGCGCCTCAGCAGGTTGCAGAGCGGTGGAGTTTTCGGTAGCCCAGGCCGTGTGGCGAGTACGGCGGGGCTACTTACTAGGTCCAAGGTTGCAGAGCGTGCACTATTGGCAACCGAACGCCTGTCCCTCCTATGCTATCCCTCCCTATATAGGGCGTAAGTCGCATCGAGGCCTGTTGCAGAGCGGAGAACCTTTCGGTAGCCCAGGCCGTGTGACCAGCACGGCGGGGCTACTTACTCAGTTCAAGGTTGCAGAGCAGCTTCCCGTCAGCTACCTTACGCCCGTCCTCTCAAAATACATACATATCATAGATACATGGCCCATATAATACATATATACATATCCCCCCCAGTCGGATATTAGCCACCGGTAAGATAATGTACGAATACATTATCTTACCGTTGTTGCCCAGGGTGCACCGTCCCAGGCGTTACCCTTCCCCACCCCATGAGGCCTACGCCTCGGATAGAAGGGAGTGGTAACGCCCGGGCACTCGAGGAGGTTTCCGACATCGCACCCCAACCTAACCTAACCTAACCTTACCTAACCTAACCTAACCTAACCTAACCTAACCTTTTTTTTTTTTTTTTTTTTTTTTTTGGTGTGGAAAATGCACCTTATGCATCGTCTCCGTTCGGGGAAACGGAGGTATGTGGGGCTCTCCCCAAAGGGGGCCTACCCACTAAAAAAATAAAAAAAAAAAAAAAAAATAAAAAAAAAAAAAAAAAAAAAAAAAAAAACCACACGGATTCCCTCGTTTGCCATTGTGAACGCCACGGGAGCAAAATGTGTCACCGCAACGCCCACTGGCCGCCCCGGGATGGGGCTCCTCTGTCGACACCGTGCAATGCGGGCTCGGCACTCCCCGGCCTCCCCCGCTGGTGAAGGATTGTTTAAAGAGGTTTACTCCTCGTGGCTTCCGCAGATGCCCACGTTCCCGGCAAGCCGAGGTTACGTGCCCTCACGTTAGCTTCCGCGCCCTCATGTCCTGCTCTGGAAGCAGAGCGGTACCGAGGGCACGGTCGCTTCCGCCCACCAGGCTCCCCCTCGCCTTTCCCTGTCCGCCGTGGCAGAGCAGGTACTCAGTTTGGGTTCGCCGACGTCAAAGGCGTCCGCCCAAGGGCGGGACGCCGTCCTCAAAAGCGGACCCACAAGTGGGCCCGCTAACCCTCCCTACTAGTGCGTCGGCAGACCACCACAGGCCATGGGCCCAACCACTACTCTTCTCCCCCTTAACCACCAGGGTTAACAGGGGAGAACCGTAGTGGTCGTGCAGCCCAGACGATAACCAGAAATACCGCCCGGGCACATGTGGAAATTGCCGACGCCCTCCCCCAGTGTGTCAGCAAACCCCCACAGGCCATGGGCCCAACCGCTACTCTTCTCCCCCTTAACCACCAGGGTTAACAGGGGAGAACCGTAACGGTCGTGCAGCCCAGATGGCAGTGTTACCCTTCTACCATCCGGGCACATGTGGAAATTGCCGACCCCCTCCCCCCCAGTCAGTCAGTCAACCCCCACAGGCCATGGGCCCATCCGCTACTCTTCTCCCCCTTAACCACCAGGGTTAACAGAGGAGAACCGTAGCGGTCGTGCAGCCAGACGGCAGTCAATTGCTCCGACCGCCCGGGCACATGTGGAGATTGCTGACCGAACCACCTCCCCCCCAAGTCGGATATTAGCCACCGGTAAGATAATGTACGAATACATTAGCTTACCGTTGTTGCCCAGGGTGCACCGTCCCAGGCGTTACCCTTCCCCAAACCTAACCTAACCTAACCTAACCTAACCTAACCTTTTTTTTTTTTTTTTTTTTTTTTTTTTTTTTTTTTTTTTTTTTTTTTTTTCCTGGGGAAAATCCTTTATGGATTCGACACCGGCCCGGGGAGGCCGGTGGATATGTGGGATTCCCGCCCCAGGAGGGGGCGGTGTACCCACTAAAAAAAAAACCCCAGGGTGTTCCACTTCGTCGCCGGTAAGCAACCGGGCTGTGGGAACTTTATGCATCCACGGCCCGGCATTACGGCGGTATGTCCGCTCACGGACCCATCTCCAGGAGACCTACGCGTCTCCTGTCTCCTCCACTGTAGGCGCGCCGAAACACTTGACGCGCCTACCAGCTCAACAGGACCTTAACGGCGGGGGACGGGCATCCCCGTGCCCATCTCCCGCAGTCCTATTAGGGCGGTATTTGGCGGTTATGGATTAACCGCCTGCGCCCGACACGCCTGCGGCGCAGGGGCTGGGAAGATGGGTCTTCCTCGCGCTCCCGCTCCGCACCCTCTTTGAGTGCCATGACCTCCTCACAGTAGGAGGCCATGGCAGTCCACGATCTCTCGCTGTCGGTCATGGCTTTGACAACGGCCGGCAGCGAGAGGTCGGATCCAATCACCGCCGTGAGGCGGGCTCGCTGCTCTTCGAAGGCGGGACACACTTGCAGCGTGTGCTGCGCCGTGTCCTCCGCCCCACCGCAGTGGTGACACATTGGCGTTGTTTCCCTCCTTGCAACCTTACACAGGTATCTGCCGAAACATCCATGTCCCGACAGTACCTGCGTTAGGTGGAAGGAAACAACGCCCCACCTCCTTTCGACCCATCCTTGCAGGACGGGCCGCACTCCTGATATAGTCCAGTGGCCGGCGCTCGGCTGCTCCAAAGCCTCCAACCATTTCCGGAAGAGGGTTTGGCGAGAGATCTCTCTCCATCGCCTAACCTCTTCCGGACACGGCTGTTCCCCTCTGGCGCGTGCTTCGGCTACCCGGCGGTAGACTTTGGCCAGCACCTCGGCATCCATCTCCCAAGGTGGGGTCCCTGCCATCACGCAGGCCGCCTCGAATGAGGTGGTGCGGTACGCCCTCGTTGCCCTTACCGCCATGACCCTTTGCGGTCGCCGCAGCTGGGTCTTGTTATGGGCGGAAAGGGCATTTACCCATATGGGTGCCCCGTAAAGGGCCATCGACCGCACCACACCCGTGTACAGTCGGCGGCAGCCCGCCTTCGGCCCGCCCACGTTCGGGAGGAGCCGGCTCAGTGCTGACGCTGTGCCAAGTAGTTTTGAAGCCAAGCGCCGGAAATGCTCCTCGAAGTTCCATCGGCTGTCGAGGACGAGTCCCAGGTACTTCATCGTCTTCCCGACGCCGATAGAAACTCCGCCCACCATTATGCTGGCATTTCCTGGAGGTACCCTCCGAGGCCCATGAAAACAGATGGCCTCAGATTTGTGCAGGGCAACCTCTAGTCCCAGCCTCCGTATCCTGTCCACGATTAGGGCCACCCCAGCAGTGGCCAAGATGGACGCATCGCGAAATGTGGCCCCTCGGGCCGTTACAAGGGTGTCGTCGGCGTAACAGGTTACGTCTACCCCCCGCAAGTTGGCGCCGCGTAGCGCCCAGTCGTAACCAATGTTCCACAGGAGCGGTCCTAGGACTGACCCCTGTGGGACCCCGCACGACATCTCGCGCTCTACCCATTCATCCTGTGTGGGGTAGCGGATCGCCCTCTCGAAAAGATACGACCCAACCACCCTACGCAGGTACTCCGGCACGTTGTGGTACCTGAGGGCCTCCTTGATGGTTTCCCAGGGAAGGGTGTTGAAAGCATTGGCGATATCTAGAGATACCGCCAACACCACCTCCCCCCGGGAGACCGCGTCATCCGCCAGAGCCCTCACCCGCGCAATGGCGTCGATGGTGGACCTGCCCCGACGAAATCCGTACTGGCACGCACTTAGGTTCGGCCCTTGTCCCTCTAAATGCCCTATCAGCCGGGAAGCCACTATCCGCTCAAAGAGCTTCGCTCCCTCGTCCAAAAGTACGATCGGCCTGTATCCCGAAGGGGAGTCACCCGGTCGCCCTTCCTTCCGCAGAAGCACCAGCTTTCCGCACTTCCACGAACGTGGGATGCACCCCTGCTCCAGGCACGAAGAAAATAGTGCCCTCACCCTTGGTTCCAAGGGGCCCAGCGCCAACACCCAGGCTCGGCCGGGAATACCGTCGGGTCCAGGGGCAGTGTTTTTGGCCTTAAGCCTCAACACTGCGGCTCCCAACTCTCCCTCTGTCACCTCGGGTGCGACTTCTCCCTCCGTTGGGGACACTGAAGCCATGCACGGGGGCTGGTGTTCACCCCGACGTGGGAAGAGGGTTCCCACGATTCGGCTCAGAAGGTCCGGCTGGAGACTTTGCGTGAGTGGAGGGGCCCAGGGGCGAAGTTTGCACCTCACCGACTTGTATGGCCGCCCCCACGGGTCGCTGTTCAGAGCCTCCAACATTTCCTCCTCCGCCAGGTCTTTGGCTTGGCCAATGGCTAAGCTGAGGGTTTTGCTGGCCGCTCTGTAGCTTTCGTATAACTCATCCTCTACCGTCAGGTCTCGCCTCCTCCGCCTTCGGCTCCTGGTGTACTGGCGTCTCGCAGCCACGCATGCCTTGCGCAACTGCGTTAGCTCTGCGGACCACCAGTACACGCTCCGCCTCGGACCTGTGGGCTTGGCCCGCGGCATTGCGGCATCGCATATTTGAGCCATGGCCCCACTGAGCCAGGATGCTTCTTCCTCTACACTTCTTGGTCCTTCGGGCGTCTCCGGCCAGGCTTGGACCAGGGCCGCTGCATGCAGCAGGTCCCGATCGAGCCGTTTCGTTGCCCATCTGGGACTGTCGTCTCTTCGGGGACGGCTCAGGTCGTCCGGCGTAGCGTGGTGGGCGCAGACTTCGTACCGGATGTATCTGTGGTCCGATAACGTTTCCACGCCCTCCAACACTTCCCAACCTTGGACACGGCGCGCCAGGGCAGCATTTGCAAACGTGATGTCCACGATGGAGCCTCCCTGTTGCCGCACGCACGTATCGACCGTCCCTCGGTTAAGAACCTCTAACCCTACGGCCACTGCCCACTCTGCGAGCGCCTCACCGCGTACGTCAGTCGCAGTAGAGCCCCACACCGTTGATTTTGCATTAAAGTCCCCCGCGACCAGCAGCAGTTCGGGGCCACTTCTGCCAATCAGGGCCTGCACATCGTCGAGAAGCGCCTCGAAGTCGGCTAGGCTCCTGTTCGGTGAGAAGTACACTCCCACCACCATTATACCCCCGATGATGGCAGCTACGAAGCCGTGGCCCCGCACCACGCTTTCAAGCGGAGCAGAGCCGGCCGATGGTTGAGTGGCCAAGGCCACGAGGCTGTCGAGGTCCCCCACCCAGTTGTCTCTGGCCGGGACCGAATACGGTTCGGCTACCACTGCGACATGGATCAACCACTCCGCCATGCTCTGGAACAGGAGGTCCTGAGCTCTGGCGCAGTGGTTGATATTCGCCTGCAGGAAGCGTATTATAGGAGCCATACTACTCGACTGTTATCTCAGCCTCCTCGTCCCGTTGCTCGACATTCGAGTCTTTTCGGGTATTTCGCTCCAGGTTAGGCTGGGGGCCAGCGCCAGCCGCTCTCCGCTTACTTTTAGGTGGATCACAGGCTTTGCTGCCTACCCTATGGTTGGCTGTTAGCCCGGCCTCGGCACACAGCGGGCAGTGTGCAGATGATATGCAGTTGCCAGCGACGTGGCCGGGACGCCCGCAGCGGTAGCAGGCACGGCTGCGGTCCACCTCCGACTTGCAATTGGCGGCCACGTGGCCCACCTCGAGGCAGCGGAAGCAGCGCAGGGGGCGGGCATCGAGCAGCTTGACCTGCGCCGACACCCAGCCTACCAGCAGCCTTCCCGCCTCCACCACCTTCTTCGCCGCCGGGATAGGGCAGCGCAGCCACACGACACCCAGCCCGGAGGGGCCGCGGACGACCTCTCCTGACCTGATGTCGGTCTCTTGACAGCCTCCCACCCGGGCAACTGCCGCAACCACCTCGGGAAACAGTACAGACTCATCTAGGCCCGAGATACGCAGCTCTGCGCATTTTGTGGGCCTAGAGATCCGCACTACTTCCGGGTCAACAACCTCCGCTAACCTTTTGGCCAGAGCGTCTGCTTTATCGCCACTTGAGGTGCCAGGCACTTCCATAATGTAGGCCCCTGTTTGAGCCTTTCTGAGGCGAAGACCTGAAATTCCCAGCTCCTCAAGCCGCACCTTCCTCTTAGCCTCAGCAAGGACAGTGCCAAAGTCGGCCCCTTTATCCGCTGCTTTTGGCTCCAGCAGCGTTACAACAACGGCAGCTGACCGAGGTGAGCGGAGCTTTCTGGCCTTGCTCTTTTTCCCTCTGGATGACTTCGGGTGTTCGCCATTTCCGACCTGCTGATCTTTGCCATCTTTTTTCTTCTTCTTTCGCCTTCCTTTCTTGCCTACTTGCGTCCACTCCGATGACGTAATAGGCCTTTCAGGTGGTGGAGGCGTTGGGGGCCTTGGATTCGGGGTCGGGTTTTTCGTCTTCTTTTTCCTCTTCTTCTTCTTTTTTATAGGTGCCGCGCCAGAACGAGGACCTGTACCAGAAGTTGGCTCTACCTCAGCCTGCTTATCTCTCCTGGCATCCGCCGCCAGAGGTGGTCGCACAGGCTTTTCCGGCAACAGCCGGTCCTGAATGCTGGCCAAGCGTGCATCAAGGTACGGACCGACGTGAGCCATTATCGCTCTGCACACCTGGTCCATTTCTGTGGCAGGTGGGAAGGCAGCAACACGTCTATCCATATTTTCACCCTGGGGAGGCCGCGCAGGGGGCGGTTTCTCCTTGTATTTTCCGGTTGGAGGGGGTGGCGGACTACCCTGCTTCCGCATCCCTTCCAGGGTCATTTTCATTTCGGCCAGCTCCTTTCGGAGACTGGCCATTTCGGTCTGCAGTCGGTTATTGTCGGCCTGCAGCCGAGCTGTCTCTTCAGTAGCCGTGCGTCTGCTGAGCTCCGAAAACGCATCAGCGATCGCGACAGCCGCCTCTTTCAAGCACTTGACATATCCTCCTGACAAGTTCTTTGGTTTTGTGGCAACTTTGGTGATGATTGCGACACTGTCAGCCACCTGTTGACCAAGATCTTGGTTGGCCTCTGCATCCTCTGAGTCAGTCCTTGCTAGAGAAGAAGTGTCCATCTGGTACCCTTGACGGGTCCTAATGGCCATCTCTTGCACCTCCATCTCGGCCTTTAGCCGGAGCTCTTCCCTAAGAGCCCGGTTGTAGGCTTCCTTCGCTCTGGCCAGTCCTACATATTTGCCCGATGTTGGTGGGCGGCCTCTCCCTTTGGCCTTTGGCTGTCCTTCCCCACCCGAGGGGCATGTAGACCCTTCATCACTTGAGCTGAGAACAGATGAAGCAGTACGGAGTCTTTTCCGCCTCTGCTTCGTCCGCTCAGCACCTTCCGGAATGTAATCCAGCTTGCTTCTACCAGAGGACTCCCGGCCTCCAGTCCCCTGGGATGCAAAGCTGATATCTGAGCTTGTATTTGCCCTCGATTCGGGCTCTTGGCTCGGGAGCTTTTCAGTCCCTTGCCTTATCAGTTGGACACTGCAATCCCGCATGGGGAAGCTGAAACAATTCCTCTCCGGGATCTGTATCGCGGAGGAACTAATATCTAAACGTGGGCTTTCAGGGCCCACGGAGCGACAAGTGCCCCCCCCCAGAATACGGTGGGGCTGCCCGCGAGATGGTAGCGGGGAGGGATTCTCCTCGAGACGAGGTACCCTCCTGGGGTAATATATTTTTATTGTCACCCATACTCCTTTGATTGAGGGGTGCGGTCCCCTGCTCCTTTTAAAGAGGGAGCACTCTCCTCTTTTTTAAGGGGTGAGTTCCCCCGTGTCGCAGTTACGCCAACCCGTTCGCCACTAAAGTGGTACTTCCGGCAAGCCGCTAGCCCAGGCCAGACCCGTTCAGTCCACAAGACCTACTTGTCTCCGGCCTGGTACTGGATACGCTGCAACCCGCATCCAGAACCGCGATAAGGAGCGGTTAACCCCTGGGAGCGAACCCACCGCTTCTGCATCCCCGTAGTCCCCTGCTACAGGAGAGACAGGGAGCAGGAAAACGGCGCACCCTTTCATTAGGGCGCGCCCGCCTCGCCTGGCCCAAGATGGGCTCCACCGAAGCTGTGCCGCTCTTAGTCACCCTTTCACTTCGAGCATTAAGGCCCGAAGATCATTAAGGGGCTCAAGCCCCCCCACCACGGCAAGGTAGCGGCACTCGGGGGGGAACCTAACCTAACCTTTTTTTTTTTTTTTTTTTTTTTTTTTTTTTTTTTTTTTTTTTTTTTTCCTGGGGAAAATCCTTTATGGATTCGACACCGGCCCGAGGAGGCCGGTGGATATGTGGGATTCCCGCCCCAGAAGGGGGCGGTGTACCCACTAAAAACCCCAGGGTGTTCCACTTCGTCGCCGGTAAGCAACCGGGCTGTGGGAACTTTATGCATCCACGGCCCGGCATTACGGCGGTATGTCCGCTCACGGACCCATCTCCAGGAGACCTGCGCGTCTCCTGTCTCCTCCACTGTAGGCGCGCCGAAACACTTGACGCGCCTACCAGCTCAACAGGACCTTAACGGCGGGGGACGGGCATCCCCGTGCCCATCTCCCGCGGTCCTATTAGGGCGGTATTTGGCGGTTATGGATTAACCGCCTGCGCCCGACACGCCTGCGGCGCAGGGGCTGGGAAGATGGGTCTTCCTCGCGCTCCCGCTCCGCACCCTCTTTGAGTGCCATGACCTCCTCACAGTAGGAGGACATGGCAGTCCACGATCTCTCGCTGTCGGTCATGGCTTTGACAACGGCCGGCAGCGAGAGGTCGGATCCAATCACCGCCGTGAGGCGGGCTCGCTGCTCGTCGAAGGCGGGACACACTTGCAGCGTGTGCTGCGCCGTGTCCTCCGCCCCACCGCAGTGGTGACACATTGGCGTTGTTTCCCTCCTTGCAACCTTACACAGGTATCTGCCGAAACATCCGTGTCCCGACAGTACCTGCGTTAGGTGGAAGGAAACAACGCCCCACCTCCTTTCGACCCATTCCTGCAGGACGGGCCGCACTCCCGATATGGTCCAGTGGCCGGCGCTCGGCTGCTCCAAGGCCACCAACCATTTCCGGAAGAGGGTTTGGCGAGAGATCTCTCTCCATCGCCTAACCTCTTCCGGACACGGATGTTCTCCTCTGGTGCGCGCCTCGGCTACCCGGCGGTAGACCTCGTTCAGCACCTCGGCATCCAACTCCCAAGGTGGGGTCCCTGCCATCACGCAGGCCGCCTCGAACGAGGTGGTGCGGTACGCCCTCGTTGCCCTTACCGCCATGACCCTTTGCGGTCGCCGCAGTTGGGTCTTGTTATGGGCGGAAAGAGCATTTACCCATATGGGTGCCCCGTAAAGGGCCATCGACCGCACCACACCCGTGTACAGTCGGCGGCAGCCCGCCTTCGGCCCACCCACGTTCGGGAGGAGCCGGCTCAGTGCCGACGCTGTGCCAAGTAGTTTTGGAGCCAAGCGCCGGAAATGCTCCTCGAAGTTCCATCGGCTGTCGAGGACGAGTCCCAGGTACTTCATCGTCTTCCCGACGCCGATAAACCTAACCTAACCTAACCTAACCTAACCTAACCTTTTTTTTTTTTTTTTTTTTTTTTTTTTTTTTTTTTTTTTTTGTTCACGGAGTGGAAACACATTACGTGTACCCCCGGGCCCGGGGAGACCCGGTTTAGGTTATGTGGGGCTCTCTCTCCGGTCCTCTTCTCCTAACGAGAAGGGGACAGGAGAGCATACCCACTAAAACCACTCCGATGCTGACCCTCTTGCCGAGGTTGTTAGGCGCCATGGGATCCAAAGATTTCACCATGACACCTCCCGGCTGCCCTAGCTTTCGCCGAGGCTACCCGCGCCAGGGGGGGAAGAGTTGCAGCACTTCAACCCTTCCCCCAGACTCGTAGGACCGTGCAATGCGGACGAGAGATCCCCGTCCCTCGCCCGCTGGTCCTACTGGGGAATGAGACGGGCGGCAAATCGCCTCCGTCCCACCCCCCTCCGTCTGCGCCGGAACAGGGGTGCGAGGGCATCGTCCTCGCGCTCCCGTTCCGCGGCCTCCTTTTGCGAGATTACTGTCTCGCAAAAGGAGGCGACCGCCTGCCAGGCCTCCTCGCTCCCCAGCATGGCTTGCACAACGCTGGAGAGCGAGAGGTCGCTCGTCCCTAACTCCGCCTCGAGAGTTTGCCGCTCTGGGGCCCAGCTGCTACACTCTGCCAGAGTGTGCTGGGCCGTGTCGTCCGGGTCACCGCAGTGGTGGCACGTCGGATCATTCTCCCGCCCTATTCGGTGCAAATAATGGCCGAAGCACCCGTGCCCGGTCATTACTTGCACCATCCGGAATGTGAGGGCTCCGAACCCCCTCTCGACCCACTGGTCGAGTGACGGGAAGAGGGCCGCTATGGTGCGCGTTCCATAGCGGCTGTCCTCCAGGTCACTCTTCCAGCGGTCCCTCATCCGACGCTCCACCATGCGGCGGGCAAACTCGAGCTCTCTGGGGGCAGGCCTTTCCCCCCTTCTCAGCGCCTCTTTGCGCTCCTCGTACACCTCCGCGGCCGTCTGGGCATCGATTTCCCAGGGCGGTGTTCCGGCTAGGGCGCAAGCAGCCATGTGGGCGACAGTAACGTACGCCCGTATCGCCCTGATGGCGCACATCCTTTGCGGCCGTCGGAGCAAGGCCTTATTACGCTCCGACAGCCGACTCGCCCAGATCGGCGCCCCATATAGCGCCATGCTGCGCACTACGCCCGTGTAGAGCTTGCGCACAGCTCCCCTCGGGCCACCTACATTGGGAAGAAGATTCCCCAGCGCTGACGCAGCACCCACCAGTCTGGGAGCGAGTCTGGTGAAGTGCTCCGTAAATTCCCACTTCCTGTCCAGGACAAGGCCAAGATATTTGATGTTGGCCTTGACCTGGACAGATTCCCCCCCAATTGGCAGCGTGGCGTTCGCGGGTATCCGCCAACCCCGCCCGCCGAAGACCATCGCTTCTGTTTTGCTGACCGATACCTCCAGTCCCAGCATGCGGATTCGTTGAACTGTGAGGTCGGCCGCAACCGCTGCACTGCGGAAAGCCTCCCGCATTTCACTTCCTCGCACGACCACCAGTGTGTCATCGGCATAACAAATGGTGGCCATGCGAGGAAGCTGTACCCCCCTGATGACCCAGTCATATCCCAGGTTCCACAATAGTGGTCCCAGGACCGACCCTTGTGGAACCCCACAGCCCATAGGCCTGGCCTTTCGCTCCCCTTCGTGATCGTAGAGCACTACCCTGTCCTCAAGGTAGTGCCCCACGATCTTCTGTAGGTACAATGGTACCCGGTGGTACCTGAGGGCCTCCAGTATTACAGAGTAGGGGAGGGTGCCGAACGCGTTGGCGATGTCCAAGGACACCGCCACCACTCCCTCCCCTCCTCCCGCCGCGACGTCTATAAAGGCTTTTAAATCCTTTATAGCGTCCAGCGTCCCCCTGCCCTGTCGGAACCCGAACTGCCGGTCCGAGACGTTCGGGCCCACGTCTTCCAGGTGCTTGACGATCCGGGAAGCAACCACCCTCTCAAACATCTTCCCGGATACGTCAAGCAGGACCAGTGGCCTGTGGCCGGATGGGGAATCCGCCGGGCGACCCTCCTTCCGCAGCAAGACCAGCCGTCCCTCCTTCCACACCTTAGGGAAGCGTCCCGTCTCCAGACACTCGTTCAGGAGGTCTTCGAGTCGCTCCCCCAGGTGTTCCAGGGCTAACGGGACGACCCTTGCCGGGACACCGTCGGGTCCAGGTGCCTTCTTGTTGGCCCGAATCCGGTCCACCATCCCCATCATCTCGTCCTCAGTGATCCTGGGGACAGGAGGGAGCGGCTCATTTCGCTCCTCCGAGGGGGCCGACATCCTCGGGGGAGTGAAATTTGGCGTCGCTGGAAACAGAGCCTCCACCACTCTGCCGAGGAGCTCCGGTTCCATGGTGTCCATGGGTGGGCTGCGCTTCATTTTGTTGCGGACCATTTTATAAGGCCGCCCCCATGGATCCCTATTCAGGGTCGCCAGGAACTCCTCGTGCGCGGCGTCCTTCGCCCTCACAATGGCGATTTGGAGCGCCTCCTTGGCGCTCTTAAGCGCCGCGTACAGCCGCTCTTCTTCCCCGTCGGTGTGGGTCCGTCGCCTCCTACAGCGGGTGTAGTTCCGGCGGGCGGCGTTGCTGGCCACTCTGAGGGCCGCAATTTCCTCTGTCCACCAATAGACAGCCCGCTTGTTGGGCACCTGCCTCACTCGTGGCATCGCGGCGTCGCAGATGCGGGTCAGCGAGGCCCGAAACCGGGCCGCCTTCTCATCAGCAGTTCCCTGCGGGGGGGGACGACTCCACGCCTCGGCAATGGCGGCTTCCTCGGCCATTGCGGGGTCGAAGTGGGTTATCGCCCACCGCGGGAACCCACCTCCAGGCCTCCCTGGTCGCTGTTGTCGCGACTGCCGCAACGAGGCGGAGACCCTCATCCGAATATATAAATGGTCGGAGAGGGTCTCCACCTCCTCCAGGACGCGCCAGTCCTCAACACGTGCTGCAAGGGAGGGGGTGGCGAACGTGACGTCGACTATTGACCCCCCCTGTCTGCGCACGCACGTGTTGGCGCTGCCCTGGTTAACGACGACCAGCCCCGTGGCCAGCACCCAGTCCCGGAGCACAGCTCCCTTCAGGTCAGTGACGGGGGAACCCCATGCCGCGCTTTTAGCATTTAGGTCCCCCATCACAATGACTTGGGCAGGGGAACACCTGCCCACCACTCTTCCCAACCCCTCCAGGAAGGATTCGAAGGCGGACAGTGGTCGGTTGGGAGAGAAGTACACCCCGATGACCACCGTCTTCCCCCATTTTGCCGCCACGTATCCCGGTCCGTCTTCGAGCCTGGAGAGGGATGGGAAGAACCCTGTCGCCGGAACCACCATTGCCACGGATTCGTCTGTGGCCCCTACCCAGTGTGCCTGAGCAGGGACCATATATGGCTCGGCCACCACCGACAATGCCAGTCCCCACTCCGCCATGACCTGCATCATGAGGTCTTGTGCGCGGGCGGAGTGGTTCAGGTTGCCCTGTAGGATCTCTAAATGTCGGTGTACTGACATTTAGAGATCCATGTTGTTACCGGCTGCTGCCTCAGGGCTGCTTACTTGACCACCAACTCGTACGGGGTCGCTACGGCCTTTGGTTTGGGGGGGCGTGCACGCCTTTCCCCCCATGACGTGTCCGGCTGGCCGCTTCGCGAAGCGGCACACGTCGCAGTGGGGCTCGGCCTGGCACTCGGCTGCCCTGTGGCCGGGCTTCGAGCACCTGAAGCACAGGTTGTCCCTGTCTACCGCTGCGGGGCATAAAGCCCTAGTGTGGCCCGTTCCCATGCAGCGGTAGCACCGCACGGGTTGGGGTTCCAGGGCTCTGACGCTGGCCGCCGACCAGCCCACCAGCATTTTCCCCGCTTTCACTAGCTTGTTGGCGGCCACCACAGGGCAGCGCACCAACGCCGAACCAGTCCCGTTACTGAGTAATCTGACGGAGCTTACTTTAACCTGCTCCGTGGAGCAGGCACCATTCAGGACGACCGCCGTTCTGATGTCCTCCGAAGTTACCGACTCATCAAAGCCGGTAACTCGGAGGTCGGCGGTTTTGGTAGGTCTGTAGACCGTGGCCGCATCGCCGAGAACTCCCGCGATTTTTCCCGCCAGCGCATCTGCCAGCTGCCCACTGCTTGCCCCTGGGACTTCGAATAGTCGTGCCCCAGTGGCCGACTTGCGCACTCGGACACTTTCGAGCCCCACATCTGCCAGCTTGAAGGAGGTGGTCACCTTTTGGAGGGCCTCCAAGTATGACATATTGGCCTCCGGCTTAAGCGTGACCATCACCGCCGCGCTTTTTGGTGTGGCCAGGCTTTTCACCACAGCAGGCTTCTTCTGCTTCGTGGGCACCTCGGTCGCTGAAGGCTTGTTGGCCTTGGCCTTCGCCTTCCTCTTGACTACTTCCGTCCAGGATGCCTGGGTGGAAGTAGTGGGGTTCGGCCTCTGGGAGGTCGACGACGGCTCTTCTTGTGCCCTGGCCTTGGGCTGCTCCTTGTGCTGCCCTTTGGGCGGCACTTTGGGCTGGGCCTTTGGCTGGGCAGGCGCCTTCTTTTGGGGCTCTTCCTTTTGGGGTGGCGGCGGCATGGGGATGGCAGTCCTGCTTGCTTTGAGTGGCGGACGCACGACAGGCTCCGGGGGGAGGCGGCTCTCGAAGGCCTCCAGCCTGGCATTCAGCATATTGCCGAGGCTGACGAAGAGCTCCCTCGAGTGAAGCGCTAGGGCCTCCTGCAGGCCTTCAGGAAGGCCCTGGGTGGTGCGCGTCGATGCCTCGGACTTCCGCTCCGAGAAAGCAGTGCGGAGGGCCTTCGTCTCTCCTTGCAAATGCGCAAGCTGCTCCCGCATCCTGCGGTTGTCCGCCTTCAGTTTCCGGATTTCCTCACTATCTTTCCTGTTTTCGAGGAAATCCATCGCCTCTATTATTTCGCGGCAGGCCGTGTTTATGTTGCCGCGCACAACACCATTTAAGTGGCTCGATTTTGCGGCCTCCTCAAGAACTGCGCGAGCAGCATTACGCGCGCATTCTACCACTCCGACCTCTTCGGGAGTTAGCTGGCCGTCGTTTGTGGTAAGGGCAGCTGCACCCTCTTTTCTAGCGACCGTTCGAGCCGGTTGCCGGAAGTTCTCCCGTTCGTCCTCTTCGTTATCAGACCCGTCGGTCATCCCCGGTGTCAGCACAGGAGAGCGGTCCCTTAGGTGCCCCTGGGAGCGGGAGCGCAGGCTGGGATAGCTGAGGCGGCAGATTGCTTTGGACTTACGCACCTCTGCGTAGTCCTCCACGGATTCCTTCAATTTGGCCTTAGCCGCGGCCAATCCGGCATATGTCCCTGAGGCTTTCAGGGCGCGTCCTCGAGCAGCGGCGCTGACCTTGGGGCATGAGGGTTTGTCCTCACCCACTGCTTCGGTCTCCACCATAGTCCTCTTGCTGGGGAGGGAGACACGAGCCACTGCCTCCTCCGTAGCCTCCATATCCTGCTTTTTATTCGACATTTTCACGTATTGGCCGATATCAAATCGTCCATACGTGATGGGGATCCGCCACAAAAACTACTAAGTAGAGCCTAATTAGCCCTACTTAACAGCAAAAGATAAGAATTTTGCCCCCAGAAACAAAGTTTTTGGAAGCAAAAAACCCAAAATTTTGCTAATACTGTATGGAAATATCGATTAAAAATCGATATCTCCGAAACAGTACAAGCCACCTCAACGCTTTATAAGCCAGAAGATAGAGCTTAAAAAGTTCTATCTACCGATACCTCAACCAGATTTTTCGGTTGGGAAACAAAAATTCCCCAGCCGAAAAACCCAAAAGTCGATTGAAAAATTACGCCGATCGGCGTAATTTTTTGTAAAATTCGTAAACTCCCAAACTATGAGAGTTACGCCACCAAAACTCAAGTCGGAAATAGGGCGAATGAATTACCCTATCTCCTCGCGCAAACAGAAAATTTTTATGAATAACCCACGAGGAGTTATTCACAAAAATATCCGTTGCTCGTCGAAAAATTTCAGGCGCCGACAAAAAATTTCATCAGGCGCAGAAAATTTTTCGACAAGTGTTGTAACGAAAACCGCTGAAATTGGGTCCTTTTCGACAATGCCGAAAGCTAGAGCTGCCCCAGCGCTACCCGCCACCAAAATTTGGAGGGGGTAGCTTAACGGGTATAGCCGTAGCAGTCAGTCAAAAAGTTGCCAATTTTAACAAAACCAATCAAAAAGCTGAACAGAAAACCGTAAAAAACAAGCCAAGGTAACGAGAAAGGGTAGAGTCGAGTCAGGGAAACAAGCAGGGGGGTCAAAACAAGTCTCTATGCCAAATCTCGCGAAAAACCGTCAACTAAGGAAGATTTTTCTCCTTACTAAGGAAGATTTTTCTCCTTACTAAGGAAGATTTTTCTCCTACTAAGGAAGATTTTTCTCCTTACTAAGGAAGATTTTTCTCCTTACTAAGGAAGATTTTTCTCCTTACTAAGGAAGATTTTTCTCCTTACTAAGGAAGATTTTTCTCCTTACTAAGGAAGATTTTTCTCCTTACTAAGGAAGATTTTTCTCCTTACTAAGGAAGATTTTTCTCCTTACTAAGGAAGATTTTTCTCCTTACTAAGGAAGATTTTTCTCCTTACTAAGGAAGATTTTTCTCCTTACTAAGGAAGATTTTTCTCCTTACTAAGGAAGATTTTTCTCCTTACTAAGGAAGATTTTTCTCCTTACTAAGGAAGATTTTTCTCCTTACTAAGGAAGATTTTTCTCCTTACTAAGGAAGATTTTTCTCCTTACTAAGGAAGATTTTTCTCCTTACTAAGGAAGATTTTTCTCCTTACTAAGGAAGATTTTTCTCCTTACTAAGGAAGATTTTTCTCCTTACTAAGGAAGATTTTTCTCCTTACTAAGGAAGATTTTTCTCCTTACTAAGGAAGATTTTTCTCCTTACTAAGGAAGATTTTTCTCCTTACTAAGGAAGATTTTTCTCCTTACTAAGGAAGATTTTTCTCCTTACTAAGGAAGATTTTTCTCCTTACTAAGGAAGATTTTTCTCCTTACTAAGGAAGATTTTTCTCCTTACTAAGGAAGATTTTTCTCCTTACTAAGGAAGATTTTTCTCCTTACTAAGGAAGATTTTTCTCCTTACTAAGGAAGATTTTTCTCCTTACTAAGGAAGATTTTTCTCCTTACTAAGGAAGATTTTTCTCCTTACTAAGGAAGATTTTTCTCCTTACTAAGGAAGATTTTTCTCCTTACTAAGGAAGATTTTTCTCCTTACTAAGGAAGATTTTTCTCCTTACTAAGGAAGATTTTTCTCCTTACTAAGGAAGATTTTTCTCCTTACTAAGGAAGATTTTTCTCCTTACTAAGGAAGATTTTTCTCCTTACTAAGGAAGATTTTTCTCCTTACTAAGGAAGATTTTTCTCCTTCTAAGGAAGATTTTTCTCCTTCTAAGGAAGATTTTTCTCCTTCTAAGGAAGATTTTTCTCCTTCTAAGGAAGATTTTTCTCCTTCTAAGGAAGATTTTTCTCCTTCTAAGGAAGATTTTTCTCCTACTAAGGAAGATTTTTCTCCTTCTAAGGAAGATTTTTCTCCTTCTAAGGAAGATTTTTCTCCTTCTAAGGAAGATTTTTCTCCTACTAAGGAAGATTTTTCTCCTTCTAAGGAAGATTTTTCTCCTTCTAAGGAAGATTTTTCTCCTTCTAAGGAAGATTTTTCTCCTTCTAAGGAAGATTTTTCTCCTTCTAAGGAAGATTTTTCTCCTTCTAAGGAAGATTTTTCTCCTTAACCTAACCTAACCTAACCTAACCTAACTTTTTTTTTTTTTTTTAACGTGTGGAAAATGCACCTTATGTATGTCCCCCGCTCGAGGCAGCAGGGGGGGGTCTTTCGGGCTCTCCCACTTTTAAGGTGGGCCTACCGAATAAAAACCACACGAGTTTCCACCTTCGGTCGTTAGTGCAGACGCCACGGGAACGTAAGGAGTCATCCGCGACGCCTGCCGACCACCCCGGGAATGGGGTCCCTCGAATAATATTATATATTATTTTATTTGTGAGCAGCCGTACTGCATACATCATTTCTTACGCATTTCCAATATGTAATTTGGAACGTAGGAGTCGTAGCTTCTAATAGTTGCGATGGATGTTACCACACGCCACTGTTGGCGTATGTAAGCGATTAAGAATTTCGGGGGAGTCGGTTGGATGCGACGTGGTTCAATTGGTAGAACACCCGTTAGGGCGCATACCCAGGAGACGTGGGTTCGAATCCCACCGGCGCACCCGGAAAACTTTTTCGCTTTTAAATAATCTTAGATTCGGTGAGCAGCCGTCCTGCTAATAAAATAAATAACACTTTTAAATGTTTACCAATTATGTATTACTGTAGCCGCTACAATAGCAAATAATAAAAATGTAACTTAATTAAACATCAAAGGGGGTTTCAAAATACCAATATAAAATGATCCCACATTGCGTACATTTTACTTAGAAGCAGGGCTCTGCTAACACTGGATTTTTTAGTTGAACTCGTAATTCCCTGTATTTTGCATTTCTCCACATCTCCGTGGGCATATACCACAAAGATAAAAAGGTTTTTCGTGCCATCTTTCGAAGTATTATCCAATTGTATAATCAGAATAACTTAATTGTTATTTTGTATGACGTGTTGACTTACTTATGGCTTTGTTCATATTCGTAAGCCTGGTCGCCAGGTTGACAGGGGGGATTAGATAAGGAGGGGGGCGGGAGACTACCGTGCCCGAGTAACAGCTGAAACAAAGTGATATTTTCCAAAAATCATAAAATTGAAAATCAGTGGTTGACATGCTACCGGCTCGTCTATACTTATAAAAAAAAGAGTCAGTTAATTTGACTGGAAACATCGCTATACACGCTTTTTACCCGTACAGCCCGTGATATTCCGATAATGCTGTTCACTATACCTACCTACTACTTGCTTTCCCAATTCCCAATAAACTTCACCAATCACCGCGCACAGAATATTTACAAATCTGTCACTTAAAGGCCTCCCGCGCATTAGGCGACCAGGTCGCGCGCGGCCAGGTCGCGCGACTGGCCGCGGTAGCTGCGATTCATCTGCGACCACGTAGCGACCACATTTTGTCAGCGAGTTCACATCGTGTTCCAAAATGGACGTCGAAGAATGGATTATTGTTGCGCTGATTTTATTATTACAAAAGTGAAAGAAAAAAAGAAAAAATAATAATTTTGGATTCACCCATTATTACGGAATAGGCTTACAAAAGGAATATAATCATACATTTTCCAGACGTATTGCAATATGAAGATAATTTTTTTAACTATGATATTGAGAACGTCTAAAAAAACTGTTTACGAGATTTTGAATATACTAAAACCACATATTACTGGATTCAGCCCATTTCGGGAGTGCATCAAGTTATCAAATATATCAGTCAGCTCCAACCATAATTGCCTTTATAAACTTTTATTCGAATAATCATCCGACGACTGATTCCATAGAGCTTCTCTGTTTTGAATTTCGATAATGAATCAAAACATCATCCTGTATGCACAAAACGCGTGTGGCCGCTGCGACCAGTGCGCGCACACTGATCAAATTGAACGAAATTGGTGGATCTCGTTGGTTGCGGCGGCCAACTGGCCGCGTGTCGAGTCGCGATGTTTCCGCTGGCCGCGCGGCCAATACGTGGTCGCTGGCCGCTGGTCGCCCAGTGCGCGCGCGTCCATATGTCACGGAAGAATTAGTTGGCCGCAGCGACCTGGCCGCGCGACCTGGCCGCCTAATGCGCGGGGGCTCAAATTTCAAATGTAGTGTAGGCATTCTAATGGGGTTACTGTATACCAAAATTGCACGTTCAAAGCTCAAATTTCAGAACTTGCTATTGCTAACCAGTCTTAAGTAGTTGTTTTCTAGCTCCATTTAATATTAGAACGTGACACAGTTTTTGAATAAAGTGAGTTTACCACACCACCAACCACGGTCTCAAGAACGAACGAACAGAGTTAAGTGCGCTCAATGCGTATAATCTGCACGTTGTCTAGCCAACTTGGATAAAAATCTCAACCGCGCGATGCAGAATGGGGACTGAACCTGAGAGCGACATCTAACGGCAAACTTGAGAACTAAAACTTGGACGAGTTTGCAAAACGAAATAAGATTTGAATGTTCTGAATCGTGTGCATCAGCGCCATCTGTTGAGACATTTCATCTAGACACGCGGCAGCGGCAGCGTGTCAAGCCAAGTTCAAGCAAAGGAACTGGCTAGTCAGCGCCGAGTGTAATATTACACGAACCACTAACTTGGCACTTGGGGGTTTTAAAGGGGGGGATGAAAATTTCATTGATTTTGCCGGAGGATGCACCGTTTTCAAGATATTTGACAAAAACACCGGTTCTCGTCCGATCACCGAAGTTAAGCAACGTCGGGCGCGGTCAGTACTTGGATGGGTGACCGCCTGGTTTTTTGTAGTAAAACTTCTTTAGGCACGCTTGACTTGGGGAGTAGAATACGTTACGTGAGTCAAGCAAGCGTGCCTAAAGAAGTTTTACTTCAAAAACACAAAATGAAACCAGGAGGCGGTCACCCAGTATTTAGCAGCAAATTGAACGTAGAAGATAAGTTGATTAGCCAATAAGATGGTTTGTATGTGAAAAGTAGCCAAGTCAAAATGTTAAGTTTCAATTTAATATAAGTTACCTATCTACTTTGTGTAAATTATTAGATAGTAATTTCAGTAGGATTATAAGATACAAAGACATGTATTTAACGATAGTAAAAATTAACAATCTAGGAATAGAAAAAAAGAGGACACAAAATAAATAAAAACTACACAAATATACCTAAACAGAAACAGATAAAAAGAAAACACCATCAAGAAGGCCCTCCTGCGGCATAGACCCCAACACACTGGCAGCATTACCTCTCTGTACAGCCAGAGAAATTCGCTGGGAGAGGTAAGCGCCAGCTCTGGGGTCTCCTGAGGTCTCTATCAGCCGGGACGACAAGGCCCCCATGAAGGCCTTCATGTCAGCCGATCAGGGACCCATTGTCTCCACTGCGAGCGCCGCAAACTCATAGTCCTTTAAAAGAGAAGAGTATTTGCGGCGCTTGAGAACTTGGGCCTGGTCAGCTGCAGCCCCGGCTTGTGAGCGGGTTGCTTGGATGTGGGACTGCGCGAAAGTGTCGACACACGTTGCGTCCCACACCAGAGCTCTACCCAGCTTCCATGGCACCAGAGTAGCCCCGTCAGGGCGCTTCCCATCGTCTCTGGCCATGCCCACGGGTTCAAGGATTGCGGGCACAGAGGCGGTGGCAAGCGAGCGGCGGACTAGGTCAATAATAGTGCCATGGCGGAAAAAGCGACCAGCGCTTTTGGAGCATGAGAGGCCGTGACGTCCCAGCTGATCTATGTCCTTACCACAGGTACAAGTGTTAGATAGTTAAATTTAGGAATTTATATTTATAAATATAAAACACTGTTGGAGTAGAAAAACCAAAGAAATAGAGTGTTATACTTGTTTAGGATGTTACCTATTTGTTCTTACAAATAAATAGATTTCAGTATTACCTGCAATGAATTACCTGCAGAACTTGGCACCCATTAAGATCTCAATCCTTTTGTCGGTGAAGTCCATAACCAAGTATATTTTTAGTATATAACTTGGCTAACATTTTTAACATTTATGTTTTTGGTGGGATAAAACTTACAGGAAACAAGGAAATTGAGTGGTGGAATTCAATCTATTACAATTTGGACTTGTTTGTCGGTACAATGTGTTTAGTATTCTTTCTTACACGCTAAAATATAGGAACGGATTAACACAAGCTATTTCTTATCCTAATATTCCTACGGGAAGGGAATTCACACGTTTAAAGTCCTGTAATTTGAACAGCTCCCTAATGCAGGTGTGTGCCGCGTACATTGTAAACCATGATGTGACGAAATTCTATGGGTAACAAGTAAAATCCCAGACGTCCAGTTTAACTGACAAACGTATTATGTATTATGATACACACGAGTAAAGACGCAGGCGGAGGCTAGTCTAGATACTACAGGCTTATTTGTAATTCAAATAAAATAAAAATAAATATTAGGGGACAATCTTACACAAATCGATCTAGTCCCAAACTAAGCAAAGCTTGTACTATGGGTACTAGACGACGATAAACATACTTATATAGATAAATAAATACTTAAATACATAGAAAACATCCATAACTCAGGAACAAATATTCGTGCTCATCACACAAATAAATGCCCTTACCGGGATTTGAACCCAGGACCTCTTGCTTCGTAGGCAGGGTCACTACCAACTAGGCTAAGCGGTCGTTAATTCACTAGCATCCTTTTAACCCTAAACTCCTACCACTTAAACAAACGTTTTTTGTTTTACAGCTTTTGTCATAACTTAATATTTTTGGTGTAATAACGTTTTGAAAATTTGAGATTTCCTCTTATTTTTACGATACTCTGTGTATTTGTATGGGAAAAAAAGTGCTTCATTTTAAAAAGTCGTAGAACAAAAAACATTTGTTTGAGTGATAGGAATTCAGGGTTAAGAGGATGTCAGTGAATTACAAATAACCCTGTATAAACACATCACCACATCACCGTCTCATACCGTTTGACAGAAAGAAATAGTGGATGCGATAGCAAGCGCCCGCGCGATACAGAATAAGCTAGTCTGATAGACAGTTTTGAGTAGGCTGTGTCTAATAAATAACCTGACGACGAGAATGTGTATAAGAAACAGGAAGAGAAATAAATAACGACATAATACAAATACTTATTGGGAAAAATATTAATTATGAAGCTTTTACAATTAAGACAAAACCTTCTTATAATTATATTTTTGACGTGACACTAATAAATCGATGAACGCCGGCTGCACGCACGAAAAAGACCGCCTGGTTTCATTTTTGTTTTTTTGAATGTTTAGTTATGACGTTGTCACGTTAAACTATCGTCCGTAAACCGACTTTACAGACAACCGGTTTTTAAATAAGAACAAACTACTTTTATAACCAAAAATCTTATTTATTAGTTTGAGTTCAAATTAGTGTCAAAAAATAATTTACATAATTATACATTAGACGACCAGATGGAGTGGTCAGAGAACCTGACTACGAAGCTTGAGGTCCCGGGTTCGATTCCCGTGTCGGGGCAGATATTTGTATCAAAAATACGAATGTTTGTTCTCGGGTCTTGGGTGTTTAATATGTATTTAAGTATATATCTAAATATATAAGTATGTGTATCCATTGCCTAGTACCCATAACACAAGCTTTGCTTAGCTTACTTTGGGACTTGGTCAATTGGTGTGAATTGTCCGTGATATTTATTTATTTATTTATTTATTTATTTATACATTTAGATAACCCTCTTAATATGAGGAAGAGGAATCTTCATCAACCCCAGTTGTAATACCATTGTGCTACAGCAATCATCATCATCACAGCCTATACGTCCCACTGCAGAGCAAGGCCGGCCACCTCTCAGATTAAGAACCGCTTGGGCCGTATAGTTTTCACGCGGGCCCAATGCGAATTAGGAACTTCACACACACCATTGAATTTCTTTTCAGGTGTCTCAGGCCCTCTTGATCGAGTTACCTTAAACGCAGGATGCCAATGAAGGCGTTATAGGTACCTAAACATCATCCTACATCATCATCATTATACGTATCCTTCACCATAAAGCTCATGGTCAAATGTAATTTCGCACATAAATTCCGAAAAACTCAGAGCGAGCCCGTGTTCGAACCCACGACCCTCTGCTTGAGAGGCTACAGCTCAAACCGCCAGGTCACCAATATGCTTTTTACGGCTTCAACAATAAAGAGTAGTTTTAATTTTAAAAGTGCCACTTTTTATTCCGTCCGTCCCGCAAAATGTTTTCATTTCAGTAGCATTAATTAATAAGCACGCAGACTTCACCGCGGGCGATAACTAGTAGCATATATTCGGAGCTCCCAGCAAACAGCAGAGTTGGAGTCTAAATTACACTTCAACTTTTCGCAGCGCATCCATTACCATTCGCGTCAATATTTAACCAGCCACTCCCCACGCCCGCGTAGCCACGCCCCGTGGCCACGCCCATGCCGCCGCTAGGCCACGCCCCCCGGCCACGCCCCGCGCCCCAGAGCCCGCCCGCCCACGGAGCCGGTCGGTCGTGTCTGTCGCTGCCCGCGCCGAGTGAGCAGCACAACGAGTTTACGTATAACGTGTGGAAAGTGCGGTGTTTTCGGTGTCTGTGCTTGTGAGAGAAAGGTCAACAAAGGTTTGGAATTTGGGGTAAGTTTTTTGGGCCAAGAAACTTTTAAGAATATTATAATACTCAATGCTTTATTGCACTGGGCTAGTTTTACTGGCGTTCCAACGACTATCAGTTTTCTATCGCATTATTGAAGAGATGAAGCTACGTAAAGTTGACAAGAAATTTTAATAAAATAAAATGGTACAAAATAGTAATTTTATTTACAACATCACAAGACATAGGTATTGTTGCTGGCAACACAAAGTTTAACTGTTTAATGTTGGCAGAATTTTTTCTGTCTTGTTTCCGCTACCTATGGTGGTCGCAAGAGGCGTTTGTGCTCGTGTCTAACAAATATTACATATTTTTCCTCCTTGCATAATTGTACAGTGTTTTTAGTTTGGTTATCGCAATAAACTCAGTGAACAACAATCTTTCTTCTTATTTGAGTCAGCCCAAGAAACAACCACGAAAATCTACAGTCCACGCTCCAAACAGGTATCATCAAAATTAAAAACTAGATTTATAAATAAAAAATTTGCCCCAGATCGTTGCCTGTGGGTAGCGTGGCCAGAAGGCTGGCAGCATTGCCACGTTGGATGGCAATGCTGATCCTCTGTGCCGAGTATAACGCAGCCTTCTGGTCACGTGTCGCCTCGACCAACCACTTGGAGCATAAATGGTACAGATAGCACACGTATCGTTTTGGAAAAACTGTTTCTACCTCAGTTAATACAGGGCGTCCCACGGCGATGCCACGTGGAGGGAAAGTACCTTGAATATTGTAGATTGAACATTTTACTGAAAGAAGACATTATTTTAATTTATATTTAAAAAACATTTTAAACTGCATTCATAGATTTTTAAGTAATTACATGGTTGAACCGGGAATCGATCCCGCTAAACGAGAAAAAAAATTACCCTGTAGCTTTATCATACCGATCGAAAGGCTTCATCATAAGGATTATTTTTTGCTATAGTACATTGTTGTAGAGGCTGGAAAGTAAGTAAGTATTGTTGTAGTGGTTTTGGCCGAGACTAAACATTGTGCTTTTCACAACTAATGCGAGGAAATCATCATCATAATCATCCATCCATCCATCCATCCATCCCGTCCATCCCGTCCATCCATTCGTCCCGTCCATCTCGTCCATCCCGTCCATCTCGTCCAACCCGTCCATCCCGTCCATCCCGTCCATCCCGTCCATCCCGTCCATCCCGTCCATCCCGTCCATCCGTCCATCCGTCCATCCCGTCCATCCCGTCCATCCCGTCCATCCCGTCCATCCGTCTATCCAGTCCATCCCGTCCATCCCGTCCATTCCTTCCATCCGTCCATACGTCCATCCCGTCTATCCCGTCCATCCAGTCCATCCCGTCCATCCCGTCCATCCCGTCCATCCGTCCATTCGTCCATCCCGTCTATCCAGTCCGTCCGTCCTTTCATCCGTCCATCCGTCCATTCGTCCATCCAGTCCGTCCGTCCGTCCGTCCGTCCGTCCGTCCGTTCGTCTGTCCATCCATCCATCCATCACATGCAGCAGACGATTACTTTTGATTGGTCCAATAATGTCGTTTCAGCACGCCAGGAATGAAATTCAGAAATTATCTTTCAAAAAGTCGTATCGTATTATGAAATACATATACTGATACGTCCTGTTTTCGATTAGTGTAACATTGTTGTCGTGTTTGCGCGCCATAAATGAGTCAGCTGTTAAATGTCCATATATAGGCAGTTTTGTGTACTGGATTTAGGTTATCTATGGCCACATATTCGAGCAGTGTCGTGAAAAATAACATAGTGTCAGAAATAAAAGGAAGACCATGTCATGACCGTGTCGGGGCAGATATTTGTATGAAAAATACAAATGTTTGTTCTCGGGTCTTGGGTGTTTAATATGTATTTAAGTATGTATCTATCTATATAAGTATGTTTATCCGTTGCCTGGTACCCATAACACAAGCTTTGCTAAGCTTACTTTGGGACTAGGTCAATTGGTGTGAATTGTCCCGTGATATTTATTATTATTTATTATTTATTATTTACCATGAATTTAACATTTGATGTGACTCGCACTTGACCGGTTTTTTTAACTCGCTACGGCTACGTGCTTCGAGCTACGCACCGCGCTACACCGTAGAGGCTCTACGTGATCGTCGTAGCAACCACTAAGTAGCAACCGCAAGCTCCGATCAACATGATAAATGTAATTTTCTTCACCGCTACTGGTACACATGGCTTAGCTCTGAGGCCGTATTGTCTAACGCTTCTGACGCTTGCCTTCGCTTTCCCCATCTCTTTCTGTCATCATCTTATACCGTTTGACAGAAAGAAATAGAGATTGCGAAGCCAAGCGCCAGAAACGTTAGACAATAGGTAAGCCTGCTGATCGCACTTTTGTCATTCTGTAGCAGTAACGACAGTAGGGTCATAACTACACATTTATTGTTCGCGTCTCTCCTGTGGACATGGCAAAAGTTAAGGGTCCATAACCAATATTTTTTTGTCAATCTATATCGCCAACTTTCGCCCCTAAATAAATCTTAAGTTTGCTGACTCGAAGCCCCTATAATTGTATGTCTACAGGAGAGAATTTTTTTTCTTGCTTCTGTATGATCCAGTAACTAAATAAATACAGAGTGAAATTTAAGTCGTGAATCGAAATCAGTTTATCCGACATTACGAGCCGCACCCGCGCGGAGCACTCGTGCCGAGCTGTTTATTCCTTTATGAATAACATAAGGAAGTCCCGACTAATTGGATACACTTGCTGTCTTCATGTTCGGGTCAAATGTTGCAAGTGGAATTTCACCCTCTTCTTCAGCCGACGGCCGTTGTGAAGTAAATTCTGACGCATAGCCCAACTATGAAATTTGTGAATATTAACAATTTGGCCTATAGGAAAAACCGACCAAGAGCGTGTCGGACATACAAATTCTGTATGTCAAATGCGGTGGTGGGGCGCGTCATTTTAAATTAGACAAGCTCTAACACGCGAGCGAAAAAGCTCGCCGAGCAGTACGCGAGCTTGCTCGCACACCTGCCTTTGGTTGATGTCGATGAGTATTGCCATGTCTCCGGCACTGCGCGCGGATATCCGGCGGCGCCCCCGCTGCTTCCTTCAAATTTCAAAAATGAAATCGCTTTATTATCAATTTCCCGCGGCCGCTCGTTGCGGAGCCCCGCGCCCCCGCGCCCCCGCGCCCCCCGCGGCGCCCGACCCCGTCGGGACGTGCTTCATCCAGGTGACATTAGATGAAAGCGGCCGTGATGACATATTCTTTTATGCTGCGAACATTTAGAGAAACAGACGTACAATGGTGATCTTATTTCTTAAAAGGATCACTTCCAGTTAATCTTCGAACGAGTGACCAGACATCAGAAACAAGAGTAGACATGCCATTAAAAGTAAAGGAAACCGACGTCTTAGTGTGCGATGCTAAGTTAGGTAGCATAATGATATCTAATGACTAACCAGCTTTCACAGCGGTTAGGTTCATATCCACGAGTACAGTCGACTACAAATATTATATCATGATTTAAACTTTAGTGATTTTCACTCATAATGTAACTACCTATTACCACTCACGGGACTAATCACACAAATAACATTTAACATTCACCTCGACGTTTTATAACCTTGACATTGGTTATACATACATAAAAAGTAATATAGCTAGTAATTTAGTGCAACTCACTGTTAATCAGTCAACTTCAGATTTTCTTTCGTAGCCAGTACCTAAGTACTCTATAATTTGGAGCAAATAATGTCGTCGGAGAAGATAAGATTGGCCACGCGACGGCGGCGGCGCTGGCCCGTAGAACTAGTCATAAAAGGAATAGAAATGTCTCCGCTTGTATTTCCTTCCCGAATCGATGTCGCGACTTTTCCGCCTCTCCTGCTGTACAGTTTGTAACTCAACGAAGAAAAAGCTGATAGTTACCTGGTTGATGGCATAGTGGAGTATGACATCGGTTACATGCTAATTCTGGCGTCAGTCCAGTCCATCAGTGTCAAAATGGGGTCTATAATGACTCCCATAAAATTTTAAGTCATAATGTACCATTAGTCATAATCAACGTTAGTCATACAGTGATTTATTTCTGAAACAATTTATTTTTCGGAATTGTTATAAAACAAACCTAACCTAACCTACTGCATTCTACATAATTAAGATGGCATTTAAAAAAGTCCTGAAAAAAATACCGTTTCAGAAATAAATCACTGTATGACTAACGTTGATTATGATTAATGATACATTATGACTTAAAATTTTATGGGAGAAAAGGGGCACCGGTCAGAATGACGTGAGAATTATCGCGTAACCCTCTCGGACTGACGGACTGATGAAAATTAAAGATTTAAAGTATTAAATAATATTCGTCAATCCGTTGTGAATGAAATGACACAGAAAACCTGAAAGAGGTCTACGATATGGAACTTATATCGACCAAATCGTACGTCCCACTAATGCTAAGCTATGTAGCCGCCAGTGGCGAAGGGTACTGACAACCCCTTTCCTCCCGGCCACTCCCGGGTTGACCAAACTTTCGAAGTTACCAAACGCTTCTCTTCCATTACAGCACTTTCACGGAGAGGGTAAACGGGGTTTTAGATTTTTGTTTTCATCATCATCATCATCATCCCAGCCCATATAACGTCCCACTGCAGGGCACAGGCCTCCTCTCAGAATGAGAGGGTTTGGGCCGTAGTTTCCACGCGGGCCCAGTGCGGATTGGGAACTTCACACACACCATTGAATTTATTCGCAGGTAAGGTGTATGCAGGTTTCCTCACGATGTTTTCCTTCACCGTAAAGCTCATGGTTTACATAATAATATGTATGTAAATTCGCACATAAATTCCGAAAAACTCAGAGTTGCGAGCCCGGACTTGAACCCACGACCCTCTGCTTGAGAGGCCATAGGTCAAACCGCTAGGCCGCCACGGCTTTTTGTTTTGCTTCGACTTTATGAGCAAAAATTGTCACGCCCCGCCACTCGTAGCCGCTCGAGAAAAATTGTCACGCCCCGCCACTCGTAGCCGCTCGAGAAAAATTGTCACGCCCCGCCACTCGTAGCCGCTCGAGAAAAATTGTCACGCCCCGCCACTCGTAGCCGCTCGAGAAAAATCTAGAGAGATAAAGGTTCAGCCATACCGCTGCTCAAAACACGGAGACGTTACGGAATCGCAGTGACGTGCCGTAAACGTCAGACTTTACCGCATGCTCTCCATAGTAAAGTTGTGACGTTAACGGTGCGTCACTGCGATTCCGTACCGTCATCGTTTTTTAAGCGGCGGTTTGGTCGCACCTTAACTCCTTAGCTCGCGTGCCATTTCTATTCCCACCGTTGCATAGTTCTGTGGCCCGCGCGCCGCGTGACGCGTGTCGAACGCACGTCTATTCATCGCGTTAAACGTCGCGGGATCCACATCAAAGAGCCCCACAAAGCGGTTTAAATTTGTATCCAAATAACGTTTAGAGCGCAGGTAAAGCAATTTACTTTTTGCGGAGGCAGGATAATTAAAGATTTTGACAAATTTAGGTAGCTAATAGTATATTTTTTATCGAGGGACTAAAAGAAGCCAATATATACCCGAGATGTTAGCCACCCGACTTTTAGCGAGGGTGTCTATTTATCCGAGGGTTTATATTGACTTTTAGTCTCCAGGTGAAAACTCTATTTTTCACTTCGAATGCGAGAAAAAAAAACAAAAAGATTATCAATTATGTCTTTTGCTCTTTGCTAGACATCATAATTCTCAATATCACTTGACGACATTGTGAGAATAATCAATTTAAATTTTAATCGTTTACGATTTACGCTCTACAACAATTTCAAAGTTTTCGCGGTAAGTATATTTTTCTCCAACCAGACACAGATATCGATATCGCACCTTTAGAATTAGACTGGCACAATCCAAATTATTCTCATTTCAGAAATAAACTTAGTGTCAAAAGAAAATCAGGTTTATTTTTGAAACTAGAATAATTCGAATTGTGTCGCTCCAATTCTAAAGGTGCGATATAACAAAATCGCATCGGCGAAATGGTCCATACACAAACTGGATAAAATAGAATGGCGCCACCTTCTATGCGGAAAAAGTATAGAACT
Organism: Archips xylosteana; assembly: GCA_947563465.1. Classification (NCBI taxonomy): domain Eukaryota; kingdom Metazoa; phylum Arthropoda; class Insecta; order Lepidoptera; family Tortricidae; genus Archips; species Archips xylosteana. The sequence continues at coordinate 115,894 of OX387371.1, forward strand.
AAGACCACGTAGACTAAGAATGTAACATTTTCGTCATGAAAATGGTCTACACAATCTTATTTTTTTATATATATCGACGCTCGAAAACAACAAGGGCGTATCCCATAAAAAGGTCGTAACTAGATTATTACATGGCTATAATCAGCTTTTTTTTCTGCGTCGAATGGTCCGGGTCTCGTGTCTCTACGACGACAAAAAATTTCAAAATCGGGCAGTATTTTGGAAAATGGGTGTCATTTTTTTGGTCGTAACTGCCCATAAAATGACGAATTTAAACTTTTAAGAGATACGACGAGTAGAAGTATGTTTTTTCAAAAAACATTAGTTAAGCCGTTCGAGTTTCTACGTACGATAGTAGTTACGACCTTTTTGCGGGATGCAGTTTTCAAACTTCATTGCTTACGACATTCTTGCAGTTCACGTTTCTTCTAAGAACAACGAATAACCTCTAAGATACTGTAATTTCGTGGTTACCCGAAATCAATCTAAGCCTAGTTAAACCAATATTATCAGAATGAATATTTTGGAACATTTCGGTTTTTCCCGGCTTACGCCACAGGCACTAGCTCCTGTAGTCACTGCGCGGACGCAACTGAAAGGTTGTGTTTGTTTTTCCTCGACAAAATCATAAAGAATTATCAAAATCAAGGTATGTCATATAAACTTTGGATTACTCGTACCAACTAGTGGATTTCATGATACTTAAGGGCCGAGTTCATTTACCGTTCAACTGACGTACTTCAATCACCGTTCAAAATAGTGAGGTATTATGTGATTACATTAACGACTGATCATTTAAACGTCAGTTTGACGGTTGCACTTGGTGAACACGGCGTTAAGTCAATTAATTAAGGTTCATTTATCTTAAAATAACATACACGATCAATAAAACAGAAGGCCATATAAACTAGCAATTAAATTTCATTTTGTTTTCACCCGTCACGAGAAATGGATCGCAGCTGCAAAAAATATCTTCAATATTGGAAATAACAAATTTGTACCTAAGGAACGGACACTTACTTTTATTTTTGAAACATAGATAAAATCAGTATTTATTAGCCGGAACTCAAACAGGCCAAAATTAAATAATGACATAACATACAGTCGTACTTTATATACCGATCGAAAGCATCATTCATAGTGTTCATTTATGGCTATAACACGTCCTTTAAACTAAATTATACTTCAATGTTGCATCCTCGAGATTTAATATACATTGTAGTCCGTGCTCCCATGTACTGCATTGCCACACTGTTCAAAGTTTAAAAAATAAAAAAGAACAAGGTATTTCTGACGTCTAGTCTGTACCATCTGTCAGCTGTCACTTCATTTCGTGTTTCGTGTGCGGCATTGCTACGACGTTACTTCGAACTTGTATCTGTAAATATCTGTTTAATCCAGTGTTTTTTCTAGAAAGTGTTATAGAAATATGGGAAAACGAAAACGTGAGAATGAGGAAGAATATTTAGTGCGAAAAATAAAACGATATGAAGATAAATTAAAATATGAACGCGAAAAACGTAAGTAGTTTATAACCTACCCTCAACATATTTTTATTAATACGATTACGCTATCTTAATGAGATGACACGAGATGTTATCCTGATAGCAAAAACGTGTATTTCTTAAAGAGGTAACACGCGATGTTATCCAGAAATACGATGTTTACTTTCTTAGCGAGACAATACGCGATACTGTCCTGAAAGTAATAACGTCCTTTTTTTCTCTTTAGAGAATACCTCTCCGCGGTCTTCTAGTTCATCGCATCACAATACATACTATACAAAAAAAAAAAAAAAAAATATTTTATTCATACAGTATAACATAACTAAGCTTATTACAGAAAACTTATTTACTAGCCACGGAGTTGTATACTGCTCAAAAGTTACCTGATCAAATGCCTGTATCACCTACACTAGGCAAAGCCTGTACATCGTAGGATGACACTTTTGAGATTGCCAACAGCGATATGCATAAAGAGAAAAAAAAAATATATTAATAGAAACAATAGAACAAACATTTAAAAACAAATTTGGAAATTAAGATTAAAAGGTAATAATGTGAGTTTAATGCACGTATGTGCGTGCGTGCGTGTGCGTGTGTGAGAGTATGCGAGTGTGTTTGTGTGTGCGCGTATGTGTATAGGTGTGCGTGCGTGTGTGTGTGCGTGCGTGCGTGCGTGTGTGTGTATGTTTATGAATTTGCCCTTTTTAGCGGGTGTAGCATTCATTGCTTTGATAATATCCTTTCAGTGTCTCTATAATTCAAGGTGCTTAACCAATTATAGATTTTAGTTTTCAGTTCTCTTAGCGAGCAAGATTTAATATTACAGATGGAATTTACTTTTTTATGTATGAATAACTGCCTGTATAAGCCGAATCTTTTAGCAAAATGTGACCTAACCGTTGGTAATGGATAACTAAATGTACGTTTTTGTAGCAGCTTCTTATAGTTAGGCATATTAATAACATGTGAATGAGCTATTGTGATACACCTTAGTATATACAGTTTCCGAACACTGAGCACTTGACTTTCTTCGTACAAGGTTTGAGTTGGGTATCTACGTTGTCTTGAATGCATAACCTTCAAGAGCGACCGTTGTGCTCTCTCAAGGAGTATCATATGCGTGCTAGCAGCCCCTCCCCATACCGAGATGCAGTATGATATAACAGACTGTGCGAGGGCAAAATATATCATCTTCAGGAGTTCTTTAGTCATTACATCTCGCAGTTTTTTAAATATATACACTAATTTCCTTATTCGATTTGCGGTGACTATAATGTGATCAATAAATGTTAGTTTTTCATCTAATACAACCCCTAGATATTTTATTGATGAAGTTCTCTTAATTTCCTCACAATTACATAAAGGTAGTGCCCCAGAACAGTTGTGAATTTTTATCGCATTCAAAGTAAGGGGAGCAGAGGCTGCAGTTTTATGAAAGCACAGATATTTTGTTTTGACTATGTTCAATGTGAGCAGATTTCTTTGAAGCCAATCCGCTACACACATCATACCTCTTTCGGCTGTAGCACGCACTGCGTCCCAAGACGAATCATGAAATATGATTGCTGTGTCATCCGCGTAACACACTATGCTGGCATTCAGCATATCTAGCAAAGTTAGGTCATTAATGTATAACGTAAAAAGTGTAGGTCCGAGTATGCTACCCTGGGGCACACCGAAAGAAGTTTCCCTCATATCACTGACGAAGTCGTCTACTTTAACACATTGTTTGCGATTTGTTATATAACTCAGAATCCATTTCAGTGGTATCCCGCGTATTCCCGAACACTCCAGTTTTCTAATGAGAATCGGAATGGAGACAGTGTCAAAAGCCTTGGCAAGGTCAAGGAAAACTCCGATACAAGCTTTATTTTGGTCTAGATTTTCAGAAATTCTTTCAGTTAGCAAGGTAATCGCATCTTCGGTTGACTTACCTAATCTAAAGCCAAACTGTTGACATGAGAGTATGTTTTTATTTTCTAGAAAATTAACTACGCGCTTGTTGACCACTTTTTCCAAGACTTTTGACAGTGTCGCCAGAAGAGAAATTGGCCTGTAGTTGCTACATTTACTCTTATCACCACTTTTGTATATTGGCGTTACCGCTGCAACCTTCCATGTATCAGGGAAAATGCCCTCAGCTAGGCTCAAATTGCATACAAAAGTTAGGGGCTTGAGAATATAATTTTTAATTTTCTTAAGCAAAGTATTTGTAATGCCATCGAGGCCAGGAGCACTATCTGATTTAAGACCCATTATAATTCTCTCAACTTCAGATTCATCTGCTGGTTGCAAAAATAACGAATCAGGCACTGAAAATTTTAATTTAGTCTTAGCAGCAAGGTATTCTTGAGTTGTTTTTGTTTCGGTGAGAATTTTGTTTGCTAGACTTGGGCCCACATCAGTAAAATAATCGTTACATTTATTTAGGGACTCAAGTTTCGAAACGTTTGATTTTAATAATTCTGTGCATTTGGTTTTAGATTTATTGCTGTACGTTATATTTTTAATACAATCCCAAAGTTTTTTTGACTTATACTTATTTTGTTCAATTTTCTTTGTTTCGTAATCGTTTTTTAATTTACGCAGTAGATTAGTATAAAAGTTTCTGTATCGCGCATAAATTTTTCTGGCAATGGGGTCATTTGGATTCTTACGAGCTCTCGCATGTAAAGCATCTCTATGTTTAGAGCATCTTAGGAGTCCTGGTGTCATCCATGGTTGAATGGTAAATTTTGATCTGCTAACCGTTATTATCTTAGTATGAGCCTCTATAATTCGATTTAAAATTGAACTAAATACAGAAACTGACTCTTGCGTAGAAGTTTTGGAAGTGACAGCAGACCAGTCCACCTGTTCTAGGTTTGCTTCAATAGCTTGCACATCTATTTTTTTAGTGCAACGGGATCTGTTGGTATGTTTGGTTTTCTTTAAATTTATGCCCGCAATAACAAGCTCATGGTCTGTTATATCCGTATTACAAATTATAGATTCTGAGTAAAAATTAGAAGAGACGTTTATATGATCAAGACATGTATTATTTCTTGTAGGTTTATTTACTGAGGGTTTCAAGCCCATTTCTGCTAATAAGCACAGATAACGCATGCTAATATCCTGTCTATTATCGGGACATATATTAATGTTAATATCACCGATGACTATCTTACATGGCAAAACGGAACCATTTTTGACGTTAGATTCAAGAGAGTCCATGAAAGGATTTAGATCAGTAAAAGAAGGCGAACGGTATATTGCAAAAATAGAAACCTGTTTATTGATGTTTAAACGAAGGCAATTAGCATCTTTAAATTCCGGTTCATCTACCTCCGGCTCCCAACGAGAGCTAACATAGACTATCACACCACCGGATTGATTTATATACTTAGTGGTCCTATGGGAGGTATAGCCGTCAATTTGAGGAATGACGGTGTCATCGTGTATCCAGCACTCTGTCAGGACGATGACATCTGCATTAAAGTTTAGGCGAGCCAATAGAACAAGAAAACAGTCAAAATTTTTATTTATGCTTCGGATATTGAGGGTAAGCACTTTAAAAGAAAATTTACCAATCACGGATTTACACCCTTCAGGTGAAGCTATTGTGTGGCATGGAGTTTCGGTTAAATCAATTTCTTGAAGAATGCTATGGTCTATAATTTTCGGTGATTGAGAAATTAATATAATTAAACATATCTGTATTTATTAATAATCCAGCCACACAACATTTATATAATAATATGAAGGCAGTAAATGTGTAGTGTAAATAGTGTAATATTGTATTATTAATTATGTAAGAGTGTTGTGTAAGTGTAATCGTACCACTAAATGTAACATAGCTATTTCTACATGAGCTACGTGCCAATAGAAAGCTCAACATCAACTGACGCCATAAGATTTCACAAAAAGAAACACTAAGAGACACATCGTATACCATTTCCGGAAGCATTTGATGTCTAGGCTTGCAGAGACTGGGCTGCGGATTGATCTGGATCTTTATCAAAGTCTTCTTCCACGATCCTGCAGAGATCTTGTAATGTTTTAATAGGGATAGCTTGGTTGCCTGGGCCATTCCCGTCACGTTTCCGGACGTATATTGCGCCACCGCTTGTCCAGCAATGTTTGTATTTTGCAGCCAAAGCTCGGGTTCTACTTTCACGAAACAAAAACCTATTCTCTCGAGTAAGGCGTTCATTAAAATAGATCTTAACTGAGGGGCCATTGAGACCAATATCCGATGAATTAAGACTTCTTGATCTTGCAGCCTTATAAAATTTGTCCCGGATTCTCCTGCCGGTAAAGCGCACAACAAGAGGCCTGGACTTGCTGTGGCCATCGTCGTCCCTACGCCGCTGGCCCGTGCGTGTAACATACTCGATATCCGAATCATGGATGTTTATTCCAACTTTGGCCGCTGTGAGCATAAGAATGTGGTGTGGATTTTCGTTGTGTTGCTCCGGGATGCCTACGACTTCAATTTCACTTCGAAGGGATTGCTGAACTTGGTAGTTTAACTGGTACTCCAGTTCTAGGACTCTAGTTTTAAGTTCCTCAGCCTCCGCCAATTACTACTATGGAAGCTATTGTGAAGATGTGTACAGCGACCGTGAGGATGTTATTTCACCCGAACCTGAGCAGGTTCAACCTGATCAAGTAATGAAGTCTGTTATTAATTCTGTGCCACAAAATAACATCACACAGCCTTCGCCCGAAGTGCAAGAACAACCGACGATCGACCCAAGCGATACCATCGGAGCTGCGACCGATATACCGAATGAAATTCTGGAATTACTCGGACAGGCAAAAAAGTTAGACCCCGACCTGGGTACAAAAATACCCGAGGAAGTCGCTGAACGTTGGGGAAAGATCCTGCTTGATGGTTTGGAAAAAGATCAGAAAGAAACCTTGAAAGGGAAGATGCTCGTACCTGAAAATTTTACTCTAGCTCGAGCACCGAAACTAAACCCCGAAGTTGCTTCAGTTTTGTCCGACTCTGCTAAAAACCGAGATAAACACTTAGAGGCAGCACAAAATCAACTTGGCACAGGTATCGCAGGCCTAGTTAATTTAACAAAAGACCTTATACAGGCTCAATCAGTCGATAAGATGGACATCTTAAAAAGAATATCTGAGGTCAGCCAGATATTACTTGATTTACACCATGAAGAAACAAATAACAGGCGAAAGCTTGTTGTGCCCCTTTTGGATAAAAACTTTTGGAATATAATAAAAGGCGTAAAAAGGGACGACCTGTTGTTCGGCACAAAACTTGGGGAAAACATTAAAACATCAAAAGATATCGAAAAATCCAGTCAACAAATAAAGAAACCTATTCTACCTAACACCACCGGTAACCGTCGAGCTGGATTCCAACAGGGAAATGCGCGAGGTCCTCCTCGAAAAATGAACAATGCGAGTACGACGCAACCACCGGGCCGAAATCAGCCACAGCCATCAACGTCGTCAGCGAGGAGGACCCACAGTTCGACGACTCAGCGCGGCCGACACATGGGGGGCAGCAGAGCTTACGACAAGAAGAACCGCCGTTAAAGGTACCTCATTCTGGTAGAATCAGAAACTTTATCGACAATTGGACATCTATAACTGACGATTTTGTCGTGTTAGGTTATGTAAAAGGCTATAAAATCCCATTCATTAGTAAAGTTTATCAAAATGTAGAACCTAAGAATCCACCTTCCCCACATAAGGATATGATGATGGCTATTTCGAAACTTATTCACTTAGGAGCGATATCTGAATGCGATGAGGTACAAGATCAATTTGTTTCTCCAGTTTTTCTGATCCCCAAGAGCACAGGCGGTTACAGATTTATATTAAACTTAAAGGCTCTCAATATTTTTTTACCAATTCGCCATTTTAAAATGGACGATATGCGCACTGTATCTAAACTCGTACTACCTAACTCATTTATGGCAACTATTGATTTAAAAGAATCTTACTTTTTAGTCCCAGTTCATGAGTCATTTAGAAAATATCTAAGGTTTCGCTATGATAATGTACTTTACGAGTTTAATTGTTTACCATATGGCCATAGTCTAGCACCGCTCGTGTTCACAAAACTTTTAAAGCCAGTTATGTCTCACCTAAGAAACAATAATCACACAGTAGTGTCATATTTAGATGACGTCATCTGCATCGGAGATACATATGACGCTTGTTCCAAGACAGTTAGGTCAGTTATACAAACATTTGAAGAATTAGGCCTGGTGATTAATTATGAGAAAAGTTCTCCTAAGCCGAATCAAATTTGCAAGTTCTTAGGATTTATTATAAATTCACAATCAATGTGTTTACAACTACCATCAGATAAGATTAAAAAAATTACTGAATTAATTTGTAAAATTCGCAATAAATATACCATTCCTATCCGAGACTTTGCAAAGCTGATCGGGACATTATCAGCAGCCTGCCCAGCTGTTGCTTATGGCTGGGTTTACACTAAACGCCTAGAACGTGAGAAATATCTGGCTCTTTTAAAAGCGAATGACAATTATGACGCAAAAATGCAACTTGATCCAATTTTACACGACGATTTTTCATGGTGGAGTCAGATATCTAATAAGAATATGAATAAAATTCATGATGGCCACTTCTTCAAGGAAATATTCACTGACTCTTCGCTCACTGGCTGGGGCGCAGCCTGTGACGGTGAAGTTACTTGGGGCCATTGGTCCGCAGAAGAACGAACACACCATATAAATTTCCTTGAGTTGCTAGCTGCTTTCCTCGGGTTAAAAGCATTTTGTAAAAATAATCACAATATGAACGTATTACTCAGAATAGATAACACCACTGCCATTGCCTATATCAATAAAATGGGTGGCATACAATTTCCGCACCTAAATAACGTTACGCGAGAAATATGGCAGTGGTGTGAGGAAAGGCAGATTTACATCTTTGCGTCATATATTAGGTCAAGAGAGAATACTGATGCCGACCAGGCTTCTAGGTATACTAATGTTGATACGGAGTGGGAACTCAATTCTAACTTGTTCAAGGTTATCACCAAAAAGTTTAACCAACCGAATATAGATTTGTTTGCCTCGCGTATAAACAAAAAGTGTAGTAAATATTTGTCATGGCAACGCGACCCAGACGCTTTTGACATAGATGCATTCACAGTCCCTTGGAATACTTACTTTTTTTACGCCTTCCCGCCGTTTGCCCTTGTACTAAAATGCTTAAGGAAGATAGTCAACGAGAAGGCAACGGGAATAGTTCTCGTTCCTCACTGGCCCAGTCAACCTTGGTACCCGTTGTTTAGAAGGCTGGTCGTCTCAGAAATACTTTTCTTTGAAGCTGATAAAAATAATTTATTGTCTCCTTACAGAGAACCTCACCCCATGTGGAAAAAACTTACCCTGGCCTGCGCGATATTGTCAGGGAATCATACCTAAGGCGTGATATTCCAATTGAAACTATTGAAATCATGATTAAGTCTCTTTCTAATAACACAATTAATCAATATAACGTTGCTCTTAAACGTTGGTATTCCTTTTGTATCGCAAATAATGTAAATTATCTCAACAGTTCAGTTACGATGATTCTTAAATTTCTGACTGACGAGTTTCATAAAGGTGCCAGTTTTGGGACTTTAAATTCATTTCGTTCTGCGTTAAATTTGATTTTATCCAAAGACCAGACGGAAAATGACTACGTTTCTAGATTTTTCAAGGGCGTATTTAAAATCAAACCTAATTTTCCTAAATATAACGCAACATGGAACCCAAACTTGGTGTTGGATCATCTTTCCAAATTGTACCCAAACCAAGAACTCTCTCTTAAAGAAATTTCTAAAAAACTGGTAACGTTACTTGCGTTGTCCACGGGACAACGGATGCAAACGTTATCTTTAATTAAAGTCAAAGACATTAAGGTGACTGACACTTGTATAATAATTGGAATTAACGAGATAATTAAAACATCAGCACCTAATAGACAAAATCCTCGGTTGATTATACCATTTTTTATGGATAAACAATCCATATGCCCAGCATCAACTTTAATTTCGTATATGGAAAAAGTTAAGCCGTTTAGGACCACTGAAAACAACGATAAATTAATTCAGACCTACAAAAAACCTATACATAACTGTACTTCACAGTCAATCAGTCGTTGGATAAAGGAAACTCTCAGTGATAGCGGCGTGGATGTAAAAATATTCTCTGCATATAGCACCCGATACGCGTCCACGTCGGCAGCAAACAGAGCAGGTGTCTCAATCGAAACCATTAAAAAGACCGCCGGCTGGACCGGAAACTCAATTTGTTTTGCAAAATTTTATGATCAACCTCTGGTAACTTCCGTAGAAGATACACGCTTTGCTGAAGGTGTATTTAATTCATAATATAATAGTGATGATTAGTTCATATACTTAGAAGATAAGTACTTATACTTAACCTGATTAATTAAGACTAATTAAGGACAGATAAGTGTCTACGATTAAAATATAAACTAATTAAATACTCATTGTTTATTTTAAAAAACACCGATTACAGTCCCCGAGATTTGTAAAATAAAATACCCCGTTTCACAATGGGCGCTAAACATCTACAATGTATATTAAATCTCGAGGATGCAACATTGAAGTATAATTTATGGTTAATTGAACTTACCTTAAGTGAACTTCAACCAAAATTATACGAGATGTTGCATCCGAAGAGATTTAACACCCCCCCAACCCAAGTAACATGCAGTTTTACATTAACCCTGTATCATTATGAAACGGTTCTAGCTCTAAAACGAATGAAGTGACAGCTGACAGATGGTACAGACTAGACGTCAGAAATACCTTGTTCTTTTTTATTTTTTAAACTTTGAACAGTGTGGCAATGCAGTACATGGGAGCACGGACTACAATGTATATTAAATCTCTTCGGATGCAACATCTCGTATAATTTTGGTTGAAGTTCACTTAAGGTAAGTTCAATTAACCATAAATAAAACCTGAAAAATAAAAATTACTAGTATTCTACTATTTGCTACATATTTCCAATATAGTAGCTGTGGTCCATTTCCCGTAACGAATGAAAACAAACCGAACAAAACGAAACTTAATTGTTGGCTTTCATGACCTTCTGTTTTATTGATTGTGTATGTTACTTAAAAATTAAACTCTACATCATAAAACAACAACGCAACAACACATGTTATTTTATTTGTTTATGTTATTTTTTATCGTATTTGACCGTTTCAAATCCCGACAAAGAAAAGCGAATTTTCAAAAATGCATAAATGCAGTATTTATTGTTTTTTTTTAAACGGAAAGAATCCTTAACGTAGATTAAACTATTTTCGATATTAAAGGTAGTTGCCCTCCACTAGTTCATTTTTTTTCACCCTGTATAAGTAGGTAAACTTATAAATAATGACAAATATGTTTAAATTTAGATGAAAATAGAAAATTTTATGTTACAAAAAGAACATTTGAAAGAAAAAAGAACCCGCTTGCTCGTTTTCCTCCCTATCATAATAAAAAAAAAACGTATATTTCTTTTCAAATTGCTGAAGCCGAGAATCAAATCCTGGACCTATTAATAAAGTCCTTACTAGACCTAGGTAGGTACTAAGGATGTTTTATCTAGCTGATTGCTTAAACTTTGATAACGCAAGTATACTTACACCAACAAACAAATACCACACCGATCGAAAGGTAAATCGATCAAAGTCTATCTAGCGGTGTGGTCAAATACTAAAGAATAATAGTTACGCTGTTGGACAGGTATCTCAGTTAAGTTTTAAGCTGACATAAGATAAGGATACAGTAGTCCTAACGTTGGGATATAAATTGTTAATTTTACATTTTTTGTCGAAGAAAATGGATAAACAACCTGAATCACGAATTAAAAATTGTTACTACGATGATTGATCATTTAAAACACAATTTTTTAATGTTTAAATGTTAACGAATTCATATTTAACTAAGTTAAAATAAGTTTTCTTGTTAGTAATTTTTTAAAGTTCAATAAATTTGCGTTTACAAAAGCTTATGACGTTTCATTAATTTCATTAAATTTGAAGAGGTTAAAGTTACGACATTTTTTCTAGCCATTGTCATGCATTACGAACATGCTTACACCCCCGTTCCTTATGCGAAATTAAAACAAAAAGCGGTTACTACATTTTTGTAGTCAGCTAATTTGTTATCATTTTCTGATTCAGTACAAACATCATGTAAAGTTACGCCATTTTTGAGGTCTGTAATTTCTATAGACGATGGGCGTAACTCGATTTCTCGTGATTCTGGCTGTACCAAGTTAACAGTTTGTAAACAATATAATGCAGATTTATATTTTATAGTTATGGTCCAAAAATTACGTTCATACGACAAGCCGTTACAAAGTTATGATTTTTTTCCCGTTTTTTTTTCGGTTTTTTGGCTCTGGTGTAAAGTTGGGTTTTTAGGGTTACGCCCTTGTTGTTTTCCATCGTCGATATTTTGTTTTGCCACTAAGCAAGTACTGGCTGTTTGAGTTTATCTAAGTCACTCGAAATGAATTAAAAATTAATTACTTTTACTCCCTAGGGACTAAAGCACTCACTTTACTCCCGCCTCGTAAGGCTATATTGACCTACTTTTAGAGCATGAGAAGTGAAATTTTTTTTTTAATAATTTCGCATTTTTTTTTTTTTTTTATGTTAGATAGGCCAGACAAACGAACTAGTGGGTCACCTGATGTTAAATGAACACCACTGTATTCATGTCAAAGATAGCATAGTTTTCGCGGGATAGCGATAAACGTATTATTACGCAGACGAAATCGCGGGCAACAGCAGGGGCTAAATACAGGAACGGGCCTTCACGGGTTTGGTAGCGGTAATGCAGTCGTTTGGGTTGGGTCTGGTTTGAACTGCTATTCAGGAACGCCAAAAATCACTGCTTTGCGAGAGGTTTGGGCTGAGTTTGGGATGAGCCTTATTTATTTTAACGACCGCTTTAGCCTAGTTGGTAGTGACCCTGCCTACGAAGCAAGAGGTCCTGGGTTCAAATCCCGGTAAGGGCATTTATTTGTGTGATGAGCACGAATATTTGTTCCTGAGTTATGGATGTTTTCTATGTATTTAAGTATTTATTTATCTATATAAGTATGTTTATCGTCGTCTAGTACCCATAGTACAAGCTTTGCTTAGTTTGGGACTAGGTCGATTTGTGTAAGATTGTCCCCTAATATTTATTTATTTATTATTTACTAGCTCTTTTACCCGCGGCTTCGCTCGCGTTAAACATAAATATTTCAGAGAAGCATGCAATTAAGCAAGCAAGCTATTATGCAAGCAAGCCTGTAGCAAGCATGCACGCAAGCATGCAAACAGCATGCAAGCAAGCATGTAAGCTTGCAAGAAAGCATGCAAGCTTGCAAGAAAGCATGCAAGGAAGCATGCAAGCGAGAATCCAAGCAGGATTCTAGCCAGCATACAAGCAAGCATGCAAGCAAGCATGCAAGCAAGCATGCAAGCAAGCATGCAAGCAAGCATGCAAGCAAGCATGCAAGCAAGCATGCAGGCAAGCATGCAAGCAAGAATGCAGGCAAGCATGCAAGCAAGCATGCAAGGAAGCATGCAAGCAAGCATGCAAGCAAGCACGCAAGCACGCAACCAAGCACGCAAGAAAGCACGCAAGCAAGCAAGCAAGCAGTCATTCAAGCAAGCAAGCTTGCAAGAATGCATGAAAGCAAGCATGCAAGCGAGAATCCAAGCAGGATTCTAGCGAGCATGCGAGCAAGCATGTAAGCAAGCATGCAAGCAAGCAAGCATGCAAGCAGGGAAGCAAGCATGCTAACGAGAAACCAAGCAGGAGCGAAAATCCAAAATTTTCAAAATTAAAAACTAACATTAATTTGACATTTTTAATTTCGTATTATCTTTTGAATGGAATGTCCGACTTGAATAATTCAAACAACAATCAACAGGTATTGAACCAGTCTTGCATACGAAATAATTTATTTGGATAAGAATTAATACAAAGGTGTGGATAACATGGTCTGATTTTGATAGGCATTTCTATCATCTTTTAAAATGTAAAAAAGTAGTAATAGTGACATAACTACAATAGTTGGACGTATGGTCTCGCGAACTTTTTTGTAGAAATTGATACGTTCTATAATATTTTAGAACATTTTTTTGTTCTATCATCAATACTTTCTGCAGCGCATGCGATGAAAGACATTTTATGGCTAATTTTTTTACACCTTGGGTTGGTTTTAGTAAGATTTTTGAGGATCTCTAATTCTTTCTAGTAATAAATATAGCCTATGTTACTCAGTGATTAGTAGATCTGATTGAAAAAAATATACCTTGTTGAGTTTCTTGCCGGTTTCTTCTCAACAGGGTTTTTTTCCGAACCGGTGGTAGATTTTTCGACGTTCATAGGAGCATCAATTTGATGCCTAAATTGAATAAAGAATTTTGACTTTGACTTTTGACTTTGACTTTGAGTGATAATGTAGCTTTCTAACGGCAATAGTTATTTGTGCAACAAGAGAGCAAAGTTGGTTTTTACTGCGAGTGTTGATTTTGAATCACGAGTCAGCGAAGGATTCTATAGTTGAATCACGAGCGTGAGCGAGTGATTCTAAGTTAGAATCCTGAGTGCGCGAGTGATTCAAATACACGAGATGCAAAAAAACTTTGGTCTCATGTGACACATACAACTTTTCACCTCAGCAGCGAGAACATAATAAATTGTTAAAGGTATATAAACGTCGTCTTTTTGTCTTTGTTGTGGTTTTCAACATTGAGTAAATGCTTCATAATTGTACCTATATAACAACACAGTATCCGAAAAAGTGTTTGCACCCTTTGCTAGTCTCCATTGCTTAAAAATATCATAAGCTTTTAAATATTTTTCGCGAGACTTTTCAAGTAAGAAACTTAAATCTGCATTTTGTATTACTGCCTTAATTCGTCTGGTGTTCAATTGTTGACTTCGTCACTGGACTCACTCATATCATATTCAAAAATTTATTAAATAAGTACTTATTACTATTCTTATAATTTCCAAATTGCCATTGCTAGCGAAACAGAAGAAGAAAAGAATTAAAATTTGAATCCCGCTATTTTTTAAAGATGCGTTCCGATACTGCACCCGATATTTATCACGATGTTCAAGATTGTTAAAATTATTAATAATTGTATAGATACATGTTAAACATTGTATTTTTCTACAACATTTTTACTATTTGATTACTTATATAAAAATATAATCCAATTATTAATAAAGTACCATAATTAAATTTAAAACCTTAACAGACGAATTACAATTTTAAGGTTAAGTACGTATTATGAGTATACGAACGTTCAATCGTTCGTTTATTTTTTAGGCCTACTAGGTATAGAATTTGAAATCGAACTTAGAATCGATTTCAATTCAATTCAATTCAAATGATTTATTGCATAATATGTTGTCAAATTAGGTGTTACAAAAATATTAAAAGTCCAAAACATAAACCCCGATAGGGCACAGCAATATTACAATTAACAATAGTAAGATCAAATAATCCATTTTAAATAATTTAACATAATCAAAGCATAATAATAAAATAATAATAATAATAGTAAAATCATAACAATAATAATAATCAAAGCATTAAAATTTATATTAACATACAGTCACAAAATTCACAAATATTCCATTCAAATTACATAAATCAACATTATCAAAGCACAAAGTAGAACAATTATAAAATAATAATAATAATTATAGCATTTAAATCCTCAAAGAATACAAAATAAATCGCTGACATTAACACTTGTGATTGAAAAACTCTTGTAAGCTATAAAAGCTATATTTTAATAAAAAATCTTTTAATTTATTATAGAACAACGAGTCTTTCTCTATTTCTTTAATACTATTAGGAACCCCGTTGTATACTTTCACAGCCATATGGTGCGTGCCGGAACCTACCATTTTTAGTTTCGTAAATGTGCTGATCAACTTGTTTCTTCTTCTTAAATTATGTGAAAGACTACAGCTGTTATCCCGCGTCTTTCCTTTGATCTTATCTCTCGCTCTTTTCGTATCGAAATGAAAGTGACAGATCAAACTGAAGTTGAAATCTTTCGAATTCAGCACATGGGAAGGATGAATGATGGCATTGTCCTCGACATTTAAAAAAATATTTAAAAAGCTACTTTGTCTCACGCAGTGAGCAAAATCGGATTTTGCTCACTGTTTTTTAGTAGCAAAACCTGCCTGTTTGAGGTGCTGAGGTGAAAAAGAATTTTTGAAATCGGTCCAGTAGTTTTTAAGTTTATTCATTACATACAAAAATACAAACATACAAAAATACAAATCTTTCCTCTTTATAATAATAGTGTAGATGTAGATATTTGTTAATTTATTTATTTATTTACAAAGCGAATTAACATGAAAATAAGGCTCATCCCCAAGCTCAACCCGCTCCTATCCTCTCGCAAACCGTGATGGGCCGTTTCGGAATTTAGCCCCTGGTCCATTCTAATTCCATACTAATGTGATAAATGCGAAAGTCGGTCTGTCTGTTTATTACCTCTTCACGCTTAAACCACTGAACCAATTAGGAATGTCTAAAAAAAATTACCAGTGGTTTTTATATTTTTTTTTGTATAGAAAAGTCAATTATAAGAAACTAATTTCAATATTTTGTCATTTAGTTCTCTACTCTTTTCAAAATTAATTATTGAAACTATTTTAGTTGATGACGTCAGATTATAATTGAGGGCTCCCACAATGCCAAATTTCTAAATCTATCTAAATGCTTACGATAAGGCAACCCCTTTAATTATTTTTTGCGTAGTGGTACACTATGCACTGTGTCACTTTACTGGCACTGACAAAGTGCTAGATGTCAGACAGCGGGTCCAAATCAAACTCCGTAGTATAATCCACGCGTAAATTGTGAAGAATTCTAACCACACAGAATAAAGTACAACTTTAACCGGTCTCGCAATTTACACCAATGTCAAATGAAGTTCATTGCTTATTTGTTATATAATACATTCATTCCACAATATTAAAATTAAATAACTACAGAAAACGATTTAAAAAGCATTTATCTCGAAATGGTTTTCGATTTTCTATACATTGCAAAAAATAGACATCCCAATTTAGATAAAATTTGTTATAGAGTTAGTTGAGTCCCAGGAAAGGACATTGGATAGTTTTTACACCAGAAATCATCCTTTAAGGGGATGAAAGGGGGGGGAAGTTTGTAGTTTGTATGGGAACCAATAACCACTGAATCGATTTATGTAGATGGAAATGCACGGTCAGATCGATCTAAGTATACAAAATAGAGACCGATAATTTGACCTGACCGCGAAAGCAGAACGCATCCAGTGAATTAAATAGTAAGCAGATTAATATAAATAAGAGAGCAAATTACTACAGAAACTATTACTAATTTTGTGGATTACTAATAGAATAGGGATGTTTACGCCATTTAAAAATAATTCGAAGACACGACTCCAGTAAAAGAACGCTTTATTTTAGCCCCGAAAAAAGATTAGTTTTCGATTAACTGCAAACTTACTGCAAAACAAGATTTTTTGTTGAATAGGCAAACAAGTGGCGTCATAAGTTGATATTGCCAATGAACTAAAACAATTACTTTGCTCACGCGGGTGAGCAAAGTAATTGTTTTAGTTCATTAATATGGACCTCCGCAAAGTAACGCCTGATTCAATAAATTGATATTGCCATTCAAACTCCACGGGAGAATTGTGTTGTGACAGCTTATAAAAAGTACGTCAGTTGATTGGTGGTGTCAACATCCCTATTGCGGGCTAGCTAGCAGTTTACAATGGTTTAAGCCGAACATTAACTCGAGCGCCATACAACAGTATCTTGGCTGGGCGGCCAACTTACTGACAAAGGAATCCCTTTATTGACTGACGTCCGTCAAAATTGTGACGCACAGGACGGTGGCCGGACACGTCGAGTGCTGGCGCTAATGGGCGCCGCGACCCCCGGCGTGCGGGGTCGGGGTCGCGGCCGGGGGTCGCGGCCACCTGTGGCGGCGGCCCTGCGATAGTCGGACAGCGCGGGCTGAGATGGGCTTTATATCGGCTGCTAGCTGTGGCCCGCGACTCCATCTGCGAAGGATTCGTTTATCGCTATGCCGCGTGGACTGTGCAATTTTCCGGGATACAAACTAGCATATGTCCCAACCCGGGACTCAAACTATCTCTACACCAAAATCGTTTTGTGTGGGTTAACGTAAATAGGTACATACCAGACAGACTGACAGACAGACACACATTCGCATTTATAATATTAGTATGGAGTATGGATTCAAAGTCCTGATTGACTGACTGATATATCCAGGCGCGGTCGCAGCCTTAAATTTTGGAGGGGTCACTAATAATTATAAAATATTTCGAGTTCATTAGACTTGCTTTTTTATTTTTTAGAAGATTTTTCAATTTGACGAGTACGATTACGATTGTGTACGATTTGGGGGGGAGGTCATGCCCCCTGTGACCCTCCCCTTCGGACCGCGCCAGGATAGGTTATCAACGCACAGCCCAAGCCGCTGAAGCTAAAGACTTGGGCGCACGTACAGTCGGGGTAAAAAAGGTTTGTCACCTTAAAGTTGACATACGCTTGTACCAAGGCAATTGTCAGTCCTGTCAACATTTTATTTCAAACGAAATAATTATCGTATTGACGTTTCCCATTTTTCAAAAGGTACAGTCAAGGTATTTAATTCCCCACCCGTTTCGTAAAAATGTCGTTAAACATTCGCAATGCATTAAGGTTGAAATGTCAAATGCAATACGTCAAAGCAACATCGTGGCCAGCTCTTATGGTGACAGTTTGCTGTACGATATTCAAACAATACAATACAATACAAATATTCTTTATTGATCACCAAAAACAGTACAGTAACATTACAAAAATAAAAATTCAAGTAGACAATAGGCGGTCTTATCGCTAAAAAGCGATCTCTTCCAGACAACCAATTACTCAGAAATTAATAAATATCAACAGACTAATGTAGGTGGCATAAATAACAGACAAGAGAAACGTAGTATTAATAGACAATAAACAATAAAATCAATACAAATATAATATAAATTTTATAAATAAACACATATATTCAATATAATACATATACACTACATATACTTAATACAAAATGTCAAAAGGCCGCATGTGAGAAAAGGATTTAAAAAGGAAATTAAAGAAACAATATAAACAAAAAGAACAAAGAAGTGTCAAAGACCGAGAATTATGTTAGTGACAAATAGTGCGCCTTTAGAAGGTTTTTCAAACTTAGGTGGGTTGTAAATTAAATTCCTTGACTGTGCTAAGAGCCTTGACTTGATCTTCCCAGCCTATATACGTACTGCAGGGTACAGGCCTCCTCTCAGAATGAGAGGGCTTGGGCCGTTTGTCCCACGTGGGCCCAAGTGGGTGCGGATTGACTTGATAAAGGAAACAATTTAATAACAGACGAAGGTTTTCGTACCCCGACTTGAGTGAGTGTCAAAGAGGCACTAAGAAATTAGAGGTAACGCCACCAGAGTTGAGGCCACGCACACAACAACATCTCATGTAATGACAGCGGAATTTTGACGTTGTGTTGATGTTTAACGACAACACAACTTCAAAATCCCTGTCATTACAAGAGATGTTGTTGTGTGCGTGGCCTCAACTCTGGTGGCGTTACCTATATTTCAGGTAATTCCGACGGGACAGGGGATAAATACATATAGATATATAGATGACGTTTGAAACGTGGTTTTCGTGGATAAACCAAGTTTGACATCACCATTTGCTCTTGTGTTGTACCCCATTTGCTTCGCTATTGATTTGCCGCGGAACGAGCTTCCTTCCGGTATTGAGGGGGGGGGACTTCCGGGAAACTCTGTCAACATACTGATGTGAGGGTTGTTCAATATGAGGTATACGTAAACATAGTAAACATACACTTATCGATGTAAAACTGCAGAATGCCGCAATGTACAAATCTATCAAATAAATAAAAAAAATCTTTTATTTTGTGTTCGTAATTGTCAAGACCTTACGGTGAATATTAATAATGATATAATATGAAATAGTGAATATTGGACGAAAATTGTAATTTAATCTTAGTGATCTAAAACTTAATATTTGTACGCTTGCTTGCATGCTGAATACATGACTGTGCTAAACTTATTTTAAGATCTTTTTACTTACTTTATTCTTACAAATAAATGTTTTTAAATTTTTTTTTTGAAGGAAAACATCGTGAGGAAACCTGCATACGCCTGCGAAGAAATTCAATGGTGTGTGTGAAGTTCCCAATCCGCACTGGGCCCGCGTGGGAACTGTGGCCCAAGCCCTCTCATTCTGAGAGGAAGCCTGTGCCCCGCAGTGGGACATAAATAGACTGAGATTGAATTGTCAAGACTAGGTTTTTCTAAAAAAAAGTTCAGCGTGGGCGAAACCATGGGCTCCAGCTAAAGTAATAAATACTATTGACTGTTTTCAGGGTTCCGTAGCCAAATGGCAAAAACGGAACCCTTATGGATTCGTCATGTCTGTCTGTCTGTCCGTCCGTATGTCACAGCCACTTTTTTCCGGAACTATAAGAACTATGCTGTTGGAACTTGGTAAGTAGATGTATTCTGTGAACCGCATTAAGATTTTCACACAAAAATCGAAAAAAAAAACAATAAATTTTGGGGGTTCCCCATACTTAGAACTGAAACAAAAAAATTGTAAAGAAAATTAGGAGCATATTTAACGAAAAGGGTAAGTACACTTTTTTTGAAAATGCCCGTATGTTATTTAGTAAAGAATTATCTACATAAAGGGTAGTACGGAACCCTCAGTGCACGAGTCCGATTCGCATTTCACCGACTTTTTAAATACATAAGACAAGTGTGTCGTGTCATGTCGAGGGGCGACGATGTGCCGACACGTCGACCACGACACTCCGGCCAGTCAATTAGTTAGTTAGTTTAGGGGTTAATCTTCTATCACCACTGTACAGGTGAACATAGGAGATACATTTGAAACTTTACACTGTAAGCGTAAATTCATTTTGTTGACGATCAAAAAAAAATTTTTTTTATTTTTTACGAGATCTACATCTTTTGTATTTTACTTTTTAACAAACTTTTACTTAAAGACCGAGGTAAAAACGCTGAAACAATATACATTTCTAGTACAACGACCCCCTTTAATTTTTAAAGTTTTTAACTTTACAGTTCAAGAGATATAGCCCTGTGACTGACGGACGGACAGACAGCGGAGTCTCAGTATTATTATTCCGTTGGCATCCTTTGGATACTGAAGTCTAAAAATACACCCACCCAAAGTCAAAATGATTCAATTACTTAAATAAAAAAAATATAACGGGACAATTCACACCAACTGATCTATAGTCGGCGCCATAATTCGAGAGACAACTTTGACAATTCATTTTGCTCAAATGTTGCCACAGACAGGGTAGTGCTGTTCGTGTCGATAATAAAAAAAAACATTACGGCTTTGGCTACCTGTGGCATTTATTCATTACTTACGGTGATATGATTAAATTAATGTAATACTTTACATTTCAATGTAAGATATCATTAAAGGAAGTAAAAAAACCCGTCTTATATCAAATCATATAGTCCAGTCGACACTGATTATCGATATCGGCCACATCACTATTTAATTTCGTCTAACCCTGGTAACCCTTTAATTGTCAAGCTTGTCTCTCGAATTATGGCGCCGACTGTAGTCCCGAAGTACCTACCCAAGCAATGCTTGTGTTATACACACTTACATAGATAAATACATACTCAAATACATAGTATAAACACCCAAGACCCAGAGAAAAAACATTCGTATTTTTCATACAAATATCTGCTTGACGCGGGAATCGAACAATTAGGCCATTTGGTCGTCAATTGCTTTGTATTGTTGCGAAAGGCTTGCACTCGTATTTTTTGTCTCAAAAACTTATTTACCGTAAGAGTTATCCGTTGAATCCCCTTTATCTGTCGTCGAGTAAATCGCGAAACAGAGCAACCTGCAGCCCCCGCGTATTAAATAAACGATTTGTCCGCGGATCTGTTTGCCGAGCCAGCGGAGCAGCGGTCCCTCGGGGCGCGGCTAATGGACGTTAATTTTAATGCCGTTGTTTGCGAGGGGCATTATTAATAAAGCTGTTTGGGCCCGGGGCGATGCCTGCGCACGGCAACCCTTTATGAGCCGCGGAGGCACCTGTTGGTGCAGTATCGGTTGCATGTTAACTATGCATGATGCTCGGATTATGTTATGAAACTCATGAACGAGCGGGTGCAGTGGCATTTCAAATATTAAGTAATTATTAATTACTTGAACAAAATCCAGCCCTCACTCTCTCTGGTTCATTCCAATAAAGTAAAAACATTCAGACGAATTGAGAACCTCCTCTTTTTTTGAAGTCGGTTAAAAAGCCATGTTTAAAACGTAAAAGCCAGCTTATTTTAGTTCACAACTACTTAGCTGCCTGCCTCGGGGGGGCACTGGTGTGTACTACTAAGAAAATGAGATAAAATCTTCCGCAAACAACTTCTGTCTTCACTTTTTAGTTATGCGTAGTTTTTCAAGTGATTTTTACTCTTTTTTGTACATTTCATTCGTTTTCTTTTATGCAAGCAATATTGTGGCAACGCGCGTCTGCAAATAATTTGTTTATCGTTATTTTACGGGATAAAAACTATCCTATGTCCTTTCCAGGGTCTCAAACTGTCTCCATACCAAATTTCTTCCAAATTGGTTCAGCGGTTTAAGCATGAGGAGGTAAAAGACAGACACACTTTCGCTTTTATAACATAGGCTTGCGTTAGAACACAATCACGCTTGATGGAAACCTAAGGTGAGGTTTACGATGGAGTACGCTTGCCCCGTTTAAGTAAATGCTCATTCACCCTAGACTTGAAAACGGCCAGATTGTAGTGTTCAGGGAACACTGCAGCAGGCAGGGAATTCCACTCCTTAGCTGTGCGGTTGATGAGATGAAGGAAGAGCGAGAACGCAATGGACAGATTTTGAATTTTTAAGTGAACAAAGGAGGGGCTATTCCCTTTAAAACCGTGAGCCTTTGTCCTTACCACTGGCAACACAGGACTGGAAATATGGTTGAACGTTAGGTTTCTCTAACCCCTATAATCTACCTCCCTCCTGTACGAACACAGCTCATTCCGTCATGCCTTGCCGTAATCCGGCAGTCGCCGTGAAATGAGCGCATCAATGTTGCAGCGGGGCCGGCCGGCCGGCGATTAGCCGGATAGCATTTTAAAACAGCCCCTCGGTTTAGCGTATTTACCTTGTATTTACCTTATTAAACCCTGTCAAATGGTAAACAACCGGTTGACAACATCAAGATTTGAGATCGATTCATATCTACAGACACCGAGCGTTTCAGACGCGTGTCGTGGTAGACAAAATAATATTCTTATTATACAGTGTCTATTAACGCATTCATATCTATCGTAACACGACCGCGGCCGCGCAGACGCGGGCCGTATATTCTGTCGGTGTCTGTAGATTATGAATCGACATTTGACCGTAGAATAATGAGTGAGTTGAGATTAGGTAACTAAACAACCAAACTCGCCATACAAACAGGTCAATATAGACTTTGAAAGAGCAACTGAATTACTTGATCTTTTCCCGACAAGTTTGTAGAACTTTTAAACAAACTGCAAATGACAATAGTGACGTCTTGCGGGCACCGCCAAGTGGCGCCACAGAATAATAGGTAGGTACAGAAATGTCATCGTTGTTTGGAGCGTGGGGTGTAGTCTTATTGTGGACCGGTTAAAGAAGAAGGCTCCGCTGCTGTTCGATAGTTATTGCACCACAACCAACACAAGAACGCAAGAAGGATTAAGGCCGGCGCAGACACACTCACGCACCGGTTGTGGTGAGTAGAGCTGTGGGAGGGATGGCACACTAGATGTTGTGCCATTTTCCTTACAGTTTCATTCACTAGAACTGGTGCGTGACATGCACACGCGTCTGGTCTGCGCCGGCGGTAGTTATATTTTTAATGTTGCGACCACCTTAGAAGCGGAAGTGGAAGAGGAAAAAGTTCTACCAAACTGAAACTATGTGTTGCCAGCAACAATCTTGTGTATTTCCGTACAGATTCGAGTCGACATCGTCACTTTTCGAATCTCTTACTATTTAATGTCAAGTCAAAGTCTAGTTCTCATTTTTCAATAGGCACTTATAGAGTCGAAGAACCTACCACAGGTTCCAGAAAAATCCCTGCTGAGAATAATCCGGTAAAAAACTCAACAAGATATTTTTCTTTTCAAACAGATCTAAGTAAGTACAATGTTATTCAATTAAATTACTGTTGTCTAAAGTATTTAATATAATTTCAAACTAAATACAAACTGAAATATAGATGCACAGAAAAAACCCCAGAAAAAAGACCAATGCTGGGAATCGAACCCAGGTCCTTAGCGTTCCGTGCTGCGTGCTTACCCCTACACCATCACTGGTCTAGAGGTTAGCAACGAATTTTTCCCATACATCGTACATTTCAGTCTGTTATAATCACCTTATGCAGTGATAAAACGCGCATCTATGTTATGCCCTCTACCGAGAGACTTAACACTCCTTCGGAAGTAACCGCTCACCTGGACCAAGAGATGGCGCTACTGTGCAACTTTAAACATTTTAAACATTTCAAATTGGTAGGGTCAACGTCATAAATAAGTGATCACTTTTGTACCTTGTCACTTTAACGTCATGTTTGAAAAGCCATACGAAATTACGTAAAACGACTGAAAGCGACAAGGTACAAAAGTGATCACTTATTTATGACGTTGACTGTACCTAGATTAAGGTCAAACAAAAAAGGTATTATTTTTCGATTTTCAGTTTTTTCGGCGGTTTCATTTTTTTGTTAAAAAGTTTTTATCTGATGTAGAAACTGTCATAACAAATGGTAAAGCAACTTGGTCGACTATATGGCTGCTTAGTCACATAGGCGCCTCTCTAGAGAGCTCTCATGACACTTCTGTTCTACAGTTCTGTGGGCTCCCTCGCGCCGGTCACAATGCGGCTATTAGCCTAATGACAACAACAAACACCGCATTGTGTCGCGACACCTCGCCTCACCTCGCCTCACCCCGCCTCGCACCGCGACGCTGTCTTGTAGAACAATCCATTTATGAGTTAGCGGCTTTACAAACTAGAGGCCGTATTGTGGATTGCCATCGATTTCACCCTCTCTTTCTATTACCACCTTATATCATTTGACAGAGAGTAATAGCGAAAGCGATACCTAGTAAGCGTCCGCGTGTTAGACAATATGGCTTCTGTTTGAAAAGTGTCGCTTCTGGAATATGGCCGATGCGGGAGATGACATATTAGGAACAGATCCTTAATTTTGATCATCATCTAAATCTATATACGTCCCACTGCAGGGCACAGGCCTCCGCTCAGATAGAGAAAATGATAATCCCGCCCGCCTGGGACAATCTATTATTTAAATCGTTGCTCAGAACATGTGCCGGGGGCGGTGTCCCGCGGGGCGGGGTTGCAGCAACCAGCGCCGCTCACTCCGCCATTGATACTCTTATCTTAAGTAAGTTAACTTATTGACTGTTGTACCATCGCCCCAGACGTCAGATACCCATTTTCAAAACAAATTTGCTTGCAGCCGTTGATGTTTATTGCTATGGATTGTTATGGACAGATGTCTAGCCACTGCACGCAAACTGGGCCTTTAAGGTGGTTATCTGGCGCTTGGGGCGATAGTACCTAGTCGTATTCTTGGGAAGAATGCCTAGATATTTTTATTTGTTTACTAGCTGTTGCCCGTGACTCCGTTCGCGAAGAAAAATAGCCTCAGGTAGGTACCGAATACAGAAAAAAAGTTTCATAAAATTCGGTCAAACTGTTTCGGAGGAGTTCGAAAAAAATCGTACATAATCGTAAAATTTTCCGAATTAAAAAAAAGTGAAAAATACAACGAAATAAAAAATGGCCCATTTACTTTTTAGGGTTCCGTACCTCAAAAGGAAAAATCGGAACCCTTATAGGATCACTTTTGTTGTCCGTCCGTCCGTGTGTCCGTCTGTCTGTCAAGACCCTTTTTCTCAGGAACGCGTAGAGGTATCAAGCTGAAATTTATATCAAATACTCAAGTCTATTGTCCCTTGGAGCTGTGAAAAAATCAAACTTCTAAGCCAACGCAATAAAAAGATACAGCCGTTTATGACGCAAGTTTCCGCATATTTTCGAAACTCGCAAGGGAATCAAAACCTACAGGGTACTTCCCGTGAACTCAGAATCTTGAAATTTGGTACGAAGCTAGGTCTTATAGCACAGATAAAGGAAAAATTGCGAAAAGCATAAATTTTTTTGTCTGTCTGTCTATATTAGTTACCAACGCACATTTTCGACACTCGCAAGAGAATCAAAACCTACAGGGTACATCCCGTGGACTCAGAATCTTGAAATTTGGTACAAAGCAAGGCCTTATAGCACAGATAAAGGAAAAATTGCGAAAAGCATAAATTTTTTTGTCTGTCTGTCTATATCAGTAACCAATCTACAATGATCCCACACTGCGCACATTTTGCTTAGGAGCAGGGGTCTGCTAAGACTGGATGTTCATAGATACATATAAATTTGTATGGAACCCTCGGTGCGCGAGTCCGACTCGCACTTGGCCGGTTTTTTTATTTGTAAGCGTAATAAAGTTTTCACATTTTGATTCGGTTAAGCACTGTAGGTGTAGGTGCGATGCCCACCTTGATATCACCTACACTGGCTGGGCCTGACTCGTCTCGTGGCCTATAGAAACTTTAGTTCTTACTTCGTTATACATAAATATAAGGTGCTATAAATAGGCTAGACGACTAAAAAAAACTGTTTAGTCCGTCTGTTTGATTATTAAAAAATATTGTACACGTATTTTTTCTTTTGTTTGACAAACAAAAAATGACGAGAATATAGTGCTTAGAAGTTTCGAGTGACGTCACTATATGGTACAATTTTTACCTAAGGGTGACGTCACAAGCCCCCACTCCGGAAGTTTGACGATCTATATCTTTGTCGATTTTTAATAATTTGATAAACGAAAAAATACGTGTCCCATATTTTCCCATAATATAACTGACGGACTAAATAGAATGACATATTTTTAACCCAGTCGTCATCCCTATTAGGTACCAATATTTCCCGGGCGTAACTTACTCATCAAAACAAGGCACTTTCACTCAGACAACTTTTCAAAATTTCAAAAAAAAGGCAAACTTTTCATACATATCCATCCAAACGGATTACTGCTTTAGTAATGGAAAAACTAGTTTTTTTTTTTAATTTTATGAGTTATTATCGGGTTTTGTTCCGCGTACCTTGATTTTGAAGAAGCCCGATATTTCGGCACAGTTGCATGCGCCATGATCACGAGACGACACCGATTTTAACTCATAGAATTAGTAATTTATTTATTTAATCGTATGGCAAGCAATTTATGATATACAAACTTTCGGCTGCTGTAAATGTTGCCTATGAGCTACCTCACAGCACGATAACCGAGTCGCTTCATAAGATACGAATAAAATTAGTAATGACCACGATAGTCTAAAATATTGTGTTTTTTTTTAATTCTAAAAAGTTGTTAGAATATAAAAGTGTCTGCTTTTGATGAGTAAATTAAGTCATAGAAATATTGGTACCTAATTTGTTAGCACCCTGTACTTATGTACATATAATATTAGTGCGATTAAAAATATTTTAGATTATTTTAGTGATAACTCGCATAGCCTCAGGTACTACGATAGCCTTCGGGCAGGAAATCTAATAAAAGTGCAAGCGCAAACAACGAGCTGACGGCATCGGAGCAGCCAGTTAAGGGGGAACACTCAAACATTATGTTAGGCATAACACAACGTGGGACGAACGTCAAACGACAGAATACTCGATTTTTTTTTTTTATGTTAGAAAGGCCAGACAAATGAACTAGTGGGTCACCTGATGTTAAATGAACACCACTATCCATAGACACCTGCAGCGCTTTATACGATGCCAGTGCGTTGTCGGCCCTAAAGGAGAGGGAATAGGGGAAGGGGGAGAGGGAGGGGAGAGGGAAGGTGTGAGGTATTGGGCCCCCGGCACTCTCACTGACCGTACGAAACGCAAGCAGGATTACTGCTGCTTCACGCCGGTGTTCTGTGAGAGGGTGGTACTGCCCCGGACGAGCCGGCCCATTCGTGATTTAAAATTTAAACAGTTTTTATTAGGGTTCCGTAACGTGCTGTAAAGGAAAAACGTAACTCTTATAGGTCACTTTGTTGTCCATCTGTCTGTCAGGACCCATTTTCTCAGGGACGCATGATGGTACCAAGTTGAAATTAACATTAAAAAAAACGGCCTTCGTTTAAGTTTTCTTTTCTAGCATTTCGCAGAGGACCTAGAACCATGAAAGGCATGAAAAAAGGTCTTACAGTTCAAGTAAAGGAAAAAATCAGAAAATCGTATATTTGTTGTCCCGTCACAAAAAAAAAACAATTAATCTTTTACTGAATAGTACATTACTGCAGAGGCCGTGAAGTAAGGGATTGATGGACGAGATTTGGGGACGAGGCCGGATAAAACGAGTCCAGCAATCCCTCTTCCGGCCGAGGATTGTATAGAGCTTTTCTCAAACATGCATCATCATCATCATCATCATCCATCCATCCAACCATCCATCCATCCGTCCATCCATCCATCCATACATCCATCCATACATCCATCCATACATCCAGCCATACATCCATCCATACATCCATCCATCCATCCATCCATACATCCATCCATACATCCATCCATCCATCCATACATCCACCCATACATCCATCCATACATCCATCCATCTATCCATACATCCATCCATCCATACATTCATCTATCCATACATCCATCCATCCATACATCCATCCATACATCCATCCATCCATCCATACATCCATCCATACATCTATACATCCATCCATACATCCATCCATCCATACATCCATACATCCATCCATCCATACATCCATCCATCCATCCATCCATACATCCATACATCCATCCGTACATCCATACATCCATACATCCATCCATCCATATATCCATACATATTATCCATCCATACATCCATCCATCCATCACCAGTAGTTTAGGCGGTTTTATAGAAATAAAAGAAGATAGATTTTTTTAATGTCGTAAGTTGGCTGTATGTAATTTTTCCTTTGTCAGTTTAATGTTAGTAAGCAAATTTAAAAAGTTACAGCAGCGGACAATAATGGTTTTTCATACTTACTTTTATGGCCTAGGCCAAGAAGTAATGTAGGGAGCCATAAACAACAAACTTCATGGCTTCATTTCGTGACATTAACGCATACATTTCAAAGCATGTTTGAGAAAAAACTATTTACATACAAGTTTTTACAGAACCCTCGGTGCGTGAGTCCGACTTGCACTTGGCCGATATTTTTTATAAGAGGGAAGCAAACGAGCAAGCGGGTCACCTGATGGGAAATGATCACCACCGCCCATGAAAAAACAGTGATAACAACTCAAGGAGGATCACTGCTCTGTTGTCATAACAGCCTTCTACAGGTACAGGGTTATTTGTAATTCACTAGCATCCTTTTAACCCTAAACTCCAACCACTTAAACAAACGTTTTTTGTTTTACGGCTTTTGTCATAACTTAATATTTTTGGTGTAATAACGTTTTGAAAATTTGAGATTTCCTCTTATTTTTACGATACTCTGTGTATTTGTATGGGAAAAAAAGTACTTCATTTTAAAAAGTCGTAAAACAAAAAACATTTGTTTGAGTGATAGGAATTCAGGGTTAAGAGGATGTCAGTGAATTACAAATAACCCTGTATATATGTAGAAGTTATTTATTTTATTTTATTTATTTATTTTCCATAACTATTCTACCATTACAGATTTTCGTTTATGGTAGGTATATGACTAGATGTTGCAAATGTCACACAAGGTAATTTTTATCCCGTCGTTCCCACGGGTTCGGGATCATCATCCCAGCCTGACGTCCCACTGCAGGGCACAGGCCTCCTCTCAGAATGAGAGGCCTTGGGCCGTAGTTCCCACGCGGAAAACATAGTAAGGAAACCTGCGCCAGCGAAGAAATTCAATGGTGTGTGTGAAGGTCCCAATCCGCACTGGGTTTGGTATAAAATTGAATGTTTTTTAAAAAAGGCCTAAATCAAATAAAGATATTTAGGGGCTGTTTCACCACCTTATTGTCAAACTACTGGTTACGTAACCAATGAATAAACTAAGCACTGGACAAATCTGTCGGCCAGTTTTTTTTCAGTTTCACCACTCCGGTCCTGTGCAAACTAAGTATTACTTAACTAATCGTCGGTTTAACAAAAAGTCGGAATAGCAACGTCCCATTTCACGACCACGGGTTCCTGTTCGCATATTTTCGTTCAAAGAGTCGCTCATTATTAAAGCAAAATAAATCGTAAACTATGTAATTTTTAAACACATCTATTTTTTTGCATAAACAAATGTGTAACATTATAATTAATTCAAAAACGGTATTTATTTACGATACTTTGGTTAACAATAACAAAGAAAAATAAAATCACGTAAAACGAATCGAAAAGTGGCGCCAAACCCTTTGACAGATTAACTTTTTTTTTAATGGCGATATACAAGTTCAGGTAGAACAAACGATTGTGCCACTGAAAAAAAGTATGTAATTAAAAAATATTACGAAATTTTGGATTTATTTTTAAATACTAAAAGCGTACCTATATTTTTTAATCAAATCTTGATATTTAAATTCTCGTTTGCAATTTAGCATGACTTCTTTCTTTAAAAAATAAAAAATACTTTGATTTATTTTTCTGAAACCGGCTGAAGGGCTCTCCAACCATGGCCACAAAAAAATAAACTAACTAATTAAAAAGATATGTGACGGATAAAAATGCTAAATGCCACCTGATCTGATGGTCAAATTAAGAAATAGTTTGTCCGTCACTTAGCGCTAATCAAGACTGGTGAAACAGAAATTTTTATTCCATGTGACAAATAAGGTTATGATCAAGCTAATCCGAACTTTAAAAAAAGTGGTGAAATAGCCCCTTAGACTATGCCTGTAGTTATTAGCTCGTGCATGCGTTTACATTACTGATGCAGCAACACCCCCCGCCCCGCGGTCTGGCTCGTGGGGGGGCATGGCCACGCCCACCGACGGGTGGGAGGAGCCAGTCTCAACCCATTACCAGACAGAGATGGATGCCGCGGCAGAGGCACCATTCGCTCCCATCCCAGATAGATAAATCTGAACCCTACAATCTGGCCGTTTTCAAGTTGTTGGTTCCTCCTTTAGGGTGAATGAGCATTTACTAGGCAAGCGTGCTCCATCGTAGACCTCATCTGCGCTTTCCATCAGGCGTGATTGTGGTGAAATGAAAGCCTACCTATAATATTGTATAAAAAAAAACTAAATATCTAACTTAAAAACTACTAACTAAGGCCCCGTGACATCGTGCCCTTTTAAATTTTATGCGACTAATTTTAAAATTAGTAGTAATAGTTAACTATTGAGTTAATGCATTATGTTGCCCAGCATTAACTGAGTTTTCAGAAACACTAATTTTGTATCACCCGACGGCACAGTTCCCGGGAGGCAGACTTAAATGACCAGACTTAATCGTTGGCGGAAATAGCCGCCTGCCTTCTGGTCACCAGTCGTTTTTACCAGGCGCGAAGAAATATCTTTTGCAATTGGATTGGATCACCATTTTGACTTCGCCCTAAACATATTATACAACTCGAGATTCGAGCACAAACATTCGTATTTTTCACCCATATATCGAATCGAACCCGGGACCTCAAGCTTCGTAATCAAGTCCTCTAACCAACTGGGCTATCCGGTCGTCTAAATGTAGGTAGCAAAACAGCGGCAGGTATATCGGGACAGGCAAAGCGCCCTCCAGAGCCCGCCGCAGTAATCCGCGGCATTGTCAGCGAAACCACGCCGCGCATATTTAAATCCGAAAGCGAAAAATATCATTGAATATTAAACACGTCGCCGATACCCGAAAATTGATTGCGGCTCAAACACCCCCCGCAATACGGATCAACTGGCTTATAATTTATACAAGCACGGGAAATAACAAAAAGGTTATTCTTAATAATGAACGCTCAGTGGCGAAGCGCGAGTGGTGCCCTAGGAATGACAGGTTGGCTCAAAACGCGACCTTATGGCTAAAATCAGCGATATAAGTACTTATTTTCCCAACTCATCTGTAAGTAGTTTAGAAGTATTTAAATACACAAAAAATATAAAATTCTGGAAAGTTCCATCATATATATCGCAGTTTCCCAAGTCAATTTTGACTTATGGCACTGCGACGTGGCTGCTTACGACGAGCTTAAAAAGAAAGCTCAAGGTCATTCAGAGGGCGTTGGAGAGGGCTATGTTCAGAGTTTCTCTGTGGGATCAAAAAAGAAATGATAAAATCCGTGCAACAACTAAGTAAAGTCACCGATATACGACCGAGATACTGGCAGAGTTTACTCTTTGAATGGCTAATTAACCCTAAAATTGGCAAAATTTCTAAAAGTTTGTAATTCAAACTCAGTCTTAAATTCTAATTTTTTTTTCAGGAGTTCTAACTCCTGAAAAATCTACGTCTAAACAAAATACAAAAAGGTATATAATGCGTCTTATCGGATACATTATCAAGTAACGGGTAAGGAATTCTTTGTCCGAGGAAGCTGCCAGCTCTTCGGTCCTCTGCGACGACGACTAACCTCTTTGCTATTTCATTACAGAGCTCACACGAAACTGTGCAAGCTACAACTTCGCGTATTGCGCACCTCACTCTATTAAAAGAGTCCTCACCTCCACTAAATCCCGTTTCCCCGCCACAGCGTCACCGTGTTTTTTCAACAAGATGCCGTAATTGAAACCTGGTTGTGCATATCGAAATGACGAGTGTCGCCCGCGAGCACAATGCTGCGTGATTGCGGCGGCGGCGGGAACGGCGTGGCGCGTGCCTGCCATCCTCGACACCTCAACGCCCAGTAGATGACACACATCTGTTACCTCTCTTACTATGACATAAGATTGAAGGTGCCATTCGGGTCAGTGTCGAGCACAGGGACGTTTACCTTACGCAAAAACGTTGTTTAGCTTTAGGCTATGGTCTATTTTATGCTGTACGCGATATCTGATGTTAGCGTCAACGTTCCAATCGACGTCTAAACGCTGTACAGCGTCGGCAGTCAATACGTCCGCGTGGACGAGGACAGGAGAAACAACTCGCGAATTAAGTATTTGTTTGTTCCTCTTGCGTTGGAGACGACTGGTTGTTGGGATTCCGAGGTAATACTTTTTTTTTAAGAAGTGGGGCGCCGTCTTCGTCGATTGAGCGATTCTGGTGCAAAGGTTGTCCATCGCGGTTCAGTGGGGCAATGCGGCTTGTTGTGCACCATTGCGCCTGGTACGATCCAGGCGGCTTATTTCACTGACTTTTTATTTTATTGTATTTTGTGTGTATTGACAACCTGTAAAAATCAAAGTTCAAATAAACAATTTGTTTTTATGATTCTTGTCACATTTTTTCGTATAACGCATTAATTTTTTTTACTGATTCTATCAGTAATTCGTCTTTTTCTTTATAAAACCTCGCCATTTTGTATGTGACGCTGGACACGACGTGACGCTGCAATACTGCGAAATAACTAGAGGCGTGGCGCAAAGAATTTGAATCCCGAACACAGCGTCAAGACGCCAACGTCGACGTGTGAAGGAGACCAGGAGACCACAGCAGTACATCTTTATAGTAACCATTGTGACGCTGTAAGCGGCCGATGGTGTTTAGGGGACCACAGCCTTATCGTAAAAAGCTCACGGAACAGCAACGTCAGCAAACAGAACACAATGAACAGAAGCAATTACTTTTCTTTGATTTGTTTTAAAGTAAGTAAGTAGTTTGCGGGTGAGCAAAGTAATTGTTTCAGTTCATTAATATGGACCTCCGCAAAGTCCGACTGCCTAGACCACCGGATGGCCTGGAGGTTAGAGAACCTGACTACGAAGCTTGAGGCCCCGGGTTCCGAGTTCGCCGGTGATATGTGTGTGAAAAATACGAATGTTTGTGCTCGAGTCTTGGATGTTTATCCGTTGCCTTGTACCCATAACACCCTTTGCTTACTTTGGGGCTATTAGGTCAATTGGTCAACGCCTGATTCAATGACAGAACACAACCTTTTCATCCTACTTCGTACAGAGTATCACAAAACTGTCGGTACTAACACGAAAGCTGTTTTTGTAGCTACAAGCATCGTCAGTCGGCGATCCCAGCCTCCCGCCAGAGCCGCGCCGGCGACGTCGCCGCAATATCCGGCCGTCGGGAGCAGCCTCAACCTAAACTGGATTTTGACTAAACTCAGTTCACTTCCGCTACTTTGTGAAACGTATTTCGGTGGTTATTTATTTTCTTTAGACATAGTAGGCGACTTAAAAAATTGAATACAAGCTTTTATTACTTACACTAAAGCGTCATCATCGTAAAATACATCAAAAATATTAAAAATAGTAGATTGTTCAACAAGGGACTAAAACAAGCCATAATGACACAAGATATTATTAAGCCACCCGAGCAGAGCGAGGGTGGCTATAATTCGCGTGTCATTATGGCAGTTTAGTCTCGCGTTAAACATTCTACTTTTTACTTTGAATGCGAGGAAAAAAACGATGTTTTAGGTATACTAATCTACAATATTACTTTTTCACTTCTCATGCTCTTAAAATGTTACTTTAGTCTCTGCATATCGGGACTAAAGCTCTTTTTTGATCTCAAGGGATTAAAGTAAAATTTTTTTAATTGACTATGGAAACCCCTAAACTGCCAGTCACGGTGTTTGTGAATGGAGGATTATCGCCATTTTCAGTAACTGGGTATAAACAATTTTAAAGCTTTCCACAGACCGAAGCGCGCTGCGGACGCACTGTAGCGCCCTGCGCTTCGGTCTGTGGAAGCCTTTCGGGCGTGGAAATAACCTCAAAATGACAACTGTATAAAAAATATTTAAAAAATAATAATTTCGTGAAACACATTGAATAATTACGAATATTAATCTATTTAATTATAAAATATTAAAAATGAATTCATTTTATTTTGCATGTAAAGAAAGATTTCCTTTAGCTTAGGTGTTTTTTAATTATTTTTTTTTAAAACGCTGTCGGTAAAGCAGTTCCCTGCTCTGTCGATAAAATAGCAATCCGCACTGTCGGTAAAGCAGTGCTGGAGTTTATGGTAGATAGAGCAGTTACGTTTGAAAGTTAATATGGCGTGACTTCAAAATGATGCGATGTCAGTTGCATTTAATAGTAAACAGAAAGTATAATTAGATATAATTTAACAAAGAATTGGCATATAGAAAATAAACTTAAAAAGTCGTTTCTTTATTCACGGGTAAGTGTTTCAGTTAACAAAATATTTTGTGTGTGAACTTAGATCAATTAGGTTAATTTATTTGCCGATTCTAATGAAGGAACAATTATCATTCTTACATGCATAGTCCAATTAGTTTTAACATAGTCTTTAAGTTAGAATCTGTTGGCTAATTATGCAAGCATTAAAAGCGTCACTTTACAAAAAAATATAAAAGAAAAGAAAAGACAGCGGTATTTTTTTTTGCTATTTGAATTTTGAACAGATGTCCATTGCTCGTATTGAGCATACGTTGTAAAAAAGTAATTTTGTACGTCGTTTTTTTCCTCGCATTCAAAGTGAAAAGTAGAGTGTTTAACGCGGGACTAAACTACCATAATGACAACTCGAATTATAGCCTCCCTCGCTATCGCTCGGGTGGCTAAATATCTCGTGTCATTATGGCTTGTTTTAGTCCCTTGTTGAACAATCTACTATTATAAAACGTACGCTCAATACGAGCAATGGACGTCTGTCCAGAATTCAAATAACAATTTAAATTTGTTCCGCGGCTTTTTTTTTGTTGAGTGACGCTTTAAATGTTTGCATATTGATTGTTTTGAGTTATGGATGTTTCTATGTATTTAAGTATTTATTTATCTATATAAGTATGTTTATCGTCGTCTAGTACCCATGGTACAAGCTTTGCTTAGTTTGGGACTAGGTCGATTTGTGTTAGATTGTCCCCTAATATTTATTTATTTATTTATTTATTTATATTTAGCCAACAGATTCAAACTTGAAAATTATTTCTAGCTATTTGGACTAAGTATGCATAATAAAATGAATTCATCTTTAATATAATAATATAATAATATCTTGGCACTCGCGGTAGAGACCCAGAGTCTAGTGCGAAGGCCGCTGTAATGTCACATATAAGTACCTATGTTATCACTTAAGTAACAATGTGTAAAAAGTAATTCCGTGTACTGTGTAACTTCATTGGTTAATAAATTATTCTTATTCTTATTCTTATTCAATCTTAATTAAGTATATTAATATTCGTAATTATTCATGGTGTTTCACGAAATTATTATTTTTTTAAATATTTTTATACAGTTGTTATTTTGAGGTTAGGTATTTCCACGTACTAAAGGCTTCCAGACCGAAGCGCAGGGCGCTACGGAGCGCTTCGGAGCGTCCGCAGCGCCTGCGGTCTGTAGAAAGCTTTAAAATTGTCTATGCCCAGTCACTGAAAATGGCAATAATCCTCCATCCACAAACACCGTGATTGGCAGTTTAGGGGTTTCCAAAGTAAATTAAAAAAAATTTACTTTAATCCCTAGAGATCAAAAAAAACTAAACTAAAGTAATTTTTAAGTAACATTTTAAGAGCATGAGAAGTGAAAAAAATATTAATAATAATAATAATAATAATAATGCCCTTTATTTCCAAATTACTTAATACTTTACAAATAGTTACAAAATATCTCTAATATTGGTGTGCCTTCTGGCATAGGCCTCCTCCAACAGTCTCCACTGTGCTCTGTCATCCACAACTCTGGTCCATTGTGGCCCCAGGGTCAAGCGGATGTCATCCACCCATCTCCTTGTTGGTCTTCCTCTTTTCCTGGAGCCGTCCCTAGGGTACCACAAAGTGACCTGTTTGCTCCACTTATTTTCTTTACATCTAAGCATGTGACCTGTCCAGCCCCATTTTAAATGGTCAATTCTAGTGAGTATGTCTGACACTTGAGTTTTCTTTCTTATTTCTGTATTTTTAATTTTGTCGCTTAACTTTAGTCCTAACATACTTCTCTCCATTGCCCGTTGACACTTTGCTAGTTTTTCACGGTGGTGCTCTGTAAGTGACCAAGTCTCACATCCATACGTTAAACACGGCAGGATACAGGTATTGAAAGTTTTCTTTTTGATATGTATGCTTAGTTCTTTGCTTTTCATAATCTCCTTTAAAGACCAATATTTCTTCCACCCGTTGGCTATTCTTTTATATATTTCCTTAGACATTATGTCCCGAGGAGAGATGATCTGTCCTAAGTACACATACTCGCTTACATATTCGAACTTATTGCCATCTATTTCTATATCAACCTCCGTGGAGTTAGTCATCAGTTTTGATTTGCTGTTGTTTATTTCGAGTCCAACCACTTTACTTTTTTCTGCTAGTGTTTTTATCATATTTTCCAATATCTTAGGGTCTTCTTCAAGTAAAATTATGTCATCAGCGAATCTCAAATGATTTAAGCGCCTGCCGTTGATGTTAAGACCGTAATTGACCCAATCCAGCTCTCTAAAGACACTTTCCAGTACTGCATTGAACAGTTTAGGTGATAAGGGATCACCTTGTCGGACACCTCTATTAATAGGGAATGGGACTCCTTTGTTTTCCAATTTTATGCAACTTTTACTCTTAGCATAGATGTTTCTAATTATTTCGACATAAGCATTGTGCACTCCTTGCTGTCGCAGACTCGACCAGATATGCCTGTGATTCAAACTATCAAATGCCTTAGAGTAATCGATAAAAGCTGTGTATAGGGGCTTCTGATATTCGTTATATTTTTCAAAAATTTGTTTGATACTATGGATATGGTCAATTGTGCTGTAGTTTTTCCTGAATCCTGCTTGTTCTATAGGTTGATTTTCGTCTAATATGTTAGTAATTCTTTCAAGTATGACTTTAGCAAAAACTTTGTAGACATTTGAGATGAGGCTTATAGGTCTATAATTGCCAACATCGTGCTTGTCCCCTTTCTTGTGCAGGAGAATGATGTAAGATTCACCCCATTGGTTTGGAATTATACCGGTTTCGAGTATCTCGTTAAACAATTTTGCAAGAATGGGGCTTAACTCTTCAACTGTACCTCTCATTAACTCGTTTGGTATATTGTCAGGTCCTGGGGCTCTTTCCATTTTCTGTGAATTTATAGCCTTCTGTACTTCTTCTGTAAGTATTGGAGGTATGTCGTCCCTATTGTTCCAAGCTTTACTGTTTTTATTAACTTCTTTAATTGTATCTTCATTAGAGTAAAGGGCTTTATAGAAGTCTGTAGCTAGTTTTTGTATCTCTGTGCGTTGTGTCACTTGTTTGAGTCTGTTGTTTTTTAAACCTGTAATCCATTCTTTGCCATAATCTCTTAATTCTTTAAAAGCCTTTTTAGTTCCACCCGTTTTTTGAATTACTTGTTCCAATTTTCTCATTTTACGTGACTTTCTGTCTCTTCTTATACTTTCTTTTATGTCTTTACTAAGTTTGGATATTCTGTGTCTGTTTTCTTTACTATTTGCCTTATCTGATATAAGTAGCTTTCTTTCTTCTAGCATTTTAATAGTTTTCTTACTGAATTTGCTTTCAGCTTCTTCAGCCTTGAACATCTTTAACGCAGATAATTTCTTATCTATGTGATCATATTTTTCAATTACACTGATATCTGAATTAACTATTTGTAACAAAGGCTCTACAGCAGTTGAGTCTGTAAATTTCCCATACTGGTCTAGAGGCACAGCTTTGAGATTTCCAGTTTTTCTGCAGCTTTTAGGCTGTAGTGATTTCAGGAGACAACGTACCATACGGTGATTAGTATTGAAGTTTAAATTTTGTATAACGTGTGTGTCGTTAAAATACTTAGCCCTGTTTGTTATAATGTGGTCTATTTCATTTTTATACTTTCCGTCTGGGGATATCCAAGTCCATTTGTTTTTAGGCTTTTTCTTGAAGACAGAGTTGAGCAGAACTAGGTTGTTTTGCAATAAGAATTCTATTAATCTATGTCCATTGCTGCTTCTTTTTCCATGACAGTAGTTTCCTAATATAGGTTCTTCCCCTGCTTCCCTGTTACCAACTTGTGCGTTGAAGTCACCCATGACTATAATGTAGTTATTGTTATACTTCTTTACGGTGTCAGATAGCATGTTGTAAAAGTCTTCAGTATCGTTCTTATTAGCTTGTTCCGTGGGTGCATAAACCTGAATGATGGTCCATGGTTTCTTATAATGTGGTAATTTTATGGTAAGTATTGCTAGTCTGTCCGAAATTCCTAACAGCTCCTGTACATATTGTTTGAGGGATAGTTTTATCAAAAATCCCACTCCTCTTTGTCCTGCTGTTTCTCCTTTATGATATAAGATATAACTTTTGTGTTCTTCAATTTTCTCCTCTATTCTTCTCATCTCACTTATGCCCAAAATGTCGAAATTTATATTCTCTAGTGACTTTTCCAATTCTAACAGGCTTTCTTGTGTTCTCAAAGTTCTCGTGTTTAGTGTTGCGATGTTAATTGATTTGCATCTCTTTGTTGGAGGGTGTTGGTCTAAAGTCCCACGGGGACCAACCGGCTTGGGACTTGTTTTCAATGATCCGTGATTAATGCCAATGTTGTTTTTATTTATCTTCCGGGAGTCAGTATTCCTTGGTTGCTATGTTTTTGTTTTGATCTCACTAGACAGAGGTGACATTTGTTCCTTTGTAGATTTTGATTTGTATACTTTTCTTCTATTATTTGCTACTTCGTTTGTTTGAGATTGTGATGAACCTGAGGGTGAATTTGAGGGGGAGCGCTTCCTTCTGTCCTTTTTATCCTTTACAATAAGCTTATCGTATCTGATTAAAGCAGATCGACCCTTCCCAATCTCTTCTCTTTGTTTAATTCTTTAGTTTTTCCTCAAAAGCAGGACATCTTTTGGGTAATCATCAGTAGCATACATTTTCTCTGGGAACTT
The DNA here is from genome assembly GCA_947563465.1 of Archips xylosteana. Taxonomy (NCBI): domain Eukaryota; kingdom Metazoa; phylum Arthropoda; class Insecta; order Lepidoptera; family Tortricidae; genus Archips; species Archips xylosteana. The sequence continues at coordinate 155,522 of OX387371.1, forward strand.
CTTGCTATTTCTCAGGATTTCCATTTTCCTCCATGCCAAAGTTACGGACACTGCTATGGGTCGCGTCTTGCCCTCTTTCTTCACTCCTAATCTGCGTACCTGGCTAATTTCCCATTTGTCCCACTGTTCTAAATTAGCACCAACGCTCACTTCATTAAGTGTTGTAACAACTTTTTCTAGAAGTTCGCTATTTGTGCTTTCCTCGTCCCTTAGACCATGGATTAGGAATTTTTTAGAATGAGCTTGCTTTTCCAGTATTTTAATTTTCTCCTTGAGAATTACATTCTCTTTTCTTAAACTTTCAATTTCCTGGGACATTGGTGTTAGTTTTTCCTCCATTTGACACAGTATATGTTCAGTTTGATTCTTCATTTCTATTTTAATTTTATCAAAGAATGTTTGAAATTGGGCATCCATCCTTTAACTTAATTAAGCTGCAAGTATAGTGATCTGAACGCAGCTCTACCTTTTTTCCCTGGCAACACTATTGTGTATGTCAGCTTCGACTTTGACAGGTAAGCCAAGCCAGATAAAAAACTGTTGGTCAGAATATTGGATTACCCTCAATTCCTAAATTATACAGTCCTAAGTTATTTATAATGCAATTTGTAGCTGTAATTTTCACAGTAATGGAGCGATTACACTGTATAGACACTTTCTTTCACTTTTTGGTCAATGCCACTGTTTTTTTTCACTAGTTGATCAGGATTTTTCGTTGTTAGAGAATAAAATGATGGATCGCGACGTAAGTACGTGTTCACACTTTGACAACCATCTGACATGCCCCTTATGAAAAAAATATTATCATAAATAAAATCCAACCATTATGAAAAAAATTATTATGAAAAAAATATTATCATAAATAAAATCCAACCATTATACAATCACTTTTACCCACCAGATTTATTTTTGGGCAAAGCGGGATTATTTCGTCGAAAGCAGAACCTACTTAAAAAAAGTATAAACATAGTGCTTTTAAAATTTTCGTCCTTTTCTTTTTAAATGTAAATTAAATAGCCAAAAAAGTCAGAGAAATTATTTCAGTAGTGCACGTTTGGCGGCCGCCGCGACGCGCGGCTCCGGGAACAACTACGGATTAGCCCGAAACATGACGAGTTAAACTTGTTTTAAGATGTGAGTGATCCGTATATTTTCACTATGAGTGAGTCTTACGGTAGTTTCATGTTTAAAGAAATTATTTTAATGAAAATACATATTACTTTACCATAAGTCGTCGCCCAGTCGAGCAACCCCAAAAGCGGGACTCAGCCTGTCCTGGGCGGGACATTTTTAATTTGGGCCGAAAATCGGGACACCGCAGCCACGAGGCTCCGGGTTTTTTAGCGGCTGGTCTAGTACCCATAGCCCACAGCAAGCTTTACTTATTTTGGGACTAGGTCAATTGGTGTGAATTGTCCCGTGATATTATTTTTATTAGCAAGGTTTGTTTTTACGTATTGTGACGTCGCGGACAGACGCTTGCGGCCCTCTCAGTCCCGTTATTCCGTTGTGAAAAAGAAGCTCTTTGCGCCTAATCAGTTTACGCCGCGCGGGCGCCGCGGGACTCCGTCGACGCCAGGGTTGCCAACACTGCGCAGATTTGCGGTACATTTGCGAACAAATGGGGGACCTGGCTGCAAAATGCGGGACTGGTCGGGACCAGCCTAACTTGGCTAGGTATATTGACGCAAATTATAGTGCAATAGATCGGGAAAAAGGAGGGGCAGGATAGTGCCGAGCGAGCGAGTGAGCGCACGTTGTTCGATACAACCATTATTATATAACCATCATTATATCTTATGAACTTTATATGAAAAGTTGATTATATCAAATGATAATATATTAAGTGTTGTTATAAGATTCAATAATTATATCAAATGAGCGTTATAGCGACTGAATTTATATCAAAAGTTTTTATACCGATCGTTGCGCACCCGATAGTTACGTTTATGCAAGAAATTTGTGTTCATGCAGTTACTTTCCTCCACCTCCACACTGTACGAATACAAACAAATCACGCAAATCCAACTATCACCACCACCAAACTACACTGACGCGTTTCGAACTCAACCCAGAGCTCATCCTATATCGCAACCGTTCACTATACTACCAAATGTTAGACTAACGTATTCGGGCTTTAAATCTAGTCTAGTCTGAAAACGGGACCACCCGCGTCTCCGTGGAGCCGGTAGGTACAGCGGGGCGGCGGGCAACCCTAGTCGACACCCTAATCTGCTCGACACAGTGGGCGAGTTTGTTTTTCGATATTGCTTATTAGCTTAGAAGCTATAATCTGTTACGTTGTATGAATCGATTCGAGTAAATCTGAACGGTATCTGATAAGATAATCAAACGCTGGAGGCGTTGCTTGCAAACGTCGAAATTATTACATTTAAATATCATGGGACGAGACACCACGATTGGTGTCAATTTATCCCATGATTTGTTTATTCATTTATTTATTACTACATAGGTCAATACCAAGTCCTAAACTAAACAAAGCTACGATACTAGGCCACAGATAAACATAAATAAATATATAGATAAATACATATTTAAATACAAATTAAAGTAAAGGGGTGGGGTTTATAAACAGCAATTAAACATTCCACCTCAGATGGTGACCTGTTTTTTGTTCGTTTAAACATGGTTTTTGCGGCAAATTAATTCGTAAGTTATGAGAGTAATCCGTAAGTAAACTCAAACCCGTTTAGACTTTTATTTTTCCAACTTACGCAAGTTAAAAGAAATTACAGTAAGTTACTTGCGAAGGTGTTTATACTTGCTTTATCGTAAGTTGGTTACGTGAGTTACTTACGTGAGTAAAACTTACAAGTGTACAGCCGGCTGCAACCCCCGGCTTGTATCCCGGTAGGAAGTGACACTTGGGTGAAGAATATTAACAATGTTTGAATTCAGTAAGTTAACGACCGCTTAGCCTAGTTGGTAGTGACCCTGCCTACGAAGCAAGAGGTCCTGGGTTCAAATCCCGGTAAGGGCATTTATTTGTGTGATGAGCACGAATATTTGTTCCTGAGTTATGGATGTTTCCTATGTATTTAAGTATTTATTTATCTATATAAGTATGTTTATCGTCGTCTAGTACCCATAGTACAAGCTTTGCTTAGTTTGGGACTAGATCGATTTGTGTAAGATTGTCCCCTAATATTTATTTATTTATTTATTTAGTACCTCACGTTGCGGCTTGGCCACGATTGCGAGCAGCCGGCGCGCAAAGAGCATGTTCTGTATTCATTGCGGTTCCAAGACGCTCTCCGCACAGCGATTGCTTAGCAGCACACGCAATGGACAAATCGAACGCCGCGTTATCGTTAGTTTTCTTTCCCGCCGCCAATTTATGAATATAATGAATCTACAAGCTCGCAGCCCCTTGTCGCGTTTCCGGCGCGGGATTCGCTTTCGCTCCTGCTTCCGCTCGCTCTTCCGCCTCAGCTAACGAGGTCGCGGATCGCGGGTGCCTGTCGTCGTACGCCCAATACGATCTCCGTCCGGCAGCTGACGGAGCCGGAACAGAACTTAGTGTGATTCTGTTCAGTGGATCAAGGTACAGGACATCAGTTTAGGAAATCAACTAGGATTATCTAGTTTTTGCATAGCCTAGGCCTAGCAGTTTAGTGATACAAACCATTTACCGATACATTGACCAGAAGGAGCGCCAATTTACATCAAATGTTAGAAAAAGTCTGTCATTTTAGAAACTTAATCATTAATTTATCATATCGGTTAAGTCCCGATGACATCCCTAAATTGTGAATGAGCTTTTTTGACTCATAAATGGATTTTAATGGTACCTAATTGATTGTCGTCATATAAATAAATATCACGGGATAATTCACACCAATTGACCTAGTCCCAGAGTAAGCTAAGCAAAGCTTGTGTTATGAGTACTAGGCAACAGATACACGTAAGTATTTATACATACTTAAATACATATTAAACACCCAAGACCCCAGAAAAAACATTCGTATTTTTCATACAAATATCTGCCCCGACACGGGAATTAAACCCAAGACTGCAAGCTTCGTAGTTAGGTTCTCTAACCACTAGGCCATCTGGTCGTCTAAATGAACTTAAACCCTTGGTTCTATCGACCAATGTCAATCAACATCTGTACTGACTGTTGTCATCATAATCTGCGTATCCTCCATCATACTAATGCACATACGAGTACCTACCGACAAGCAAAAGGGTCATACACGTTTATTTATTCGCGTTTCTCCTGTGGACATGGCAAGAGTTAAGGATCTGTAGCCAATATTTGTTAGTCAATTTGTGTGGGACGCCTCAGTGCCAGCGTTAGGGGGGCGCGATGGGGCGACGGCCCAGGGCGCCTAATTTCAGGGGGCGATATCGGTGGGGCTGCTTCCCCGCCAAACTGGCACTCGATTTTGATTTCTTTAAGTGGGCGCCACAATATTCTTGCCCGGGGTGTCAGTGGTCGTAACGCCGGCACTGGGACGCCTGACCAGCTTTCGGTCCAATTTTATCAATTTTGAAATATGCTGACGCGGAGTCACTAATTTCATGTTCAAATGAGACAAGCCTTGTTTCTTACCTTGTTGAGTTTCTTGTCGGTTTCTTCTCAACAGGGTTTTTCCGAACCGGTGGTAGATTCTTCGACGTTCATAGGAGCATCAATTGATGCCTAAATTGAATAAAGAGTTTTGACTTTGACTTTGACAATACACAATGTATTTAACTCAAAAATAAAACGGGTCACTGCATGCAACTTTGCACGTGTATCTAGTAACTCATCAGTTTTGCTCGTCAGTCAGCAAACGTTAGTGAAGTTATGGCAATCGAAATCATGGGAAACAATGGGATGGGGTTCTGTGTACATAAATAGTTGTTGGGTGATACCTCTTTACTTATGAGAGCTGTCGTTGCTCACCAGCAGGAGGCAGCATGGCGGGGTGCAGCGGCGGGTAGCCCCCTGGTGGGAGGCAGGGGCGGGTAGCCCCCTGGCGGGAGGCAGCGGCGGGTAGCCCCCTGGCGGGAGGCAGCAGCAGTTGCCCCCTGGTGCGAGACAGCGGCGGGCAGCCCCCTGGCGGCAGCATGGCGCAGCAGGGGTTCCCGCTGCCGTGGGGACTGCACTACCACCACCGGTGAGCCACGCTAAGTCCCTTCAAGCACAAATACCATTTCGATTATCGAAACAATTTGATTTTGCAATTAATTTGTTATAGGGCAATGAAAACAGAATTAAACATAATTATGTACTCTTTCATTGTGTTGAAGACTCAGGACATTATTTAATAGTACATTACTGCAGAGGCCGTGAAGTAAGGGATTGATGGGCGAGATTTGGGGTATACGGCCGAGTCGTAGACGAGGCCGGATAAAACGAGTCCAGCAATCCCTCTTCCGGCCGAGGATTGTATAGAGCTTTTCTAAAACATGCATCATCATCATCATCATCATCCATCCATCCATTCATCCATATATCCACCCATACATCCATCCATACATCCATCCATACATCCATCCATACATCCATCCATCCATCCATACATCCATCCATACATACATCCATCCAGCCATACATCCATACATCCATCCATACATGCATCCGTACATCCATACATCCATACATCCACCCATACATCCATACATCCATCCATCCAACCATACATCCATACATCCATCCATACATCTATACATCCATCCATCCATACATCCATCCATCCATCACCAGTAGTTTAGGCGGTTTTATAGAAATAAAAGAAGATAGATTTTTTTTTAATGTCGTAAGTTGGCTGTATGTAATTTTTCCTTTGTCAGTTTAATGTTAGTAAGCAAATTTAAAAAGTTACAGCAGCGGACAATAATGGTTTTTCATACTTACTTTTATGGCCTAGGCCAAGAAGTAATGTAGGGAGCCATAAACAACAAACTTCATGGCTTCATTTCGTGACATTAACGCATACATTTCAAAGCATGTTTGAGAAAAAATATTTTTATTACTTCCACGTTTCTACCCACATTTAGGTGGTCTTTGGGAAACGAGTGTGAAAAGCACAAAACTTACAAGTTTACGCTACAGCTTGGCTATCTTGAACTTCTAGGATTTTGCTTACTTCTTAAAATTCACTTTACACTCTATTATTAATCGTCAAGCTAGTTTATGCAGTATGCAGTCAAGATCGTTACCAAGGTGACAAAAAATTCTATACGCCTCTATGCCGCTCCCACTAATCATATAAGGTTGGTTGGTGTTTACATACAAGGTGAAATTTAAATTGTAACAAGTACAAAATTAGTAAATATTTCAAACTCAGTTATTGCTGGGCAACATAATGCCATTGTCATAACTCAATTGTTAATATTAGTCTGAAAAAATTAAGAATGTTCATAATTTGTTGAAATGAAATCACAAACTCATTGTATGGTCATCTCAAATTAAACAAGACTAACAAAAATAGTTGAGTTTCAGTGCATTATATTGTCTAGCATTAAGTAAGTTAGAAAAAAGTATCACGATTTAAATTTCACTGTATATTTTACTATAGTCGACCAATAAATTCCTTTACTACCCTAAACTAAAAAAGTTTAGATACTTTACTAAATAGTAGGTAAATAATGTATACAAACATCAGCTACCAACACGGCCAAAAACTATAGCGTCGGGTTATTGGGTTAACCAGCCAAATGCAATATTTGTAATTGACTTTCACGCGTCACATTTACGACGTACTCTTTAGTTTAGTCGCATAATATGGAGTTTGTTGACATAAAGTACCTAAAACTTTATAGTATATGGTTCAAAGTCAGTTGTATCAAAGGCTATATTGTCACACACAAGTCAATTTAACAATCAGGGCCCAATTGCATAACAAAGTACAACTGTAAAACAATTTATTTGGAACAGACGTTTTATTAAATGAAACAAATAACAATAACTGGATAGCAGGGAAAAATACTCCACACGGATATCCGCGGTAGGAGGCGGTACTGTCACGGGTGCCGTGGTAGTACGTAGAGGAGAGATGTGTCCGTCACGGGTCGCCGCGGTGGACTGGCGAGCTGCTTTTTCTTTTTTTTTTGACTGACTGTTGCTGTTAGCCTCGACGGCTTTTGGGTGTATTTTCAGAGCGACTTTTTTGGACGTCCCAAGTCAATTAAAAAAAAAACCACTCAAAAAATGAAAACCACACAATTTTATATACATTACACACAATAATACAATGAGTTTTAACATTACAAACATTGTTGACTTCAATTAAGACTGCATAAAAAATATCCAAATCTTAGAAACACTAACTGCAGTAAGTCTGTGAGGCCTGTCCCACACGCGGTTTTGTTGAATCAATTGAGCATAACTTTGTGTCTATGTGTCACTTTTCGACTTAATATATATCAAAATGAAGCTAATTACATAACGCATTCGATTATAACTTTTGTATACTAAATACAATTTTATTTAAAAATAGGTTGGCCATAATGTGTTTGTCCCACCTCTAGCTACCAATATTACCTTGCGCAAATACCTGCTAATATCTCATCGGTGAAGGATCATATCGCCATTTTCACATTTTTATGGAAGAGTACGTTAGTTGTGCTCCAGTTGTCACGTGGAGTGGACGTCCTACTACTGAGTTTTGTGTGCCTACCAAGGTGAGTCTTTCGCGCGATGTATTTTGGTTCGCTTAAAAGTAAATTCCGTGGATTCCTGTTGTACGATATATAATGGTTTTAATTAAATAGTTAAATTTTTATTTACTAGTTGACTTAGTCCTTATTTCAAAGTAAAGAGCTTATATTAATCATGTACAGTGGTGGTCATACAATTAAGAACGATTTGAAGTTTCCGATTTTTTTTTATCTAAATCATGTCATATGTCTAGTTGTGTTCCTTCTTAGAAGTAACAAGTTATGTTATAAAATAGCCACATGGATAGAGCAAACGGGATTAAGAATAATAGTGTATAATTGCTAACATTTTTTTTTACAAATTTTATTTGTTCTCTATACTAATAAATTCAAATAGTAATGAAGCTGGACAAATAATTAAGAACGATTTATTAAACTGCTCGAGAGTTGTTTTATATGAAACTTAGATTAAATAAATCATATTAATGTGAAGTTGGTATAGAAAAAAAAGCAATTTAATACATTTGAACTAAAATTAATAGTTAGTAGCATGTCCACGGCTTTTAATTATGGCTTTACACCGGCGAGGCATTGAATCTATCAATTTTTGACATTTCGCAAGAGAAATAGAGTTCCATTCTTCTAAGAAAACGTCGTACAGCTCTCTCAAATTGCCACACTGTCGATTTGAAACCTTTTTCTTGACTTCGCACCAAAGATGATCTATTGGGTTAAGATCTGGGCTGTTGGCTGGCCAATCTAAGACTGAAACTGATTGTGATGTGAGGAATTCCTTAACGGTGCGTGCAGTATGCTTTGGATCATTGTCGTGCTGGAATGTCCAAATAACCGGAAGCACGTCTTCGGCATATGGTAACATTGTTTCTTGCAGTATATTTTTGTATTGGAATTGATCCATGTTTCCTTCTATCAGCCTAACAGGTCCAACGCCATGTCCAGAAAAGCACCCCCAAATTTTCACATTTCCCCCGCCATGCTTTAATGTCACTTTTGTGTACTTTGGGTCGAATGCTTTATTCGGAGAGCGTCGTACATATCGTTTTCCATCAGAACATACCCTATTTATTTTTGTCTCGTCAGAAAAAAGAACGTTTTTCCACTGTCTGACTGTCCAGTTTTCATACCTTCTTGCAAATGCAAGTCGGGCTTGCCTATGACATCGTTTCAACATAGGCACCTTTCTTGCTATCCTTCCGTTCAACTTATTTTCTACCAAACGCCTTCGAATAGTGCGTGCAGAGATTGCTGAAGGGTTGTTTTCGCCAAAATATTCTTTTCTCAACTCATTAGACCCTTTAAAAGGATTTTGTTTTGCCAAACGAACGATATTTCGATCATCTCGACGAGATGACTTTCTCTGTCTAGGTCCACGCGGAACGTTTGAAGTAGTTTGATACATGGAAAAATGCTTTACGGCATGGAAAACCATTGTTTTTGTACATTGCAGATGGTCGGCTATCTTTTTATACGACCAATTCTTCTCGCGAAGTTTTATTATTACTTCTCTTGTAGATTTATCACAACTTTTATTTTTCCCCATTGTTGTTATACGAAGTAATCACTTTTAAGACTTTAACAGCGCGAAATAGCGCCAAAATTATACGAATAATAATCTACAACCACAGAGCCACACAGTGTTCTCTAATTAAATTTGAAAAAATAATAAACTATTCAGCGTTCTTAATTACGTGACCAGCCAGTAAGTACTAATACTAGGTTCAGATCGAATGTATAAAGTTTCTCTATTAATTTTTTAGCCAACAATGTTGCATAAATGAATGTACCGGTAGTACGGAAAAGTTTTGCAATACCGAGAGAAATAAAAAAAATACGGGCAATTAGTTATACTTGTTACTTTGAAAAAATCATCTCAATAAATAATCGTTCTTAATTATATGGCCACAACTGTATATAGTTTAGCAGTAATCGCAAAAATACCTAATTGTCGTAATCCTCCGTGGCGTAATTTCGATGGCATTTTTGTCCATCGAAATTACAGATATGGCAGCGAAATTACACAACATGACTTATCTCGCAAAACACACGAGTACACCTCGACGTTTCGACCACATTACAGTGGCCGTGGTCACGAGTAGACCTCTAGTCTGTATTTACGTGACCACGGCCACTGTAATGTAGTCTAAACGTCGAGGTTTCATTTACCAACTGTTTATTTTTTCTGAAACTGTTAACTTTTCAGGATTGTTATAAAACAAACCTTACGTAACCTAACCTACAGGATAGTCCTAAAATATATCCTAAATAGTTTACAGTTTCAGAAAAAATAAACAGCTGGAAAATGAAACATTTGCCAAATTAATCATTTGGGAAAAACATAGTTGCGAAACGGCAGTACCCGGTTACATTAATAATAAGTTTGTAACCATGTTGATTGTGATATTTTATATTAATAATGACACATTCGAAATTATATAATATTTCTCACGTATTGTTCCTAAGAAAAACTTAAATAAATAGTTTTCCACTTTAATTTAATGTTTTATTAATCTAACTATACACGAATATGTACACGTATATAAATTTAATTATAGTTACATACATAAATCATAGTAATGGTTTATAATTTTGTACTTATTTCCTATGTAATTAATAAAGACGTAATTTCGCTGTCACTATAGTAATTTCGATGGTGCTTTTTTTTTCAATGTCGAATAACTACTAAATTATTGACTTTAAATTGGGGCCTTTTATAGCATTGAAATCCTAATCCGAAGGAGTATCTCAACGAGTGATCAATTTTACCAAAAGTAAAAAAAAAATTTTGCCCACGGAAATTACGTAAAAAAAATATTTCAAAAATCCACCCTTTTACAGCTTACCGGAGAGATCGCGAGCCGCCAGACGGGCAGCTCAGCAAGGGGTGGTTTTCTTAGCATGCCAAAGGGCGCTCCTATTGAGCCGACCTCGGACTTTGGACGCTAAGTAGAGATTTGCAAGCAATCGGATTTTGGCGAGCTGCGCCGCGGTGGTCCGTTTTATACCGGCCGGGCGCTTACATGTGTGCGTGTCGACGCGGAGGCTGGCTGTGCGTGTGCTCCGGCCGTATTCGTCGTCTAGCAGGAGTTACTTGCTACACAACTAATATTACAAGCGGAACTCCCTTTCTAGTTAATATAACTGGAGCGAGAGTTCCGCTTGTAATATTAGTTGTACTTTGTTATGCAATTGGGCCCAGCCTTTTTGTTTTTAGTCTGATGTACGAACTGGCATAAAAAGTGGTAAAGCATTTACTTGGTCGACTATACAGGTATTTATGCCTTCGACTGTACTATTGTTAATCTGTGCCATGTCAGGGAGCCGCCGCGGCGGACGGCGCCGGCGCCGTACGGGCGGCCCGGCGACACGCAGATGCTTCTCGACGCGCACTCGTGAGTACCCATGAGTTCCATGACAAAGGGTCAAAGGTAACAGGGTCATAGGGGAGGGCAGTGGGTAACAAGTAACAAGTGCAAAAGAATCTTGATTAAACCAAAAAGTGAGAGGAAAACTGTCGATCTATAAGTACTTGTTTGAAACACATTATATTCATGCACTGCAATTTTCTGGCATTCTAAATTGTTTACTTAAATACATACAAGGTCAAATCTTGACCTTTGACGCGATCGTGTATATCCTTTAAGAACATGGGATGCGAACTATTTCTCCAAACAGGCGTAGTCTCCTGTTTCCTCCCTGGATAATGGCATTAGACCAAATATCTTTTACCACAAAATCTATATCCACCACGGGGGAACGTATCAAAATATATAAAGTTTAAAACGAATAATGGACGAAATACATAATGGTCATAATATGTACTAAAATTTTCTATGAAACTATTGATAAAACGAACTTTTTTAATTGTATAATCTATAGATTGGTTTAGGTTAGGTTAGGTTTATTTTATGAAAATCCTGTAAAGTTGAGAATTTCCAAGAAAATTGCATTATATCAAATGACCATTATGTATTTCGTCCATTATTAATTTTAAACTATATATTTTGATACGTACCCCCACCACGGCAATGCCTCTATGTTTCTTTTTTTTCTATATTCCAATTAGTATAAGAAACTATGAAAGCCTTCAGAAACTATGAAAAATGCCCAATCTTGACATCATTTTCAGACAATCATTTAGTCATAATAAAATAAGTACGTAGGTAGGTAAGTACTCATATTAAAATTAAAACGAAAACACAAAGGGCATAGCTAAAGCCTTCCTCTAAATTATATTTAAAAAAAAAATTGTCAAGCTTTGAGGAGAAAATGGGGCACTACGAAATGCTGTTTTGATTAATTTTAAGTATATGTACCTCTGAACGGTCTGAACTGCAGTTGTCCCTTTCCTACTGAACCTATACGGAAGGGTTGCAGCGAGAAAGCGACATTTAATTAAAATACCTATTTCTCAAAAGACTCTCAGGCATCGTATCATCAATCATCATAAATACATAGCTGCAGCATCAGCGTTGTGTCCAGATGCAAGGGCGAGGCGGAGGAGCGGTTCGGGCGCGAGCTCTACGCACACACACATGCGCACGCGCCGCGCGACCTGCACGCACACGCGCACACGCACCTCGCCGAACACGAACACGAGTAAGTACGTACTCGCCCCGCAGACTCTTACAAAAGTACCCCTAAGTCCCACTTCGCAACTGGTTACGAAGAAAGTCATTTGACACATTTCCTTTTCTGAAACCAGACAAGTTGTTCCTACAGGAACTTCGATCGCATACAAAATAATAGTCAATTCCGTCTTTCAGAACCCTTAGTTTATATCAGTTATGAAATGTAATTATTCGGTCTTTGTGTTGTATTTTTTCCCTCCCTACTAGCTCTGTCCTTGTGATAGTTTCGAAGAATTCCTTCTCAGCGTATCGTTATGATCTTCAACAAATGTTTGTCAAATTTCAAATCTCTGACTCCAGCGGTTTAGGCTGTGTGTTGTATGTCACCCAGTTAGTCGCATTACTCTTTAAATTTAAATGTTTAATTTAAATCATAGGTTCCGAGGACCTTTTCGTGGGGGCGGTAGCAGATCACAAATAGCACAAGAGAAAGGGACAATCAATTTTAAATTTCAGATAATAGACAGACATGTGCAATTGAATGGAGCGTTGGATTTTTTTTCTTATAAAAGGGACGATAGTCCATAAAAGGTTGGGAACATAATGATTTAAATGGTTGTCAAGCATCGAACCTACTCAAGATAGGTAAGATGCGACGAATCGGTAACCTTTACAATGAGAGCTCAGAATCTACTCTATATGTTTAATCGTGCCATAGAGGGGGTTTTCTTGTTCAGGCCATATAAATGCGTGGGCGAGGGCGGAGCAGGGGCTGCGGGGGGCGCGGGGCGCGGCGCCAGCGACGAGGAGGCGGTCAGCTCGTCGCAGCCGCCACTGGCGAGGCATCACTGGGACAAGATGGGTGAGGATTCTACCAGCAATACTCTCTTCCTTAGGACTTTGGTTCCCAGGCATGACGTCTGCCAGGAGAGAGATATCTCTATCGCAACCTTTCCCCGCAAATGCATTGGTGGATATAAGTATGTGATTTGGGACCAAAATGAACTACAACCCAAGCTTGCTCACTCTGAGAGTGCTTATTTATTTTATTTATTTTCAATAAAAACATTACAGTGATCGGAACGCTAAAATTTAACAAAATTTGTAAAGCTGATATTAACGAGAATTTACAACCAAGAAAAATAAGAATATTATTGGCTGATTAGTGTTCAATTTAACTCTATATCGAAATCTCAGATTTTCAGTAGTTTATTAATATTTTCATGTCTGTAAGCACTAAACAAGTTTTGTTAAGTTTAGCTCCCAGAGTTCCGATCACTAAACATTACACAGTATTACAGCTAAAAACTAATGTACTACCAACAGCCTACACTCAACAGTAGAACGTAAAAAGCGATCAAAAATACTAATTAATAACTCCGTTCAGGCGGCAGCAGCAGCGCGTGCGCCGGGCGCGCCGACGCGTCGTCGCCGCACCAGCTCGTGTCCACCACACACGCCGGTACGCACTTATAAATACTGTCAGCTTTTCCGTTTCATGTTCTCTTACTGTTCTTCACAAACCAGTTACCTACACAAAGTAACAAACCAGTATAAGTGACATGTACTTATTCAAAATCACTAAGCATTAGCTACTAAGCCCTTGTAAACCCAGCTTTAATAGCAACAAAAAGGGATGTTGACACCATTAAAAAAAATCGAAGACTTCAGTAAGAAAACCGCTTTACTTTAACCCTGAAAACCAGATAAATTTTCGACTAACTGCAAAATTAGTTTTTTATTTTATTTAAAAGCGGATAAATAGTTTGTTGATTGAGTTGGCGAACAAGTGACGTCATAAGTTGCTTTTGCCATTCAAACTCTTTGGGAGAATTGTGTTTTGACAGCTCCTAAAAAGTGCGTCAGATAATTGGTGGTGTCAACATTGGTGGTGGCAGTTAATGTGTACACAGTGTGAGTGTTAATGTGTACAGGCGGCGCGGGGGGCGCGGGCGGTGCGGGCGGCGGGCGGCGGGGGGCGCTGCAGCTGTGGCAGTTCCTGGTGGCGCTGCTCGGCGAGGGCGCGCGCTGCGTGGCCTGGACGGGACGCGGCCTTGAGTTCAAGCTGCACGAGCCCGAGGAGGTGAGGTGCAATTGCTTAACCTTTTCGACGTCAACGACACATACACGTACGTATATCAGCACCGCAGGTTCTACCCACTTGTAGTCATTGCGTGCAGAGCGAAATCTACCTACATGCATTTCTGTAGGGTTCAACTTCGCGTGTGACATTCCGATGTCATGGCGTATGAGTGAGAGCTGTTGTAAAGCCTGACCAGAAATATAAAAAAAAAATATATATCACGGGACAATTCACACCAATTGACCTAGTCCCAAAGTAAGCTAAGGAAAGCTTGTGTTATGGGTACTAGGCAACGGATAAACATACTTATATAGATAGATACATACTTAAATACATATTAAACACCCAAGACCCGAGAACAAACATTCGTATTTTTCATACAAATATCTGCCCCGACGCGGGAATCGAACCCGGGACCTCAAGCTTCGTAGTCAGGTTCTCTAACCACTAGGCCATCTGGTCTTCTATATATGAGCATTGTCAAGAGGGCGCTACTATTTTCATTTGTGTAAACATTTTAATATAGTCTGAGCAATGTGGATTGGCAACTCGTTATTTTGACTTAAGTACCTACTTTTATTCACCGTAATCAAAATCAGAATTCAAATTCGGTGTCCATAGGGCAAGTGGCTTCAAATGGAGACCCAGAAATTAGTTCCAATTAAATCCGCAACATGGCGCATGGTCATATATTACTGGTCAGGCTTTATTTGACAGAGCGTTGAAAAGGTTAAGTTACGTGGGACGGGGGCGCGTCGCAGTCGCACAGCCCCTTTAAGCATTCCATACTAATAGAAGAGACGGGGCGGAGACGCGGCCTGCGGACTGCGACGCGCCTCCGTCCCACGCCTCTTCTGTGTGGCTTGTGTCTGAGACAGAATGTGCGGGAACGAAGTGGGGAGGTATGACAGCGTGGGCAGGGGGAAGGCGCAGCAGCTGCAGCAAATCCTCATAACCCTACTCGGGAAGGGTGCGCGGTGCATCGTGTGAGCTCGGGCTCGAGTTCAAGCTGTACGACTTGTACGAGTCAGAAGAGGTGAGGCAGGGTGAGCGGGTGTGTGAGCCGGCGGGGGAGAGAAGGCAGCGTGTGTTGACTCTACGGGCGTCTCAACCGCTGTCAGTGCCTAACCAATAATATTAACAAATGTATAATTCATTATCATTGATTTTTGTGTGAAATACATAGGATACCTAGGGATAGTAGCCGTTAAAGTTATATTAAATTTAACGATTTTACTAACCGAGAAATGAATAGTCTCCAGATCAAATAACTATGTGAAATCTTGTACTGCATGAACACCTTAAGATTAACAGCAATAGTCGACCAAGTAAGTGCTTTACCAATTCCAGTTCCTACATGAGAACAAAAACAATAAGGGGATTGTTACATTGACTCGTAATTTAAACTGGCTTTTGAAGTTTTAAGCCATACAACTGCCGTTGAACCTTAGGGTGACAAACGAATTACTTGGTCGACTTTACCTTGAGTTATTCTGTGTGCCCGTGTTCCGGCTGACGTGTGCGCGTGCGCAGGTGGCGCGGCGCTGGGGCGCGCAGAAGAACCGGCCGGCCATGAACTACGACAAGCTGTCGCGCTCGCTGCGCTACTACTACGAAAAGGGCATCATGCAGAAAGTCGCGGGTACATTCATATCAACATACCTTATTCTTAATCCTACCTTCTTTTAGTCTGATTATACCTAGACAAGTTGATGTTTGACACGCCGAAACTCCGTTGCAGGGAACTTTTGCTGTCTTTATGCAGTTTTTTCAGGTAAGTGCGGCTAATGCTAGTCAGGGTTCTACCGATTGTCACGCACGAACTTGTCAAGGTATATAAAGCTCATAAAATTACTATTTTACTTATACTTCGTTTAATTTAAGGTTTGAATTAACGGTCAAATTGTAACACACGTTTCTCGGTACTTCGAACACAAGTGGACTAAAAATACCTACATGTACATTTATTAGCGGTATTTATTATGTTTTCATTATAGAAGTTAACACAATTTTAAATAGTTTCGTTGTTTCATTTAAAAACGTGTAAATTTTACCGTTAAATTTCAAATGTTAAAATAAAAATGGCGTATTGGTACTATCTGTAAATTATTCCTAGCCTACAAACTTCTTTCGTAACTTCGTAGGTTCGAAGAAGGAAAAGTTAATTTCGTATTTATCTGGAAATTATAACGTCGCAACTTCGTAGTTACAAAGTAGAATTTTTTTCCGGGTACCTACTTATCACTAGAGAAAACATAGCTAGATAACGCAACAGGATCTACATTTATGTGTCCCGTGAGGCAATGACTCAATAGTTCAAAATTCTTCCAAAAACAACCTGGCTTGGTGTAGCTTAGTTCAGAATTTCAGTCCTGTTTGCTCACGAAAATGTACTCATCCTCATTTTAAGATTATACAATACAACTACACTTTATTAAACGCTACACGCCAGAAGATTACGAGGCGCGAGGCCCCTCAGATCGTGGACGGAGAGTACGGTGACCCACACCGCCTCCGCCCAACGCCGCCTTTAGCTATTAATGTAAGCATATGCTAAGCTCAGTGTGTACGTGTCGGCAGGCGAGCGCTACGTGTACAAGTTCGTGTGCGACCCGGAGGCGCTGTTCAGTATGGCGGCGCCGCGCCCGCGCTCGCCGCCGCCGCCGCCCGCGCCGCCAGGTCAGCCCTAACACCCTAACACTCACTATGAGTCTATAGGCATAACTTTCTAACCTGTTAAGTAATAATAGGGATATCGGTAATGATATCCTCGCCCTCCGTCTAACTGATTCCTGAAAACACTGCACACTCTCCACCTCGCTTGTAAAGACCACGCGACTGGCGTAAAAACGAAGCAAAAAACTCTCGCCGCGCCGCTGGACGCCCTTAGTCCTGACGAGCCCATTAGCATAAAACATCTAGTTGTCAATGTGAACTGTTAGAGCTATTTGGAAAAATCTGTGATTATTTAAGACTAAGTACTTGCTCTTCCGCACTCCTAATCCCATGGAAATTTGGTAAAAATCCATCTGTATTACATCTGACTAATATTATAAATGTGAAAATTTGTATGGTAGTTTGTTACTCTTTCGCGCTAAAATGGCTGATGAAATTTCACACACAAGATTAACAAATAAGACACTTTTATACCGGAAAATTGTATAGTTCTCGCGGGATAGTAGGTACGCCTTCTAGTTCCAGCGACTTGGCTCTAAGGGCCACTTGCACAGCTTGGGTTAAAACATTAAATTGGTAACCTGGGTTAAGATAGACAGTTCCATACATTTTGACACTTGTTAACCCTGGGTTAGCTTAGCAGTTAACTCGGAGTCAAGTAGCTAATCTAGGTCCGCGCAAGCCGGCCTAAGTGACCTAAGTGACGCAGTTTCCGTTGCAGGCACGTACGACGTGCTGACGCAGCTGTACGGCGTGTACCCGCAGTGGGGGGCGGCGGGGGGCGCGCCCCCCCCTGCGCCCGACTGCCGCCGCTACTGCCCGCACGAGCCCTGCGCGTACGACGCATGAGGACAGACAATCTGTGTGAAGCTACAATGCGGATAAACCAAGAGTTTCATCTCCCAAGCACCTTTTATCTACCTATATAGAATTTACGCAATTGTAATTATGAAGGATTGTAGGCCGCAGGTTCAGGATGGATGCAAGTCACTTCCAACCGTAATGATTGGGCATCAATGAGGTAGGCCTATGTCCAGCAGTGGACGTCCCACGACCGAAATGATGATGATGAAATATGAAGGAGCGCCTGATGAATGACTCGTCCCAAACATCTGATCCTGCTTTTAGACTTTATGCTGGCACTGCACGGTGGGCCATCGCGATGGTCCGCTATGATGAGCCAGCGTGTTGTGGGCATAGTGTGTGGATGGCTTATGGCGCGTGCGATGGTCGTGGGATGGCGTCGGTGTCGGTTTTTCGCCGCACATCAAAGGTAACGTTAAGATTACAACTGAACGTCGCCATCGTGTAGATGCGTTGCAGCTATCGCTGGGCCATTGCACCGACCATTTAGTGGCCCATCTTGTAGAGGACCTATTAGGTTTGGTCACCTGTGCATACCTACATCTTATCACACACCCTTATGTTTAAAGGGAACGAGTGGTAACTGGATTTTGTAACTGATTTCGAAGCGGGAGAAATATTAGAAAATTTTGGTTAGTTATCTGTTCTGGATACGAAACGGGTCATCCCATTTCCCAATTCGAAACCAGTTGCCAAACTTGGTTGTGAAATAGGGCTAATCGGTTTGTTACCCGTGTTGTGCAGTCCATAAGGCACAGAATACTGAACGAACTAAATCCCAATTATCCAACTTGAGATAATGTCTAGAAAAACAACCAAGGCTCATTTTTAGTCAAACAAAACATGCAAAAGTCATGCATGACAACGGACTGCGAAGTACAGGTAAAGTTACTGTGTATTTTAGTATAATAGGCAGATGGATTTAAAAAAGGTAACAATTACAAAAGTTTAGATAGAGCAGAATAATAAAATAGTGGAAATTAACTGACGGCTCCACTTTTCGCAACTGTTACGTTGGTCCATGTATTTAAAAAAATGTACAATTTCAAATGAACGCGTCGCTTTTATAAAAAAAAAGTGACGCATTAATTTTAATTAGATTACATGCCGAATTCTGGAGAATGACTATTTTGAAAAATACTTATTATACTTGACTGTGGACCGATTACCGACTATATCTTGCCAGAGGGTTGAGAACTACTTTGTCAGTCAATTTCGATCTCAATCTGAAACTTGACTTTAATATTCTAAAATCCCATATTTATATATCTTCTACGGAAAATAAGTAAGCGGTAAGCATGTGGCTTCTGCCACAGACAGTCATGATTAAAAAAATAGTTAACTAATGTTTGTTAACGCCCTCTAGCTAACAATATCGGCAAACATTACAAGCCCCCGCTCCACACAATAGCGCTATTACCCGATATCGCCATCACCATTACCTGATTGCCCGCGGCAAATACTGCCGAGTCACGGCAAATAGCGGCGATCAGCAAACACTTTATTGATTGCTCAAACCAATTAATCGAGTTAATAGTTATAACTCCGCTACGCATTTAAATGAATCGAATTATTGACTGTAATTCCTTTAACGGAACTATTGCCATTCCTGATAGTGTACATACCTTCCGTGGAAATGATATTTCTAAACAAAGATTTTGAGAAAGTTCTCATTTCGATAAAGTGGGTCTTATGAGCCTAAGCCACTGTCATATTGTTCCAGGTTGACTTAGGAAATGTATAGTTAAGTGATTAAGTTTGTCTCCTAGAGACCGTGTCGTGTAAATTATGCTATGTAGTACTAAGTAATTGATCTCATAGGTTATGTATGCTTGACAGGGCGTATAACTAAAGCGCGGGCGCTTGCCTTCGCTTTCACTATCTCCTTCTGTCACCATCTTATACTGTATGACAGAAGGGAATAGTGAATGCGAAAGCAAGCGGCAGCGCGTTAGACAATAAGCGTACAGATATTGTTTACATCATTATGACAATTGAACGCACGGTTGACCCTAAAGTAAATAATTTATCATAATATTTAACGGTTTTTGTAAGCAATAACAAATATTCCTACCCTTGCGAATTCACTCAGAATATCTAAATAAACTATTTCAGTCGTAATTTTGGGGGGTAACTGGTAACGGTAGCTAATGCCCCGAAGGTAACCACGCCTGTCTAAGAAGCATGTCAGTTACCACTTGCAGTGCCAGGTACCTACATAATGTCAGACTGATGTAAACGATCTCTGCTTGGAACGTAGCATAAGATGTACATTATAGCGATAGTTTTGTTAACTAAGAAAACCTGTTGCGCCGCTGGGAATAAATTGGTTAAATCTTTAATAGACAGTTTTAATAAAAGTGCAAAACAATGTAGTACCATAATATATGCGCATGCACTTTACTTTAACACTGTCTTAAAAAAACAGTCAATAAGTTTTTATAGTTACTGTGTAGATTTCAATGATGTTTCTTAATATTTTTAATACAAATTGAGAACCTCCTCTTTTTTTTTGAAGTCAGTTAATAATGAGTTAACTGTCAATGTATACATACTGATAAGGGCCCTAGGTAATAGTTAGTGTTTTGCTCGAGATACGTGCAATGGCACGGCAGCTGATATTCATTTGAAAGCACAATATCAGAGAAAAAAATCCTCATATCAAGTAAAAAGCGTTTTTACCATCTTGTGCCATCGTTCTATACCTGTCACATATTGTAGACTTTCGGAAAAAATCAGTGCTCTTTCAAGTACTGACCCGACTATGAGAGACCACTCAGCGACACTTCTCGAGGTCCCGGCGCCGTCCCAGCGGCCGCAGTAGGGTACACAAACAGAAGCAATTTCGTCAATAAACATTATAAATAATTATTGTTTGGTTTTATTCATATCTTAAATCGATCTGGATTGATTTCTATGCTCAGACTGTTAATTTTTCGTTCATTTGGAGTGGAATGAATGATAATATCCAACATCGTTGGATCGGTTCACTAATGAATTCAATCGGCATTTTTGTTTCACTTTCCTTTCAGACAAGTCACTTTGAGTGAAAGATGCAAGATGAAACAAGAAAATGAAAGAAAAATCAGCTCTCTACCTTTCTGTCCAGAATGATGGACTGAACTAACGCTAGAATTAACGTGTAATCGTTGTCTATAGAACAAATGGGACCTAGGGAGGGGAGCAGTAATGGACAAGAACTAATTATGAACATTTTTTTTTCGTAAACCCAAATTTTAAGAAACGGACACTACATTTTTAAGCTATCAACACTATACTCAGATAACTGATACAACATATCTGGTACATAACTGGTAAAGTTTATGAATGGTGCGTTATAAGGCATTGAATCTTTGCTGTCCATTACTAGGTACTACTGTGCTTAACTTGTCCATGATTGGTGCCGTCACTCTACCTCTTTTTTATTAAATAAAACTACAAGTTAAAATTCGTAAACACAACATTATATTTATATCCATACCTACACTAAAGCGCCGCGCTGTGGCATTAGGGGCTATCAAAGCAGTACAGTTCATTCTCCGCTAGTGCCACCGCAGGCATGTACAGAGAGTATACAAAAATAACAATACAATTACAGCACCTTTATCTACTGATTATGGAGTTCAGTTTAACCGGTATCATATACTTATTTAAACAATCACTACACAGAATCTACACTATGACGCATTTCGCAACCAGTTTCATAAGAAGACTAAAATGTGTCACACATGACATTTAATACAGTCTTAACTCAAAAGCGCATTTTTTAGTTAAGTTTGCCTTAGGATAGGGTATTTTTTTCCATTGGTGAGCAAGACCGTCATATTTTTAACTCATTTCATTTTAAGAGTTTAAAATATAACATACTTAACATACAAGGTTTCCAATTCGCAACCGGGTTTTGTAAACAATTTCAAAGTTACATTAAACTTGTACAGTAACCAGAGCACGTTTCTTTGAAATCCAGTTACGAAAAGAGAAAAATTTTACATTGTAGCATCGTGGTTACGAAAATGTTTAATTCCCATTTTATAACCGGTTGTAAAAATCTACCGAAAACTAGTTACGAAATAGGCGCCATGTCTAGTCAAAAAATAAATTCTGTAGAATATGGAATAACTTTTTGCTTTTGTCTACCATCGACACAAAGAATCAATTCTGTTATTCTGCTATAGGTATTGTTAGATTTTTCTTGGGATTCACAGATTACTTATTTTTGATAGTTTTGCTAAAGAACAGAGACATAGTACGTGGAACTTAACCATTTCTCTGGCAGTGATAGTTTGATTAAATCCTAAATAACAGATGACGATCACCGTCGAAGGGGTGAAGGGCGGCTTCCCACCAGAGATTTGCTATGCAGCTATGCTGTGAGGATGTGAAAGCTACGCCAGGCAACGAGTCTGGGCCCGAAACAGGGGCAGACTCGTGGTCACACCAGGTTGTCACACCACTATATAGAGACTTATCCTATCGCTTTCGTCGGAAATTCGTCAGAAATCATTTTATTCCGCAAAAGTAGGTTGGGTTCGTTAGATTTCTATAGATGCCCGAACGGCAAATAGGCTAGAAATAGGAGCCGCTTCGTCGAATAGCAATGGTGTGACAACCTGGTGTGACGACGAGTCTGGCCCCTACGAAACTATGTGACCGTTCCACTAATGCTATGTCGCCGTGCGATGAAGTGCGCTATGAAAATGAACAGCCGCGAGAAATATGCGGAGCTCGAGCCATGCGATGTATCAACAGTAGGGACCAACCACAGCACGCATCTTCTGTACCTATATAATAATACTTAACTATAATTTCAATACTAGAAGAAAATAAACCCGCCTGAATAATCTTCGTTCCCATGGGAAATCCAGGAAAATATATACCCCATGTCACTCTCGGTACTAAGACGAATCTAATGACACCTCACACTTCAAAATCCATTGAGCCGTTCAGGCTGCAGGGCGTGCCAAAGAATGATACATTCGTATATACATACATGCATAAATACATACGCTCGAAAAACATTACCCTCCTTCAGCAGTCGGGTGAAAAGCAACCGTTACTGACTGCTCAAACCACTGGACAGATTTTGCTGAAATTTGGCACGCAAATAGCTATTATGACGTAGGCATCCGCTAAGAAGGGATTTTTCGAAATTCCCACGAGATAGGGAATAAATGGGACTTATATTTTCACTTCCAAGTGGCCATATCTCCGTAACTGTAATTATTAGAGACTTCAAATTTGGCTTATAAGTAGTTAATTATGATAAAAAACAAATTTTAGGATTTTTGGAAAATTCCACGGGATAAGAAAAAACGGGATTTATGTATTAACTAACTGATAACAATGATGAAATGATGATGACGATGGATTTTAGTATTTTGCTTTATTGATTGAGATGAAGGTTTAAATTTGAATTCTGCGCGAAGTCGTGAGCAAAAGCTAGTTTCATATAAAAGACTAGCTTAGCTGAACCCGTTTCCACCAGTGCTATATGATTGGTGGATATCAGACGCATCCATAGCAACGTGGCATAGCCCATCTCTGGTGGGAAGACGCCTGAAGGACTGAACTAACATTCTGCGTGAGGTATCACATAATACTTTAGAGCGCACTCAGACAGAAAGCAGTCTGGAGTTCCAAGTTCGGCGTTCAGAGTTCTGTGTTTTGACCGCTCGAGAGTTCCAGTCGCCTGCTGTGTGCGTTATCGTAAGAGACTCGGTACATTCGAAAGAACGCAGAACTCTGAACGCGGAACTCGGAACTCCAGAAAGCTCTTTGCCTGCGCGGGCTCTTATCATTACATTAAAATTAGTGCAATGCCCACTTGTTCGTTGTCTTTAGCAATAGAACTAAAACAATCTTGATCGCATTTTACTGAAATTACGTTTACAAAATAAGTGACAGCAAGCTACAGTTAACACCTCCCTTGTCCGGGTGCCCCCAATGAGGGATCATGAAGCTTTTTTTCATAAGTCCGTGCTTCTACGATGAGGTCACAACTTTAAAGACAACGTCAAAGTTGAAGCACGCTTGGAAGTGTGACTTTTTGAACTCATTTTTAACCCCCGACACAAAAAGAGGGGTGTTATAGGTTGACCGCTATTGTGTGTGTGTTTGTCTGTGGCAACATAGCTTTTAAATGGGTAAATCGATTTGGATGCGGATTTTTTATTTGAAAGCAGGTTTCTTGCCGATGGTTCTTAGACATGTTTCATCAAAATTGGTTCAGCCGTTTCAAAGTTATCAGCTTTTTTTGTTAGCTGCGGAAGGGATCTTAGACGCATAATGGGCATTTACTTTATTTTCAAACATAATATGTGACCGAAATTGCGTTTGGGGTATTAAATTTTTTTTCACTTCTCATGCTCTTAAAATGTTACTTTAGTCTCTGCATATCGGGACTAAAGCTCTTTTTTGATCTCTAGGGATTAAAGTAATTTTTTTTTAATTTACTTTGGAAACCCCTAAACTGCCAATCACGGTGTTTGTGGATGGAGGATTATTGCTATTTTCAGTGACTGGGCATAGACAATTTTAAATCTTTCCACAGACCGCAGCGCGCTGCGGACGCTTCGAAGCGCTCCGTAGCGCCCTGCGCTTCGGTCTGTGGAAGCCTTTAGTGCGTGGAAATACCTAACCTCAAAATGACAACTGTATAAAAATATTTTAAAAAATAATTTCGTGAAACACCATGAATAATTACGAATATTAATCTATTTAATTATATTAAAGATGAATTCATTTTATTATGCATACTTAGTCCAATTAGCTATGAAATATTTTTCAAGTTTGAATCTGTTGGCTAAATATGAAAACATTTAAAGCGTCACTCAACAAAAAAAAAACCGCGGAACAAATTTAAATTGCTATTTGAATTCTGAACAGACGTCCATTGCTCGTATTGAGCGTACGTTTTATAAAAGTAATATTGTAGATTAGTATAACTAAAACATCGTTTTTTTCCTCGCATTCAAAGTGAAAAGTAGAATGTTTAACGCGAGACTAAACTGCCATAATGACACGCTCTGCTCGGGTGGCTAAATATCTTGTGTCATTATGGCTTGTTTTAGTCCCTTGTTGAACAATCTACTATTAATTTATAGTTGTGTATGGGGACAGTGAAAGTGTTAAATAACACTTTGATAAAGTCATTTACATTGATATGGTATGGACATGTACCGGTCTTTAGTTTCTGAAAAGCGTTTTTTAGTAAAGACGTCGAGATTTACTTTGTTTCTATTGTTAAGGAAACTTAGTCCGGTATTCGTCCACTGCGAATTGTTTTAAACTTAAATTATTTCAAGTGCGACTGCCACTGCCCACGTATTTCCACACAAAGTAAGTCTAAACATTAGTTTACTACTAATAAAAAAAATATACATATATTAATTTCTGGTACGTCTAAACAAACATGTGCCAATTTTAAGGCAATATTTTCTGTTTCTATTTACACCTAGTCTGTTATTTGGAATTAAATTTTGGGTCAACTTTATACTTACTTACTTAAGTATACATATAAACAAACGAAAACAGGTAAATGATCGAGTATTTTATTGGTTTTCTTTAGGTTTATCAAATATTTTCTTGCAAAAAAACGAAACAAATAACTGGTCTTGAACGCAATTTTTAATTCGCAGTAGACAAATTAAACACTAAAATAATATATTAACAGTACCTACATATAAAAAGAAAAACGCATACAAAAACATCTCGAAGTACAAATAAAAAACATTTCAAAATAACCATTTATAAAATAACAATAACATTTTCTTTAATTCACTAATATCAATATTGCACAGAGATAAACACGGACGCATTCATATTATAATTTGAGTTTCCGACAAACTAAAATACAGTTACTTTTATAAAATTGACAGGTACTTACATCTATTAACTGGCCTATAAGAATGCATCAGTCCACTGAAATCTAGTGCAATACACGCAGCTAAAAGAACATTATAAAGTTTTAATTCTCATTTATTGTCTCTGATTCAGTCCTCCGTACAAAGGCCAGACCTCAAACTAAGAAATCAATTACCGAACTTGGTATCGCGCCGTTCTCCGCATTTGATATGAATTTGAACTGAGAGACAACCCTCTTAAAAGTCTAAAAGAACTGAGTACAGTACGAACGCTCGGTAAAAAGGTGAAACTTCGTCCTCACGGACACGAACAGTCGACTGACATCAAAATCAAAAAACACAGATGAACTGCAGCGCCACAATTCCTAATACGCCACACTGTCTCGTCAAAAACTATCGCGCTCATTATACCGCTGAAAATATGTCCAATGTAACCATGAATCATTTTAAACCGTTTTTAACACATTAGCCAAGCTGCACAGTGAGTATTAATCGTGTATAAACTTCTACACAAATATAAAATATCATTTGTCTAAGCAGAGCAAATAAGGCACCGATTTCATCCGATACAAATTTCAAAAACAGGTACGTGTCAAATTACATAAAAAATTGAGAATGATGGACAAAATACACAATGGTCATTTGATATTCATTCAGAAATTGTCAATTTTACTAAACAAACCAAACCTAAACCAATCTGTAGATTACACGGTCAAAAAAGTTCGTCTAATTAGTAGTTTCAGCAAAAATTATACTATATCAAATGACCAAATTATATATTTTCTCCATTATTCTTTTTAAATATAGTACTTTAATACATTCCCTTTAAAAACAACTATATAACATTTCTCGACAAACTGCGTGCGATCTATAACACACCTACCTGTTGACATATAAGTTCATTTAAATACTTACTGCGAACAATTAGCACACAGAATCATCACTCAACCCACTTCGCAACCAGTTTCGTAAGAGGACAAAAAGTCCACTTATATTTACAGCACAAAGTGAAACATGTGTATTGTGCCAGTGTGCGTCTCACTATCCCACAGCTGGGCATAATTGTCCATTTTATTTTAGTCCCGTCCATAAATCACGTCATATTTCTCACCTTTTACCCATCAACCTCCTCTTGTGATACTTCGTAATTTTTCTACAACTTGATATCTACTTTTGCGCGATTTTTAACAAAATGTCCAAATGTCTCCTTGTGACAGTTGTTTTTCTTTGAGAAGGTCCATCTTTTTTTTCAATTCAGTTATGTATACAAGGTGTTTAAAAATCCGATATTGCTGCAGATGGTTGAGTTAATTTCACTGAACTCTCCTGCAAAAGCTCTTCACTGGAATTTTTACGTACATACAAAAAATCTAAGGAGCATTGCCAGGGGTGTTCTGTCAATGTTATTCAACCATCAGCTGAACAATCCGTATCAATTATATGACACCATATAATTGCTCCATTGACACGTTCGACAGGATTGGTTTCCGGCGTGTATGTACTTGGGTTCCACTTGGTCCTTCTAGCCGGATACCAGTCTCCCTCTCTACTCAGGATTAAGCGTCTGAACCATCGTGGTGGCAACTGGTTTCATCTTCACACTTCATCTCAAGCAGTGTCATTGATGATAACGAATCAATAGTAGCATTCTTGCTCATGTCACGTAGAAGACCTGGCAGCAAGCTCTAAGGCCTGTTAAGGGACTACACAACATAATCATCATCGTCATCATTTTTATCTCCTTGATTTACTTGCCGGATTCTTCTCAACATAAGTTTTTCCGAACCGGCGGTGGATTTTTCGACGTTCATAAGCTAAAATTGACCAAAGATAATTGGCTTTATCTTTGACACATCATCGCCCTTTCCACCAAATGTTTCTTGTGTAGATATTAGTGTATAGTTATCTTTATAGCGATCCAAGTGTCACCGACGGTGCTGGCTGAAAATCTGCGCTGGAGTGCTATAAGCGCCTCAACATTACTGACCCAATTTCCAATTTGCAACCGCAATGACACACTTTGTCCTTCGTGTTGTCTATTTGTAATAGTGTCTTGTGTTATTGTACATGTGTTGTTTCTTTCCTTCTTGACAACCTTTCATCAGCTTCAATCCTCTTCAAGGAGTTTAGCCCTAACGCCAGCAGGCAGCAGGACTACTGCAGGGTGAGGGCGAGGTCCCGGAGGGTGGCTTTGATGGCGTCGTAGGTCGCGAAGGAGATGCCGACGGCCACGGGACCCTTCACCCAGTTCATGCTGAGCCCTTTGAAGAACCCTCGCCAGCCTTCCTCGCTGAAAACCACAAACAAATCCAAACGTAAAAATCACAGAGGGGGGTACTGTAACAACTCGATCCATACTAATATTGTAAATATGCGAAATTACATTTGAAATTTACCATAAGCTTTCCAGTGAAGGTAAGCTGCACACAATTGGGAAGAAAATCAATAATGTGTGTGGAGTTCCCAATCCTCACCGGGTCCGCGTGGGAACCACAGCCTAAGCTTGTCATTCTGAGACACCTGTGCCCTGCAGTGGGACGTATATAGACTAGGATGATGACTTTTTATGTAACTACTAGCGACCCGCCCCGGCTTCGCACGGGTGCAATTATGCATGTATTATACATATAAACCTTACTCTTGAATCACTCTGTCTATTAAAAAAAACCGCATCAAAATCCGTTGCGTAGTTTTAAAGATCTAAGCATACATAGGAACAGACAGGCAGCGGGAAGCGACTTTGTTTCATACTATGTAGTGATGTGCTGACGCAGTTGTGTCGAGGGCAAACCTTCTATGAGCATTTTCACTTTAAATGGCGCTGAAAACTTTTTATAAAATGAGGAAATTTTCGCGTTTTCTTACTCAGAATCAAGACCACTGTTGATTTTGATGATAAACAAAACTTGTCCCTAATTTTGCCATGCAATTTATTGTGCCCGTTTCGTAACGAGCCAGATACAAACTATATGAAAAAAAAGGTTACAAAACCGACTCAAAAATAAGGACATTTAAAGATAACTTTATGAAAATGAATAGTGCTCGTGATTCTGTCTAAAAAAACACCAAAATTACTTCATTTAACCCTTTATAAGGCAGAGGCGATTTAGCGACCACAAGCATTGAGTGGGAATTTCAACCTTATAAACTACACTATACGTCATAATTTCCATTGTAATTATTGAAAATACGACTAGCTTTAAAAATATCCTTTGTCAGGTACGCATTCGACAGCTGCTTTTGATTCTGTGGTAGTACGCTCCAGTAAATGGGGCCTTATAAAGGGTTAAAAAGTTCTCTGCGCCATTTATTGTGGTTATGCCTCTATACAGGGGCGCAGACACTGACCGGTAGACGGTGGCGAGCGTGTCGGCGATGGAGGCGTAGCGGCGCGGCGGCGCGGTCTGCATGCGCCGGCGCACGATGTCCAGCGGGTAGCTGGCCGTCTGGCCGAGCGCGCCGGCCGCGCCGCCGAACGCCACGTTCATCAGCGCGCTCTGCTGCTTGCCGAACTTCTCTGCATCACAAAAAATAAACAAAAAGTTTTTATAAAAAACATTTGACGACCAGAGGCCGTGTTGTCTAACGCTTCTGGCGCTTGCCTTCGCTTTCACCGTCTCTTTCTGTCATCATCTTATACCGTTTGACAGAAAGAAATAGTGATTGCGAAGGCAAGCGTCACAAGCGTTAGACAATAAGCCTGCAGATGGCCTAGTGGTCAGAGAACCTGACTATGAAGCTTGAGGTCCCGGGTTAGATTCCCGTGTCGGGGCAGATATTTGTATGAAAAATACGAATGTTTGTTCTCGGGTCTTGGGTGTTTAATACGTATTTAAGTATGTATCTATCTATATAAGTATATTTATCCGTTGCCTAATACCTATAACACAAGCTTGTCTAGCTTACTTTGGGACTAGGTCATTTGGTGATAATGGTCCCCTGATATTTATTTTATATTTATTTATTTACAAAAAAATTATTCTGACTGTAATTTTTGCTGGCTCAAGTCAATCCGGTCACTAAAAGTGATTGAATTTGGACTTACGGCACTTGAAAATAACTTTCAATTATGCACATTGCAAGTTAGCGTGTAATAATTTTTAGGGGGGCAGTTGTAAACGACACTTACCGAGGTACTTGTGCTTGAGCGTGTCATATGTGAAAAACGACACGCCCGCGTACGGAACCACGCCGAGTACCGTCGCGCCGTAACCCCTGTGAATAAATAACAAAATCAAATTTTATTTACATGATGACTTTAATGTTTTTATAGAATTGGCAACATAACTAAAACTTTGACACACTCTTTTCTATGAGAGGAAAATTAGATAAACTAGTTTAGATCCCTCTCTCAAAGCCACAATTCGGAAGATTCTGGGAAGCTTGAATCAACACCACAGTACGGACGGCACTGGGAAGCTAGAATAAAATCCTCTAAGAACTTTAGAGAACAGACCGGTAGCTGATGGTAAGGGATGATTAGCTGTAGAGCGACGAACTTTTTAACCTTTGTTTCCTCCCTCACCGACAAAATTCGGATGATATTGGGATCCTTGAATAAAGACTTGGGGATTTCGGTAGCTGGAAGAAGCTGGAATCCACGAAGCTAGTTAAGACTGGCCACAAAAGCTAGTTACTCCCTCACGATTCGGAGGATATTGGAAGCTTTAACGACCGCTTTAGCCTAGTTGGTAGTGACCCTGCCTACGAAGCAAGAGGTCCTGGGTTCAAATCCCGGTAAGGGCATTTATTTGTGTGATGAGCACGAATATTTGTTCCTGAGTTATGGATGTTTTCTATGTATTTAAGTATTTATTTATTTATATAAGTATGTTTATCGTCGTCTAGTACCCATAGTACAAGCTTTGCTTAGTTTGGGACTAGGTCGATTTGTGTAAGATATTCGATTATTTTCAATAAAATCCTTAAAACTTAGGGAGATAGGTAGCTGGCGCCCTTGTAACTGGCTAAGACTGGCCACAAAATGTAGTCACTCCTATGCCACCACAATTCGGAGGATTCTGGGAATCTTGTATAAAATCCTTCAAAAATTAGGGAGTTCGGCAGATGGATGAAGCTGGGCGTCCAATGGCTAACTCAGGCTTTTGTGGTGTCGTCACAGCTCCCCCTCACCTGTAGAGAGTCATGAACCCCTCGTCAGCGACGACCCGCACGAACACGGCGCGCAGCGAGCTGTACTGCGCGCGGCTGGTGACGGCCATGCGCGCGCGCGCCAGGTCCAGCGGGTACGTGGCGCTCTGCGACGTCACGCCCGCCAGCGACCCCGCCACCAGGTGCGTCAGCTTGTTCTGCCTGCACGCAGTCACATTCAGATTTAGAAACAGAATCAGAATTAAAGTGGAGTTCAAAATTGGAATAAGAATCAATATTAAGTTCGGACTCAGATTCAGAATCAAAATTAAGATCAGAATCAAAACTAAGTTAAGAATCGGATTCAACATGTAGTATCGATGTTAATGGATCTGAGGCCCCATTATCTAACGCGCAGGGGCTTGCTACCGCATTCACCATCTCTTTCTGTCACTATCTGACAGAAGGAAATAGTGAAAACGATGGCAAGCGCAGGCGCGTAACACAATAAGCCGCAACCTCATCAATGTGACTTGCGGCGCTGGGCAGACGCAGGCGCAACCTGAGTGGTTTATTTTATTTTTATATGAATATTATTGTAATTATTTTTGTTCTACTAACCCATTCTTCTTCATCGCTTTTTAACCCCCGACACAAAAAGAGGGGTTTAATAAGATTGACCGCTGTGTGTGTGTGTGTGTATGTGTGTGTGTGTGTATGTGTGGGCATCATAATTCTAAAACGATTGTACCGATTTTGGATGCGGTTTTTTTTATTATTTGAAAGCAGGTTTCTTGGCGATGGTTCTTAGACATGTTTAATTAAAATTGGTCCAGCTGTTTCAAAGTTATCAGCTCTTTAGTATGCTGCGGAAGGGATCTTAAGACTTAATTGCGTAGGGGGTTTTTAAAATTTTTAATTTATAGTTATTTTGTTTGACTGTAAAATAACACCTATGGATTTTGTCCAGAATAAATGAATATGCTATTATTATTTAATATGTGCGTGCGCTCACTTGGCTTTCTGCGGCGTGTCGACGCCGAGCACGCGCTTCCACTGCTCGTGCGCCGTGAACTGGATGGCGGCGTAGGGCACGATGCGCGCCATGGTCGCGCTGTTGCCGCGCCACAGCGCCGCCGCGCCCTCCGCGCGCGCGCAGCGCACCAGGAACTGCAGCGCCGCGCGGAACGAGTACGGCGTGCGTCTGACCAACACAACACGACCGGATCAGCGGGACCGTTCAATTTGCTTGCATAAAAACATGATATGTTCAGGTGTTATAAGAGAAAAATTATTCACACGATTTTATCACAGTATGACATGAAAAAAAAATTTGATGTACAAATTTTTAATTAGCTACACTTACGAGAGCCATTAGAATAAAAAAAATACGATTTAAGTACATATTTTAAGACTCCAATTATGTAAATTTTTCTAGACTTGAGTAAGGCTTTCGACTTTGTCGATAAAGTCGATACACAAATGTTAATGTTTGTTATACATCATTAGAGGTAAAGATCATATTTACGACAAAGAATGCAGTGCACAGAAATTAAAAAGTACTCAAAACGCGAGAAACTGTTTGTTCAGGTCGACTTTTTAATGAATGTAACTGGCGTGCTTCAAGGCAGTATTCATGGTCCATTATTATTTTTAACCGCAATTAATTATCTGCCTAACTATATTCAACAAGACTGCGTTATGTTTGCCGATCACACGACCTTGATATTCAACGGTGACAATTATTTATTTATTTTATTTTATTTTATTCGGAAAACCAACAGCTATTTCATTTTAAAAGTAGATACTATAAGTTAATATCAGAAAAGCCAATTACAGGTTTTCACAGATAATACTATTATATAAACAGAAACAGGCACAAGTTAATCAAAACAAAACAGTGACCTGATTGCAAAAAAAGAGAAAAAAAAAATTACACAAAAGAAAGAGAAAAACCATTTAGAATCTTAATAAGTTAATAACCTAGTACAATCGGATTGGGGAGCAAAGAAAACGGACGCTATTCGCTTCCTAACTGCAGTGGGTTTCAATAAAAACAAATCTAGGTCCTCATTCTGTTGACAAAATTCATTCGTCGACTTTGCAGCTCGATAGAAATAAGAGTACTGACGGTATCTAGTCTTAGCCCGAGGCAGCGATAAAGGCCGATAATTATTCCTAAGGGGAGCTCTAGGGACGTGAAAGCTAATGTGTCTGATCATTTCAGTACAGCCAACGTTTCCTGATAATACTTTGGTCAGGTAGACGATGTCGTTGACTTTTCTTCTCAAGTGAAGGGGAAGAAAATGAAACTTAATACACCTATGATAATAACTTAGTTGCACAGACTTAGACTTGAACTGGAGGTATCTTAAAAATCTCTTTTGTATGGACTCAATGCGTTGCACATACAGTGGTGGTCATACAATTAAGAACGATTTGAAGTTTCCGATTTTTTTTATCTACATCATGTCATATGTCTAGTTGTATTCCTTCTTAGAAGTAACAAGTTATGTTATAAAATAGCCACATGGATAGAGCAAACGGGATTAATAATAATAGTGTATAATTGCTAACATTTTTTTTTACAAATTTTATTTGTTCTCTATACTAATAAATTCAAATAGTAATGAAGCTGGACAAATAATTAAGAACGATTTATTAAACTGCTCGAGAGTTGTTTTATATGAAACTTAGATTAAATAAATCATATTAATGTGAAGTTGGTATAGAAAAAAAAGCAAATTAATACATTTGAACTAAAATTAATAGTTAGTAGCATGTCCACGGCTTTTAATTACGGCTTTACACCGGCGAGGCATTGAATCTATCAATTTTTGACATTTCGCAAGAGAAATAAGAGTTCCATTCTTCTAAGAAAACGTCGTACAGCTCTCTCAAATTGCCACACTGTCGATTTGAAACCTTTTTCTTGACTTCGCACCAAAGATGCTCTATTGGGTTAAGATCTGGGCTGTTGGCTGGCCAATCTAAGACTGAAACTGATTGTGATGTGAGGAATTCCTTAACGGTGCGTGCAGTATGCTTTGGATCATTGTCGTGCTGGAATGTCCAAATAACCAGAAGCACGTCTTCGGCATATGGTAACATTGTTTCTTGCAGTATATTTTTGTATTGGAATTGATCCATGTTTCCTTCTATCAGCCTAACAGGTCCAACGCCATGTCCAGAAAAGCACCCCCAAATTTTCACATTTCCCCCGCCATGCTTTAATGTCACTTTTGTGTACTTTGGGTCGAATGCTTTATTCGGAGGGCGTCGTACATATCGTTTTCCATCAGAACGTACCCTATTTATTTTTGTCTCGTCAGAAAAAAGAACGTTTTTTCACTGTCTGACTGTCCAGTTTTCATACCTTCTTGCAAATGCAAGTCGGGCTTGCCTATGACATCGTTTCAACATAGGCACCTTCCTTGCTATCCTTCCGTTCAACTTATTTTCTACCAAACGCCTTCGAATAGTGCGTGCAGAGATTGCTGAAGGGTTGTTTTCACCAAAATATTCTTTTCTCAACTCATTAGACCCTTTAAAAGGATTTTGTTTTGCCAAACGAACGATATTTCGATCATCTCGACGAGATGACTTTCTCTGTCTAGGTCCACGCGGAACGTTTGAAGTAGTTTGATACGTGGAAAAATGCTTTACGGCATGGAAAACCATTGTTTTTGAACATTGCAGATGGTCGGCTATCATTTTATACGACCAATTCTTCTCGCGAAGTTTTATTATTACTTCTCTTGTAGATTTATCACAACTTTTATTTTTCCCCATTGTTTTTATACGAAGTAATCACTTTTAAGACTTTAACAGCACGAAATGGCGCCAAAATTATACGAATAATAATCTACAACCACAGAGCCACACAGTGTTCTCTATTTAAATTTGAAAAAATAATAAACTATTCAGCGTTCTTAATTACGTGACCAGGCAGTAAGTACTAATACTAGGTTCAGATCGAATGTATAAAGTTTCTCTATTAATTTTTTAGCCAACAATGTTGCATAAATGAATGTACCGGTAGTACGGAAAAGTTTTGCAATACCGAGAGAAATAAAAAAAAATACGGGCAATTAGTTATACTTGTTACTTTGAAAAAATCATCTCAATAAATAATCGTTCTTAATTATATGGCCACAACTGTATATGTCATAACAAGGATTCCACACCATGGACACATACTCGAGGATTGAACGCACATACGAGCAGTATAGCAACTTAATTGGTTTGATTTGTTTAAAGTTCACGGTAGACCTCATAATAAAACCAAGAGTTCTCGAGGCTTTTTTTACAATTTTGTCTATGTGACTATCAAACAATAATTTTGAATCTTGAT
The DNA here is from genome assembly GCA_947563465.1 of Archips xylosteana. Classification (NCBI taxonomy): domain Eukaryota; kingdom Metazoa; phylum Arthropoda; class Insecta; order Lepidoptera; family Tortricidae; genus Archips; species Archips xylosteana. Next base: position 190,652 of record OX387371.1, read on the forward strand.
AAATAAAGTAAATGTGAAGTTAATAAGTTTAAATGTGAAGAAAATACCCAAAAAACAATAATTGATACCACTAACTGGTTAAAAAGTATCAACTTGAAAATAAATATAGATAAGACAAAAGCCAAGCAATTTAGTTTCTATCATGCAAACATATTGCCTCTAAATATTTATTTAAAGAGATTTGCTTATTTTTGCTGACATAGGGGAGGGATGCTTGAGCGGCCCCTTACGAGGTTACGATAAGACACCAAAAGTGTGTATTGAAGTGGTTCTGTAGCGACTACTAGCGCCATCGTGCCATCAAATAAGAAACTAATTATTACATCTTGCATTGCACTATCGAAGTTACTCAACTCGGCTGCATAAATACAACTTCCAACTTTCTTCCTATGGACGGTCCCCAGGCATAACATCCGCCTGGAGAGAGATCTATTCGTATTCTCTTCTTCTGTCGTGTACTCACGAGGTCTGGAAGTTGATCTTGGCGCGGTCGAGCGGCGCGATGGTGGTCTTGGCCAGCGCGCCCGCCACCGCGCCCGCCGCCAGCGACGTCACCACCGCCGCGCCCGCGCCCAGCCGCGCGTGCCGCCCGCCCTCGCCCAAGTGACTCGCGTGACTCGCGTGACCCGTGTGACCCGCTTCTGAATATCAGACATTATAAAGGTTACGTGAGGCTGCGCGGCGTTATCAAGTTAAGTTGGGTCGAGTCGAACCGAGACGAGTCGAGACAAGTCGAGCCGCGAGTCGAGTCGCGGGTCGAGTCTAGTTGAGTCGCGGGTTGAGTCAAACTGAGTGGGTCTTGGCTAGAGCGCCGGCGACGACCGCTAGGAGCCAGCGACGTCACCCCCGCGTGCCCCCATTCTGAATATCAGACATTATAAATGTTACGTACGTGAGGCTGAGTGGCGTTATCAAGTTAAGTTGGGTCGAGTCGAGGCGAGCCAAAACGGGTCGAGTCGAGTTTGAGTCGAGATGAGTCGAGTCGGGTCGCATCGAGTTTGAGTTGAAACTAGTCGAATCGCGAGTCAAAACAAGTTGAATCGAGACTAGTAGAGTCGGGACGCGTCGGGTCGAGTCGAGCCACGAGTCTGTTAGAGTTGCGATTGTTGCGACTCGAGTTCGAAGAATCTACGACCGATTCGGAAGAATCCGGCATGAAACTCAATAAGGTACTTCAAAACAAATCTACTATGTTAAATAATTACACAAGTTTTTTTTAACATAGTAGATATGCTATTTTAAACTAGTTTCATATAACAGTTACTATTTTTTGAAAGCGTTATTCAATAAATAAACTCGTCAAGATTGTTTACACTTATTCTAAAGCTAAAATAAACGAGACATTTGAACCCACTCAAGACGCCGCTATCGGCGGCACTTGTCGTCGGCCTGTTATCGCTTTATAATCCGCAATACAGCAGCGGCCGATAGCGTTATCGGTGCGATAACTCGTTGAGTCAGCCGCGCGGCCGCGACCCCTCAGCCATTTAAGTGACGTAGAAATTTCGTCACAAGTTCATATAAGCAGTAGGTATAGCCAGTGCTTCGACACTCCATACAATAAAGTAGGTACTGCTTCCCACCGCAATCGTTGACACATAGTTTTTTTTTATTATGAGAGGGAGGCAAACGAGCAAGCGGGTCATCTGATGGAAAATGATCACCACCGTCCATAAATATCAACAACTCAAAGAGTCATTGATCTGTTGCCGGCCTTTAAAAAGGATTGTATTCACTTCGACAATCAAATGCAAAATTCAAATTAATCGTCAAAAAACATAGTACTAGTTGTTGCTATCCTACGTGACTCTATCTCCACTAATTTCATTTAATGAAATCGGTTCAGCGCTTTTCGATATCCCATGTAACCAATTTGCGCAAATTTATCGATCGTGTGTATGACAATCATCTGCAACGATTTGTCATACACACGATCGATAAATCTGCGCAAATTGGTTTGCACAGATTAATCGCTACGATATATCGTTGCATGTGTAGCAGGCATAAACTTCCACTCACTTAGCGGATGATTTATGGGATAAAAACTATCCTACATCCTTTCCCGGGAATCAAACTATCCCTACACAATATTTCATCAAATCAGCGGTTTAAGCGTGAAAAGGTTACAGGCAGACAGACACATTCGCATTTCTAATATTAATATGGATATGATAATAAATGAACGGACTTACCATTGTGTAGATCTCCGTGCGCATGAAGCGTCGCGCGCCCGCCAGCCGCCGCCATGCCGTCACATCACACGCGACGCTACGCTACGCAACGCGACGCAACGTCAGGCACCTGTACCAAATAACAGATACGTAAGGCGCAAGCCACACAGAAGAGACGTGGGACAGGGGCGCGTCGCAGTCGCAGTGCCCTATACTTGAAAGGTTTAGGTAGTTAACTAAATGTAAACAAACTTCAGTTTCCAAATTTGCCACATTTTTTTTTTTTTATGTTAGATAGGCCAGACAAACGAACTAGTGGGTCACCTGATATTAAATGAACACCACTGTCCATAGACACCCGCAGCGCTTTACACGATGCCAGTGCGTTGTCGGCCCTAAAGGAGAGGGAATAGGGGAAGGGGGAGAGGGAAGGGGTGGGGTATTGGGCCCCCGGCACTCTCACGGACCGTACGAAACGCAAGCAGGATTACTGCTGCTTCACGCCGGTGTTCTGTGAGAGGGTGGTACTGCCCCGGACGAGCCGGCCCATTCGTGATGCAGCGGCTAGCTACAACATGGCTCTACCACTACAAAAAAAGGATTCAAAACATTTTATTTATCTATCATTGACATCATTGTAATACAAACTAGAATAACGTATTTTAATACAGAAATGTAAATGTTTAGATAGTTTAATGGGAGAATTAAGGCCCATTTAGATGGTACGAGTTTCTCGCACGTTTTGGGGCGAGAAATCGTATGACATTCTCGTATGCGATAATCGTCAAGCGAGTATCGTACGAAAATGTTTACATTCATGCGAGAAATAAAAACTCGCGTACGATTATGTCATTCGATACTCGAAAGGAGATTATCGCCAGGCGATGTAGTTTACACGAGGACCTGCATTCTAGGGAGATTTTCGCTTACGATTTCTCGACCTGTCTAAACTCGTTCTCGTATGACATTTTTTCACGAACATGCGAGAATCGCACGAATCGGTTCGAACCGATTTTCAATACGAGTTTTACCAGATAACTTACGTGGTTATTTGAGTGCTAGAGACTTGAAATTTGGCATAAGTGTAGGTAAAGCATCATAGAAATGCATTTAGGGAGGATTTTTTGAAATTCCGAAGGGCTAGGAAAATATCTAATCTTTTTTTTTGTTTGTAGGGGTAATCTTTGAAACTACGGAGCCGGTTTAAAAAAAATCACCAATCGTCGTCGTCGTCATCATCACCATCATCATCATCATCACCACTACCATCATCATCATCATCTTCATCACCTGCCATCACTATCATCATCAGCATTATCAACATCATCATCAGCATCATCATCATCATCATCGTCATCGTCGTCGTCGTCGACGTCGTTGCCATCATCACCATCACCCACCATCATCATCATCATCACCACCACCACCACCACCACCACCACCATCATCATCATCATCATCATCATCATCATCAACAACATCATCATCATCATCGCCATCGTCGTCGTCGTCACCATCACCACCACCATCATTATCATCATCACCATCACCACCATCATCACCATCACCCATTAGGTTCACTTAATTCTATCCCGCGGGAATTTTGAGTTTTTACCAGGGATAAAACAGCCTATGTCAATCACGGATAGTGTAGCTTTCTATTGATGAAATAATTTTTAAAATTAGGCCCGAAATTGAATTCACTTAAGTATTTCTATCCCGCGGGATTTTGGCATTTTTCGGGAGAAAAAGTAGCCTTGCACTTAGTATTGAGCTTGTTTTTTTTTATACGCATGCGATGTCATACGATGCACTCATGACATGACGGCGACTGAAAAGCACATGAACTCGAAATACGATTCTCGTATTCAAATTTTGTTTACACGGAGACATTCAATCATTGAAGGCGAGGCGATTATCGCCCCTTCTCGTGCGATATCGTACGTGTAGTTTACATAATACTATATTTTTTCTCGTGCTACGATAATCGTATAGTCGAGGCGAGAAACTCGCACCATCTAAATAGGCCTTTACAGTATTTAAGACATCAGTTGAGATTGTTTTGTTTACATTTAGTTAATTACCTAAACCTTTCAAGTATAGAATCAGTTTTCATACTAAATGTATTGTATAGAAGCGTCGCGATCCAAAGCAGACCGAAGAGACGGGGCGGAGACGCGGCCTGCGGACAAACGACGCGGACTGCGACGCGCCCCCGCCCCACATCTCTTCTGTACGCTTAGTATAAGTTTTACTTCACCAAAATACTTCTCGATCGCGTTTACGTAAAAAAATCAATTACTAGGGAAACATGGACAGCGCCTCCGCGCGCGCGCGTCTATGTTTCCATAGAATTGAAATTTTTACGTAAACGCGATCGAGAAGTATTTTGGTGAAGTAAAACTTATACTAAGCGTACTGGACGCGCGCGCGCGGAGGCGCTGTCCATGTTTCCCTAGTAATTGATTTTTTTACGTAAACGCGATCGAGAAGTATTTTGGTGAAGTAAAACTTATACTAAGCGTACTGTGTGGCTTGCGATCTAACGTACGTGCGTAACGTAAGGTGGTGTCGAATTTAGAATTAGACCTCTCCACGTCTTCCGTGTACGTCGTAAGAAGCGACTTAGGAAGCAGCAGGCTTATTGAACGCGTTGACGCTTGCTTTCGCACTCACTATTTCTTTCTGTCAAAAGGTATAAGACAGTGACAGAATGAGATGGTGAATGCAAAGGCAAGCGCCCGCGCGTTAGGCATTACGGCCTCTGGATAAGGTATACATGTGATAGACTAGCTTTTGCCCGCGACTCCGTCCGCGTGGAATTAGTAATTTGGGCAGCTTATTTGTTTTATCCAATTTGCTTTTTCATCAATTATGGCTCTCCTTAGTTCCTCGATATAAAAAAATTACCCCCCCCCCCCGCACCCCCCCCCCCCTCACCGACCCCCCACCGACCCCCCCCCCCCGCACACCCGCGTTCACATTCACCACCGTACCTGCTCCCAAGTCACTACTTCTAAAAACTGTTCTATAAATTTTTAAAATAGACGTATCTTTCTTATTTGTGAACCGATTCAAATGAAACAAACACTAAATGTTAATCCAAGAAAATACCAACATATCAGTGAAAACCGCATCCTTCTAGGTTAAGCCGTTTCTGAGATTAGCGCGCACAAACGCACAGACAAACAGATAAACAGACAAACAGACAATAATTCTAAAAAACATTGTTTTGGGTTCTATTGCGCTAGTAAATAGCCCTAGTGAAAGTTTTTCTCAAATATCTTCAATGTACAGACACCGACTTGTTACAGATTTATTATATGTATAGATGTTGCTTTGACGTATTGCATTTGATATTTCAACCTCAATGCATGGCGAATGTATCGCCATTTTTACGAAATGTGTAGGGAAATTAAATTCCTTGACTGTTTATTTCGAGGCCACTTTTAGCAATTTTAGGTTTAAAGGTAATATAATGGTGGTATAATAGTGACAGATTGCTAGCCTATCGCCTACACTACAATATACCTTAACCCGTGTCCTTAGTCCCTTCTTAGTCCACCCGACACTACACGGGGTGGTTGTTTTTTGTATGTATTGTAGAATTTTGCAGCTCACTGATTTTTTACTGTAATGCTGTATTTTATTGATAAATAAATAATAAATAATCACTACCTAGGATATGAAGAAGTTTGGAAAAAATTGTTTAAATATTTTTTAATAGCTTCAGTATTCCTGCTCACCCGGGAAGCAGCTCAAAGTTTCTGGTCTCGCGTCGAGATGCTGCGGCCGCAGCCGGAGACGATGTGATAACTGATTATAAGATATGTTTTCACAACAATTTCCATAACATTATGCAAAAGGTTTTGTTAAATATATAAAATAAATAAATATCACGGGACAATAAAATTCACACCAATTGACCTAGGCCCAAACTAAGCAAAGCTTGTACTATGGGTACTAGACAATGGATAAAATTACTTTTGTAGATAAATACATACTTAAATACATATTAAACACCCAAAACTCAAGCACAAACATTCATATTTTTCACACAAATCGATGTTGACAACAAACAGTATTGAAACTGCAAAAACCAGTTTTTTTAGATTCAACACTGTACGTTGCGCGGCATAGTATTGAAATATCAAAATTCAAATTTTGCAGATTCAATACTGTATGTTGCGGTAGTCAAAATTTTTGTTGTTAATTACCAAACTTTCATTATTTGAAGAAAAACCCACGAGCCTCGGTAACTAATGCTATCTTATCTCGATATTTAACGAAGCGATACCATCAAAGATTTCGAAAGTTGCGAAATATTTACACTTACCTATACTAACAGTTTTATCATTGAAAAAAAAATTTTTTTTCACATCGCCAACCTCAAGCGGAACTATCAAACAACAACAAACAAATACTTCAAAGAATCCAACTCAATGACTCAATGACTCGTAAAAGTGCGATGATAACAAAAATTCGTAATCAAAACTGAAAAGTACAAAGTCTAAATTCCAACCTTGGCCGACGAGCCGAGGACCGAAGTGACCATCGGAAGCTCAGAGGGCTATATTTAGAACACAAGCTATTAGGTTATGAATAAAAAATACACACAACTCACTTACGACTCCAGCAAATACCTCCAGTTAACGAAACACTTTCCGTACACAGTACTACTTGAATTACCACTGAAAAACACACTTTGAATTCCCACCCAAGCCAGGCCAACAACCTCGTGGGTACCTAGATTTTTTAAAGTAAATGGTTTGTTTATTCAAGTTTTCTTCGATGATAAAACTAAGAAAAACTAATCACGTAATTTCGAGTTCGCGCTGTCACTCACAAGGTGTTACTGACAGTGACACTGGAATGAAAGTGTTGCCAATGTAACTTCGTCTACTACTTTAGTAGTTTTTATTTCTTGGTATCATCGAAATACACCGATCGGGACCTTCGATCAACAATACAACTCGGGACCATGAATGAGCCTGTCTTGTATTGCCGACCTTTTACTATAGGGATATTCAGCTCTGTTCTTATTTTTACTTTACCAACTATAGAATTTTATTCCAAACTGTACCTACAAAGGTACCTACCTATGAAATGTGAATGATAAAAGGAATATTGTTCCAACCTTGTTCCAACGTACGGCGCAAAACACTTAACTTTACATACATGAAGGAAGAGCATTTAATTTTTTTTTTACTTTCGTCATAGTCTAATTTGGAATAAACTCCAGGTAATATTGATACCTTAGTTCACACTCTTACTAATTACAATGAACTGCACATACAAATTATAATACATGTTTGTACTTACCTCGCTCCAACAAGACTTCAGGCTGAGGTATTCGTAGCACTTGCGTAGCACTCATGGGTGACAAGTAAATTGGGCGCATCTGAGATTGGCACATTGACTCTTTGTTTGTTCGTTTTGTTTCTGTTAATATATACAGTTGTGGCCATATAATTAAGAACGATTATTTATTGAGATGATTTTTTCAAAGTAACAAGTATAACTAATTGCCCGTATTTTTTTTATTTCTCTCGGTATTGCAAAACTTTTCCGTACTACCGGTACATTCATTTATGCAACATTGTTGGCTAAAAAATTAATAGAGAAACTTTATACATTCGATCTGAACCTAGTATTAGTACAGTCGTTGCCCTCACTTAAGTATCCACTCAGATACGTGGATTTGAATGCGCACTGGAGTTGAATGAATATTATAAACATAAATGTGGGTAAATGATTGTATGGTATAAGATCAATGCATGCCTAGTTGAACAAACTACCGTTTCTAATACCAATAGGTGCTTATTTTTGCTCATGCTATTAACATACTTCGTGGCTTAGCGGTCCAGTGCTGGCTTACAAAACGTGAGGCCTAGGGTTCGAGTCTCAAAGATGATCTTGATGATGATCTTTTTGCGTTTTTTTTTATTTGCTTTTCGAATTAAGTAGGTTGTTTAATAAGTTTACAAGTTTTATTTCAATTTGAATCTAATACAGAATTAGTGTAAATGAAAAAATAAAATAGGTTTTAAAAAAAGATTTTTATTTTCTTACAGAAAAACACATTTTGTTTAATTCGATTAACATTATTTATTCTGACAAAACCTGTAAACAAACTATAACATTTAGTAATTTAAAACTACTAATGAGTTAGGAAAGTGAGTGTTAAACATAATTGCTACTTATAATTTAACTTATTTTATAAAAGCAGATAGGCACATAGTGAATCATCATGTAAATATTTAGACAGAAACATGCGTTATGTTTTATCTAAACTACAATACCATCACTTGGCCATCTTACTTAAATATTTACAAAAATAAGCTTAGCAGTTTCAAGCGGGCAGAAGAAACTTAGTTATTTAATTTTCAATACCTCAAGGATCTACCTTCATTGCTGATTATTTGTTGAAGGAAGATTCCCAAGTTGAATAAACTAGTTCCCTGAGGTATTGCGTTATCTTTACGTTTGATGGATACGTTAGACCCCATAAATATTCGATAACGTTTAGATCTGGAATTTTTGACGGCCAGTTAATAATAATAATAAAATCGCCCAAAACATCCAAATATTTTGCGACCACCAACTTCCACAATTTCACCAGGCCCCATAGTTGACATCTATCCCCAATAAGCTAAGGTTTTTCTGCCGCTAGTTCTGGTTAGTAACCCACAAGTCCCACAACATTAATTAAACATAATCTGCGTGTTTCCGCCATATTTAGTATCTTGCGATCATCTTTGTCAGACATAAACGACTTTTCGTCAGTGAATACATATAATTATATTGTCACACCAAACAAAATTTAAATATTCTTCAGCAAGACGAACCCTTTGTTTTCGGTGAACGTAGGACAGTGCGATTTATTTTCTGGTCAGTATTTTTTAAACCCAGCAGAGTGTGTTTTAGCACTGTCTTTACTGCTTTACCGTGAGCAGTTGCTAGGTTGATAGCAAAGGGTTTGCAGTATGTCTTGCATCAATGTCTTGATAACGTGCAGATTGAGGTGTAAACATAATAGGTTGAAAAACTGGCCGCTTCCTTTCTATGTCGCCAGAATCTCCATACCGTTTTACCCACAGCTTGAAGGTTTCTCTCTGTAAAAGAAAATTATATTAAGTCTAATGTTTATTTTATTACCTATCTACTTTTTTATCATAATGCAAATTTATACAAACAACATAACGAAACTATTATACAACGGTTAAAGGTTTAAACTTTACAAGATTTGCATAATATTTTAACTTACCGTATTAAATTGAGCTGACGACCTATTTCACCAATAGAAGTGTTATGCTCAAATAACACGACTATTTTTTCCTTCATATAAGTAGTAAAATGAATGGATGACATCGTAGAAATAAATTAGGTTGGTATGTATTTATTTAGCGTAGTGACACTGTGGTTGGTCCGATGGCAAAAAACGAATCGCTTAAGAAAAATCTATATTGCGGTAGAAAATTGACGAGTAAATAATCTTAATTGCGGGTAAATCGTTTTAAGTTGAGAACGAATGATGATGAAACATTTCTAATGACGTCAGTTTGCAACAACCAGTTTTAATTTTCGTAGTGTAAATTAAGCTATCGTTTGGTCCAGTGGTCTGGATGCCGGCTTTGACGCACGAGGTTGACGGATCGATTCCCAGCATACTAATTGAAGTTTTTTGATTTTCCAGCTTCTAAAATTTCAAGAAGCGAGGAATAAACTAGCACACGAAATCTTATACGAGTGTGACAACAGGAATAAATAATAATAAAGTGAATTGATTCTGACGATAAGTAGCGCAGTGCTGCCATCTAGTAGTGGCAATAAATGAAACCTGCGAGAAAAAACGCGCAAGTTGCATACATTGCGAGGCAGCAAAGCGAACGAGATTGAAGTTGCCAATCCAGCGCTGCTATGTAATGCAACTTTCACATTCTTGCAAGTCTACACTTTGATTTAACTATTTGAATGGTGATAGTGACCAACTGTGCTGTGCCATCTATGTATGTATGTATGTAGGTAAGAAGGGCGGTTAATAATATCGCCACTACTTTATAAAAATCTCGTATCTCAATTCAATACGTAAACCAAACTGAACTTTATTGCACACTCAGTAAAGTTCAATTAGCCAGATTATTGATTTTGAGATACGAGCTTTTTTCAAAGTAGTGACTATATTCACAGTAGGTTGCGCAATGATTTTAATTTTGAGTAATACTATTAAAAATAAAACAATTGTTTTCATTTTAATAGTGAAAATCGTCACTACTTTGAAAAAAGCTAATATTATCGATTTACAAAAAAATTAAAATAGGAACGAAAATACAGAACTACAAAATTTTATCAAATTACATATACCTATTAATTTGTTTAAATTCCATAACAACATTCATACATATTATTTTTAACATTCAAAGTAAACAAAAAAAAATACACTGCAACAAAAAAGACAATTCGTCCTGAGTCTCGAATGCAAGGTATTTCATGAATGAAATCGTCACTGCTGTGAAAAAAGCTCGTATCTCAATTCAATATGTAAACCAAACTGAACCTTGATGCACACTAAGTAAAGTTCACTTCGCCAGATTATCGAATTTGAGATACGAGCTTTTTTAAAAGTATTGACGAAATGCAGTTTGTAGAACTACTTTTTTGCGAAATAAAGTAGGGTAATAGTAGTAATAGTAGTAGTGCGCGTTCAATACCTCTTATTCAACGTGGTTACTTAAGTGAGGCAATCGACTGTACTTACTGGCTGGTCACGTAATTAAGAACGCTGAATAGTTTATTATTTTTTTCAAATTTAAATAGAGAACACTGTGTGGCTCTGTGGTTGTAGATTATTATTCGTATAATTTTGGCGCCATTTCGTGCTGTTAAAGTCTTAATCAATCAATCAATCAATCAATATATTTATTCGTCGAACATAGGTATATACACTGCAGGTTAAATTACAATGATTAGTCATGTTCAGCTATGTCGTACCCGAACGGGCATACGAATTATTACAAGTATTATAAATTTACATCATTTTAAGAATTATTACAATTTAAATACAATTCATTAATAAAAGTAAAAAAAAAAAAATATATAAATAATAAGAAACAAGTATTTTACGTATTCCATCTAAATATGTCAAATTAATACACTCTTATGTCATAAATATAATAATAATCGAATCACAAATCAATAAAGTAAACAAAAGCTAAATTCATAATCATAAGTCAGGATCGCTAAAGTACTCTTTAACACTATAATAACATTTATGTATCAATAGTTTCGATAATAATCTCTTAAAATTATTTAAATTTGCGTTTTTAAGCCCAATAGGTAGCTTATTATAAATTTTTGGAGCCATTGTAGTGACGTTGTGCTTCATCAGTGCCGTCTTACACCCAGTTACACGCACCATTTGGTTCCTAGGCCGCAGGTTAAACTTGCTATTTGGTTCCAATATTGGGAATAAAGTAGGGTTACTTTTGACAAAGGTGCAGCACTCATAGACATAGAGTGAGGGTAGCGTCAGCAATTTCAGGGATTTAAAATACGGTTTGCAACTTTCAGTAAGCTTAAGTCTGCAAATTGCCCTAATACAGCGCTTTTGAGCCCTAAATAAGATGTCTCTTTGAGTTGAGTTGCCCCAGAAAATGACACCGTACCGCAAAGTTGACCCGACAAAACCATGATATGCGGTCAAGGCAGTGTTCTGGGTATTGGTTTTCGCAAGCTTGTACAAAGCATAGGAAAAAGAATATAGCCTTTTACACACTTCTTTACAGTGGGACTCCCAGGACATATTGCTATCAATATAAATGCCAAGAAATTTACTTATGTGAGATTTACGAATAGCATAACCTTTATATTCAATATTTAAGATAGGTACTGATTTTCTTTGGGAAAACTGCATAATACTAGTTTTATCTAAAAGTGATTACTTCGTATAAAAACAATGGGGAAAAATAAAAGTTGTGATAAATCTACAAGAGAAGTAATAATAAAACTTCGCGAGAAGAATTGGTCGTATAAAATGATAGCCGACCATCTGCAATGTTCAAAAACAATGGTTTTCCATGCCGTAAAGCATTTTTCCACGTATCAAACTACTTCAAACGTTCCGCGTGGACCTAGACAGAGAAAGTCATCTCGTCGAGATGATCGAAATATCGTTCGTTTGGCAAAACAAAATCCTTTTAAAGGGTCTAATGAGTTGAGAAAAGAATATTTTGGCGAAAACAACCCTTCAGCAATCTCTGCACGCACTATTCGAAGGCGTTTTGTAGAAAATAAGTTGAACGGAAGGATAGCAAGGAAGGTGCCTATGTTGAAACGATGTCATAGGCAAGCCCGACTTGCATTTGCAAGAAGGTATGAAAACTGGACAGTCAGACAGTGGAAAAACGTTCTTTTTTCTGACGAGACAAAAATAAATAGGGTATGTTCTGATGGAAAACGATATGTACGACGCCTTCCGAATAAAGCATTCGACCCAAAGTACACAAAAGTGACATTAAAGCATGGCGGGGGAAATGTGAAAATTTGGGGGTGCTTTTCTGGACATGGCGTTGGACCTGTTAGGCTGATAGAAGGAAACATGGATCAATTCCAATACAAAAATATACTGCAAGAAACAATGTTACCATATGCCGAAGACGTGCTTCCGGTTATTTGGACATTCCAGCACGACAATGATCCAAAGCATACTGCACGCACCGTTAAGGAATTCCTCACATCACAATCAGTTTCAGTCTTAGATTGGCCAGCCAACAGCCCAGATCTTAACCCAATAGAGCATCTTTGGTGCGAAGTCAAGAAAAAGGTTTCAAATCGACAGTGTGGCAATTTGAGAGAGCTGTACGACGTTTTCTTAGAAGAATGGAACTCTTATTTCTCTTGCGAAATGTCAAAAATTGATAGATTCAATGCCTCGCCGGTGTAAAGCCGTAATTAAAAGCCGTGGACATGCTACTAACTATTAATTTTAGTTCAAATGTATTAATTTGCTTTTTTTTCTATACCAACTTCACATTAATATGATTTATTTAATCTAAGTTTCATATAAAACAACTCTCGAGCAGATTAATAAATCGTTCTTAATTATTTGTCCAGCTTCATTACTATTTGAATTTATTAGTATAGAGAACAAATAAAATTTGTAAAAAAAAATGTTAGCAATTATACACTATTATTATTAATCCCGTTTGCTCTATCCATGTGGCTATTTTATAACATAACTTGTTACTTCTAAGAAGGAACACAACTAGACATATGACATGATGTAGATAAAAAAAAATCGGAAACTTCAAATCGTTCTTAATTGTATGACCACCACTGTATATATATATTTTTTTTTTCTCTTTTACAAGCAAATGGCGGTAGTTATTTTTAATTTTTTATGTACTTACGGGTTTTCACAAGGTCGGGCTGTGTTCCCACCCAATTAGGTTTTTGATGCGAACTGTTCGCCGGCGTTCGTGTCGTTACAGTGTGTATGTTTTTTGTGTTTAGTTTTAAATGGGTCCCACTGAAAAGCAGCGTTGTGGCTTGCCACAACATTATGCTGAGTGGGGCCCAATTTATACTATTCGATATTTATTTGTATATTTCCTGTCAAATGTATTTTTTTTCTGTGTTTGTATCGAATATGTGTAAATAAACATCTCTCTCTCTCTCTCAAATTAGCATTGTATGTCTATCACTCTATATTTAAAACGTTTCAAATGATGGTACTTTATTTATTTATTATGGTTTGCCAACAGGTAAAATACTATAAAACTTGCACTACAACATATTAATAGTTAAGAAATGGAAGAGTATTCACCCAATTACAGGCAAACACAGCATGCATTAAACATAAACATACGCATGTCGCAAAAGACAAATTACTACAAAACAACACTTACGACATGAGCTAGTAACCATAGAAATATGAAGAAACAATATAATATATAATAAAACTAAGTGAGAACAAAAGTGATCCTACAACTATAACTATACCTACCACAACCAGAAGCAGCGGCAAACAATAAGAACTAAATAAAAAAGAATACTAGACTAGAATTTATGCTGCATTATACTGCATTTCTATTCGATTCCTGTATTTTACAGACACCTGCGCGTGGGTAGAAAGGTCATATTTGCGTTCACCGTTTTCGGAGTAGTTATAGTAACAGTCAATAAATATAACCAAATATGTATCAAAATTGTTTATTTAACTATTAGACTCCATGTTTACTCTTACAATTTGCAATCGCTACGACACACCTCCAGCAAAACTGACGGGCGACAAATGCAGGTTAAACTCAACTCTCACACATTCACAACAAAGCTTAAATTTGTTTAACAGATTCAGTTTGCAATATTAAAAAATAGTTTTAATAAGCTCATTCATACAAAGTATAAAAATACATGGTAGCAAAATAAAAACCCGTACGCATTGAAAACTCAATCTTTTCTATGAAATTAAGGTTAAATTTTGTATGACATTGAAAAAAGGAATGTCAAAATGTTATTTTTCAAGAAGTTTATGCACAGAATTTGAATTATTTTTATACATAAATTTTACAGTTTTAGTAGGTTAAACCAATAAACTAACTACTGTTCAAACAAAATATTTGTATAATTGTCTATGGTGCGGATTAGACCATCAAAATAATAAATCGTGATTCAGTTATTGACAATGAATGTTATCAGTGATAACTTATCACGAACTTCAAAACATCCGAATTTACTTCAGTATTTTTAAGTCAATAATTTTGTGATACGAATTATGATGCGTATTGTACCTGACAATATTGACAGTCTGATTTGCATCCATGGTTTACTTAACAGCAAAACTAAAAGTAAAATGTGTACTCCTCACTTTTATTTTAAACGAGGAACTTTGGTGTTTTCCTACTCAGCATCAAGCGCGCTATTGATTTTTTTTGATGATTAAAACAAACGACCCTAATTTTCCACAATTTTTTGTCCGTTTTGTGACGACGCATGTTAAATCTACACTAATATTAAGAAAGATTTGTACCTATTTTTGTATGTTTGTAATGAATAGGCTCAAAAAGTACTGGGCCGATTTAAAAAATTCTTTCACCAATAGAATGCTACATTCTTCCAATTTGACATAGGCTACATTTCATTTTGAAAAAAATTAGGGATCCTTGGTAAAATTTGAACAATGTAACCGAAGGTGTAGAAAAATGAGTCTTAAAATGTCTTTCGTCGAATGCGCTGCCGAAACTATTAGAGATAGAACAAAATAATGTACAACAATATTGAAGAACATCATAATGTCTACAAAAAACTCCGCGGTAGCATATGTCCAACTATTGTAGTTATGTCACTACAACAACTTTTTTCATTTTAAACATTAATGAAAATGCTAACCAATGTATAATATAGTTGTACCCGTGCGAAGCCGGGGCGGGTCGCTAGTGTATAATAAAAACGTCACAAAACTGACCCATAAAATAAGGCCACTTTTTTCTTTATGAAAATGAATTGTACTCGTGATATTGAGTAAGAAATCCCCAAAATTATCTTATTTAAAAAAATTAAGGGTAACCATTTTTTTTTGAAAATGCCCTGCTCTCGATTACCGTCCTGACTATAGCTAAACCGTTACGATTCCTCGCCTGCGCGGTACAGGGGCTGGGGGGTATGACGACAAAGGGGGACCGGGAGCGCGTCCTGTGTGCCTGCCGCCCACACCTCTCTCGGTCCCTTTGTCGGCATACCTAACGGTTTAGCTATAATATCATAAATGCGTAGCTAACATAAGTATCTCTGTCTGTCTGTTATCTTCTCACGCACACAAACAAAACTTCGAATACTATTTCTGCAAATTAATTAAAACCTTGTAAAAATTTAATCCTAGAACTCAAATCAATTTTGTTTTTTGATTTATAGTAGTTTTAAAATAAATTATCTTTTGAATTGGCTAACAGGTGACTTTTACGGTTCAGTGTTGCCATACTAAATGTATAGGGGAATTGCATTTTGACAGCTCATAAAAGCTAAAACATTGTTGGGCATTTTTATTTAAAAGTGCGCGATTTTTTTTTTCAAATTTAAGAAATTATGGGGTTTTATATTCAAAATCACGAGCGTTATTCATTTTTATAACAAAAAAGTTTTCTTATTTTCGAGTTTTGTGACTTTATTTTCATTGTCCGTTTCGTGATTTTTTCACCATCAAAATCAATCGCGCTCTTGAAAACACTTGAAAAAACCCCAAAATTACCTAATCCGAGAAAAAAATAGCAGGTAAGGTAATCGTCCCAGTGTTCGACACCTTAATTCCAATAATCGACACCCTGCTTGTCGCCTATATTGCTACGAGTTAAGATTGAAAATGTCAGCTATTAGGGTAGCGTCGGGCACTGGAACATTCACTTTAGGTACATTTTACACTGAAAATGCCGTTATTTATTTTGAGCTCAGAATAATAGATATAGTAACCCCCATTGTGGTTGTTGCTGACCAAAAAACCACCCGAGTAATATTACATAAAGTTTACCACTGACAGATGGTTTGCCTTCTTTTCATATTAAACTTTAACGACCTACTAATGCTTTGGGCTTAAAACAACTGAATTTCATAATACCTTATTCACTAATACCCCTAATTTTCAAATTACCATGGGCTCATAATACCTAAAAATACCTAAAATTTCAAATTTTCAGATGAGACAATTTGAAATTTTAGGTATTTTTAGGTATTATGAGCCCATGGTAATTTGAAAATTAGGGGTATTAATTAGTGAATAAGGTATTGTGAAATTCAGTTGTTTTAAGCCCAAAGCCAACACGACCAGATGGCCTAGTGGTTAGAGAACCTGACTATGAAGCTTGAGGTCCCGGGTTCGATTCCCGTGTCGGGGCAGATATTTGTATGAAAAATACGAATGTTTGTTCTCGGGTCTTGGGTGTTTATTATGTATTTAAGCTTTGCCTAGCTTACTTTGGGACTAGGTCAATAGGTGTGAATTGTCCCGTGATATTTATTTATTTTATTTATTTTAAATAAAGCCAATTTCAGAATATTGTTACCCACGTTTGCAGATTTTGTAATAGCTACTTTATTTGTATGGTGTTAAAGTTGGAAATGAAATGAAGGCAAGCCATCTGTCAGTGGTAAACTAAAAGTAAACGTTGTATATGGACTGGTCAGTGTCCCGTCAGTCGCTGAGCCCGTCGGAGTCGTGGTCTTGGCCCGCGCCCCCGCGGATGGTCTTCTTGCTCTGTATGTGCAGGATCTTCTGCTTGCGCGCCTCTTCGGGAGGCACCGACAAGTCACCCGAGTACTCGATCACCTCGGATCTGTATTCAAATAAAAGAAAGCCGATTTAGAGAAATTAGTTGACAGATTTTGGCGTCCCCCAAGGCAGTGTGCTTGGTCCCACACTTTTTCTGATTTATATCAACGATCTCACAAACCTTCAATTAAACAATGGTCAGATAATCTCGTACGCGGATGACACTGTGGTAGTTTTTACTGGAAGGGATTGGGACTCTGTTTACAGTGTTGCTAATGAGGGTCTTCAAAGGATACACTCCTGGCTGACTTCCAACCTACTTACGCTAAATATAGATAAGACAAATTACATTTGTTTCACTAAAAATAAAAGCACTCAACCGTCTGGCAGTTTTAACCTTAAAATTCACAACTGTAACATAGCTACACAATCACCTGTCGATCTCCCCTTTACTAGCGATCTCTCCTCACCCATCGATCCCCCATCACCTGGCAATCTCCCGTCTACTAGCTATCTCTCCTCACCCAACGATCCCCCATCAACTGTCGATCTTCCCTTTACTAGCAATCTCTCCTCACCCATCGATCCCCCATCACCTGCCGATCTCCCTTTTACTAGTGATCTCTCCTCACGCAACGATCCCCCCTCACCTGGCAATATCCCCTCTACAGGCGATCTCCCCTCACCCATCGATCCCCCATCACCTGTCAATCTTCCCTCTATTGGCGATTTCCCCTTTATTGGCGATCACATCTCACCCAGCGATCCCCCTTGGGAGTACGGACTTAGGCGCCGTGGTGATGAGTCGTGTCTCTAAACCTTTCTAATTTTATTTCAAATATTGTTTTGCCATTGGTTAATTTATTTCCTGCTTACTCTTATGGTGTTTAAGTGTAATTGCTCCTCCCAGTGGGCGTTCCCGTAAGGGATAGTTGCAGTTGCTCTGTTACTTAAAAATCTCTGCATCTAGAGTGCATTGAAAGGTGAACTTTAGGTTGTGCGGAGTGTGGATTCGAACCCGCAATCGCCGAGCATCACCGTGTTTCAAGCGGTCGCCCAACCACTGAGCCAGTTGGTGCGTAGCATAAGCGAGCAAATTAGCCTTTCACTTTCCTACTGTGCTGCGGCGTGCTACGACGAGCTACGAGGTTCTACGGCGTACCGTCATTGCTTAGCGGCCGAACGTGTGCTACGACGCGCTTGACGAAGCTTTGTTTTGCTTTATTTTGTTTATTATAAGCAAAATTATGGCTTGCCTTGGCTGTATGGGTCCCGTTGGTAGTACGGAGTTGCTTGCGTGCGTTTTGTGTAAGGGCATTTATCACCATAACTGTGTAAATATGACTACCGCGTTTTACATGGCCAATATAAGTGAGTTGTTGAAGACATGGCATTGTCCCTCGTGCAATAATATTACTTCACGCCGGAAGGGTGCTGAAAATACGCCTGTGCGCCGCCTGCACGAGCGCCGCGTTATTGAATCTTCGAATGAAGTGTCCCTTTCATCGCGGTCGAAAGTAGACTGCCTTGACGACAGTATGCCGGCAACGATTGTTAATGATATGTCCTGTGACGAATCTTTATTAGACATCACAAATGTTGAGGATAAAACGGGTATCATTTTTGATGACCGTGGGGAGTTCAGGTGTGAGCCGCCGAGAGTGGATGAGAGCGTTATATCCTATAATAACTTCGCCTTATTGCTGGACCGTAAATTGCTGGAGGTAAGATCGGATATAAATAGCAGCATAACTCAAGCGACTGATAACCTGAGAAAGGAGTTCTTCAAATATTCCGAGTCTTGGATCACACAGATTGGGGCTTTAAGGACAGATGTTTCGGTTCTGACGGAAAAGGTTCTTGCTCTCGAGAAGGAAAATGCTTCCCTGAAAGCTGATTATTTGAAGTCCAAAGAGTTTGTGGAGAGACAGGGCGATGCGGACGTATTGCTGGAAACTGTCGCTCGTCTTCAGATGGACATAAATGAGCGAGATCAAATAAATTTGCTTAATGATGTGGAAATTTCGGGTATTCCTGAATTCGAGGGAGAGTCTGCTGTTCACATCGCTTTGGCGGTTGCCGTAAAGCTGGGGGTGAAGGTTGAGGAACGTGATGTCGTGGATGCTCGGAAGGCTGGTCCGCAGCGGCCAACGTAGGGCCTCGACGGTAGTGCCTTGCCTGCTCGTCCGCGCCCTATCGTCGTGCGCCTGGCGCAGCGTTCTCTTCGTGACCAGCTCTTGAAGGGCGCGAGAGTTCGACGAAGTGCAACTAGCAGCGATATCGGTCTGCCGCCTCATGAACCGCGGCGTTTTTTTGTTAATGAGCGTTTAACACGCACTAACAGAGCCCTTCTCGGTAAAGCCCGTGATCTGAAGCGTAGTCATCGTTGGAAGTATGCTTGGACCAGGGACGGGAGAGTGTTTGTTAGAGAAGCGGACAAGTCTAAAGTCTATTATATTCGTATGGAAAGTGATTTGAATCGTGTTTTTGGCGTGCCCCAAAAAAGTCAAAGTGAATAGTTTTCATTGCTTATTTGTTCTCATGTATAAGCTCGATTTGTGCATTTTCGGAATGATTGAATATAGGTTTTATGTGATATTATGTTCATTATGTTTTTACGATTACGATTATGGTTATTTCTGGTCTATTTTTGTACTACTGTCCTTTGGAAGCCATGTGACGCACTGCTGTTGTATTTGTACTAGTTTAATTATTGTTTGCTGCTCGATTTGTGCCGGCTCACATCAAATTGCGCCCATGATTGTTTGCCTCGATTATTCTTACTGCTTGCTTGTGATTTGTCAAGACAAAATTTATACTGCATGCTTTTGTGTTTTATCTTATTTTTATTATTTTTGCGTATCGTTTAACAGATAGGTAAAAAGTTTTTTAAATTTGGTATTTTTAATGCAGGATCACTTTGCAATTCTCGCAAGCACAATGAATTTATTTTGGCAGTGGAGCGTCATAAACCTGATATCTTGGCTGTTAATGAGACGTGGTTGAAATCTGGTGAGGAGCGACGTGCTCCGTCTGTACCCGGATACAGGTTGAAGCATATACCCCGTGAGCTTGGGTCGCGTAGGGGTGGCGGAGGCGTGGCTTTTTATATAAAGCGAGGCATTTATACTCGAATATGTGACTGTCCATCTTTTCCTGACGTGGAGCAAATTTGGATAAAAATTAAAATCAATTCACTAATCGTAATAGTAGGAACTGCCTACAGACCCCCTTGGCTTAACCCGGAGGTCTTTTTGGACTCTTTAAGTGACACGTTATCTAGTTTTTCTAAATATGACTTTTTGATACTTGGAGGGGATTTCAATATTGACCTGCTGAACCTAGATGACTCCAGGACTAAACGACTTCATCAATTACTATCCTCCCACAATCTTGAAAACCATGTCTCGGGGCCAACTCATTTTACTGATCACAGTGCCACTCTTATCGATCTGATAGTTACTGATGCTAAAGTGCATAACGTTGAGATTGATCATGTAGCGGAACTAGGTGGTCACGCTATGGTTTTTGCTGAATTATTAATAAAGAAAAGTAAGATTGTACCTAGGACCATTTTCTGCAGAGGCTTAAAGAATATCGAGTTAGTTAAGTTCAATAAAGATTTAGATTCGATTGACTGGTCGCGTATTTATGGGTTGGGGGCTGTGGAGGACAAAATTAATTTGTTTAATTCGTTTATTAGTGATCTCTTTGATGCTCATGCTCCTATGGCCAAGCGTATCGTTAAAGAAATTCCAAAGCCGTGGTTAACTAATAATATTCGACTTATGATAAGTATTCGTAATGAAGCACATAATAAATATCGCAAGACAAAAAAAGAAACTGATAAACTTCAGTATAAACAATTGAAACACTTGGTTAATTCCAGTCTGTTTTATGAACAAAAGGCATACTTCGAACAAAACATAAACAATAATTTAAAAAATCCGAAAGTTCTTTGGAAAAATTTGAAACGTCATGTTGCTAATTTTAAGAGCGGTTCAGATTTTCCACAACAGTTTGATAATCCATTCGTCATAAATTCTCATTTTCTCAATGTACCTGGTAATAAGTCTGTCAAAATTTCTACCTTAACTTATTTTGAATTTCATCGTCATGGCTCTCCCACTTTTAGTCTCACTCCTGTTAGTGAGAGTGTGATAGCCAAGCATCTGTTTACTACAAGGTCCAATGCTCTGGGTTATGATTCTATCACTTTTGACATGATATTAATGACTCTCCCGCGCATTCTATCTGTAATTACTGACATAATTAATTCGTCGATATGTTCTTCGTCCGTCCCTCTTATCTGGAAGACATCTGTTGTTCGTCCTATACCCAAAATCTCAGATCCTATTAATATAAATGATCTCCGACCAATTAGTATTTTACCTTATACTTCTAAGATACTGGAGAAAGTAGTTTATGATCAAGTTTCATCATTTTTAGAAACTAATAAAATTTTGCCGGAAGTGCAGTCTGGTTTTAGGAGGAGGAGGAGCACAACCAGTGCTCTACATGATGTCATAGGAGAGATCATCGAAGCAAGGGACTCTGGAGAAGGCTCTATTTTGGTCTTACTGGATTTTTCACGAGCATTTGACTGCATAAATATCTCTCTTCTTCTATCCAAGCTGCACTTTTACGGATTTGACAATGCTACTATTTGTTGGTTTAGTAGTTATTTTGAAAGTCGTCGCCAGTTGGTTAGTATTTCTCAGAATAACGGTGATTCTCTTTTGTCGGATCTTAGACCTGTTAAGAGAGGCGTGCCTCAGGGTTCCATTTTGGGCCCTCTTTTGTTTATTTTGTATAGTGCGGACATAATTAAATCTATAAAATATTGTAAATTTCATTTGTATGCAGACGACCTTCAAATATACTTTTCTTTCAACCCTAATGATACTGCCTTGGGCGTTGACAAGATCAACGAAGATCTGCAAAGAATAAGTGATTGGTCCTCCACCAACTGTTTAGCTCTAAATCCTGGCAAATCCAAATATATAATACTTGGGACTAAGCAACAAATTGAAAACATAAATAATTATAACCCTAATATAACTCTAGACGGTGTTGGCGTTGAGAAAGTAGAAGAAGCTCGAAGCCTTGGCTTACTAATTGACCACAAACTTCGTTTTGAAATGCACGTGACAGAGACAGTTCGCAACTGTTTTTATAGGTTGAAAATTCTATACAATTATCGTGATTTTCTCAGTGTCAGTACAAGAATAAATTTATGCGAATCGCTTATACTATCCAAACTTAGTTATTGCTTTACGGTGTACTGGCCCTGTCTCTTGGAACGATCACGCAGTCTACTCCAAAGAGTGCAAAATGCTTGCGCCAGATTTTGTTTCGTAATTCCGCCGCGTACCCATGTAACACCATTCTTGAACAATGCAGGAATTTTAAAGCTATCTGCTAGATACGAACTTTTATTGTCTTGCTTGCTGTTTGATACTATTAAGTGGCAAACACCCAGCTATCTTTATAAAAAACTCGTTTGGTCCTCCTTCAGTCGTTCAATTCGTGCTTCGCGAAAAGTAGTGTTATGCGTGCCCAGACACAAGACTGTCGCTTTTAGGGGGAGCTTCAGATACCAATCCACTAAGTGTTGGAATAATATTCCCCCACCACTCCGCAACATTGAATCGAAATCCAACTTTCGTATTAAGCTCAGATCGCATTTACTGTCTCTCCAGAAACTCTTATCTTGAAAAGTTCTGAACCCTCTCACCTCAACTATATCTCCTTTTCGTTTTTCGCTTCACTTCTTAGACAATTTAATTTAAAGCCTTTATAAATATGGGTAGTACCTAATTTATACATAAAAGGAAATGCTTGTAGTACCTAATTAATTAAATTCAAAATTTTCGCTGTACTTTTTGATTCCCATTTAATAATTAAACTCATTATATGACGAGATTGGGCTGAGTTTATCACGTTGGTCGGAGTCCTTACTCGGTATGGGTACTGGCAGAATATCAGCGCTGCGGCTTGCTGCAGCATTATGCTGAGCCAGCGCCTATTCTTCAGTGCATCACATGGCTTCTCATCTAATATGTGTCTGATATGTTTAATTGTTATTTTATGTTTCTCTTTGCTATTGTTAGTTTTATTATTCTTTAGTTACTAAGCCATGTCTTTGTTTTGGAGAATAAAGATTATATCTATCTATCTATCTATCCTTCACGTGGCGATCTCCATTCGCCCAGAAATCCCCCCTCAACCTGCGACCTCTCCTCACCTATCGATCACCTCTCAACTGGCAAACTCCTGGTGATCCCGCGTCGCCTTACGATCTCCCATACCTGGCAATCACCCCAAATTGATCTCCCCCCCATCTTGCGATATCCCCTCACCCGACGATCCCCCTCGCCCGGCGACCCTCTCACCGGGCGCCCCCTCACCTGGCGAGCCGCCACTCGAGCGTCTCGGTGCTGAAGTCGTCGCGGTTGCCAAGCTCGGTGAAGCCCACGACGAAGTCCCGCGTCTTGTTCTGCTTCACCAGCGCCAGCGTCGGGATCACGCGGATCTTGAGGCGGCCTAACCAACACGAATAGATATTAGGTCGGGGCAAAAGTATTTTCGTATTTTTCACACAAAGGAAAATGTTTCATACTAAAAACCTCATCTTTCACACTAAAATTTCCAGACTTGAAACGCTTGAACCACATTTGTGCTACTCTTATTGATACCGCATTAGGTCCATAAACCGCACAAATTTTATTCGCGGCGTTCGTCGCATTTATTTTTTCCAACTTTAAAATGAACCGAATTTCTTCGTCACATACGTTCATTTTGCTTGCTTGAAAAATAATTGAAAAATGGTGGGAACTGTTTTTTATTTATTTATTGCATCTTCAGAATGTCAACATTTAATGGTATTAAAACCAGCCAGTTTCATTCAGCACAGCCAAGAGCACAGCCAAAGAGGTTTGATTTCTAATAATACATTAAAAATACGAAAATACTTTTGCACCGACCTATTATATCAACAACATAGACAGACACGTACAGTCAACCAATTTGATTCCCAGGCCACTATAGAACCATGTCTTAATCAATCAATTTGTTTAACTTTTTTGTTCACCCCACTTTAAATTTCAGAGTTGCCAGCTGTGTAAATATGTCATCATCATCATCAACCCAGCCTGTATACCTACGTCCCACTGCAGGGCACAGGCCTCCTCTCAGAAGTAGGTAGTAGTAGGGCTTGGGCCGTAGTTTCCACGCAGGCCCAGTGCGGATTAGAGAACTTCACACACACCATTGAATTTTTTCGCAGGCGTATGAAGGTTTCTTCCCGATGTTTCCTTCACCGTAAAGCTCAAATGTGTAAATATGTATTTCTTTTTAATTCGAAAACAATGTCGCTAAATTTCTGATTTTAATAAAAAAGGAATTTCAATTCGTTTTTATGTTTTATCTTCAAAATAATCTAATACATAAAAATCTCGTGTCACGGCGTTTGTTATCGAACTCCTCCGAGACGGCTTGACCGATTTTAATTTAAAAAAAAATCTCTGTATTTGGTAATTCTAAAAATAGGGTGTAGGCTATTTTTTATACTCCTATTCTTCGCAGACGGAGTCGCAGGCAACAAACAGCTAGTAATAATATAGGAGTGAAAAGAAAAACTATGATAAAACTCATCAAGTCATCATAATTTCAGCCATAGGACGTCCACTGCTGCTGAACATAGACCTCTTTCATTGATACCCAATCATTACGGTTGGAACCGGCTTGCAATTCACGGTGAAGCTGCGGCCTTCCTTGGAGGAGGCCTACAGCATAGTGATGTGTAGAGTCGCTGTTTTGGTGGATCGAGTCGATTCGAGTCATTTTATGTGGTATTTGAATATTGTGGTATTCCGCGACTCGAGACAGTTAATATGTTATTCGAATCCTGACTCGATTCCGCGATTCGAGTCCAGTGAAGATCTACTCGAGTCTATGTTTGATATCTATTCGAATGTTTACTCGAGTCAAGAAATTCGAGTCCAGAAATAAAGTCCGTTACCAATTTTATAACAAAAAGGAAAAATCGAAAAGGAGTATCTTCAAACAGCGTAGTATTCATTCATTGCTTAAGTAAAAAGAGATTGAATTCAAGCGAGTAAATCTGACTCGAATACTAGACTCGAGTCAGTTGTACTCGCATAATAGAACCGAGTCAGCGAGTACAAAACCGATTCTCTCTGACTCGAGTACCGAATCGGGTCTGGCGTATTCGAATCAAAATATTTTTGTACTCGAGTAGGCGAGTCCTAAGCAGGAATCGAGTCTGAATCGAGTCAAGCCGTAGGTACTCGGCACATCGCTACTACAGCATTGAAGATATTTTGACATAGAGTTTGGCTAACCTGTAAGGAAGGGCGCCCGTTCGGCGTCCATCTTAACGAAGCGCGTCTCCACATGCTTCTTGGCCAACAGCTTCAGATGCATATCCAGGATGCGGCAGCGCGGCGCGTCGTTCCGGTAGAAGTGGCACACGACGTTGTCAGACTTGTTGCAGATACCGAAGAACTCCTTCTCGCCGTCGATCTCCGAATACTCGCCGTGACCCTGAGGAGCGTAATACCAAATAAACCTGAATGCTGGAAGTGGATTGAATTAGATTCGTCTCGAAAATAAACAGTTCGTCACCTTAAAGTCGATATTTACTTGCACCCCACAAAGTAACATTGACACTGATAGTTAAGAGAGTTTATACGTGCTGAGCTGGCAACGTTGCATTTTTGTTAGTTTTTCTCGATTATTCCATAAAAATTGAATGAAAATTAAAAATGTTTTGTATACAAATTGTTCTAATACAGGGTGTTACATTGAACGTAATACAACTCTTGTTTTTTAATTTCGTCTCCCTGATGCTAAACGCCTCTACTAGGTCTCGTGTTGTTAAAGTCATCTTAATTAATTAATATTGCTGTTTAAATTTTTCCTATTTTTTTGGTCTCATCGTGGTTACCCTAATTAGAGAGTTAAAAGAAAAAAGTTTGAATCTAGTTTTGTAGTGAACACTTACCTTTTTGCTTTCCTATGTTGATAATTTATGAGTAAAATTCATTCTGACACATTACTGAAGTTATTTGTCATAACAAACCAGCATTTCGTTTGATTCTTTATTGTCGCAGTTTAATTTTAAACAGAAGTCATGCCTCCTGCTTATCCGTTTACTAATATTCAGCGATCAGTGATGGTAGAACTTTATTTCACATCGCAGAGTACGATGAGGGCACAAGAACTATTTCATGAGCGATACCCGGAGAGTTCAATCCCCACTCGTCAATTGATCAACACAAGTGTACAGAATTTGAGAGACTATGGACAGTTTACGGTCCCAGCTCATGCCCAAGGTAGAGGCCGGCGTCCAAGGTACTCAGGGGTTTTTAAAACACGAGTACTTAGGTATTTTATCCGCCACCCAGAAGCCAGCACCAGAGAAGCGCGGCACGATTTGGTACAACCCACATTTTTATTTGGAGACTTTTGAATGCCGAAGGATTACACCCGTTTCACTTTCAACGGGTGCAAGATATTGTCTTAGCAGATTATTCCAGGAGAGTACGGTTTTGTCGTTGGCTATTACAAAACCAACACCTTAACATTTTATGGTCAGATGAAGCTACCTTCACCAGAGTAGGACTGTTTTACATACACAACGAGCACTGGTGGAGTGATGTCAATCCTCATGTGACACGGCGAGACTCGTTTCAAACACGCTTCTCAGTTAATGTTTGGGCGGGTATTCTCAATAATTATGTCATAGGACCTTATTTCATTGAAGGTAATTTAAATGGAATTAAGTACGAAGCCTTTTTAAGAAACGAGTTGCCAATGCTGTTGCAACAAATTCCCGAACAAAATTTGCAAAACATGCACTATCAACAAGACGGAGCTCCAGCACATTTTTCCCTGCGGGTTCGGAGTTACCTGGACCAAGAGTTCCCTGGACGTTGGATAGGACGCAGTGGTCCAGTGGAATGGCCGCCTCGTAGCCCGGATCTAACTCCACTGGATTATTTTTTTTGGGGTGAGCTCAAAAGACTGGTATACAAACGAGAGTCTGATACTGTTCTGAAGCTCCGCCAAAAAATAATCCAGGCGTTTGAGGTAGTAAAAACCAACGAGGTCGTACTCGGGAGAGTGCAAAAAAATCTTCGACGACGTGCAGAGCTTTGTGTTCAGGAAGGAGGTGGACATTTCGAACACTTGCTGAAGTACGTTTGAACTTAACAGTTAATTTTACTTTCTAATAAAAAAATAATTTTAACAGAAATCACTTGTTGCTCCTTATCATTTGTTTTGATGTTTTGACACACTGATAACTGATAACAAAGCTTGAGGAATAGATACGTCAAGTAAACGTGACGTCATGATGGGTGACAACACTAGGAGATTTTAATTTCTTTATTCTGTTAGCAAATAAGCAAAAGTTAATTACGAAGTATTTTAATTACTCAATTCGTGCATTTTGTTCTCTATCGTTAACTGAGCCGGAATTACTTAATTTGTACTACGTTCAATGTAACACCCTGTATATAAGTTAATATGTCTACTGCAATAAGAATTCGTGATAGACTTTCCGAGACGTTTCGTATAGGTTGCTGTGCCAGCAGTACGTACGTTTAGTTTGACTGAACTGTGTGTGTGTGTGTGTGTGTGTGTGTGTACTCACGTTGGCGAGCCACTCCTGCTTCTTGTGCGCGCGCGCCTTCATCTCGGCGAGCCGCTGCTGCCGGAGCGCCTCCAGGTCACTGTTGTCCAGCGTGTCCAACCTGCCGCCAACACTCCGTTACTCCATCAACATCTAACAAGGGTGACTAGGCAGGCCACTCAGTGGCGCCGTAGGGTAAGCCGCGGTGGCCTAGTGGTTTGACCTATGGTCTCTAAAGCAGAGGGTAGTGGGTTTGAATCCAGGCTCCCACCTCTGAGTTGTTCCGAATGGGTATGTATTACAATACCGAAGTACGAAAGACCGAATGTATTAAAACAAACATTGAATGGGTCAAAAGACCGACACCATTTTTTTCTGAAACCGTAAACTTTTCAGAATTTATTAAAACGGCATCGTACAGAACCCATTAGGTTAGGTTAGGTTTGTTTTATAACAATCTTAAAAAGTTAACGGTTTCAGAAAAAAATCGTGTCGGTCTTTTGACCTATTCGATGTTTTAATACATTCGGTCTTTCGTACTTCGGTATTGTAATACATACCCTTCCGAATTAATGTGCAAAATTATATTTTAAATTTTAAGCTTTACGGTGAAGGAAAACATCATAAGGAACACCTGAGAAGAAATTCAATGGTGTCTGTGGAGTTTGCAATCCGCACTGGGCCTGCATGGGAACTACGGTCCAAGGCCTTTCATTATGTGAGGCGGCCTGTGTGACCCAGGGGTAAAAAACGTAAAAAGCGTAAAAAACAAAAGTTGTCTTGTTTTATTATGAGAGGGAGGCAAACGAGCAAACTTAGACTTTACGAAAAAATAGTATAACCCTCAACTTTTGCCATGTCCACAGACAGGAAAGACCCTAGCAAACAAATGTGTGATTAATCTGGGATGAATAACACAGGCTACTCTTTATCCAGATACAGTCAAAACCGTTTATAACAACATTCAAGGGACAGCAATATCTGGTTGTTAAACAAGGTTGGTCATTGTAACCAGTGTTACTTTGGTATATAAGATTGTGTTGGGTTTTTTCTTGGTTGTTACATCCAATATGTCGTTGTAATTGGTGTTGCTATAAACGGTTTTGACTGTATTCCCACGGATGGATCCCGTAATCCCAAAATCTGAACCACTAAGTCCACTATGAAGAGACATGAATTTTTGAGGTGATGACCATACAACGTAAATAAAGACACACCTCTCCAGCTCATTGTCCAGCTGCTTCTCCACCGTCTGCGCCACGTTGTACAGCACTTGCTCCATGTTCCACCACTTGTGTTATCTGTAACTGAAACAATAATCATTCACCTCTTGGATGCCGTAACACAAGTCTGCAACAGATTTAAAGCTATCTTTTTGTATTCTTATTTTAATCTTTAATATTGGTATTATTTGAGACAGTCAGGTTTTTCTTTATTTCTCGCATATGAAAGGTTACTATTTTTAATTTTTAACTGTAACCACAAACCTACAATGGAGTTGATCACATAGGCACAGTAAAATAAACAAAAACCGAGAATGTAAATTTTTGAAGATGTCACTGGAACATTTCAGTTGTATCTGTATTTAGTCAGCTGCATGTACATATTTAAAATGCTCAGATACAGAATTAATTCGCCATTTATGCTTGTGTTTGAGATAACCACGGCTGATTTGGTTTTGTCCAGAAAATCAAAATTTCAACAGGTTACAAGAGGTTAGTATGTTGCTGTAACCCAATCAAGAAGACTAATCCTCATTTCTCAAAGCACCTTCATCACTTGATCCATTCTTTTGGTTCCCTTCTCATCTCCAAATCTTGACATAGTATTTTTTACATTGGACCAACTCTTGCTTATGAAGTGAATCGATCGTCAACGTGGTTCTAGCTTCATATCACCAGCAAGCTCTATTGACGCACGTTTTCTACCTTATTCGATAATTTAAATATTAATTACTTTACAATATTCCAATTCCTTTCAATAAAATTCGTAGTCGGTGATCTCATCCGCTAGCGGCGCGACGCATGGTGTTCCCTTTACAAATATCTCATTTATTAACATCCAGAACAATAACACGCTTATACCAACTAAAAGAAAACGTGAAAAATAACCGAGCTCAAACCTTTGATTGCAATTTTCAGGTAGAATTAGGAGAAAAACTAATTATTTTCCGCAAAACATTCACTATTTATGAAAGGAGACCTTCAGTTGTCATGACAATGCCAGCTGTCAGTCGGCCATGACAGTTTGGGGGCTACCATTCTAATCTTTATAGTAGATTTGGTAGGTTTCTGGTCAAATTTACTTTTAGTTTTAATGCGTGTAGAAAACTACAAAAATCGTCCTTCACTGCAACAAAGAGCCGATACAGACGGACTGCATTCCAAATTCCAACTGCAAGGTAACTGCCAGTGCCAACTGCCCATACATTTTCCATTGCAGCATTTGCAGCCGGCATAACTGCACGCTAGATGCGACTGAAACGTATGGGCGGGCAGTCGGCAATAATAATGAATGCAGACTGTATCGGCCCAAATAATTCACAAATTCTGCTTTCTCTTATCGAAAGCAGAATTTTTCTTTCAATACTTTCCTTTTTTTGATAGGAGCCTTCTACCATTATTTGTTACCCAAGGACATCTTTCATCAAAATAAAACACAAGCTTATGAAAAACAATTTTAATTAGAAAAATCAATTGTCGTTATAATAAAAATGAGGTCACAAATATTTGCTCACATCAATCTGCGCCTACCGTGATGTACCTAATAATAAAATGTGATGATCCGCATACAGGGTGTTGGGTAAGCAGGTAAATGTTGGGTAAATTGCTAACTTACGAGATAAAACATCCGATCACTGGAAGCTTCGAAATCATCGCGTATTCAAAATTAACTACATTATTCAGACTTTTAAATTCTATACAAAATCAATTTATTTCACTTACAATTTGCATCATTTTTCGAAACAATTCACAAATTCTGTACTTCACTTTTGCATCCTCCAGCACTAATTTATTGCTTTTAACAATTTCACGATATTCCGATTTGTATCATGTATGCCTTTGTCAACTTATTTATTATGCATTTTCTTTTTTGTCTAGACCAAACCAAAAGTAAAGACCGGCAAAACTGCGCCTCGGTATTTAAGTACAATTTATATCTGGGGCATTCTACTTTTAAGTAACCATTAATCTTTTGTGAAATATAAGGCATACCTGGTGATTTTTTTAAGTGTAAATAACTTATATACAAACTGAAACACCTAAATTTAATGTTTTAAAGCAATAAAACTTTAAATTCAAAGAAATTTTGTGGAAAAAATTGGCAACTCAGCGGAAAATACATCAATTTCCATACAAATGGCGGGGACATGCATGTCCACTGCGTTACCTACTTTATAGATAACTAGCTGTTGCCCGCGACTCTGTCCGCGGAGAATAGTATTGGTTTGTAGTACATGCTATGTATCAGAGATGGCGCTGTATTGTATATTGGTTTGTAGTACATGCTATGTATCAGAGATGGCGCTGTATGTGAAAAAGATTTTCCCGCTTTTCTGTTGAAATTTTTCCTGAATTTTCTTTGCTATAAACCTCACGGAGCCCGAGACCTTTCCAACGAATGCAAAACCGTGGAAATCGGTTCGTGCGTTCTGGAGTTATAGCGTCAGGAAGGAAAACCCGACTTATTTTTATATAGTAGATAATGATTACTTTTTATACGTAGTGATAATTTTAAATGTAAGCTTAATTATGTGCCTATTTAAACCTTAAATGATTTAAACTGAGCACTTTACCGTTTTTGTAAAAAAAATATTTGAAGAGCACAGTACAAAAAATTACTGGTCAACGAAAAGTAGAATGGCCCATCTACACACACCAAGCGTGTCAGACACGTGTCTTGGTAGACAAAATAATATTCTTCTATAGTTTCTATTAACGAATTCATAACTATCGTAACGCGACCGCGCAGAAACGGGCCACGCCCGGCCAGTAAGTATGCGCGCAAAGAATATTTTGTCGGTTTGACGGTGGTACGGCACGTTGTGTCTTATACGCTGTGTCAGTAGATACGTCGCCAAAAAAAACTAATTGAGCTA
Organism: Archips xylosteana; assembly: GCA_947563465.1. Taxonomy (NCBI): domain Eukaryota; kingdom Metazoa; phylum Arthropoda; class Insecta; order Lepidoptera; family Tortricidae; genus Archips; species Archips xylosteana. The sequence continues at coordinate 222,838 of OX387371.1, forward strand.
AGGTGAGTGGGGGTAAGATGAAAAGCAGTGTAAGATGAAAAACACTTGGGTGCTACGAGTAGTTTTTCATCTTACACTGCTTTTCATCTTACCCCCACTCACTATACAGTAAAATTACATAAAGTTTACCACAGACAGATGGTTTGCCTTCATTTCATATTCAACTTTAACGACCTACAAATAAAGCCAATTTTAGAATACTGTTACCCACGTTTGCAGATTTTGTAATAGCTACTTTATTTGTATGGTGTTAAAGTTGGAAATGAAATGAAGGCAAGCCATCTGTCGGTGGTAAACTAAATGTAAACGTATTGTACGCACATGAAGCAAGGCGTAGTTTCACGCGGCCTCTCCTCGTTTGCAGATAAATGAAGACATCATCATCAATGTGGACTCGCATTGAGCTTTTACGAATTTTTTTTTCTACACTAACCTATTCTTGTCAAGTATGGCAATTATTATTCATCCATCTACCAGCCACGCAGCAAGGAACCTCATACACAATCCTTCTCATAATTCATACACGTAGCCACTTGACAAAGCCTTAAGTTCATCGCCTAACATCCGAGCATTGTGTCACCTATAGAAAAACTCTCCACCTCTAGAAAAATTGGTGAAACGTAAGCATATGGGGTAAAAAACTCATTAATCAGCCAGGCACTGGTAGTGGGCTGTATGAGAAAGATATCTCTCGTGCTCTTCCCACTCGTACGTAAGATAGGCAGAGGCCAACTGTGGCCGATATTATTAGAAGGCTGAGCATTGGGTGTTTTACCTTGTGTCTTGTTTCACTAATCTATTCAGATTCGGAGCATTTTCTTTTGGCACACTTCTGTAAACCGCTGTACTTCTGTATCTGATCACAATGTATCAGCAATATTGGTGGGAAAGTACTCAATTGTGTGGAGTCTGTCACCAATCCAACATTATAACTCGGTCTAGTCCAGCGCATTGCATCTTCTAGGCACTAATAACACTCCAAGCGTCACAGTCCAAACCAAACATTACGAGGTAGTCGGCACAGCTTTGTATATCCTCAGCCTGGCTTCGGACAGGGCTGCGAGCACAGTGTCCCCGTTCTGTTGGACCGAACACACGTCCAGCGCGGGCTCAGCGGCCGGCAGCGACATCGTCCGCGCCCCGTCCAGCCCGTGGAGGAACAAGGAAGCGTCGCTCTCGGAGTGCGCCGCCACCCAAGAAGCGCCCGGCGCGCGCACCCAAGACGCCCGCGACATCAAGGAACTCCTCGCGGAACCTTGGAACGTCTGCTCCACCTGGCACGTCACATCCCCACTGTCGCCTTTGAACTGACACAGCGCGAGCCGCGAGCGCTCGCCGTTCGCCCCTGGCCGACAGGACACCAACGCACGATGCGACTCGTTGTCGTAGCACAGCGACATGAACGGTCCTTCCACCGGCAAGCACCGGGGCTCCCACTGCCCAGAACTGCTCGCGACCCAGAGCCAGCACGAGTTCAAATGGCAGGACAACAGACCGTATTCCGTGGAGCACAGAGACACGACGGGCGACATGTCGCCGGGTGCGGAGAGTCTTTGGATGTACGTGCTGGGGTTCCGCACGTCGTATTGCTGGATGAAGCCTCCCACGCCGCCCACGTAAAACTCGTTGCTTCTCACGAAATCCCACGCGCACGACCACAGCTGTACCCCGGCCTGTATGGTCGTGCTCGGGATGCCCCGCTCTACGACCCGCGCGCTGCTGTCCAGTGCCACACTGAGAAGCAAGTCCCTCGGCTGCGAGTACGAGATGTCCCTGATCGGCTTCGGGTGCAGATGCACGAACTGTCCCTGCTTGTAATCCACGCAGCTCACTTTCCGGATCCCGTATCCGGGGAACAGATTGTTGGTGCTCTTCTGCGACACGTACAGCTCGTAAGTCCTGCAGTTGTACGTGAGAACGCGGCAGCCGCCGTCTTTGCATATCTCCAGGTTCTTTTCGAGCGCGAACCGCCAGGATCTTCTGATTTGGGGCTTGACCTGAGCTTTGAGTATCGTGTTTTTTAGCGTCTCCAGTTGCTGCATGTACGCTCGGTTCGCCATCTTGGTTTTCTGCAGCTCGAGCTCGACCCTCCCCTTCTCCGCTTGGAGGGTCTGCACTTGTTTCTGCATGGTGGTGATCTCGGAGGTGTCGACGGCGACGAGGCGCCTCGCGTAGATGTGGCGCAGGTCTCTCATGGTGGCCGTGGTCTTGCAAGTGGGGCAGGAGCGGTTTCTCTGCCGCTGCGCGCGCAGCCAGCGTTCCACGCAGCGCGACCCGAACAGATGGCCGCACTTCAGAGCTACGAGCTTGTGGTCTCCGGAAGTGCCCCAGGACTCGAGGCAGATCGGGCAGGTTTCCCCGTCGCCTTCGTCTTCTCGTGTCGGTGAGCTCACTTTCCGTATCTTTGCCGGTGGTTCCTCTGTTTCTTCGTCTGGTTTTTTCGTTTCGGGTGGGGCGGCTTCGGTGCGGATGGTCACTTCGGGGAGGGAAGTCGAGTCGGATTCGTTGGACATGGCCGTGCTGAACGTGCTGTTCTCGTTGGATACGAAAGGGCTGGACGGTTGCATGGAGTCGTCGGTGTGAGCGGGACGGGGCCACTGCGCGAGCGTCGTGAGGCTGCTGTTGCTCTCCTCGGGGTCGAACGTGTAAGTAGAAGGGGAAGGGAATACTCCGTCGATAGAGTTGCTGTTGTCCTCGTGGAAGTTACTCCCGCTGCTGTTCTCGTTGGGTTGGGTGTAGGATTCGGACTCGTGGAGCAGGACGGGCGAGGGCGGGAGGAGCACGGGGCTGTCAGGGGCGTCCGCGGCCCCGGGGGACTCCGGCGCCAGGATGCTGGGGCTGTCGCGCGCCGGGAAGTACGGCGGAGAGGAACCCATAGCAGCTCATAGGGGCCTGAAACGGAAGTAGTTACCTTTTAGTCAGTACGAAAAGAACTTATTAACTAAAACTATCATCATCAATTCAATTTTCCATGATTCTGCCGATGTCGAGGTTGAGAAATACACTATCGGTTGGCCATTGATCATCATCATCATTTTAGACGAATGACGTCCACTACTGAACAAAGACCTCCTCCCTCAAATTCGTCAAACCGGTCCTTCACCATTAGCATCCAACCCGTTCCCGCAACCTTAAACACTACACTGCGCCTGTGATATTTATTTTACGTATTTACATACTCACAAACTTTTGTATTTATAAAAGGTTTTTTTTTTATGTTAGAGAGGCCAGACAAACGAACTAGTGGGTCACCTGATGTTAAGGCTGCGTTTCCACCGGAGCTGTGCGAGGATGCGTTGCGAGGGATGTGTTTGTCATGAGCCAATAGAAACACTTCATTCACTTAGGACCTTTTAAATGAAGTGTTTCTATTGGTTCATGACAAATACATCCATCGCAACGCATCCTCGCACAGCTCCGGTGGATACGCAGCCTAAATGAACACCACTGTCCATAGACACTCGCAGCGCTTTACGCGATACCAGTGCGTTGTCGTCCCTAAACAAATGAGATGCCAATACTTTTAGAGCCCTTTGCCGCCCCTGTTGTTGATACTCCCGTCGTAATCAGACACACTTTGCTCGAAGTTGCTGACGACTATATCTACCTGGGACATACAATCCCATTAGGTAGATTCAACTTCGAGACAAAGGTTAATCGACGAATTAGACTCGGCTGGGCAGCATTCGGGAAGCTCCGCAATATCTTGTCATCTACTATACCGCAGTGTCTCAAGTCAAAAGTCTTTGACCAGTGTATGTTGCCAGCAATGACTTATGGCACTGAGACGTGGCTGCTAACTATGAGCCTCATAAGAAAGCTCAAAGTCACTCAGAGGGCGATGGAGAGGGCTATGCTCGGAGTTTCTCTGCGGGATCGCATTAGAAATGATAATCCTGGCAAGAACTAAAGTCATTGACATAACTCAAAGACTCGCCAGATTCATGGCAGGGGGCAGGGCGCATCGCTCGTAGAACTGATGGCCGATGGGGCAAAAAGGTTCTCGAGTGGCGTCCATGGACCGGAAGACGCAGTGTAGGTAGACCTCCAACAAGATGGAGCGACGACCTGACAAGGTTGCGGGATCGTATTGGATGCGAATGGTGCGGAACCTATCTGTTTGGCGAGCCTTGGGGGAGGCCTACGCTCAGCAGTGCACGTCTTTGGGCTGAAATGCTGATGATGATGACTTTTATTTGATGTAAGTTAACACATCTTAAAGCATTGGCCTTTGATCAATTATAACTGTAGATCCACAGTCGCGCGCCCGAAAATGTCCGAGCCAAATGAGCGCCACTTTGATAAAAGTGGCCTTCTTTTTTCTCAGAACGTTGCGTGAAATTGTCAAGTTTAGAGCAGCTGTCAAGTGGAGTTTTGCCGCTACCGAAATTCGACTGTAATGTAGTAAGGACTAGGTTCAAATTTCAGTGTAGGTGATGATTTTATTTGTTACGCAACCAAATAAAAAAGTTTGGACATTCTTTGAAGGGGATTTTGTTCGGCAATGTGTATCTTCAGTTATAATTGATCAAAGGCATTGGCATCTAATTTGTAAGCACCTTATAAGCAAGGCAACAAAAACCGAAATTGTGAAAGTTGACTTGCAAACAAAGGATATTTGGGACTGCCTCTAATTCCCCCTCTTGCCTAATTTTGACATTTTATTGTATTGTTACTGTTGTTACTCTATCTATTATAGTTCAAAAATAAATGACAATAGTAATAGGGTCTTATAAGAAAACTTCAGGTATAAAACCCAATAAAAAAAATTGTTGAGTTAAATACTTAAAATTCAAGTCATCATCATCATCATCCCACACATCCCATACGGGCACAGGCCTCCTCTCAGTATGAGAGGGGTTGGACTATAGTTTCTACACGGGCCCAGTGCGGATTGGGAACTTCACACGCACCATTGACTTTCTTCTTTTCCTGTGTGTGCAGGTTTCCTCACAATGTTTTCCGTAAAGCTCATGGTAAATTTTAAATGTAATATTGCACATAAGTTGCCCATAACTCAGAGTTGCAAGCCGGGATTCGAACCCACAACCCTCTGCCTGAGAGGCGATAGGACAAACCAATAGGGCACCAAGGCTTCAAAAAAAATTAAGTAACATTGTAGATCTCTTAGGAAACAATAATAATTTAAGAGTTTCTTGCCAGATTCTTTTCAGCAGGGTTTTTTTAAATCAATGGTAGACTTTTCGACATTTATAAGTGCTTGATACAGCCAAAATTAAATAAATATATTTATACTTTGACTTTGAAAAAAGCAAAGGTTCAAAATCATTTTAATAAAATAAAACAGTTAAATCAGAAAAGTTAAAGGTTTACAACTAGGTAATTACTTTACCAAATAGGTTAGGTTACCCAATAACTACAGAACACCCTGTAGGTTAAGGTAAGCATGTTTGAATTTTTACTATTTATTGCATTTAACATATCTACTTAGTTGCAAAAAATTACAGTAAGTAATTAAAATAACTCCCTAGAAGTCTTCTCCTCAACTCTGAATTCCAGATGTACTCACTCCAACAACACATAGGTCAGGGGACTTAACAGAGTAACAAACATTACTGGTAGCAAAATACTTCTAGCCAATAATTTGTTGAAAGCCAGCAAAAATGAGACCCAAACTTTAGTTTTGCATCCAACTTTCATAATTTTCTATAATGCAAACATTTATTAAATTAGAAATCAAAAGAGAGAATCTACTAGTTTTTAAGATGTCTATGAAAGTATCGTATGTCTATGTCGCTTAGAACGGGCAGGAACAACTAGAAAAACGGGTACATCGTATCGTATGCCCAGTTTTTTTAAGATGCTTGGAGATGCCTAAAATTAAGAAGAGGTTTTTCTTGATTCCGAGAATTTAACTAAAAAAAATTCTATCCAGCCGACAAGGAACAATAATATTAGGATAGTAATACCTAGACCAAAACTTACTTTGTATAGCTGTTCAAACAGAAAAAATCAAATATGTTTGGTGTAATTTTCGATGTGCTCCAGGCTTCGAGCTTCCTCCCGTTCACAGTCAACCACTTAACTCCTTTACTAGGCAGCAAAAATGAAAGTCAACCCTTCATATTTATGTCTAAATTAATTGCAATAAAAGAGTAAATCATAATTTTAAATAATAAATTGACTCGAAAACAATGAAAGCTGGTATTTTTGACAGTTTCAGCTGCAAATGCTGCAATCTGCATAGACATAGCATGCTAGCCAAATGCTAGCTAGCTTGTAAAAACGCCGTTTAGTTTCTGCGTTTCTGCTGTCAGAAAGAACGTATCATTGGGCAGTAAAAGACAACAAACCTGTTTTATCCAATCGAGGATAAACGTCATTCAACACCCAACTGTTTGAAAAAAAAACACTGAAATACAGTCACGGAAAAAATAATAATGGGGATCTTAATGTAGTTCAACATATTTTCAGAAGCATACAGTTATTTTAAAGAAATATGTGGCAAAAAGCAAGCTCCAAACTTCCCTAGAAAACCTAGTAAACCTAAAAAACTTTTCAATCAATGAAATGTCAACTCTAGACATAGTCTATGGTATTTATTTATATTTTTGCGCGGTTGGCAGCAGTGTCGAAATAGCAGAGAACGGAGACACATAACGGGTCGCGAGCGCTCTGCTTTTTTTATCAATTTACAACTCGACGAGCTTACTATCGTGATTTGTTTGTGTAAAAACGTAATCAGTAAATAGTAATAAGTGTTTCGTGTTACGAATCCGCCGGCGCGGGTGTGTGGTGTCGAGTGAAACCGTGTTACAAGTTGCGAGCAATGGCGGTGTGTCGGAAAGAAATGTTTGTTTAGGATTATAAATCCATCGTGTATTCGTCCGTGATGGCATGGTTTAGCGGTAAGTAACTATACAAACGTATGCTCGTCCCAATCCACGCGACGTTCCATTAAATTCTTTACAACTAGTGAGGTAATAAACAAAAACACGATACGCAAAATGTGAAGTAATCCAAACAAGTTTTCGGAGTTGTAAATTTTGGATGTGTGCTAAATTTCTGGGGCAGGCTTGGTCAATAGCGTGCATATAGCTGGAGGCCAGGCCTGTTGACATTTAAGGCGACGGTAACAGCTAGTGTCGCAAGTACTGGCAAAGTAGGTCATCCTCGGTCGGGTCAGTTGCGCGCGCCGTTCCGACGTCACGCCCCCCTCCGCCCCGCCTGCCCCTTGCACCCTCCGGGCGCACCCCTGCACTATCACTTTCAAAATGCACAGATAATATGACCCATATCTGCAATCTAGGCCACCTAGGCCAAGACTGAAAGCTACAGCTATTTTTGATAGCCAAGGTTGATGTACTATAAAAGGTTTTTTGGGGTTAGTTTTGGTCAAAACTTGGCATGGAAAGAGTGGCAGCAACTTTCTTAGTTCACACTAGTTTGTAGGTACAGGCATTACACCGGCAAAGATACTTTAAAAAAAAATCTAATTAGAATGAAAAATACCTAAAAAACAATTGGCAATCTTTATCCAACTGTTTGAAAACTTAGATTTAAGAGTTATCCACTATCTAGTTGCATTGTTGATCGAAAGCTAGAATGATCATTTGCCATAACTTTTTTTCACTGAATCTATAAATTGTTCTAGATTGTTATAAAATAAACCTAACCGGACCTACAGAGTTCTACAGGATGACCTCTTCAAAGTTCCTGAAAAGTTTATGGTTTCAGAGAAAAAAAGAGTTATACAAACAATAATTATGACATGACAAACGTTACACTGTTATGGACACAGCAATGTTATGGATTGTAAATGGGACCTGATTTTGGCAACAATTAAAAATCCGTAATTTTAATTAATTTTAGATTTCGTCAATTTTTGTAGAGGCTTTGAACTCAGGTGATCATGTCAGCTTCTTGGGTGTTTGATAGCAAAGTTGGGGGTGAGCAAAGTAATTGTTTCAGTTCATTAAGGAATTTCTTGGTTGACTATACAAAATTTCATCCAAATAAGTTGCATTAAAAAAATAGAATTGAAACTCGGGTAATTGGGTTTCCGATGGTAGCTAAAGCTAAACATTAGACCAGTGTGAGATAGCTTTAACTGTATTAGTAAACTATGAGTCACGGACAGACCTAAATGTGATGTAAACAGCACTGCACTGTTTATGTTATTAATTGATCTGTCTTTCAGTACGAGTCCTATGAATAATGTTATGATAGTTTAAAATTCTATACTTCCCAAAGGAGAATGCATCCATCTATTAATATATTTATAAATGTAAGCTCTGTCCTTTTTTCCTATGACTTGAGAAAAGGAAAGCAATAGTTTTAACTGAAGGATATTTTTATCTGGGGAAATCGGCCCTAAAGCCCATCACACAGCGCAGATGCGGTAAGATTTTTATCTGCGTATCTGTGAGCACCGACATATATCAAAAGAATCCGACAGATGTGAAGATTATATCTGCAGATAAATACAGGTGGATGCGCAGGAGCACACTTTCATCATCATCATCATCATCCCAGTCTATATTACGTCCCATTGCAGGGCACAAGCTTCCTCTCAGAATAAGAGGGTTTGGGTCGTAGTTCCCACGCGGGCCCAGTGCGGATTGGGAACTTCAGTGTATAATAAAATAAATATAAAATTACGTACTACTTAAGCAAATAACAAGTCATCCTTGCGTAGAAATGCATTTTCGCATTTTTTTACATTTTGTCGTGAAGAGAAATAAAGAAAGTGTAACGCGCTTTTATTGAAAATTCATTGTAGCCTATCTATCTCTCAAAGGGCCGGCAACGCACCTGTGACACCCTTAATCTTGCGGGTGTGATTGCTCCCCATCAGGTGACCCGCAAGCTCGTTTACCCCCTTTTATATAAAAAAAACACCCTGTATAAGCCATCCGCACCACAAAACACGTCTACTCAGCTCCGAAATTTTAGAGTGAATGTATAACCTCGCATCTGCGCTGTGTGTGATACCTGCAGACGGATAAGTTTTTATACGCAGATAACATCTTACCGCATCTGCGCTGTGTGTGACAGGCTTAAGTATCATTCTACTACCTTGGTCTTTGGGAAACATACAGTCAGCCAAAAATATGGTCTGTCTACCACCCTACGGTTGAAGCACAAAATAAAAAGGTAGTTGAAGTTCATTTCCACGTCATGACACAAGGTCGATTTTCCCTTGCAATAATATTATGACAGTGACTGTTTGAGATAGAAATTTAGTTCTAAATGTTTTTGTTAGATGGCGCTGTACTGACTGGAAACTCGCTAACGTTTTGTCGCCCTGGAATGCATAAGAGAGTTATTGTATTTTGTTTTGTTAGAGCTTTGGTTTTGAAGATCATTAAAGCAGTTACCTTGGAACCTGCTCCCTAAACAGTGACTAATGAGCTAATGAGCTCCCTAAACAGTGACTAATGACTTCACTCAGTTAGAAAAGTCAACCTTAGTGATATCTAGATCTCATAGAAACTTTTTCCAAAACTGGTAGACCACTTTCTTGGCTGGCAGCGCCAAGTCGATACGCAGCTTTAGGATAATGAAAATGCCATTTCACCAGAGATGTGCTATATTACGATGCAATGGATTTGTTAGATATGTTTGTGGTTATTCTCTTATTAATATTCTTTGATCCACACAGACCACACAGACAGACATTTTGGGAAAGATACATTTTAGGAAAACGGACATTTCAGGCCTGAGCCAACTAGAGGACCTACCTACTTTTGCGGAATAAAAATGATTTCTGACGAATTTCCGACGAAAGCGAAAGGATAAGTCGCTATAGTGGTGTGACAACCTGGTGTGACCACGAGTCTGGCCCCCACATAGCATACTGGTAGAAACGGATTCAACTAATTGCAAGCTGTAGTTTTTATATGGTAATAATTGGTAATAACGGGTTAATTTCCGCAACTCGACGTCTTCTACACGCCTATTTTGCGTAACTAAGTTTTTATATGAAAAGTTGTGTGCTCTGGATGCGTGCTGTGGACGGCGTGCTCTAGATCTTCCTTGAACGTCTACATAGCTTAGCATTAGCAGTAACAGTCACATAGTTTCGTAGCGAAGCTTGCACTTTCTCGCAGCATAGCTGCATTGCACTTCTCTGTTGGAAAGGCACATTTATTCGGCAATTACACTTTCTTTCACCTAATGCGTTTGTTCCGTCCCACTACTAGGCGCACGGACAATCGTCTGCGATGCGCAGATGATACAACCTTAAAACTAACTTAAGCTATCACTTACGTGCAAGTGCAAGATTCGAGGAGAGATGCTGTGTGGGAGCGCTGCTGGGACTGTAACCGTCGGCTCCAACCGCGGGGAATTGGGCTGAATGATTGTGCAAAATGATCGACAGCCCGCCTGACTCAGCAAGGCGTCCCCATACATCATCATCATCAAGTGCAAGTGTCTGACTGTCTCTTCTTCGGGAAGTGGAAAGGATTAGCGCTAAGTTCGAGGAGAGATTTAGGAGCTCACCATACACATTTAGCACATCAGAATGCTCCCACTTCTTCCACATGCGCCCGGATTTTTTTTGTGGTGTGGACAGAAGACTGACGTGGGTGTGTTTGTATCCCAGGATCGGCGCGGGGCTGCGCGGCGCGGTGATGCCGGGCGCCCCATGAGCCGGCTGCTGTGCTGCCGCCGCCACCGCGCGCGCCGAGACATGGGCGCCGCGCTCTCGCTGCACCCCCAGGTACACGCGCCGCGACCCAAGCTGCAACAGTTGCGCGTACTGTGCTGCCGCCGCCACCGCGCGCGCCGAGACATGGGCGCCGCGCTCTCGCTGCACCCCCAGGTACACGCGCCGCGACCCAAGCTGCAACAGTTGCGCGTACTGTGCTGCCGCCGCCACCGCGCGCGCCGAGACATGGGCGCCGCGCTCTCGCTGCACCCCCAGGTACACGCGCCGCGACCCAAGCTGCAACAGTTGCGCGTACTGTGCTGCCGCCGCCACCGCGCGCGCCGAGACATGGGCGCCGCGCTCTCGCTGCACCCCCAGGTACACGCGCCGCGACCCAAGCTGCAACAGTTGCGCGTACTGTGCTGCCGCCGCCACCGCGCGCGCCGAGACATGGGCGCCGCGCTCTCGCTGCACCCCCAGGTACACGCGCCGCGACCCAAGCTGCAACAGTTGCGCGTACTGTGCTGCCGCCGCCACCGCGCGCGCCGAGACATGGGCGCCGCGCTCTCGCTGCACCCCCAGGTACACGCGCCGCGACCCAAGCTGCAACAGTTGCGCGTACTGTGCTGCCGCCGCCACCGCGCGCGCCGAGACATGGGCGCCGCGCTCTCGTTGCACCCCCAGGTACACGCGCCGCGACCCAAGCTGCAACAGTTGCGCGTACTGTGCTGCCGCCGCCACCGCGCGCGCCGAGACATGGGCGCCGCGCTCTCGCTGCACCCCCAGGTACACGCGCCGCGACCCAAGCTGCAACAGTTGCGCGTACTGTGCTGCCGCCGCCACCGCGCGCGCCGAGACATGGGCGCCGCGCTCTCGCTGCACCCCCAGGTACACGCGCCGCGACCCAAGCTGCAACAGTTGCGCGTACTGTGCTGCCGCCGCCACCGCGCGCGCCGAGACATGGGCGCCGCGCTCTCGCTGCACCCCCAGGTACACGCGCCGCGACCCAAGCTGCAACAGTTGCGCGTACTGTGCTGCCGCCGCCACCGCGCGCGCCGAGACATGGGCGCCGCGCTCTCGCTGCACCCCCAGGTACACGCGCCGCGACCCAAGCTGCAACAGTTGCGCGTACTGTGCTGCCGCCGCCACCGCGCGCGCCGAGACATGGGCGCCGCGCTCTCGCTGCACCCCCAGGTACACGCGCCGCGACCCAAGCTGCAACAGTTGCGCGTACTGTGCTGCCGCCGCCACCGCGCGCGCCGAGACATGGGCGCCGCGCTCTCGCTGCACCCCCAGGTACACGCGCCGCGACCCAAGCTGCAACAGTTGCGCGTACTGTGCTGCCGCCGCCACCGCGCGCGCCGAGACATGGGCGCCGCGCTCTCGTTGCACCCCCAGGTACACGCGCCGCGACCCAAGCTGCAACAGTTGCGCGTACTGTGCTGCCGCCGCCACCGCGCGCGCCGAGACATGGGCGCCGCGCTCTCGCTGCACCCCCAGGTACACGCGCCGCGACCCAAGCTGCAACAGTTGCGCGTACTGTGCTGCCGCCGCCACCGCGCGCGCCGAGACATGGGCGCCGCGCTCTCGCTGCACCCCCAGGTACACGCGCCGCGACCCAAGCTGCAACAGTTGCGCGTACTGTGCTGCCGCCGCCACCGCGCGCGCCGAGACATGGGCGCCGCGCTCTCGCTGCACCCCCAGGTACACGCGCCGCGACCCAAGCTGCAACAGTTGCGCGTACTGTGCTGCCGCCGCCACCGCGCGCGCCGAGACATGGGCGCCGCGCTCTCGCTGCACCCCCAGGTACACGCGCCGCGACCCAAGCTGCAACAGTTGCGCGTACTGTGCTGCCGCCGCCACCGCGCGCGCCGAGACATGGGCGCCGCGCTCTCGCTGCACCCCCAGGTACACGCGCCGCGACCCAAGCTGCAACAGTTGCGCGTACTGTGCTGCCGCCGCCACCGCGCGCGCCGAGACATGGGCGCCGCGCTCTCGCTGCACCCCCAGGTACACGCGCCGCGACCCAAGCTGCAACAGTTGCGCGTACTGTGCTGCCGCCGCCACCGCGCGCGCCGAGACATGGGCGCCGCGCTCTCGCTGCACCCCCAGGTACACGCGCCGCGACCCAAGCTGCAACAGTTGCGCGTACTGTGCTGCCGCCGCCACCGCGCGCGCCGTGACATGGGCGCCGCGCTCTCGCTGCACCCCCAGGTACACGCGCCGCGACCCAAGCTGCAACAGTTGCGCGTACTGTGCTGCCGCCGCCACCGCGCGCGCCGAGACATGGGCGCCGCGCTCTCGCTGCACCCCCAGGTACACGCGCCGCGACCCAAGCTGCAACAGTTGCGCGTACTGTGCTGCCGCCGCCACCGCGCGCGCCGAGACATGGGCGCCGCGCTCTCGCTGCACCCCCAGGTACACGCGCCGCGACCCAAGCTGCAACAGTTGCGCGTACTGTGCTGCCGCCGCCACCGCGCGCGCCGAGACATGGGCGCCGCGCTCTCGCTGCACCCCCAGGTACACGCGCCGCGACCCAAGCTGCAACAGTTGCGCGTACTGTGCTGCCGCCGCCACCGCGCGCGCCGAGACATGGGCGCCGCGCTCTCGCTGCACCCCCAGGTACACGCGCCGCGACCCAAGCTGCAACAGTTGCGCGTACTGTGCTGCCGCCGCCACCGCGCGCGCCGAGACATGGGCGCCGCGCTCTCGCTGCACCCCCAGGTACACGCGCCGCGACCCAAGCTGCAACAGTTGCGCGTACTGTGCTGCCGCCGCCACCGCGCGCGCCGAGACATGGGCGCCGCGCTCTCGCTGCACCCCCAGGTACACGCGCCGCGACCCAAGCTGCAACAGTTGCGCGTACTGTGCTGCCGCCGCCACCGCGCGCGCCGAGACATGGGCGCCGCGCTCTCGCTGCACCCCCAGGTACACGCGCCGCGACCCAAGCTGCAACAGTTGCGCGTACTGTGCTGCCGCCGCCACCGCGCGCGCCGAGACATGGGCGCCGCGCTCTCGTTGCACCCCCAGGTACACGCGCCGCGACCCAAGCTGCAACAGTTGCGCGTACTGTGCTGCCGCCGCCACCGCGCGCGCCGAGACATGGGCGCCGCGCTCTCGTTGCACCCCCAGGTACACGCGCCGCGACCCAAGCTGCAACAGTTGCGCGTACTGTGCTGCCGCCGCCACCGCGCGCGCCGAGACATGGGCGCCGCGCTCTCGTTGCACCCCCAGGTACACGCGCCGCGACCCAAGCTGCAACAGTTGCGCGTACTCTCAGAACTCTGTAGCGGCCAGAGCGTTGCCAAGATTCTGCGTAGTGATTAACCCCTCTTCTACCATCGGCTGTGTGTGCCTACGTCACGATCACTGGTACGGGTGGACGTAAATGTTTCTAAAACCGATCATGACGCTGGCCCGGTAGTTTCGGAGGTAGATAGATCGGAGATAATGTTGTAATGATAATGAAAGCTCTGCGCCGCTTTACTTCACGGCGCCGTATTACTGTACAGCGCCTGTTTATGTCTCGTTACGTCGCTTTGAGTTTTGTTTGTTTGTTTGTGCGCAGGAGGGCGAGGCGTGCGACGGCGCCGGCGGGGCCGCGCCGCCGACCATGGCTGACGTCATCCGGTCAGTGCCGGCTACACTGCATTACTAATATTAGTACAGCTTCATTTCATTATTAATACCCAGTTCTATGAACATTCAAGAACATTACGACGTAGACACATTTAATACGTTGGGCGTTCGCGGCGAATCCGTTGCGCACCCGCGGCGAAAACGCCGCCCGCTCCGCTTCTAATACGTTCGCAAATCACCAGTGTGATACTTTGATCAATTATAACAGTAGATCCACAGTCGCGCGCCCGAAAATGTCCGAGCCAAATGAGCGCCACTTTGATAAAAGTGGCCTTCTTTTTACTCAGTACGTTGCGTGAAATTGTCAAGTTTAGCTGTCAAGTGTCAACCGAAATTCGACTGTAATCAAATAAAGACTAGGTTCAAATTTCTGTGTAGGTGATGATTTTAATTGTTATGCAAACAAATAAAAAAGTTCGGACATTCTTTGAAGGGGATTTTGTTCGGCAATGTGTATCTTCAGTTATAATTGATCAAAGGTGTGATATATGTAGCTCTTGCAGAAAAAAAAACGATTTCATTTTGATTATACGAGCCGCTACTCGCCGCGCGTGGTAGGTCAGAACGACCAGGGTCTAACTCTAAAGTGGTTTGCCGGCGTTACGGAAGGTGCCGCTAACCAGTGTTGGGCAAAATTTAGTTTGACTAATGATTTTTTTTTTTTTAATTTATTTACACAAAAAACATACAAAAGAAGTACAGAAATACTTATGCTAAAATACATCTGCCAAACTGCATAGCAGTTTGTTGGCAGAAAGTTTATAACTCTCACTACTTATAAAGGTTCCGACACTCACTTGGTCCGGTTATATTAAAAATTCAAACCCGGTGCCGGCTGCGTAGGCACAGCGCGCCGCGGCCCTTTGTTATTGATTACTATTTTTAATATGAAGGTGGAATTACGCTGTGCGCTGCGCCGCACGCACCGACATCGGCAATACCAATAAAACAATGCATTATACACAATGACACAAACATACACTTCTCATAGTTATGCCTTTTCTATGAATACTTACTTGGAAATACTACCATTCATACCCTTCAACCCACAAACAGAAATATCAAACAGCAGTCAGTAGGCACACAACTTTACTTTATTACTGGACAGACTCGATCACAAGTTATGCATCAATTCATTACTTGTGACCAAGTCCATCCAGTAAAGCCTTTTTTAATCTCTTTTTGTATACTAGCTTCGAAATATCGTGACAAGATCTTATCCCACTTGATAGTTTATTCAGGAGTGTAGGTATTAGGTACTTCCTAGTACGTTTTCCATAGTAATTATATACCTTAGGTACAATTAATTTCCGCTTAAATAATTCCTTAGCAACACTTCTAGTTCCATAAGAATGATTGACTGGATTTTTATAGGTATCACACTGGTACTGTTCTAATGCTAATAGTAGGCTGGTGTTTATAGGTATCACACTGGTACTGTTCTAATGCTAATAGTAGGCTGGTTTTTATAGGTATCACACTGGTACTGTTCTAATGCTAATAGTAGGCTGGTTTTTATAGGTATCACACTGGTACTGTTCTAATGCTAATAGTAGGCTGGTTTTTATAGGTTAAACATAGGTTCTAAGTTCTGTTAAACTGTATTTTTTAGTTCTGATGTTTTGCGATAGATGGCACTGTCTCGCCTACCGAAAATTGTACATGGCGCTTTAGAGATTTTTCCGACAGCCTATAAAAGGGCTGTCAACTTTATTAAATTGTCATTACCAAAGCAACCGTTGTTTAAGTAACAAGTGCGTTCTACGTTCAAACATGGTCCTACGAGTTGGATTGGCCTAGTGGAGTAGCGGCTGCGGGTACACCAAGCACTGACGTGGCAGCGGGTTGCTGTCAAGAGTGCTAGAGGCGGGAATAGCCTCCGACGTTATTGTGGACACCGGCAGGGGACGTGAGTGACGTGTGGTATTAGTGAAGTGCGAAACTGTGAGTACATTTAATTATTTACGTAGTGCGAACTGTCAAAGACTTGTAAAATTCTCAAGAAAATATTTGGACTTAGAAAAATTTGCATTAAATCAGGACATAGCAAAATTAGAAGTAGTTTAGCGACTTAGAATAGTTTCGAAAAAAGTGGAACTACGGGGAATCCACGCCCGTTTTCAGTCAGGATTTAAGTCGCTAAACACTTAGAAAATTTCGAGATGGATATTTATATCAAACTTCAAGTTGATTTAAATAAGCGAATTGGAAGGGCAAAATTGAACTTTAAGAAGTCTCCTAAAGATCGACTTGCTTCAGCAGATTACGTCAGTACTAGAATCGTAACTTTAGAAAAATTGTGGGCAGCGTTCTCATCAACACATACACAGATTGTTCAAGAGTGTGATGAGAAACTTATCAATTCTAGTACTTATGCCAAGACTGAACTGTATGAAGCTACTGAAGAGTTGTACACAGACTACATGTACGAACTGAAGTCTGCATTAAGCAACATAAAGGCGATAACTCTCTCTTCAGCAAGCAGCAGCGGGTCATTCGTTACGGCAGCCTCAGCATTTCAGAGCAAGAGTAGCGATCTAATCAAGTTGCCTAAGATTTCAATTCCGTCGTTCTCAGGAAAGTATTCCGAATGGATCAGTTTTCGTGACTTATTTGTTTCACTGATTCATAAGAACGAGTCCCTCGACAACGTTCAGAAGTTGCACTATCTGAAAGGGCACTTAACCGGTGAAGCTGAACAGCTTTTACGTCACGTCCAGATTACACAAGACAATTATCAAATATGTTGGAATCAGCTCGAAAAGCGCTACAATAACAAAAAATATCTGTCAAATTGTATCTTAAAGAGACTTTTAAGTCAGAAGAACATAGTCTCAGAATCTGCAAGCGCGCTTAAAGAGTTGTTAGACACGACTAATGAGTGTTTATATTCTTTGCGAAACTTAGGGATAGATATAAGTACTTGGGATATAATTGTGATCCATATAATCTGTCTTAAGTTAGATAGCGAATCTAGGAAACAGTGGGAACTTAAAGTTAGCGAGTCATCAGATGATTTACCCACACTGAAGCAGTTTCAGGACTTTTTAGAAACTAGATTCAGGGCACTTGAATTCATTGATCCTCAACTGTCAAAAATTAACTTCAGACAAACAAGTCCCAGTAGTCCTACAAGGGTACATCATGTGATAGATGTTTCATGTGCTTATTGTTCTGAAAGTCATAAGTTATGTAATTGCAAAGATTTCGCAAAGGTCGAAGTTAACACTCGGCGTGATTTCATCCAATCCAACAATCTGTGCTTTAATTGTCTAGGCTCAGGTCACAATGCTTTTTCATGCCGTATTCCTACTAGATGCCGAATTTGTAAGCGCAAGCATCATTCTTTGTTGCATCCCAAACCTATTACCAGCTCAACTGATTCTGAAGTGAAGGCAATACACTCGGTTGAGAATAATGTTGTAACGCACACAACTACAGTTGTTACAGGTGATGATCACACATCAAGCGTCACAGCCTGTGTTTCGACCAGCCGCAGTCAAGTTTTGTTGGCAACGGCATTAGTAAGCGCTCAGTCGAAATCAGGATGTGGTGTTACGCTTAGATGTTTACTCGACCAAGGTTCTCAGGCTTCGTTAATTACGGAGTCAGCAGTCCAGTTGCTAGGACTTAAGAAAATTACCCACAAAAGCAACATTTCAGGATTAGGAGGTGAAGGAAACCCAACAATGGTTTCCAAGGCGGTGGTGAATGTTAAGATAGCATCACTTCATAATCCTGAATTTGAGGTTGAGATTCATGCTTTTGTGCTGGGCGAACTCACTTCGGCTCTACCGGATAAAAGGGTCGTTGTAGAGTTATGGTCAGAGTTATCAGATTTAGAACTAGCTGATCCGTCATTCAATGTTCCAGGCAAAATTGATATGCTGCTGGGAGCAGACGTTTACGGACAGATACTGCTCGATGGTGTCATCAAGGCACCATTGGGAGCGCCCATTGCTCAACGAACCACTTTGGGCTGGATCCTTTCAGGGCCGATTCGTTGCGATGAATCGGATTTACACAAAACGATCTGCATTAACCACATTCATGTAGATGAAAACGAGCTGCTCAAAAAGTTTTGGGAGCTTGAGGCAGATAATTTTGTGTCGGATCCCAAGCAGCACTACACCGACGAGGAGAAGAAGTGTGAGGAAATATTTGCTGCTACGACAACTCGTGACAGTACAGGTCGGTATGTAGTGAAACTTCCATTTCGTGATTCAAATCCTAGTTGTCAACACGGCAACTTTGAAGCGATAGCAACAAGACGCTTCAATCAACTAGAAAGAAGATTTGCTAAGGATTCTCAAATTAAGAAACGCTATGCAGAGGTGATCAAAGAATACGTTGATCTGGGTCATGCGGAGATTGTGCCAAAGGAAGAACAACATAAAGCTAATGTTGTAATTTTACCACATCATCCAGTGGTCCGGGAAGATAGAACAACAATGAAGCTCCGTGTGGTGTTTGATGCTTCGTGTCCTGGAACCAACTGTGTCTCACTAAATCAAGACCTGTTAGTGGGGCCAAGATTACAACCTGATCTACGGCACACAATCCTTCAATGGCGATGTCACCCTGTTTGCCTTGTGGCAGACATAGTAAAAATGTGCAGGCAGGTGAAAGTAGACCAAGACGACGCAGATTATCAGCGCATCCTCTGGCGCGAGAATCCTGAAGTGGAGTTGAAGCATCTTAGATTGCTAAGAGTAACATTTGGGACTGCTTCAGCACCTTATCTTGCAGTGCGGGCTCTTCAACAAGTCGCTCACGATGAAGGAGAACAGTTTCCATTAGCTGCTGAAAGAGTCCTGAAACACTTTTATGTCGATGATTTGCTGACAGGGTGCGAATCTGTTGAAGAAGGAAAGCGTATTTACAAAGAATTAGATGCGTTGTTAAAGAAAGGAGGATTTGAATTACAAAAGTGGAGCAGCAATAGCGAAGAGTTATTGCAAGAAATTAATAAACTAGATAGCCAAAAAGCAGAGGGCAATTTAGAACTAAAAACTGATTCAGTAATGAAGATTTTGGGACTTACTTGGAATCGGAGTAGTGACGAGTTTGAGTAATCTGTACAGCTGCCTCCTCTTAAGGTTCCTGTGACAAAGAGAAGCGTGATATCCGATATTTCGCGACTCTTTGATCCGCTTGGATGGTTGGCGCCAGTAATAATTACAGCCAAGATTTTTATACAAAAAATTGTGGCTTTCTGGAATAGAGTGGGACGAAGAAGTTCCGGCTCAATTACAGAAGGACTGGTTATGCTACAGAGAAAAGTTGAATCGACTTACCAAGTTCAAGCTTCCCAGATGGATTCATTTCAAGTCAGATAATGATGCTGTAGAACTCCAGGGTTTCTGCGATGCTTCGAACGAAGCGTTTGCTGCTGTGGTGTATGCTCGGACCGTAGATAACAAAGGAAATGTACATGTCTCCTTAATCATGTCCAAGACTAAAGTAGCACCCATCAAGCAAGTTTCGATTCCACGGCTAGAGTTATGTGGGGCGGTGCTACTTACCAAGTTGTTGATGGAGGTTGCAGAGGTTATGGTTGTCGACAAGCAAGACATCCACGCGTGGACAGACTCCACCGTAGTGCTGTCATGGCTCAACAGTCGTCCTAATAGATGGAAAACCTTTGTAGCCAATCGAGTGTCCGAAATAATAACATCGATCAAGCCGTCTCAGTGGTCACATGTATTGTCCAAGGATAATCCAGCAGACTGTGCATCGCGGGGAACTCAGCAACTAGAAAACGATCTGCTCTGGAGAGAAGGTCCGGAATGGCTAAAACAGAAAAACATCAGTTATAAGAAAATTGCACATAAAGAAACTAATCTAGAAGAAAAAACTAGCAAACTATGTGTAAATACCTGTAATGTAAATGATGACGGCACTGAAGACTTTTGTGAAAGGTTGATCTCAAAGTTTTCGAAGTTAAGAAAACTCATCCGCATCGTAGCTTTCTGTAAGAGATTGGGAAAGCTGGCTAGAAAAGAAGTTGTATGTCAGTGGTTAACAAGTAAGGAAATACAGGACAGTTTAGTGACATGCATTAAATTTGTTCAAAATAAACACTTCGATGAAGAGCTGGCAAACCTGAAAGAAAAGAAAAAGATTAATAAAAAAAGCAAACTTACCTCGTTGAATCCTTATATTGATGATTTGCCTCCGGCACGGTGGTTGTATGGCATTGTAGTAGAGAAGCACGCAGGGTCGGATGGAATCACGCGAGTGGTTAGTTTACGTTGCAAAGGCAACATTATTAAGAGATCTGTTAGGTAAACTTTGTTTCTTGCCTATAGAGTCATAATTGTTATTGTTTTAGTAGTTAATATTGTAAAAATGGGAATAAGTTTTGTTTGGTTTCAGACCAACTAATTTTTTAAAGAAACAGTTAGGTAGTTACGTCAGTAGCTGTGATTTTATTTGTTGTTGTGCTATTATCATTATTAATGCAGTGTTAGTGATTGTACATATAAGTATTGCTGCTTAATTGTGTTTTGATATTTATGTTTTATGTTAATTGTTAGTGTGAGTACGCGTACATTGTAAGTCTGTTTTGTTTATGTTTTACACTGCCTCATGGTGGGCGGAGATAAGGACAATTGTTCAGGTTGTCCTTGGTGGGCGGCATGTTAAACTGTATTTTTTAGTTCTGATGTTTTGCGATAGATGGCACTGTCTCGCCTACCGAAAATTGTACATGGCGCTTTAGAGATTTTTCCGACAGCCTATAAAAGGGCTGTCAACTTTATTAAATTGTCATTACCAAAGCAACCGTTGTTTGAGTAACAAGTGCGTTCTACGTTCAAACACACTGGTACTGTTCTAATGCTAATAGTAGGCTGGTTTTTATAGGTATCACACTGGTACTGTTCTAATGCTAATAGTAGGCTGGTTTTTATAGGTATCACACTGGTACTGTTCTAATGCTAATAGTAGGCTGGTTTTTATAGGTATCACACTGGTACTGTTCTAATGCTAATAGTAGGTTGGTTTTTATAGGTATCACACTGGTACTGTTCTAATGCTAATAGTAGGCTGGTTTTTATAGGTATCACACTGGTACTGTTCTAATGCTAATAGTAGGCTGGTTTTTATAGGTATCACACTGGTACTGTTCTAATGCTAATAGTAGGCTGGTTTTTATAGGTATTGTTTTATTTACATTTATGATTGATGACTAATGATTAGATACGTCAATCATGATTGATGACTAATGATTTGTTAGTTTAGTCATGGTGTAGTGATTGATGAATTTGATGATTGATTAGTTTCAATCTTAGTTGAGCAATCATGATTGATCGTTTATGACTTTAATTCATGAGCCACAAAGCTTTTCAAAGGAAAAGTCATTACGATTTTCCTTGTTAATTAATGCGATATCACTATGACGTTTACTGGGAAATGGTTCCATAGTAGCTCATGTCCTTGACCATACAGGACACAAATGCCATCAAATTGGTGGTATAAATATATTTTTCTTTTGTTTGTTTTCATTTTGATGAATTTGGATTGATACACGATTACATTAATTTACCCTAAGATAACATAAGGACAGTACAAAACTACCAGAAAAGCGATAACTCGAACAGAAGTACGACGAAACAAACAAACATTCTCATTCCGTTAGAAGCATCAATCACATGGTCGTGATTAAAACTAACGATGGAATGACTAATGATTTGTGGTGTTAGTCATGATTAGTTGAATCATGATTACATTAGACATGATTAAATTAGTCATGATTGATCAGTTGATTGACGAAATTAGTTGATTTGCCCCACACTGCCGCTAACTGATGCGTTGCGTGTTGCGTGTTGCAGGGAGAGGAAGAAAAAGGCGGGTGGCGCCGGGCTCGGCACGCTGCGCCGCCGCATCGCCGCCGCCGCGCGCCGCCACAGTGACTCGCGCCCCGACAGAGGTAACAGCCTATTCTAATGTCCTCCATAATGGAAAATACAACTAAGTTAATAAGTTTTAATTGTAGAAATGTTATTCGTTCGGTGGAATGTGTGCGTAGTTTGTGTCGCACAGCCGATATTATAGCGCTGCAGGAGACGTGGTTGCTGCAACACGACATCTCTTTTTTGGGTAGCATAGATCACGATTTCGCCTTCACTGGCAAAACAGCAGTTGACACTTCAGCGCGGATACTTCGAGGGAGACCCCATGGTGGAGTTGCGCTGTTGTGGAGGAAAACGTTATTCCCGTGTGTATCGGTCATTCAGTGCAATAGTGTGCGGTTAGCGGCTATCAAAATAGTTCTGAATGAACGGTCAGTGATAGTTATGTCAGTGTATATGCCGACCAATATGGCCGAGCATCTAAGTGAATTTACGGAATGTTTGGGTGAAATACAATCGATTGTTGAAAGTAATGATGTGGAATCTGTTTATGTATTGGGAGACTTTAACGCGCACCCGGGTGAGTCGTTTTCACATGAACTAATGAACTTTTGTAATGAACAATCTTGGTTTTGTGTTGACATGGAAATATTACCGAGTGAAACGTACACGTATGTTAGCGATGCCCATTCTTGTAGGCGGTGGCTTGACCACTGTGTGGTGACTAGTGCTGCACGATCCACAGTAGTTAGCGCGTCAGTATTATATAATGTTTACTGGTCTGACCATTACCCTTTGTTAGTAGAATGTAACTTTAATTGCATAAAACCAAAATTTGTGAATGTTAATAATTATTATTCCTGCAATAAGGTGATTTGGGGTGAGCGGGACTCTGTCCAAATAGATAATTATTCAAATTATTGCTCAGCTGAATTTAAGGATATTCACTTTCCTACTGAGTTTTATGAGTGTGTGGATAAAATGTGTTCGAACAGTGCCCATAAACAGGTATTAGAAAATTTATACAGTAGTATAATATCTGTTCTTAGAAAGGCGGCCGAAAAGTCCTATAAGGTTATCAAACATGGAAAGCGTAGGCATGTAACGGGCTGGAATATGCACGTCAGCGATGCTCACCGCGAGGCGCGGTTTTGGTATCAGTGGTGGTTATCATATGGTAAACCTGGCTCCGGGTATATTTATAGTAAAATGATTGAGTCCAAAAAGATATTTAAGTCCAAGCTAAAATACTGTCAGAATCATGAGCAAGACATAAAAATGGAAATTATTGCTAAAAGTCATTCCAGAAAAAACTTTGGCAAGTTCTGGAAAAACACCGCCAAATTAAATCCTAGGACGAGTCTTCCGGTGACTATGGCGGGCAAGCATGTTCCGGCCGATATCGCAAATGCTTTCCAGCGCCACTTTAAAATTGATTCCCCTCTCCAGGCGGGTGAGGTTCTCGACGCTGAGATCAAGGTCGGGATTCCGTCTGTTCGTTTTTCAGCTAAGCAAATTGAAAATAAAATTAGTAAAATGCTGAGAGGCAAATTCCCTGGACACGACGGCCTCAGTGTCGAGCATCTTAAGTTCGCTGGTGTACATCTTCCTGGGGTTTTATCAATGTTTTTTAATTTATGTATAAGTCATAGTTATCTGCCTGACGAGCTTATGTATACTGTAGTCGTACCCATCATAAAAAACAAAACTGGGGATGCCTCTGACGTGTCCAACTACAGGCCCATTTCACTTGCCACTGTTGTAGCGAAAGTGTTGGACGGTCTGCTTGATGATATTTTGGGTGAACATATTAATCTGCATGACGCACAATTCGGGTTTAGGCCTGGTTTGTCTACTGAGAGTGCAATCCTGTGTCTCAAGCAGACTGTTCAATATTATACATCTAGAGAAACGCCAATATTTGCTTGTTTTTTGGACTTGTCAAAGGCATTTGACATGGTGTCTTATGACAAGTTATGGCGGAAACTGCACTATGATACAACCGTGCCGCATGAAGTCACCTATTTGTTTAAGCACTGGTACGGCAGTCAAAGGAATAGTGTTAGATGGGCAGATGCTTTTTCAGATGGATATGTCATGCAGTGTGGGGTGAGACAAGGGGGATTGAGCTCGCCTAGATTATTCAATCTTTATATGAACAAACTCATTGAGGAGCTCAGCAGTACTTGTGTTGGATGTCACGTAGAGGATATTTGTGTCAACAATATAAGCTATGCTGATGACATGGTGCTGCTGAGCCCCTCAATGGGTGGTCTAATAAAATTGTTACATAAGTGTGAAGTATATGCGGAGGCCCATGGGCTCAGGTACAATGCGTCCAAAAGTGAGCTCCTACAATTTAAAGCGGGTAATAAATCGTATAAAATGCAGTCTGTCACGCTTTGTGGGAGCCCGTTAAAAAGAGTAGAAAAGTTCAAATACCTGGGCCACTGGGTCACCGCGACTATGTCTGATGTCGAGGACATCGAGCGGGAGCGCCGCGCGCTGTGTGTTCGGTGTAATATGTTGGCCCGCAGATTTGCACGTTGTAGCAAGGAAGTTAAGTTAACTCTTTTTAAAGCTTATTGCCAAACCTTCTACACGTGCAGTCTGTGGTCTAGCTTTACGCTGCGGGCACTCAGCGCGCTGCGCATTCAATACAATGATGCATTCAGGATGCTGTTTGGACTACCGCGTTACAGTAGTGCCTCGCTGATGTTCGCCGAGGCACAAACAGACGGCTTCTTTGCGATCATGAGGAAGCGGTGTGCGTCGTTCCTCAGTCGTAGTCGCTGCAGCACAAACAGCATCTTGAGCACCCTGACGCAGCGCTGGGACTCCCCGCTTGTAAAGCGTTGTGTGGAACTGCATGCACCTGTCGCCGCAGTGCCCCGCCGTTTTTAATCCTTTCTTTTTGTTTTTTTTCTGTTTGTTGTTGTTCAAAATATATGTGTCTTACTAACAATAATAATAATAAGTCTTTGTAATTACTAATACTATGGATTGAATAGTCCGAAATAAAAGAAATTTAATTTAATTTAATTTTTAATTTTATTCACTCTAGCCTTGATAAGCCCTAGGCTGTGTCCGGAAATACAGACGACGGTCCGTCCCCACACACCCTCACATGCCACTCGTTCGCTTGTATTTAGCTCCTTGGCTGTTGGCGGCAATTTCCTTCCTTCTCTTCTTCCTTTTAAATGTTAATCCAGGTTATAAACTACCTATGTGCCAATTTCTTTCCGACACTGTGCTGTCTTCGGCGTACCCAAAATTACCGAAATAATATGTATACCAACAGGTCGTTTATGTACAGCAAGAACAGAGAGGGAGAAAGTACTGACCCCTGAGGAACACCGGCATCGATGTCCATAGGGTCGGACGAACAGCCATCGATCACAACCCTAAAAGATTTACTCTGTAGGAAGTCAGCTATCCAGGTGTACTCGCCAGCAGGAATCGCATAGGAAGGGAGTTTACCCCCAAGCCCATTGTGCCAAACCCTGTCGGAAGCCTTCTGCAAGTCTAAATTGGGCTGCATTTGAAAATTTGCATCACATTACAAAATCGATTCAAGGAAGGGCTTTTTTTGGTGTAATGTCTTATTTTGGATATCGGGTATAATGGGAATGTAATAAATAGGTAATGTAGTATTTTGAAAAATGCGGCATTTTGGGAACGTGGTTTGTTTTAGACACGAACGAAGTGGATTTGCATATTTTGCATCCTATGATATGTATTTACGCGTCTTTTCAGTGTTTTAGTAGGTATTTTCTAGATCCTTGTATCTTGGATCGTGCTGGCTGCTTGTATTTGAGTGTGCGTGTGTGTGTCTGTGCAGGGTGCGAGCACGCGCGCTTCATCCGGTCGGTGGTGTCGTCGTGGCGGCTGGCGGAGGTGTTCCTGCTGTGCCAGGAGCTGGAGGCCGGCGCTGCGCTGCGAGACCTGGCGACCCAGGCCGAGCTGGCGCGCGAGCCCGCGGCCGCGCTGCCCGCCGCGCTGCATGCGCAGGCGCAGCACAGGTGGGGCGGGGGGGAGCCACGCAGGCCGAGCTGACAAGGGGAAACGACCACTTCAGATCTTGACGACTTCAAATCTTGACCACTTTTGGTTTTGATCACATCTAGGTTCTGGATAGAGCCACTCCAGATTTATCATCCACTTCTGCTGATTAGTATTATCAAACCGCAATCAGAATGGGACTGTCAAAACTGTCATTTCATACTTATTTTGACGTTAGCATATAGAATTACTGACAATTCCAATCCCTTTCTAATCGCGGGCGAATAATACTGACTATATGAAACCGAAATTACGTGACTCACAACTCAAATAAATTACCTTCGTTTGACCTTACCCTAAAACAGCTCAGTCAGTACGATACGTTTTCATGCAACCAGCTTCCTCCACTTCCACATAATGAACAGCAATGATTTTTCATTCGGAAGCCACCTCCTCCGCTTACGTAATTGGACACAATGCTAAGGTGTCCCCCGTGTGCCCGCAGGCGCTGGTGCGACGTGCAGCTGGGCGGCGCGGGCTGGGCGCTGCCGGCGCACCGCGCGCTGCTGGCCGCGCGCTGCAGCTACTTCCGCGCGCTGCTGCACCGGCACCCCAGGTACGTGTGCCTGCAGGCTGGGCGCCGTGCGGCTGGGCGGCGCGGGCTGGGCGCTGCCGGCGCACCGCGCGCTGCTGGCCGCGCGCTGCAGCTACTTCCGCGCGCTGCTGCACCGGCACCCCAGGTACGTGTGCCTGCAGGCTGGGCGCCGTGCGGCTGGGCGGCGCGGGCTGGGCGCTGCCGGCGCACCGCGCGCTGCTGGCCGCGCGCTGCAGCTACTTCCGCGCGCTGCTGCACCGGCACCCCAGGTACGTGTGCCTGCAGGCTGGGCGCCGTGCGGCTGGGCGGCGCGGGCTGGGCGCTGCCGGCGCACCGCGCGCTGCTGGCCGCGCGCTGCAGCTACTTCCGCGCGCTGCTGCACCGGCACCCCAGGTACGTGTGCCTGCAGGCTGGGCGCCGTGCGGCTGGGCGGCGCGGGCTGGGCGCTGCCGGCGCACCGCGCGCTGCTGGCCGCGCGCTGCAGCTACTTCCGCGCGCTGCTGCACCGGCACCCCAGGTACGTGTGCCTGCAGGCTGGGCGCCGTGCGGCTGGGCGGCGCGGGCTGGGCGCTGCCGGCGCACCGCGCGCTGCTGGCCGCGCGCTGCAGCTACTTCCGCGCGCTGCTGCACCGGCACCCCAGGTACGTGTGCCTGCAGGCTGGGCGCCGTGCGGCTGGGCGGCGCGGGCTGGGCGCTGCCGGCGCACCGCGCGCTGCTGGCCGCGCGCTGCAGCTACTTCCGCGCGCTGCTGCACCGGCACCCCAGGTACGTGTGCCTGCAGGCTGGGCGCCGTGCGGCTGGGCGGCGCGGGCTGGGCGCTGCCGGCGCACCGCGCGCTGCTGGCCGCGCGCTGCAGCTACTTCCGCGCGCTGCTGCACCGGCACCCCAGGTACGTGTGCCTGCAGGCTGGGCGCCGTGCGGCTGGGCGGCGCGGGCTGGGCGCTGCCGGCGCACCGCGCGCTGCTGGCCGCGCGCTGCAGCTACTTCCGCGCGCTGCTGCACCGGCACCCCAGGTACGTGTGCCTGCAGGCTGGGCGCCGTGCGGCTGGGCGGCGCGGGCTGGGCGCTGCCGGCGCACCGCGCGCTGCTGGCCGCGCGCTGCAGCTACTTCCGCGCGCTGCTGCACCGGCACCCCAGGTACGTGTGCCTGCAGGCTGGGCGCCGTGCGGCTGGGCGGCGCGGGCTGGGCGCTGCCGGCGCACCGCGCGCTGCTGGCCGCGCGCTGCAGCTACTTCCGCGCGCTGCTGCACCGGCACCCCAGGTACGTGTGCCTGCAGGCTGGGCGCCGTGCGGCTGGGCGGCGCGGGCTGGGCGCTGCCGGCGCACCGCGCGCTGCTGGCCGCGCGCTGCAGCTACTTCCGCGCGCTGCTGCACCGGCACCCCAGGTACGTGTGCCTGCAGGCTGGGCGCCGTGCGGCTGGGCGGCGCGGGCTGGGCGCTGCCGGCGCACCGCGCGCTGCTGGCCGCGCGCTGCAGCTACTTCCGCGCGCTGCTGCACCGGCACCCCAGGTACGTGTGCCTGCAGGCTGGGCGCCGTGCGGCTGGGCGGCGCGGGCTGGGCGCTGCCGGCGCACCGCGCGCTGCTGGCCGCGCGCTGCAGCTACTTCCGCGCGCTGCTGCACCGGCACCCCAGGTACGTGTGCCTGCAGGCTGGGCGCCGTGCGGCTGGGCGGCGCGGGCTGGGCGCTGCCGGCGCACCGCGCGCTGCTGGCCGCGCGCTGCAGCTACTTCCGCGCGCTGCTGCACCGGCACCCCAGGTACGTGTGCCTGCAGGCTGGGCGCCGTGCGGCTGGGCGGCGCGGGCTGGGCGCTGCCGGCGCACCGCGCGCTGCTGGCCGCGCGCTGCAGCTACTTCCGCGCGCTGCTGCACCGGCACCCCAGGTACGTGTGCCTGCAGGCTGGGCGCCGTGCGGCTGGGCGGCGCGGGCTGGGCGCTGCCGGCGCACCGCGCGCTGCTGGCCGCGCGCTGCAGCTACTTCCGCGCGCTGCTGCACCGGCACCCCAGGTACGTGTGCCTGCAGGCTGGGCGCCGTGCGGCTGGGCGGCGCGGGCTGGGCGCTGCCGGCGCACCGCGCGCTGCTGGCCGCGCGCTGCAGCTACTTCCGCGCGCTGCTGCACCGGCACCCCAGGTACGTGTGCCTGCAGGCTGGGCGCCGTGCGGCTGGGCGGCGCGGGCTGGGCGCTGCCGGCGCACCGCGCGCTGCTGGCCGCGCGCTGCAGCTACTTCCGCGCGCTGCTGCACCGGCACCCCAGGTACGTGTGCCTGCAGGCTGGGCGCCGTGCGGCTGGGCGGCGCGGGCTGGGCGCTGCCGGCGCACCGCGCGCTGCTGGCCGCGCGCTGCAGCTACTTCCGCGCGCTGCTGCACCGGCACCCCAGGTACGTGTGCCTGCAGGCTGGGCGCCGTGCGGCTGGGCGGCGCGGGCTGGGCGCTGCCGGCGCACCGCGCGCTGCTGGCCGCGCGCTGCAGCTACTTCTTTTTATTGCATCGAGTAAACTGGAATATGTTTCCCTTTGGAGTCCTGTTCGACGTTGATCGATTGGTGTGGTAGGTTTTGGTGTTGTAGAAACTGTCGATCGGCATTGGCCAATCCATTTTACCATCGATCGACGTCGACCAGTACATTTTACCATGGATCAACGTCGACCAAAACGATTGGTGTAATAGAAACTGCCGATCGGCGTCGACCAATCCATTCTACCATCGATCGACGTCGACCAATCCATTTTACCATCGATCAACGTCGACCAAATCGATTGGTGTAATAGAAACTGCCGATCGGCGTCGACCAATCCATTCTACCATCGATCGACGTCGACCAAATCGTTTGGTGTAGTTGAAACTGTTGATCGGCGTCGACCAATCCATTCTACCATTGATCGACGTCGACCAATCCATTTTAGCATCGACCAACGTCGACCAATCCATTTTACCATCGATTGACGTCGACCAAATTGATCGGTGTAGTGGAAACTGTCGATCGGCGTCGACCAATCCATCCTACCATCGATCGATTGTTGTGGCAGCACCCTTCTGACCACGAGTCGTAACTAATGTCTGTGTGGCGTGGTTTCCAGCGGCGGGTGCCGCGTGCCGCTGGACGGGCCGTGCGCCAACATCTCGCGCGCCGAGTGCGAGGCGCTGCTCGCCGCGCTGTACGCCGGGCCCGCCGCGCTGCACTGCCCGTCGCGCCACGACCGCCGTGAGTGCATACACACACACACACCCGCTATGAGTACACTCACACACACACGCATACACCCGCCGTGAGTACAGTCGGCCAAAAATATGGCCTACCACCCTAACACAATACAAGTAATAGGTAGTAATTCGACTTCATACTAGAGCGCCCGAATCGACGCACGCACGCAGCCAAGTGTCTTACACGGCCGCTAACCAATCTTCGCCAGACAAAACAATGCAAGTCCCACTGCGCGCCGTGTAAGACTCTTGGCTGTGTGCGTGCGTCGATTCGGGCGCTCTAGTATGAAGTCGAATTACTGCCTATTACTTGTATTGTGACCCTAAGGATAAAGTTCCTTTGCACGTCATAGTACAACGAATTCGATTTTCCCTTGCAATAATATGATGACCATGACATGACAGTGACTACCCTTTCGAACCCAAGTGAGTATGAAAAGTGTTACAATAATGGACTTTGTGAAATGTACTATATCTTTAAATTTGAAATCCCCAAAATGATGTAAAGTTCAAATTTCAAAATGATGTAAATTTCAATTTTAATTGCCATTAAACGACACAATTGTATCAACCGGGTTCGAAAGGGCTAACTGAAGACTTCACTCAGAAAAGTCGACCTTACCGATATTTAGCCCTCACAGAAACTCTTGTCAAAACTGGTAGACTACTTTCTTGGCCTAACGCACTCAGACCGCGCCGCAATAGGGATGTGGACACCACCAATCAACTGCCGTACTTTTTATGAGCTGTCAAAACACAATCCTCCCATAGAGTTTGAATAACACAACTTATGACGTCACTTGTTCGCCAATTCAATCAACTAACTATTTATTTCCAAAAATCTAATTATGCAGTTAGTCGAAAATTAATCTGGTTTTCAGGGCTAAAATAAAGCGTTTTTTTACTGAAGTAGGGTCTTCGAATTATATTTTAATGGCGTCACCATCCGTATATACCTCGCACACATTAATTGACTCTGTCGCTGACGGTGTGTTGTGTTGCAGACTGCGAGCGCGGGTTTAGTTCAGACGGTAACCTGGACATCATCAACGTGGAGGGCACCGGCTGTGAGTACCGCTTTAGTCCGATATTTATTTATTTAAGGAGAACCAACAGCTTATGACATAATGTAGGTATTGTCAATAGTAACACGGAGAGCCATAAAGGATCTCACAGATAGTGATTGATTACATGTTTAAGCTTAACTTAAACGAGGTGTCGCACACTATAACAATCAACACATCCTTCAAAACAAAACACCACACAATCTCCAATGGTATTCTCGCATTTCAAGATACACACTGATATGGCTACTTTTTATCCAAGTGTACTCACTTTTTGGCCTTATCTCGTTGACTTAGAGTCGAAAAGTGTCATACCTTTTTATTCCGCGACTGTTCAACTAGTTAGTCAGCGATAGTGTAATAATAATAAAATAAAATTAAACAGGTTCCAGATCAATTTACCAAAATTATATTGGACTGTGTAGGTCGCTGGTTCAGATCCGGCTCGAAGGACCAAATTGATGTACGGGCTGCTATTGCTCATACACCAAGTAGAACTGTTTGTTGCTTAACTGTAGAGTCACTTTGTAATAAGAACTCACTGATAATCCCGAATAATAACCTTTATTGATAGTAATGCGAGCACACGCTACATGAATGAGTGTTAAGTGAAATAAATAATTTACACATTCAAAGTAAAATGTGCTGAGCGCGCAATACGTCAATGTAGACCGTACAGTTATGTTAAGTTAGCATCGGCCCGAAGAGCCAAAAGTACACAAGAAGGAGCAACAGTTTCTGTGTCAGTTCAAATTGGGAAAAAACCCTACTGTGTAAATAAGCTTCAGTAAAAAACTATAGTGACAAAAAAAGCATGTAATAAAAAATGCGAATGAAAATTTTGTTACTAGAAAATAACGATTTTGGTAAATTGATCTAACCAGTCATTTAGATCTCACAGAGACTTGTCAAAACTGGTAGACCACTTCCTTGGGCGACCGTACACTTGAAATTCCCATATACGTGTAAGGAGTGTTGGTCGTGTCGTGTTGCAGCGTGCTCGTGCTCGCTGGGCGCGACGCGCGGCGTGCGGCGGCTCGCCGAGCGGCTCGGCGCGCGGCTCGACGACCTGCACCGCGACATGCGCTACTTGCTCGACTCGGGTCAGTGCCACTACACTCAAGGCGTCTCATTACCAACTCACCTGAGCAGTGGCGTAGCGTGGGTGTCAGCCACCCGGGGCGGAAGAAAATTTTGCCGCCCTCTTGTACCTATACCTGCCTACTTCAAAAAAATTTACTTAGCCAATTTAAAAAACTACAATATGGAATTGTCCAAATATTTACAAAATATTTGCCGCCCCCTAAATGTGCCGCCCGGGGCGGGTCGCCCCCCATCGCCCCCCCTACGCTACGCTACTGCACCTGAGTATGAATATCGTACAGCAAACTGTTACAGTCTCATTTCCAACCCACCTGAGTTTGAATATAGTACAGCAAACTGTTACGGTCTCATTTCCAACCCACCTGAGTTTGAATACCGTGCAGCAAACTGTTACAGTCTCATTTCCAACCCACCTGAGTTTGAATATCGTACAGCAAACTGTTACAGTCTCATTTCCAAGCCACCTGAGTTTGAATACCGTGCAGCAAACTGTTACAGTCTCATTTCCAACCCACCTGAGTTTGAATACCGTGCAGCAAACTGTTACAGTCTCATTTCCAACCCACCTGAGTTTGAATATCGTACAGCAAACTGTTACAGTCTCATTTCCAAGCCACCTGAGTATGAATATCGTACAGCAAACTGTTACCGTCTCATTTCCAACCCACCTGAGTTTGAATATCATACAGCAAACTGTTACCGTCTCATTTCCAACCCACCTGAGTTTGAATATCGTACAGCAAACTGTTACCGTCTCATTTCCAACCCACCTGAGTTTGAATATCGTACAGCAAACTGTTACCGTCTCATTTCCAACCCACCTGAGTTTGAATAGCGTACAGCAAACTGTTACCGTCATACGCAGCGTTGTTGTCTCTCCTGTGGTCATAAAAATAGCGGTATCCTATTATCTCGCCTCATTCGTTTTTCGTTTAATTCTTATTTCGTCTCATTCTGTATTCGTCTTGTTCGCTATCCGTCATTATCTTATTTGGTCAAATTCTGTAACTTGTCTCTCTCTTAATACTTAAGTCTTATTCGTTTTTCGTCACGTCACGTCTTCCTTGGACTCATTCGTCGTTCTTCCCTTTCATTTTTTGTCTCATTTACTTACGAACATGTATTTACCAGCACCGAACGTATCGAAATAATTTTGGCAAATAAGTAAATGAGACTAAATACGAAAGGGAAGAACGACGAATGAGTCCAAGGAATACTGTGACGAAAAACGAATAACACGTATTAAGAGATAGACAAGTTGCAGAATTTTACCAATAAAAATAGTGACGGATAGCGAACAAGACGAAGACGAATACAGAATGAGACGAGATAATGGGATACCAAAATAGCGACTCCGAGTCAGAAAACTTAAGATTTATTTAAATGGGCCGAAGGTTGGAAATGATGTAGATTTGACTAAAAAATATTGACCCTTAACTTTTGCCATGTCCACAAGAGAGATTCTAACAAAATAATGTATGGCCCTTTCGCAAGAGCTAGCCACGATGTTGTTTTCACGTGTTTCATTTGTTTAACTACTTTTTACGAAATGGGTAGGGAATTAAATTCCTTGACTATGCCTTTGAATACACTTTCACGAAGTATGCACTTTTTCCAAAGGTCGAATTGAATTGTTTAAATTTTTTCTCATTTATTCGAGTACCATCAACGATCAGACTGGTTGCCGCCGGTGGTGCTCAAAGGCGCGAGCCACACAGAAGAGACTGGGACGGGGGCGCGTCGCAGTCGCGGCGCCCCATGAATCAGTTTTCATTCTAAATGTATAGAAGCGTCGCGATCCAAAGCTGACAGAAGAGACGGGGCGGAGACGCGGCCTGCGAACATACGACGTTTCTTGCGGCGCATTCTTCTTGGCAATGATGGTCCTCACAAAAGCGCTGGTAGTTTTAAAAAAGTGACATGTGAAAGAGCCCTTGCGGTGTACTTGCAGAATAAACGTTTTGATTTTGAAGCGATCAATCTTACCATGTATTGGGCCCTAACCTAAAGCTGAGTTTAGACCTGCAAGAAAAAACGTGCAAGTTGATTACATTGCGAGGCAGTAAGGCGAACAAGATTGAGGTGGTCAATCAAGCGCCGCAGTGTAATGCAACTTGCACGGTTTTTCTTGATGGTCTAAACTCGGCTTAAGTGAAGTTTTCCACGGTTCCAGGTGAGTACGCGGACGCGCGGCTGTCGTTCGCGGCGGAGGGCGGCGGCCAGTTCGGGTTCCGCTGTGCGCTCGAGCTGCCCTGCCACCGCGTCGTGCTCGCCGCGCGCTCGCGCTTCTTCAGGTGAGGGGGGGGGACACCGTAACACTGCTGGAATCTTCGCTACACTACCCAAACCAGGGGATTTCACTCCGCAGTTTAGGAATGTTCGGCCGGCGCGCATCCCGGGCAGGCGTATGGCAGTAGGTTGTCGCTCGGCATTCGGTTCGCGCGTTATTATTTTTATTAACATGTTTCAATAAATTTACTGATGCATCAATAAATTTATTCTTATTCTTAAAGGAAATAAAGATTTTTTTTTAGACGACCAGATGGCCTAGTGGTTAGAGAACCTGACTACGAAGCTTGAGGTGCCGGGTTCGATTCCCGCGTCGGGGCAGATATTTGTATGAAAAATACGAATGTTTGTTCTCGGGTTTTGGGTGTTTAATATGTATTTAAGTATGTATCTATCTATATACAGTGGTGGTCATACAATTAAGAACGATTTGAAGTTTCCGATTTTTTTTTATCTAAATCATGTCATATGTCTAGTTGTGTTCCTTCTTAGAAGTAACAAGTTATGTTATAAAATAGCCACATGGATAGAGCAAACAGGATTAATAATAATAGTGTATAATTGCTAACATTTTTTTTTACAAATTTTATTTGTTCTCTATACTAATAAATTCAAATAGTAATGAAGCTGGACAAATAATTAAGAACGATTTATTAAACTGCTCGAGAGTTGTTTTATATGAAACTTAGATTAAATAAATCATATTAATGTGAAGTTGGTATAGAAAAAAAAGCAATTTAATACATTTGAACTAAAATTAATAGTTAGTAGCATGTCCACGGCTTTTAATTATGGCTTTACACCGGCGAGGCATTGAATCTATCAATTTTTGACATTTCGCAAGAGAAATAGAGTTCCATTCTTCTAAGAAAACGTCGTACAGCTCTCTCAAATTGCCACACTGTCGATTTGAAACCTTTTTCTTGACTTCGCACCAAAGATGATCTATTGGGTTAAGATCTGGGCTGTTGGCTGGCCAATCTAAGACTGAAACTGATTGTGATGTGAGGAATTCCTTAACGGTGCGTGCAGTATGCTTTGGATCATTGTCGTGCTGGAATGTCCAAATAACCGGAAGCACGTCTTCGGCATATGGTAACATTGTTTCTTGCAGTATATTTTTGTATTGGAATTGATCCATGTTTCCTTCTATCAGCCTAACAGGTCCAACGCCATGTCCAGAAAAGCACCCCCAAATTTTCACATTTCCCCCGCCATGCTTTAATGTCACTTTTGTGTACTTTGGGTCGAATGCTTTATTCGGAGGGCGTCGTACATATCGTTTTCCATCAGAACATACCCTATTTATTTTTGTCTCGTCAGAAAAAAGAACGTTTTTCCACTGTCTGACTGTCCAGTTTTCATACCTTCTTGCAAATGCAAGTCGGGCTTGCCTATGACATCGTTTCAACATAGGCACCTTTCTTGCTATCCTTCCGTTCAACTTATTTTCTACCAAACGCCTTCGAATAGTGCGTGCAGAGATTGCTGAAGGGTTGTTTTCGCCAAAATATTCTTTTCTCAACTCATTAGACCCTTTAAAAGGATTTTGTTTTGCCAAACGAACGATATTTCGATCATCTCGACGAGATGACTTTCTCTGTCTAGGTCCACGCAGAACGTTTGAAGTAGTTTGATACGTGGAAAAATGCTTTACGGCATGGAAAACCATTGTTTTTGAACATTGCAGATGGTCGGCTATCTTTTTATACGACCAATTCTTCTCGCGAAGTTTTATTATTACTTCTCTTGTAGATTTATCACAACTATTATTTTTCCCCATTGTTTTTATACGAAGTAATCACTTTTAAGACTTTAACAGCACGAAATGGCGCCAAAATTATACGAATAATAATCTACAACCACAGAGCCACACAGTGTTCTCTATTTAAATTTGAAAAAATAATAAACTATTCAGCGTTCTTAATTACGTGACCAGCCAGTAAGTACTAATACTAGGTTCAGATCGAATGTATAAAGTTTCTCTATTAATTTTTTAGCCAACAATGTTGCATAAATGAATGTACCGGTAGTACGGAAAAGTTTTGCAATACCGAGAGAAATAAAAAAAATACGGGCAATTAGTTATACTTGTTACTTTGAAAAAATCATCTCAATAAATAATCGTTCTTAATTATATGGCCACAACTGTAAGTATGTTTATCCGTTGCTGAGTACCGATAATGCAAGCTTTGCTTACCTTACTTTGGGACTACGTCAATTGGTGTGAATTGTTCAGTGATATTTATTATTCTTAAACGCAATGTGGTTGTGCGCAGGAGTGCGATGTCGCGGCGGTCGGGGTCGGGCGTGGCGGCCGGCGTGGTGTGCGTGGACGAGACGGTGCTCCCGCGCAGGTTCGCGCGCGCGCTGCTGCACGCCGCCTACACTGACCAGGTGAGGGGAAGACACTCGCATTCAGGCCTGTTGTATATGTAGATAGAGGGCAGCAGTGTGGCCCGAAAAGAGCAATGTTGACTATGGCCACTATGGGTCGATCAACTTTTTTTTGTCACTCGTTGCTATAGTGACGGTCTCCTAGGTCACTCTTTAAACCGTCAGTTTATTTGCCAAACATGTATTTTTGTGGTAGTTTTAAACCCCTTCTACAATTGGTCATCTAATAAGCATGTTAGTTAATGTGACACAACATTTCTTCTAATTAAACTGTACTACTTTTGTACCCTCGCTGACGGGACAGAGTAACAACAAGAAATAGTTGATCCACCCCTATTTTACTTTAAACCACAGTCTCAAGTATCTAAACACGGGCTACACCGCTGCCCTCTATCTTGTTGTAAAACAACGCCTGTCAACTGCAGCGGAGCGGAGCGAGAGGACAATGCGTTGCGATGTTGTGTATGTTCTTAGTTGCGGAGCTAGACAGAGAGACAGAGCGAGAAATTAATGCTGAGTAGAGGTTGAGGGGGTAATTGAAAGGATGTTGAGACACCGTGAGCCTCTCTCAATGTCTCGTGACACCTGAAAGGCATTTGACAGGGTTTGATATGACAGTCTACTCTGCAAGCTTCCTTCGATTAGCATTTCTCCTGGTCTGTGTTTTGGGCTCATTAATTCTCTGAGGCATTGGTCTATTCGAGTTGTCATTGATGGCTGCTCGTCTGATCTCGTGGCGATTCATGTCGGGTTGCCTCAGGGATCTGTTCTCGCCGCAACTCTCTTTTTGTCGTACATTAACGTGTTAATCGAGACCGGAGTCTTAGGGTACGCAGACTACAGCTCAGTTGCGGTGGGATATATCTTCAATACGGCCTTATGCTGACCACCTCAAACTGTTTGGTTTGGACTTACGTGCTAATGGGAACCTCGGCTCTACCATTGAGTCCTTTTTAAAAGTTTGGATTTTGAATTTAGCCGAAACAGATTTTCTTTATTTTTTCACTTCTTTTGTTCTCAAAGTTGCATACGTGCGGACCCGGGGCGAATCACTAGTTTATATTGCTTATATTATGTATTAACATACACTATTTCTTTGTTTTTTAGGTGGACTTAACGTTGATCGGGAGGAACACCAATTCGCCGAACAACACCACCAGCAGCGGCTCCGTGAGTGATCCCCTATCGCTTCTGACTATTTATGTTGACTTTAAAATGGTAGATTAGTGACTTGGTCTCAAACAAATCTGTAAAAGCAAATGGGAGGCACTTGAAATTACTCGCGAAATTGTAAACATTGGGATGTTGATACCATTAAAAAATAATTTGAAGACACAGCTCCAGTAAAAAAACGCTTTATAAACCAGATTAATTTTCGATTAACTGCACAATTAGATTTTTGTTGCTTTAAAACAAATAAATTGTTAGTTGATTGAGTTGGCGAACAAATGACGTCATAGGTCGCTATAACCATTCAAACTTGACGGGAGAATTGTGTTTTGACAGCTCATAAAAAGTACGTCAGTTGATTAGTGGTGTCAACATCCCTATTATTGAAGCTCTATGTTAGTAATATCTAACGTTATCTGTGCGTCCCTCAGGGCTGGTCAGTGGGGCGGGGCAGCAGCCGCGCGCCTTCCACGGCGATGCTGGACGACGCCTTCCAGCTCTACGAGATCGCCAGGTAACCCTCACCAACCATCATCAACACCATCTCACTAAACAACATCCTAAATCGTGGGCTGAGACATGGGTATAGATTATGCTTATAGGGGTTGAAGTTAATACATTATGTTGCCAAACAAGCGACCACATGCTTGTATCGGCCGCATCGCAGATCGTATTACTCTTTGTATAGAAAGTCACACAAGTGCGTCCTATCATGCGCACCGTACCGTATCCCTCATCGGCAATCCCGATACCGATGCTGCGTCTACTCGTTCGTGACGTCACTTGAAAACTCCCCCAACGATCGTCCGATACCGTTACACAATTCGAAGTAAAAAAAATGCACCTAAATACAACGTAAGACTCAGATGAGTACCCTGGGAAACCCCATAAGAAGTATAGTAAACTTTTCGATTTATATCGGCACGCTGTTTACTTCTAGGATCTGGGGGTAAGGTAGCACGAAAAGCAGTCCAGCAGACAACCCTGCGTCCCAAAGTTGCTTAAATTTCGAATCAGAATTTCATTGTTGATTCTATCGAAAGCCTTAGTAATGTTGATGTATGTAGGGTGTATTTGATGCTCCAGTGCTCGAAGAAAAACTCCCGTCATTTTAATAATAACGAGTAACGACTTGTTCTTCGCTTTCGTCCATTCTCACAAACGCATTCTGCACGTATGATCAGTACGAAAATAAGAATGGAGGGGCATCAGCAGTCCGATTGCTGGTACTTGCGTCGGGAAATCCAGTGGACGCATCAAGAAAAAATAATCCGTTGATGCGATGCGTTCGATGCTTGCGATATGAACATGTGGATGCTTGCCTTTAAGGTAGATTCATATCTACAGGTATTTGAGCGTGCCTGAGACGTGCCGTGGCAGACAAAATAATATTCTTCTATACAGTGACTATTAACGAATTCATATCTATCGTGACCAGCCAGCGTGCCCGGCCAGTATGCGCGGTTCATGTCTGTACATGTCTGTGGCTATCGGGCAGTCAGTGTGAACAGGACACCGGAATCGTTGTGGTATCTGTCGATGTCTGTCCCAGAACGTGTCTGGCGCGTGTAAAACTGGGTGCTCAGAAATGGGAGAAAGGGTACTTTTGGACGTTTATATTTCTAGGCCGATTGCAATAGAACAGAGACAAACATACTCTCAAACCTTATTTATATTGATGTGCGATACTAGCGCCACCACTTGTTGTGTGTAATATTGGAACTAATGAGATGGATGGTTGTCAAGAGGCATCGATTGTTATTCTTAACTAGCAAGCCATCTAGTTCAGCAAATGAACTGTAGATGGCGCTGTATCGGAACAGCGCGTTTAATGTCTGTAGATATAAATAGACGGAGTCTGTCGGTGTGTCTCTGCACGTTTGGTACGCTCAATGTGTGTAGATATGAATCGACCCTTACTCGCTGGCGTGCAGTGGTCCTGAACATGTTTGGGTGTGTAGGTTCCTGGAGATGCCGATAGTGGCGCAGGGCTGCGAGGACGCGATCCAGGCGGCGCTCAGCCCCGACACGCTGCCGCACGTGCTGCGCTGGAGCGCCGCCAGCGTGGCCAGCCAGTGGGTGCACCGGTATGTATCTGTATGTAGTTGTATTGAGTTTATTTTAACTTGTGGTTGTGGTTGTTTATTGTGGAGAACCCTACCGGATTTCGGCTAAGTATAAGCCGATTTCTAGGGAATTAGAGCCGGGTCACCTCGGCGGTGCTAACTGATAGGCTGGCATTCCATGGAAACGTTCTTTTTTTTTTTTTTTTTTTTTTTTTTTTTATTTGGTCTACAAACTGGATAGTACATCAAAATATACGAATCGCGTTCCTTAAAGTCCTCATGCATTTCATGTATATCCTAAAACAGTAGACACATCATGCACAATTAGTAAACAGTTATTTATAATATTGTAGCAAAAAGAGAGGAAAAAAAATATAATAATAACAAAAAAAATAACAGTAAAAAGCTGGGTATTTCACAATTATGTACCTACTACTAAGTTGGATGCATTTTTTATACTTAAAAATTAATATGTTTATGCTTATAATATAAATGGAGTTCAGGTTTGTCGTATTCTTATTTCTTCTTTCTTATTCTTTAACGTAGAATACGCTGATGGAGTAATGCGGGGTCTTGTATTTTACCTCAAGAGAGACCTAAATTCTCCCTGGGTTGCTCTTTATTTATTTATCTATCTATTCGTTACTGGTATTTGTCTGTCCCATTCCCCTGTGACGGATACCAGTAGGCACACGGATCATAGGAATTAGGAAGAAGAGCCACCCACTCGACATAGGATTAGTTTAGGATAGGCTCTCTCATCTCACTTGGAGAGAGAACTCGCGGTTAATTTAAATGTAGAATAGGGATTCTTAGCTTACCAGTTCGTGTGGTGTTGCAGGCAAGCGATGCGCTACCTGCGCGACGAGTTCCCGACGATAATGTCGCACGCGGCGGCGGCGCGGCTGCCGCGCACCGCGCTGGCCGCGGCGCTGGCGTCGCCCTTCACGCAGTGCAGCGAGGCGCAGGCGCTGCGGGCGCTGCTGCGGCTCGCGGAGCGCGGCAAGCAGCCTGGTGAGCAACCCACACTTGAAATGCCTTCACTGTTCAACAAAACCTTTAGAACACCACAATATCACCGCCCAACTCTATGAGGTCGGTCCACCTAAACACTGTAGCGACCTCTAGCGCCACCGCTACAAAGCGCTCGCTCCCGTCGGTCAACATCTGCTTGAAGAGAGGTCTCCCTATACCCACACAACCATCATTGTCGTCCCTCCAAACACATTCACTGTTCAAGAAAACCTTTAGAACACCGCATATTCGTCTTCGTCATCGCAGAAGAGTGGCTTCCCTACCTGTAATCTACAGGCTACAATTTATTATTTTCGGTGAATGTGCTTCGGAACTGCACGGCCTTATTCCACCTGCTCCTTTCTTCCACAGGTTGACCAGAAGTAGACTGGGTCTCCACCCTTACGTTGTCAGTATTCGCAAAATCCGCAAAAAGCGTTTTCGCTCTTCCTTCCTTTCTTCTTGTACAACGTAAGACTCAGATGAGTACCCTGAGGAACCCCAGAAAAAGTATTGTAACTTTTCGATTTATGTCAGCTCGCTTTTTACTTCTAGGATCTGGAGGTAAGATAGCACGAAAAGCAGTCCAGCAAACAACCCTGCGTCCTAAATTTACTTAAATTTCGCATGAGACTATCATGATTGACTCTATCGAAAGCTTTAGTAATGTCGATGTATGTCGGTGTAATGCTAGGAAAAACTCCCATCATTTCACTTGTGATACATAACGACAGCAAGGACTTACTTAGGAGTCGAAATGGTTCGTTTCCAGTTAAAGCATATTGTAACATCATTGGGAAATCTCTACGGGATATAGAAACGGGGATAGTTTTTTCGACCCTCGTTTAAAGCGTCAGACAAATCAGAAACACGGAGGTACCGGATCGGACAAAGTTGATTTGATTTTTAGCTTTTTCTCTTCAGCCGAGTGGACCGGGCGAGACGATCTCTGGTTTTAGAACAGGTCTACAATGAAACCTTCGTTCTCCAGAGCCGAACGTGGTGTGGAGCTCGAGTGCGGGCGGGCGGCGGCGCTCCCTGCCGGACGCGGAGGCGCTGGGGCCGCTGGCGGCGCTGCTGCGGACGTCGCACCTGGCGCCGGCCGCGCTGGCCGCCGCCGCGCGCCGCGGCCTGCTGCCCGCGCCGGCCGCCGCCCCGCCGCGCGCCGACCCGCGCCCGCCGCGCTACTTCCTGCCCTACCTGGACGAGCTGAGGGTGAGCTCTCACTGCTTTAAAGCAACGAGGAGAGTGACTAGTCGCACGGTAACGTATTTGTAGTGTTGCGCCCCATTCGAGGAGGATCGATGGTAGGCTGATCCGCCCGTTTCGGGGAGCGAGGCTGGGAATCTAGGTTTGTAGGGAGTCAAGAAACTGCGTGCGGGAAAAAAGCCCCGAGCATATACCGTGCGCAGCTCCCGCGACCCCGTCCGTACGCAGCAGTATAGTTGAATGTTAATGGTTAACTCTAATTATAACGAAGGGATCATTGGCTGGTCACGTCCATCTGTGTATTTTTTAATTTATTTTTTTTAGGATCTTACCTTTGAATATTTGTGTCCTATTATAAACGACGGCTCTGAGGGGACTTATATTTATTCATAAGCTTATAATAAGTAGCTACCTACAAATACTGTGTCTATGAAACTGGATTTCAATCCCAACCTCATAGGGTAACCTTTAACTATTTCAACAACAACTATTAGAACCTACCAGAAAAATTTTCATTACATTGGCATTCCGTCCGTACGATGCGAGGTGGAGGGATTGTCCTTAGCCTCGCACGCCGCACCTCGCAGGGGCTGCTGCCCGCGCCTCCCCCCTCCCCGCGGCTGCCCCGCTACTTCGTACCATCATCGTCATCATTCACCAACTGACTTGTAACACGAGTGTTCGTTTCAGGCGCTGCTGGAGGACCAGCCGGTGCCGGAGGCGGAGATCGCGCGCATCCGGCGCTCGCGCAACCAGCACCGGATACCCGACACGCTGTACATGGTGAGTCGACTACTGTTACCATACTACATGTTACCGCT
The DNA here is from genome assembly GCA_947563465.1 of Archips xylosteana. NCBI lineage: Eukaryota > Metazoa > Arthropoda > Insecta > Lepidoptera > Tortricidae > Archips > Archips xylosteana. The sequence continues at coordinate 265,879 of OX387371.1, forward strand.
CCTGCTTCGATCCTTTTGAAAGCATAATGCGTATATCGACCGCTCGAATCTACAAAAAATTTAACCTTGCTCTCTTTATAATATGGTACAAAGTCGATTGAATTTCTTTAAAATATGATTCGCTTTTAAATTTATCTATCTTTGTTAAAAAAACATAGTATTTTGATATTTGAAGCAGTGATTAGCATTATTTATGTACAAGTATTGTACATCATTTTAGGCAACAATGCACGTGTAGGAGCCAGTTAGCGCCCTACACTTCTTTGTAGTTGTAGTTAGTTGTTGGAGTGCAAAGAAAGAACCTTCGTTAAGTTCCCGTAGTTTATTTAAGGTTATGTAAAGTAAATAGTAAAAAATAGGTATACAGTTAGCGATTCTTTCTCTTGATGTGTATCGCACGCGAGTTAGTTGTACACTCATCAATATGACAAAAAATATTATAATTATTAAATGCGCGACCCGAAAGTAGGTCGCAGCGTAAACAGAAAAATGTACGGTGTAAAAGACCGTACATATTGGCAACCTCTAAAGAGATGAAACAGTAACATTTATCTTAATTTCAAGAGAAAAAAAGCCATTACAAAACTAAACAATTAATTGAAGTTAAACGCAACGTCGTTGTCCGCATTTGCACAGAGCTGCTGCTGTCGCGGCCGCTGGGTTTCAGTCGTCGACGACCCAGATGTCTTCTCTTGTCGTAAATTTCTCGTTCGAGGTATAGGTTGGAGTTCTATTTCCTCGTGGTGTGGCTTCACTGATTGCAGTGAGCACTGGCTTCGTTGATTGCGTTTCCAAAGTCTGTGGGGACAGAGTTTTCCCACTGCCCACAGAATGATTGCCACAATGGCTGCTCCCAACAGCAAATAGATGACTGCGAATTGATGCACGTCGTGAGTTGACAGTTTGGAAGGAAGTTTTTCTTCCTGGTTCTTTTGAGTAATCAGTTGTTTCTCGATCTCTGATTCTGAGTCTTCTGATGAATGTAGATGCGGGATGTTGAAATGAGTTATATTTACAATATTGTTGACCGATGAGTTCAGGGTTGGTACTTTGAAGTTGTAGTCCAATCTGATTTTACTGTTGTATTGATTATGCGAATGAATAGTCAGGTATTTGGATTGTAACACGCAGCCTTGGGCCAAAGTTACTATTCCCGAAGACGTCATAGTATATGATGTAACGTCATTCCCACATATGGTGCGTAGTGCGCAAGCATCGCAGCAAACTGCAAGCCAGGCGTTTGGGGCGTGTAATTCAATCCACGCGTCCTTGCATGACGCGCTTGTGACGTCGCATGGTGATGACGTGTGATGAGCTAGCAGCTTAGCCTCGCAAGGGACTTTGTTATTATGCAGGTTGAACACAGGTGGATTCTTGTTGCATATAAAGTTTTCTGGCTTCATTTGAACGCATTGTTTCAAATCATATGATGTTAGAGAAATAAAGGTGTTCTTCCTGAAGTTAACGGCGATATATGTAGAGCTGGTTTGTACGGTAAACGTTCCCGTAGTAGTTTTGATGGGTAATGGGATTGCTCGATGTAGCATGAAATCTTCGTCCGAAATTAATGGTATATGGACCTCAAACAGGAAAAAATTGTCTGTCACTCGTGCTTTAACGTAAAGTAGTTTGTAGAGATCTTTTATATCTTCTTTTATGTTTTCTATCGGCAAAGATAATGTTCTTGAAAGTCTTCCTGATATTTCGTTTAGTTGCTTCATTAAATTAACCGGTGTGACGAGATGTATGTCTATATGTCCTTTGTAGACATCAGTTAAGGTGTTAAGCAGCATATCTTGAACTTTCTTTAAGTTGTTAATTAGTAAATAAGCTGATAAAGACGCGGAATTAAAATAGTTGCTCGCCATTACAGCTTCCATTTCTGATTCAATTTTGGCAAAGTTATCGTTAGTTTGCTTCATAAAAGTATCGATGACGTCTAATTGTCGTTTCATGCTATCTTCATGTTTTTTCAAAACGTTGTTTTCCAGCTCAACAATTGATGTTTGATTTTTTATAAGCTCCAGTAGATAGTTTTCGTTGTTCTGCACAGCCATGATATCTTGTTTGTATTTATTTGCAAATCGTTGGTCCAGAATTCCAAATAAACTGTTCGCCAAATAGCCCACGCCATCTATAATGCCACGTTTTTTCCTGTCTGATAAATGTTTGTGAGGGGCAAGTAGAATAGTGTTGTAGTACTTCAACAGTGCCATCTCATGGTATAACTGCTCTTGAGTGGTCTTGCAGTACCTGGGGTCCGTCTTCTGACATAAGTCAGTAATTCCATGAAGATAAGTCTCAATACGGCGGACTCCTTCCCAATAGTTAGTCAAATTGTAGTACATGAGCAGCGTCCATTCATCGTGTATAATTTGTAGTTTGCCTATTGTGTCGTAGTAGATGGGGCGATCGGATTCGAGACTTGCAATCTGAGTCGCTGACCTTGTGACGTCTGCGCGTGACCCAGTCAACACTGCACATATCGTTATCAGCATAGTAAACAATGTCAAGAAACATTGTTTAGTGGTTTGATTGGCTTGCGCGGAGTGTGCAGGTTTTTTCTTGCTGTTTTGGCTTGCTTTAATTTTAGTTATATTTTCTTCGTTTTGAGGAAGTTCGTTTATTTCAACTGGAAGTGGTGCCAATTTCACAATGGGTCGCTTTATAACATTGTTTTGAGTTTTTATCGTAGCTACTCGTACGTAGCCGTCAGCGCCGGGGTGAACTTCTTGCACTCGTCCCATGGCCCATTTTCCTGGCGGCAAGTTATCTTCTTTGACTAGGACAATGTTACCCACTTTCAAGTTTTCTGACACTTTGTTCCATTTAGATCGCGTTTGAAGTTGAGTTAAATAATCTTTCGACCAGTATCTCCAAAATTGATTCATCATATGTTCTGTTAGTTGCCATCGCCGGCGTATGTCAATGGTTTTTATGTCACTTAAATCTGAGAGCGGCAGTGACGTCGTTGGACTGCCGGTTAAAAAGTGACCTGGAGTCAAGTAGTTATAGAAATCTTCAGGGTCTTCGTTGAGAGGGCAGAGTGGCCTTGAGTTCATGCAGGCTTCGATCTTTGCCAGCAAAGTTGTGAACTCTTCATACGTCAGTTTTTGATCTCCAAGGACCCGCCGCAGGTGGTGCTTCATTTTTTTGACAGCCGATTCCCACAGACCACCACCTCCACTAGGCCACGCAGGTACATTGAAGTGCCACTCTACTTCTAGTTTGCTAATCTCGTCGAAGAAGCTTAAAGGTAAGTTTTGTTTGAATTCTTCAAACTCGTTACGTAACACCCTTGAGGCGCCAACAAAGTTAGTACCACAGTCTGAGTACATATGCTTAGGAGTGCCGCGTCGGGAACACATCCGTTGGAAGGCAGCTATGAATGTTTCAGTGCTCAGATCGGATGCAAGCTCAATGTGCACTGCTTTAGTCGCCATACATATGAAAATAGCGATGTAGCCTTTAGTAGTTTTAACGCCTCTCCCTTTATTCAGTTTGACCTCTACATGACCAGTGAAATCCACACCGGTGTGTGTAAAGGGTCTAGATGGGGTGATTCTATGCTGTGGTAAATCTCCCATGAGTTGGTAGTTGTTCGCTGGTTTGTAGCGGTGGCAGCGTACACAATTGCGTAATTGACTCTTTACTGCTCTGTTGCCGCCGATGATTAGGTATCGCTGCCTGATATAAACTATGGTTTGTCTGACAGTACCGTGGAGAGTTGATAGATGTGCTTGATGTATAACTAGATGAGTAAGTCGCCCTTGTCGCGGTAGAATGATTGGGTTCTTCATCTCAGTTGGTAGGTTTGAGTTAGTAAGACGGGTTCTTGAGCGTATAATGCAATACAAACGGATTCAACTTGTAAATACTGCTTTTTTTGTAAACAGTATTTTTATTTGATAATTGTTGAATTTCTTGCGTAAACGCTGTTTGTTGCGCGCTTCTTATTACAAGATTCGTAGCGGCCGCCAGTTCCTTTGCAGTTAGGTAGGCGGTGTTGCATTTCGTGCTATCGCGTGCATTTGCACTAAAGCGCATTATCCACGCGATGACTCGTATGACGCGGGTTAATGAACTACGCTTCTCAAGTAATTCATTAATAAAATTTCCGTCTTGAGTTGTATTTAGGGCTGCCTGCGTTCTGTTTCTGGTACCAATGTCGGTTGTAAATAGACAAGTTGAGTTGGTAGCCACTTCTTGTATTTTGTGAGTTTGAAGTAAAACAGGTCCCTGCCACCAAAGGTCAAAATGTACCAACTTGCTAGGATATATTCCTCTTGAAGCGCAATCAGCTGGGTTTTGCTCTGACTTGATGTATTGCCATTTCTCTGCCGGTATAATTTGTTTGATCTTCGTGACTCGGTTTGCCACATATTTTTCCCACCGAGTTATATCTCCTTGAATCCACGCGAGGGCCACTTGGGAGTCACTCCAGGCTTGAATAGTTATGTTTTTATCCCTTAAGGCTTCGCTTGCTTTTTTCATTAGCTGAGATAATAACAATGCGCCGCACAATTCAAGTCGAGGTAATGTTGTGCGTTTTGCCAAGGGGGCAACCCTAGTTTTGGCAGTTAACAAAGTGATGGTAGGCTTGCCGTGTTCATTGATTATACGCGTGTATATGACGCAAGATAAGGCTTTCTCACTTGCGTCACAGAAGCCCAAAAGTTCAACATCTTTCTCTGTTCCACCGATCCATCGGTTTAGTTTCTTGTTTTGTACGAGTGGTAATTCTGTTTTCAATTTCAGCCAGTCTTCTTGAATATCTTTAGGTAACGCTTCATCCCAAGATAGTTTGTTGAGCCACACCTTTTGAAAAAGTAACTTAGCTGTGATAGTTACTGGAGACATCCAGCCCAGTGGATCATACAGTTGAGATATTTCAGAAAGTAAAATTCTCTTAGTTAATGGATTCGATGTTTTCTTGTTGAAGTTCCAATTAAATATAAAAGTGTCAGCTTTAGGGTTCCAGCTGAGTCCAAGAGTCTTCATAGAATCTTCACTTTTAAAATCAAAAATTTTTGTAGTGGATATTTGATCCTCAGTTAGGTTTTCAAGGAGAGCTGGATGATTTGCTGTCCATTTTCTTAAGTTCATGCCGCCGCCTCTTAGTAATTTTATTAGCGATTTTTGTAGTAAGTTAGCTTCGTTAATTGTGTTGTGCCCGCTAATTAGGTCATCAACATAAAATTCGTTTTGTAGTACTGTGGCCGCTTCGGGGTATTTGTAGGCATCGTCGGTAGCTAGCTGCTTTAGTGTTCTCATCGCAAGCCAGGGGGCTGACTTGGTCCCGTAGGTAACGGTGCAAAGTTGGTACTCTTGTAGCTTGTCAGAGGGCGAGTCTCGCCATATTATTTTCTGGAGTGGTTGTTGCTCTTCTGAGATCCAGATGCACCGATACATTTTTTCAACATCAGCGGTGAAGGCATATTTGTACGACCTCCACTTTAGGATCAAGGCTTGAATATCCTTTTGTAGGTTAGGACCTTTCTGTTGTAGGTGGTTCAAGCTGTAGCCGCCAGTAGTTTTTTGAGATGCGTTGAATACTACTCTCAGTTTAGTAGTGGTGCTCTCCCTCAAGACGCCGTGATGTGTTAGGTAGCACTCCTGGCCCAAATTAGAAGTTGATGGTTTCATATGTTCTAGTTCTGCGTATTCGTTAATGAAAGTTTTGTACATTTCTGCTAGTTTCTTTTGTCGTTCCATTCGTTTTTCCAGTTGTAGAAATTGTGAAATGGCAATGTGTTTTGATTTTCCAAGTTTTTGTTCTATGTCCGAACATAAGGGCATTTTTACGACGTACTTTCCATCTGAATTACGATGTACTGTTTGTTTGTAATACTCTTCACATTGATCGTCTTGAGAGATGTCCTCGTCTTGTTGAGTAATGTCTTCGTTTTCCCAAAACTTCGTTAGTTCATTGATGTTAGTTAAAGTCACGTGGCAGTTGAATGTTATTAATTTTCCACATAGGATCCATCCTAATCGAGTTTGCTGAGCAATAGGGGACCGCTGCTCTTCGCCTCTCAGGACTCCCTCCATGAGGATGTCTGCGTACACGTCCGCCCCGAGGAGCAGATCTATAGGCTTGGACATGTTAAATTCGTTGTCGGCAAGTTTTAAGTTTTCTAGGTGGGGCCAGTTAGTCTTCTCAAAGGTAGAGTGCGGCAAGTTATTCGTTAATTTCTTCATAATTAACGCTTCAACTTCAAAGGTGTAGTCAGAGATTGACGACTTGCACGTCAGTTGAACTTTTCCTTTACAATCTCCTGAGAGTTCTCCTATGCCAGATATTGTAGCGTTAAGTTTTCGTCTAGGTAGACGTAATAGTTGGGCGGCGTTTTCACTTATCAGGTTGACTTGTGAACCTTGATCGAGTAGTGCTCTAAGTGTTACAAAAGTTCCATCAATAGATTGAAGTTTAATTTGGGCTGTAGGTAAAAGGACCTCCATTCCTTTAGTTGCCAAATGATGACTTGAAGCTTGTTGAGATGTAGTTGAAGTAGATGGTCGTTGCCAGAAGGTATTTTTTCCAGAGTTATTCGACAAAGTAGGTTTTTTCATAGTGTTGTGCAACAGCGAATGATGTTTCATGTTACATTCTTTGCACGATTTGCTCGATCTGCATTCTTTGTCTCCATGGCTATACAAACAGTTTTTGCATATTTGCAATTTCATAACAGTGTTGTTTCGTTGCGGCACGTCTAAGTCAATGAACTTCGAGCATTGCATTAGCACGTGGCTTCCTTCACACAGAGGGCATTGACCATATGTTGTGTGATAGGTTTTCGGGTACGTTTTGTTGTAGGTAAAATAATGCTTCTTGGTGGGATACTCTTTGTTCAAGGGTTTGACGAACGTTGGTTTCTGTTGGTTGACGACGTCGACTTTCTTGGAACGCCTCATAGTTTCATAGGCCATGAATTTACTTTCCAGGAAGAAAAGGAACTCATGCAGGCCAGGAATTTCTCGGTGGTCTTGTATATCCTTAATGTAGTCGTTGTAGGATGTAGAGTCTAGTTTCTGCGACATCAGATGAACAATAATTGGGTCCCAAGTAGAGGTGTCTACGCCAATGTTGTTTAATCCGCTTAAACATTCGGTAATCACATCATGCATCTTCTTAATGTTGAAGGCATCAGGTTGCTGTATGATGGGAAGATTAAGCATGCTGATAAGAAAGGAAAAGCATTGAAGGCGTCGGTTATCGTATCTTTGGTTTAATATCTCCCAACAAGACTTGTAGTTTTCCGCGCTAATGGTTAAATGTTGAACCAATCTTTCAGCTTCTCCTCTCAGTTTTGTTTTGAGGTGTTGCATTTTTTGAGCAGTATTGATCATTGGGTTGTTATGCACAGCTTCTATAAATAAGTCCTTAAACGAAATCCATTGATTGTAATTGCCTGCAAACTCAGGGATCTCAATCCTTGGCGCAGATTGTTGGTAGTGTGTTGTTGACCAAATCCTGCTGTTAAGATCTTTTCTCATTTGATCATACTTGGATTCAATTTCGACAAACATGTTGTTGTAGCTGTCATTAGAGCCTTTTAATAAACTTTCAAGCTCCCAGTGAAGTATGTCGATAGCTTCCCACTTATTCTTCAAGATGCTCAAATTATCTTCTAGTTCCCACTTCTCGTTGGTAATTGAAACGTTAATTTTTGACATAGCACGATCTATGGCCTTGAAGTTGCACTCTTGTCGGCTTAGTAAAAGTTGAATGTTGGTGCCCGTTTCATCTTCCATCTGTCCCCTGAAGTCAAATTTCGTATTCGTATCAGGTAGATTATGCATTAAATGTAAGATATCAGATTTAGTTGAGTTGTACATCGCCTTAGTTTTTTCGTAAACGTTGTCGGTGAAGTATTGAATGTTCTTTTCCTCTATTTCTCGCAGAAGGGTTGAATGTTGACTCTCGAAATCTCCCCATAGTGCATCGAGGGATGTTAGCCGCTTGTTTAAGTAATCACGGTTTTTTCTGAAGCCGCTATCCTTCTTGTAGTTTTCACACAAAGCTTTGATGTTTTCAAAGCAGGTTTGCTGCAGTTCAAGTTTGCTCATGATGAATAAGTTTCTCTTAGTAGTTGAGATAAAGTTAATGAGTTTTGCGTAGATGCTGAGTTCCGCTGGTTCACGACACTAAGACTATTCAATCTTTCTTTTTCAATCCTTCTTGAGATCCGTCACTTGAAGTTGTTGTAGTCACAGATAACTTTTCAGATTGAAATGGTCGCCTGATGTTATCTTCTGTGCGCCTGCGCTCTAGTAACGGAATGTGCGCCTTCTCAATTTGCTGGCGAGACCCGCTTGTGGGAGACCAACAAACCGATCGCTCCCGTCGTAGAAACACAAACACACAAAATTCCAAGTTCGAAGGACCATTAAATGTAGGAGCCAGTTAGCGCCCTACACTTCTTTGTAGTTGTAGTTAGTTGTTGGAGTGCAAAGAAAGAACCTTCGTTAAGTTCCCGTAGTTTATTTAAGGTTATGTAAAGTAAATAGTAAAAAATAGGTATACAGTTAGCGATTCTTTCTCTTGATGTGTATCGCACGCGAGTTAGTTGTACACTCATCAATATGACAAAAAATATTATAATTATTAAATGCGCGACCCGAAAGTAGGTCGCAGCGTAAACAGAAAAATGTACGGTGTAAAAGACCGTACAGCACGCGTAGCTTACGCTAACATTATTTAATGTCATTCACCTTGCACGCGAACCAATATAGTTTTGTGTAATTTTAAGCATATTTTTATAATTTGACTCAGTGTACGATTGACCAGCTTGAATATAGCAACTCTACCATATTCGCGGTCTTTTATTCCTCGGCACTCGTCCTTTAGCATTTGACATTGACATTTTATTACATCTTTATACTATTTACATAAGTAACGGGCCTAAAACAGTGCCTTGCGGCACTCCAAGGGTAATCTCTACAATGTGAGACTGGTAACCATTAATTACGATTCTCTGAATTCTGTTACTAACATAAAATGCGAACCACCGCAATAGATTACCAAGTATGCTATTAAATGCTATTTTGTCAAGAAGCAGGCTATGATCAACTTTGTCAAAAGCCTTTCGGAAGTCTGTTTATTAGTGAAGACAATTAAGTTGGTGTAAATCGATCTTTACTAAGTGAAGCTGGTCCTCGGGTATAATCAACCCGTTTAAACCTTTTATACTATATTTACACTCACGCCTGTTGCGTCATCTCGTGGAATATGAGTTTCTATTAACACTCTCTTAAAACGTCAAACACTCGTCATGAAGTCCTTTGACTGTTACGAGGCGGGACGAGGCACTAGATGAAAAACACGCAGATTTATACGATGTATTACTTTTAATGGAACTACCGCGATTCCTTTTTCGTTTTTGTCCCTTTGCAACTTTACTCTTTTCTCACTTGTAACGGATTGATTGCGAAAAAATTGCAGTAGTTTTTGCAATAATACGTGTAACTTGATGGAATATTCATTTATTACTAACTTACATACTACACTACACCACACCACAGGCTGGAGCCGATTCCGCGTCGACAGATTTGAGGAGATCCTTCCTTACGCTGTGTATGTTGAATCAGGTGGCAGCGGAGCGCAACGCGACGGCAGCCACCCTGCAGCCGGCTGCTGCTGCGATCTCCGCCGCGGAGAGCGCATGCGTCTCACCCCGCGTGCTGGCGGCCCTGCGCGCGCGAGCGAGAGAGCTGCGCAGCGCGCCGCCCGCCGCGCGCGCGCTCACGCTGCCGGCCAGCGACACGCGCGCCGTGCGCACGCAGGTGGGAGGGAGAGGGAGTGCTGCGGCCCTGCGCGCGCGAGCGAGAGAGCTGCGCAGCGCGCCGCCCGCCGCGCGCGCGCTCACGCTGCCGGCCAGCGACACGCGCGCCGTGCGCACGCAGGTGGGAGGGAGAGGGAGTGCTGCGGCCCTGCGCGCGCGAGCGAGAGAGCTGCGCAGCGCGCCGCCCGCCGCGCGCGCGCTCACGCTGCCGGCCAGCGACACGCGCGCCGTGCGCACGCAGGTGGGAGGGAGAGGGAGTGCTGCGGCCCTGCGCGCGCGAGCGAGAGAGCTGCGCAGCGCGCCGCCCGCCGCGCGCGCGCTCACGCTGCCGGCCAGCGACACGCGCGCCGTGCGCACGCAGGTGGGAGGGAGAGGGAGTGCTGCGGCCCTGCGCGCGCGAGCGAGAGAGCTGCGCAGCGCGCCGCCCGCCGCGCGCGCGCTCACGCTGCCGGCCAGCGACACGCGCGCCGTGCGCACGCAGGTGGGAGGGAGAGGGAGTGCTGCGGCCCTGCGCGCGCGAGCGAGAGAGCTGCGCAGCGCGCCGCCCGCCGCGCGCGCGCTCACGCTGCCGGCCAGCGACACGCGCGCCGTGCGCACGCAGGTGGGAGGGAGAGGGAGTGCTGCGGCCCTGCGCGCGCGAGCGAGAGAGCTGCGCAGCGCGCCGCCCGCCGCGCGCGCGCTCACGCTGCCGGCCAGCGACACGCGCGCCGTGCGCACGCAGGTGGGAGGGAGAGGGAGTGCTGCGGCCCTGCGCGCGCGAGCGAGAGAGCTGCGAGGCGAGGAGGCGACTGTGACACCCTAACTTTACTTATGGCACCCCAGAGACGGCTAGTCTAATTGCTACTGAAACATTATAATTGGGTGAATTAACTTTTTCGTGTTAAGAGGGTTTACTCCTGCTGAGCTGGCAACGTTGCATTTTTGTTAGTTTTTCTCGATTATTCCATAAAAATTGAATGAAAATTAAATATGTTTTGTGTTTGTGGGATTCTTGGGAATACGGACGAAATGGGAATGTAAAGGAAGTGGGAAAGTGGACGAAGTGGGATTGTGGACGAAACGAGGTTGGTGTTGAGGTCGGTAACGTTCCGGTTGCAGATCGCGCTGCGCGCCGTGCGCGAGCAGGGGCTGCCGGACGGCTGCGCGGAGCTGCTGCTGGCGGAGCCCGACAGCGACACCGACACCAGCGACAGGTGACCGACACGAGCCTCATGCTATTAGGGTTGTCTACCCAAACTGTAAAAACGGGACCCTATTACTAAGACTTCACTGTGCGTCTGAGTGTCCAGCTGGCTTATTGTCTAACGTTTCTGACGCTTGCCTTCGCAGTCGCTATTTCTTTCTGTCAAACGGTATAAAAGAGTGACAGAAAGAGACGGTGAAAGTGAAGGCAAGCGACAGAAGCGTTAGACAGAAGCGTTTATCTATAGCTATCGCTCTGGACGCCGTGACTGATTATATCGTCGTAAAGGTTTACTGTTTTTTTAAACTGTACATTTTCACGACTGGTAACTCTAAAATTGATAAATAGCGAGTGAAGTTTCCTTCAGATCTAGTCTTACTGTGTTTCGTGAGGCCTAATGTTGTGTCGTGGCAGGGAGCGCGGCTGGGAGTCGCCGCGGCCCGAGCGCGCCGAGCCCTGGCCCGACGTGGAGTGCTGCAGGTACGCCCTACGAATATACATCTACCGGTGGCTTGCCATCATAATTCAATCCCCACCATGTCGCCTAACACTTAAACCGATCAAAAAAGACTATGTCCACGCAATAAAAGTGAAGTTTCTTGCGGCGCATTCTTCTTGGCAATGATGGTCCTTCTGAAAACGCTGGTAGTTTTAAAAAAGTGACATGTAAAAGAGCCCTTTGCGGCCTACAAGCAGATTAAACGTTTTGATTTTTGACCAAATATAAAAAATTGCTTTTTTTGTATAGACAAGTCAATTATATGAAACTAATTTCTAATATTTTTCATTTAGTTCACTATTTTCAAAATTAATGATTGAAACTATTTTGGGTTGATGACGTCAGATTATAATTGAGGGCTCCCACATAGCTGCATTTCTAAATCTATCTAAATACGTACGATAAGGCAACCTCTTAAATTATTTTTTGTGTACTGGTATACTGTAACTAGTGTCACTTTACGGTGCGACCAAACCGCCGCTTAAAAAACGGTGACGTTACGGAATCGCAGTGACGCACCGTAAACGTCACAACTTTACTATGGAGAGCATGCGGTAAATTCTGACGTTTACGGCACGTCACTGCGATTCCGTAACGTTTCCGCATTTTAAGCAGCGGTATGGGTGAACCTTAAAGTTATACAAGCTATGTAACTTTGTAACATGCGATACGGTTCCCAGGGCGGGCGGCGGCTCACTGCGCTGCTCCTCGGCCGGCAGCCTGCGCGGCGCGCATGCGCACGCACACGCGCACACCATGGGTCAGTACACACACACACAGAGAGAGAGAGAAATACATACACACACTCGCTCACGCGCACCAGTATAAGTAGTAGACAGTACAGTCGGCCAAAAATATGGTCTAACGAGGCCGATTTTCCCTTGCCATAATATTTATGACTAGCCTTCCGTCCGCAGCTTCGCCCGCGACAAATTTATTTTCCCGTAGGAAAAGGTATTTGCCCGCGAAAAAAAGTAGCCTTTGTCACTCAGTGAACTAACGTTTCTAACGGCAAAAGAATTTTTGAAATCGGTCCAGTAGTTTTTAAGTTTATTCGTTACATACAAAAATACAAATCTTTCCTCTTTATAATAGGGTCATTATTCGAGCGTTTCAACCGCCTCACTTTCGTGGTCACGTTTTCTACGAATCGGCTGTAGATTTTGATGGCGTTTTCGGTTATTTATTAGAGGTCCTGTACTTCTACCACATATTTAAAAACTGTATCATAATCTTTTGCCATTTCTACAAAAAAGTGGCCACGAATGAAAACGGTTGAAACGCTCGAATAATGACCCAATATTAGTATAGATGACAGCTTAAGTAATGACTTACTCTGTGACAAATGTTAACGTTAGCGATATTTAAATCTCACAGAAACTTTTGTCAGAACTGGTAGACCACTTTCTTGGCCGACCTTACAATTTTAAACGTATTGAATTTCCATGCTGACTGTAGCTCCTTTCTTCAATATATGCCTTAGAAAACTGTTTACTGTTGAAACGCATGTAGAACTACACATTACAATCTGTTAGTTATTTTATTTACTTTCTGACTTTTTGTATTTATTTTCACGGTTTTAGCGTTAAGAGTTATATAATTTTTAAATAATTCTGTAATTATCACATTGAAAAAGCAGTAAAATACAGGAAACAGGAATTGAATCCAGAGGCCGTATTGTCTATAGCTTCTGACGCTTGCCTTCGCTTTCACCGTCTCTTTCTGTCACCAACTTATACCGTTTGACAGAAAGAAATAGTGATTGCGAAGGCAAGCGTCAGAAGCGTTAGACAATAAGCTTGCTGATCTTCGTGACACATAAGAAAGATAAGAAGAGGGGTTTTTTGTGTATCCATGTTTCAGTTTGTATTTAGTATGAAATATGGATTTCACAGGATTACCGTAAAAGTAAAAAATTTAAAGTTGAAAAATAAAAATACAAAAAGACTCCAAAAAACCAATCTTGATAAGATTGCTTAAGAGCGCCATCTTTTGTCCGGGTGAGCGGATAGTTCCGAAGGAGTGTTGACGTTTCTCGTTGAGTACATTAACATAGATGTCGCTAGTGTCGCTGCGTAAGTGACTATAGAAAAACAAACTGAAAAATGTCGATATATAGGAAAAATTTGTGTCTAAACTCCTGACCAGTGGTGGTGTAGGGGTTTGGCACGCAGCACGGAATGCTGAGGACCTGGGTTCGATTCCCAGCGCTGGTCTCTTTTTCTTTGTATCCATGTTCCAGTTTGTATTTAGTATGAAAAATATAAGAAAGAGAAATTGTGCATAAAGAAGTTTTTCTTTTAAAGTAATAACACGTGATTAATGTGTATGTTTGTCCCAGACCGCTCCGGAACGTGTCGCCGGGAGCCGTCGCGGCTGGACGGCGCCCACAGCAGGTACCGTCCTGTCTTATAAACAGTTTTTGTAGGTGATAGAATCCTGGAGTGGCGATTGCTGAAAAATACATCTTAAATCCTTACATTCTTCTTATTCTTATTCTTGTCTGTTTGGCGAGCCTTGGGAGAGGCCTATGATCAGCAGTGGACGTCTTTCGGCTGAAATGATGATGATTATGATGACGGTAAATGAAACAAAACATGTTCTACAGGGTGGAAAAAACGAACGCCATATGGAAGCAACTACCTCAATTATTGGAAATAGCACATTCAATGTGAAGGAGACTCCTTTATGTTGTAAAAACAAAAATACCGCAATTATGGATCTTTGAAAAATAGCTTGTCTTAGTCGACACCACAACCCGGTCAAATGCGACAAAAAATAACATGCCTCTGCCTATCTTTCGTGCGGTTGCGAAGAGCCTGACTGACAACACCAACGTCGCTTCGCTATCATTTGAGCTCTGAGGCCATAAAACCCGGTTTCGGCCCTCTCGCTCGCTCTTGGGATATTATAGGATCTCTCACTCGCACTTTGCAATACACAACACCACGCGGCGGACACGACGTACAATTACGCGTTCTTGGATCTACATAAGCACGACGACGTCTGTACACGCGTACGCCTACATACATCGCGCGCGCACTCTTCTGGATTCCGGCGGGGTCCGGCAATCTGCGGCTTGAGGGGTGGGGTAACTCGAATCGGTGCGGGGCGGAGCGTGGCCATTCTGTACGTTAGTACTATTATATATTCTGTGACAACACTTAAGCCGCTGCAAAGTGCGAGCGAGGGGTCCGATAACCTCCCAAGAGCCAGCGAGAGGTTCGAAAACGGGGTTTTATGGCTCCCGAGCTCATATGATAGCGACGCTGGTGTAATGGGTATTTTGACTTGGACAGAGTGGATGAGGACGGGGGGGGGGGGGGGGGGGGGGGTCCTTCCCGAAAACAGGTGACAGTGTTACTTAAACTGAACAACTTTCTCCAGTGAACATAAGTCGAAAAACGATTTTTTTTTCCTTTCCATAGTAAGTCGGTCAGCTAACCAATATATTTTGTATGGGAGTATGATTTATTTTTTTTCGTTTTTCGACCTATGTTCCTTGGAGAAAGTTGTTCAGTTTAAGCAACACTATCACCTGTTTAAGTAAAGGATCATCGTTTGGTTCCACCCAGTCTTATTTTATTAGTATTTTGTGACACTTTGCACAGCGATGTTAACGCTTTCACCGCCGCGCCTCGACAAAACGTAAACCTGCTTTGAATATTATGTCATTGTGTCAAGGTCACTTTGACACTGTACTTTGTGACGGGTCTCATTCTAAATCCCTAACATCGTTTGTCCTAATACTTTTTTTCTCGGAAACCGTGAATTTTTCAGGAACTTTTTTGTGATTATCCTGTAGAACTCTATAGGTTAGGTTAGGTTTGTTTTATAAAAATCCAGAACAATTAATAGATTTTAAATAAAAAGAGTTAGGACAAACGATCATTAGGAAAAACATTACATTAGGACAAATAATCATTAGGGATTTAGATATAGAGCCCTTTGTGACCTATATATGTGTCGTTGGCGTTGAAAAGTTTAATGTATTTGTGCGTGTGTGCGTGCAGGGCGGGCTGGACGGGCGCGGCGGGCGCGGAGCTGTCGGCGCGCGTGCCCGACGTTGCCATGGCGCCCAACGGGAACACGCACCTGCTCACGCCGAGGGACTACTGCCGCCCGCCCAAAGGTCAGTGCCACTCCATACACAGGGCACTTCCCAAGTAACCAATGTTCTGACACTCCCATACCATAGAGCGCTTCCCACGTAACCAATGTTCCGACACTCCCATACAATAGAGCACTTCCCACGTAACCAATGTTCCGACATTAGAGCACGTCCCACGTAACCAATGTCCCGACACTCCCATACAATAGAGCACTTCCCACGTAACCGATGTTCCGACACTCCCATACTATAGAGCACTTCCCACGTAACCAATGTTCCGACACTCCCATACAATAGAGCACTTCCCACGTAACCAATGCCTCGACACTATACAATATAGCACTTCCCACATAACCAATCCCCCGACACTCCATACAATAGATCACTTCACACGTAACCAATGTCATTTCCTTTCACACACGAGTAATTTCCAGCCGTCTGATTTGTATTTTGTGCAGAAATTGTTTTTACGCAATTTAACCGAATTGGTTTTACGCATGTTTTCTGAATTCCGAATAGTTAACACAACTCTAACCTCACGTAAACCTATTATTAGCATAATGAAATTTTGTCATGTCAATATTCGGGTTAACAACTATGCTGAGTCAAATTCTTTTTCGACATCTTCAACTCGGTTTTTGTTTTAATTATTACGTGTATTTTCTTTTTGATTTCGAGTGAAGTTATGTCTTTGGTCTATTCGGACAATATACAGGATGTTTGGTAGCTACGTGCAAAGCTTTAAGGGGGTGATAGCCAAGGTATTTTTGAACATTTTTAGCCATATATGTCTTAGCCGAAATTTGTTGTTTTTTTTTTAAATTGAAGACTTAGAAATTTTAGGAAAACACCCATAATTTGATAGTCACGAGTCAATATTGCCCCAATGAGCGTTAATTTGGAAATTTTAAATATGGCACAGAAAAATGACGTAGACTTGTCTTTTTCACATGTTATTTACTAGTAAAATTTCAAGACTAGTGCATTCTTAGCGAGTGCTCCCTCAGTTAGGTTTTTACTTTTTATCTCAGATTTAGCAAGCAATGTCAATGAGTGATAGCTTAAAAGAAAGAACAATAAACAGGCATGTTTCTAAAAATGTTTGAACATTTCAACGATTTTTTTTTATGGCACAGAAAAATGACTGTTCCAACCTAAGACATTTTTAGTAATTTCGAATGCCTCCATTTTGTTTTTTTGGCAAGAAAGACACTTAAAAAATATTTAATTTGGTCCAATACACATTAAACTATCCGAAATAAAAGATTTGGTTTCCAAATTAACGCTCATTGGGCAATATTGACTCGTGACTATCAAATTCTGGGTATTTTCCTAAAATTTCTAAGTCTTCAATTTAAAAAAAAATTTCAAATTTCGGCTAAGACATACAGTTGTGGCCATATAATTAAGAACGATTATTTATTGAGATGATTTTTTCAAAGTAACAAGTATAACTAATTGCCCGTATTTTTTTTATTTCTCTCGGTATTGCAAAACTTTTCCGTACTACCGGTACATTCATTTATGCAACATTGTTGGCTAAAAAATTAATAGAGAAACTTTATACATTCGATCTGAACCTAGTATTAGTACTTACTGGCTGGTCACGTAATTAAGAACGCTGAATAGTTTATTATTTTTTCAAATTTAAATAGAGAACACTGTGTGGCTCTGTGGTTGTAGATTATTATTCGTATAATTTTGGCGCCATTTCGTGCTGTTAAAGTCTTAAAAGTGATTACTTCGTATAAAAACAATGGGGAAAAATAAAAGTTGTGATAAATCTACAAGAGAAGTAATAATAAAACTTCGCGAGAAGAATTGGTCGTATAAAATGATAGCCGACCATCTGCAATGTTCAAAAACAATGGTTTTCCATGCCGTAAAGCATTTTTCCACGTATCAAACTACTTCAAACGTTCCGCGTGGACCTAGACAGAGAAAGTCATCTCGTCGAGATGATCGAAATATCGTTCGTTTGGCAAAACAAAATCCTTTTAAAGGGTCTAATGAGATCAGAAAAGAATATTTTGGCGAAAACAACCCTTCAGCAATCTCTGCACGCACTATTCGAAGGCGTTTGGTAGAAAATAAGTTGAACGGAAGGATAGCAAGGAAGGTGCCTATGTTGAAACGATGTCATAGGCAAGCCCGACTTGCATTTGCAAGAAGGTATGAAAACTGGACAGTCAGACAGTGGAAAAACGTTCTTTTTTCTGACGAGACAAATATAAATAGGGTATGTTCTGATGGAAAACGATATGTACGACGCCCTCCGAATAAAGCATTCGACCCAAAGTACACAAAAGTGACATTAAAGCATGGCGGGGGAAAAGTAAAAATTTGGGGGTGCTTTTCTGGACATGACGTTGGACCTGTTAGGCTGATAGAAGGAAACATGGATCAATTCCAATACAAAAATATACTGCAAGAAACAATGTTACCATATGCCGAAGACGTGCTTCCGGTTATTTGGACATTCCAGCACGACAATGATCCAAAGCATACTGCACGCACCGTTAAGGAATTCCTCACATCACAATCAGTTTCAGTCTTAGATTGGCCAGCCAACAGCCCAGATCTTAACCCAATAGAGCATCTTTGGTGCGAAGTCAAGAAAAAGGTTTCAAATCGACAATGTGGCAATTTGAGAGAGCTGTACGACGTTTTCTTAGAAGAATAGAACTCTTATTTCTCTTGCGAAATGTCAAAAATTGATAGATTCAATGCCTCGCCGGTGTAAAGCCGTAATTAAAAGCCGCGGACATGCAACTAACTATTGCTTTTTTTTCTATACCAACTTCACATTAATATGATTTATTTAATCTAAGTTTCATATAAAGCAACTCTCGAGCAGTTTAATAAATCGTTCTTAATTATTTGTCCAGCTTCATTACTATTTGAATTTATTAGTATAGAGAACAAATAAAATTTGTAAAAAAAAATGTTAGCAATTATACACTATTATTATTAATCCCGTTTGCTCTATCCATGTGGCTATTTTATAACATAACTTGTTACTTCTAAGAAGGAACACAACTAGACATATGACATGATGTAGATAAAAAAAAATCGGAAACTTCAAATCGTTCTTAATTGTATGACCACCACTGTATATGGCTAAAAATGTTCAAAAATACCTCGGCTATCACCCCCTTAAAGCTTTGCGCGTAGCTACCAAACACCCTGTAGATTTATGCCAATAAAATTTCGGCAAGTCTCAGATTCGGCGTAAATAAATTATGCCAAACTTGTCATGCCTAATACGTTTCGGATATTAAAAATGATGCCAAATAGATGGTACCTATAATAAATAAATAAATAAAATAAATAAATAAAAACAACGAACAAATGAACATATTTAAAAGTAGGCTTAAGAAATGGTTAGTAAAAGAATGTTTTTACTCTATAAACGAATATTTTGATTATTTTAAATAGATATTATAACTTGTAAATTGTTTTAAATATTATTAATTGACTTATTTATTGATTGTTGCAAATTATGACATTGTTTTATTTATTCATTTTTTCTTTGGATTGGGTTGATTTATGTAAGATTGTCCTCTATATTATTATTATTATTTTGTACATGTAGGTTTTAATTAGAATTCACCTATTGGAAAAAATGTTTGCGTGCCAGCTCCTGGTTAAATGTGTGAAACGTTTGTAACTAAATAACATTGCCATCTTTTATGTACCACATTTTATGCGAAATAAACGTATTATTTATTTTTTATTATTTAATAAATATAAAATAAATATTAGGGGACAATCTTACACAAATCGACCTAGTCCCAAACTAAGCAAAGCTTGTACTATGGGTACTAGACGACGATAAACATACTTATATAGATAAATAAATACTTAAATACATAGAAAACATCCATAACTCAGGAACAAATATTCATGCTCATCACACAAATAAATGCCCTTACCGGGATTTGAACCCAGGACCTCTTGCTTCGTAGGCAAGTTCACTACCAACTAGGCTAAAGCGGTTGTTAAAATATTAGGGGACAATCTTACACAAATCGACCTAGTCCCAAACTAAGCAAAGCTCGTACTATGGGTACTAGACGACTATAAACATACTTATATAGATAAATAAATACTTAAATACATAGAAAACATCCATAACTCAGGAACAAATATTCGTGCTCATCACACAAATAAATGCCCTTACCGGGACTCGAATCCAGGACCTCTCGCTTCGTAGGCAGGGTCACTAGCAACTAGGCTAAAGCGGTCGTACCTCCGTAGTAACTTGTGGTTCTTTGCAGAGTACGGCGGCGGCATCCTCCAGCTGGACCTGGGCGACGGCGCCACGCACACGCCGCGCCCCGGTGAGTGAAACGCTACCTACAATACAATTACTTTTAGTTTACCACTGACAGATGGCTTGCCTTCATTTCATTTCCAACTTTAACACCATACAAATAAAGTAGCTATTACAAAATCTGCAAACGTGGGTAACAGTGTTCTAAAATTGGCTTTATTTGTAGGTCGTTAAAGTTGAATATGAAATGAATGCAAACCATCTGTCAGTGGTAAACTTTATGTAATTTTACTGTACTTGGTTACACCGCGCCCCGGTGAGTGCCCCGCTAACTACTTAGTTACGTCTCTGGACCGAAACGGTGCCAACTGCCAAGACACGGAGACACTGCTGTTTGTCTCTTCAACAACATCTTGTTAAATAAAATAATCACGTTGGATTGTGAGCAGGCCGAATCGCGAATATTACAATCTGTTTGAGAATCGAAGTCGAAACGAGTCTAGATTGTTTATGAATTTAAAAAATGTATAAAATATACAGGGTAATTTTTTAATCAGTGCACAAATTTTGATACCTGATTCAGTATCGTTAATAGATCATGATTATCTGTTCATAATTTTTTTTTTTTTAATTTTTAATTTCGGTTGTTCATGGTAATTCATCCAATAATTGGTCCAGTTACTATGAAAAACAAAAAAATAAGTGATTAATTTTATAACGAAAAATACTGAAATTTGTTATATTAAGGACACTGAATTACATTAAAATTTGTGCACTTAATAAAAAAATTACCCTGTATAAGATTGCTTAAGAAGCTACATCTCTTGGCGAGCGGTTCGTTCCGAAGGAGTGTTGACGTCTCTCGTTGAAAGTAACATAGATGTCGCTAGTATCGCTGCAATAAGTGATTAAGCAAGCTGAGGTGTGTGATGCATAGGAAAAAATTTAGTGTCTAAGTCCCGACCAGTTGTGGTGTAGGGGTATAATAGCATGCACGATTCGGTACTGAGCGTTTTAATCCATCTCATAATGCACCAGTTCCATAAATAACCAGTAATGATGGCGTGGTTCCTTAGGGTCCCGCGCGCAGCGGGCCGCGGCCGGCGGCAGCAGGCAACACCGGGACCACTCGCAAGTATGTAGCGACCAACGCCTAAAGCACTCCGTTAAGGGGGCGATCCATTGGCGAGCAAAACCGCCGGTACGCCAACGAACTCGCGAGCCAAAGGTCTAAACCGCCAATGGAGCACTTAAAAGTCTGCGGACTTTAGAATTTCAAGTATGCAACAGCGAGCCAGCGAGAAAATCCGACGGTGTTTAAGTCCGCAAATGGATAACCCCCTTTAACCACGTATTGACCGAGCGCGCGAAGCGTCTCTGTTTAACCTTTCCTATGTCTTAATGCAGATCTGCGGGGAACCTATCGATGTTTAGAAACTCCTTTACTCGAATTTCATTTATCCGAAAACGGTTCTCCGACTTTTTAAAATCCATATGTTTTGTTCTTCCACAACTTCACAATGCCACGGATTCATTTAATCACAGTTTTATTTGCCAACAAATTCAAAATCCCGAATTACAATAATCCATTTTTTTATTTGCCAACCTAATCAGTTGCCATATTTTCATAATCTAAATGTAACGAAAAGCCGAAAGTAAGTTTTTATTATCTACCTAACCTAACATCAGAGTAAGACAACATTGCTTAATTTTTAGCGAGCGAGCGAAGCGAGCGAGCAAGACGGTTCGGAGCGGAAGCGACTCGGATAGATTAGGTTCAAAGGCTAATGCGGGAGCGTAGCGGAGCGAAGCTCCCGCATTAGCCTTTGGTGTTAGTTATTTTTTTTATAACCACCTAGAAAACCCCCTACCCACATAGCAAACTCAATAAAATATTTGGGCAACATTAAACAACAAAATGAATGTTACGCTCCACACATAATTGCATGGTCGCCTTTTGTATCCCTGACCTTTGCGGAATAATAATTTTGCGGAATAAATATATATTTGGCAAATGATTCTACGGAATTTCATGCATTTGGATTTTGAATCATTTGGCAAATAAAAAAATGGATTTTAAAACATTTGGCAAAAGAAAATATGGTGAATAAAATTTCGGACAAACAATAATTTGGAAAATGAAAAAAAGGAGTTTCGTTTTCGGAATTTTAATATTCGGAAATGAGCTTTTCGAGAATATGATAGGTAACCAGATCTGCGCCAGATTTAAAGCTATATTTTGTATTTTTATTTTAATCTGTGATATTATAACACAAATGAGACTAGAAAGCAAATTTTTTTTTTTACTTTTACATACGAAAGGTTAAGGACATTTTCAATTTAAACTGTACCATTTACATTACTGTACATTTTTGTAAGTGAGGAAATTTTGGAGTTGTCTTTTACAAAATCACGATCAAGTTCGATCCATATCTACAGACACCGAGCGAGTCAGACGCGTGCCGCGGCAGACAGAATAATATTATTTTATACAGTTTCTATTAACGAATTCATATCTGTTGTAACACGACCGCGACCGCGCAGACGCCGTGCCCAGTATGCGCAAAGAAATAGTACATTATTGTCGTGGCCTGGAAGTAAGCAATTGCTGGCTGAGTATGAGTATTAAACGGACGAGCTTGCGAGTCCGTTTAACCAATACGAAGCCAGCAATTGCTATTCCAGCCGAGACTAATATAAAGCTTTTCTCAAAAATGGTGAAGGAAAAAAATAGAATAAACTTTTATTAACTTAAATAGGTACAAAGAATTGTAAATCACTTAAAATTAAATGTCATCAAACCCTTTCCCGCCTTTTTCCATTAAAACAAAAACTGCAGGTGTATTTTTCTACCGAAAACACCACAAGCTGTTTTAAACACAATAAAAAAGTCTGGAGATCCAACAAAACAACTGATACCGGTCATTTGAATTGGCTGTATACGAATAGTGCCAACATATTACCATGGCCGTTTTAACTTTTTAAAAAGTTTGAGACTCGACAATAATGGAATTTGTACGCGACATTGTTGTCGAGTTTATCGAGCCTGCAATGTTTTTAACTTTTTAATTTTTTTACTGACCATAAACTATGCACTTCACGTTCTGATATGTAAAGAATAATGTCAACTTTTACGGATATTTTTGAGAAAAACAATATATTGTCGGTGTCTGATACGGCACGTGCCTGACACGCTCGGTGTCTGTACATAAGAATCGACTTTTACTTTCATTTAATAATAAAATAAATAAAAATAATAAAAATAGTTTATTCATTCACTTATGGATACATAGTAACAAAGGTTGGTGCCTCTTTTTAAGTATACGTGATACCTGTGCTAAGAGACACCGCTCTTCCAATGTGGGTAACAGTTTTTAAGTAAGAGTAAGAAAAGTAAAGTATATAAAACTAAGAAACTAACTCATACTAGGCAATAGCAGGCTGTTCTTCATTTTACTTATAAGTACTAATTTTAACACACTTAGATAAGCAAATAGGTACATCACAAAATTAAGAGGGTGTGTGTGCATGTGTGTGTGTGTGCTTGTGTGTGTGTATGTATGTGTGTGTGTGTATGTGTGTGTGTGTGTGTGTGTGTGTGTGTGTGTGTGTGTATGTTTGTTTGTGAGTGCTGCACAGAGTTCAAATATGCACAGAAGGCGTAATGTCAATTTATTTACCACTTATTAGGTTCTCAATGTCCGTGTAGCTTATTGTTTTTAGCCATTTAGTGATTTTAGCTTTACACTCATGAAAGGTAAATGGATAAATATCAATTTCTTTATTTATTTTATTATAGAGATTAGCTGATTGCGTAATGTATTGCCTTCTTGCAAAAACAGTATTCACTATTGGAGTTGATATGACATTTATTTTTCTCCTTCTTTTTTGCACTTTATTCACCTCATACATAGTGGTTTTATGTTTTCTCAGGATCACGTTTAATATATACAATTTTCTAACCGATAGTAAACCACACAGTTCGTATAGGTCTTTAGTGGGGAATAGGCGTGGTTTAGAGTACATGACTTTAATTAGAGCCCTCTGTGCCCTTTCTAGTTCCAGGAACTTAGTTTTTGTGGCTCCGCCCCAAACTGAAATGCAGTATACTAACACTGATTGGGCGAGTGATATGTATATCTGGTTAAGTAAGTTTATAGAAGCTACGTTTCTTAAGTTCCTAAAGATCCAGATCAGTTTCCGAACTCTGGTCATGATAAGTTCTACGTGTGCGTGCCACGTAAGTCGCTGATCTACCATGATTCCAAGATATTTTAAACATTCTACCTTAGCTAAAGTTGTACAAGAGCAGATTGACTGTGTTGGATTGTGACACGAGTGAATTTTAATTTTGAAATTAGCCTCAGGCTGGGTTGGTTTGTAGTTAGTAAAACAAATATAGCTTGTTTTGTCAGTATTTAATGTTAGGAGATTAGTACATAACCATTCAGCAATTCTGACGAGGCCCTGTTCTGTATATTTACGAACATCATCCCATGTATCACCAGAGAATACCACGGCTGTATCATCAGCATAGGCAAATATGGCACCCTCTTCCATGTTCATGTTACATAGGTTATTGATGTAAATTAAGAATAAGGTAGGTCCTAAAACGCTACCTTGGGGGACGCCATAAGTTACGCTACACTCGTCACTCAGGTGGCTTCCTATTTGAACTCTTTGCCTTCTATGAAAAAGATAACTTTTTAGTAGAAGAAGGGGAATCCCTCTAATGCCAATGTTTTCCAGAGTGTTTACAAGGGTTGGAATCGAGACTGTATCGAAAGCCTTTTTAAGGTCCAGGAATACCGTGAGACATTTTTTATTTTTATCTACTTTGTCTATAATTAAAGATGAAAGGGCTGCAACTGCATCTTCAGTTGACAGGCCCTGCCTAAATCCATATTGAGCTTTAGAAAGTACGTCAAATTTATTTAAGTAGTTGATTAATCTATTGTTTATAAGTTTCTCTAAAATTTTAGAAATGGTTGGTAGTACAGATATAGGCCTGTAGTCAGATACGTTGTCTCTGGTTCCCCCCTTGTAAACAGGAGTGATGATAGCTTGTTTTAGTGCTTCGGGAAAAATGCCAGTCTTAAAGCATAAATTAGCTAAGTGTGTTATAATGGGGACCACCATACAGCTAGCCATTTTGAGAAATTCTGTGGGTATTTTATCCCAGCCAGGGGCACTACTAGTTTTTAAGTTTGCCAGAATAACAAATACCTCTCCTGGATCAACTTCAGATAGTACGAAGGAGGACGCAAAAGATTTTGGGCTTTTATTAATGTTAGCATTGCGCGGGGCATTGTTTGAAAGGATATCTTCCGCTAAGGACTTCCCAATTTGGGAAAAATACTCGAAAAATCAAGAAAAAAAGGATCTTTATATTTTGAGTCAGTTTGTGACTTTTTTTTTTCATATAACTTTTTATGGCTTGTCATAGAGTGCCACAATAAATGTATAGAAAATTAGAGAGACATTTTTATTAATCATCATTATCATCACAATCGACAGTGCTCTTGATTCTGAGTAGGAAAACACAAAACTACCTTATTTTGAAAAATTAGTATTTTTACTAATAATTCCTAGAGAGCTGGAGAGAGATCTCTCTAACTTGGCCCCTTTGTGACATAAGGATGCATTTTTTCCGTGATAACGCGAGAAAAAATGTAAAAATTATACAAAAAAACTGTATGTAAAAATGTAACTGTGTGCGTGCGCAGGCGGCGCGGGCGCGGAACGAAGAAGACGAACTGCGCGCCGCCATCGAGCTGTCCGTCATGCGAGGTGAGAAACAAAATAAATCTATCTTCTAATATACATTTATATACAGTGGTGGTCATACAATTAAGAACGATTTGAAGTTTCCGATTTTTTTTTATCTACATCATGTCATATGTCTAGTTGTGTTCCTTCTTAGAAGTAACAAGTTATGTTATAAAATAGCCACATGGATAGAGCAAACGGGATTAATAATAATAGTGTATAATTGCTAACATTTTTTTTTACAAATTTTATTTGTTCTCTATACTAATAAATTCAAATAGTATTGTAGCTGGACAAATAATTAAGAACGATTTATTAAACTGCTCGAGAGTTGTTTTATATGAAACTTAGATTAAATAAATCATATTAATGTGAAGTTGGTATAGAAAAAAAAGCAAATTAATACATTTGAACTAAAATTAATAGTTAGTTGCATGTCCACGGCTTTTAATTACGGCTTTACACCGGCGAGGCATTGAATCTATCAATTTTTGACATTTCGCAAGAGAAATAAGAGTTCCATTCTTCTAAGAAAACGTCGTACAGCTCTCTCAAATTGCCACACTGTCGATTTGAAACCTTTTTCTTGACTTCGCACCAAAGATGCTCTATTGGGTTAAGATCTGGGCTGTTGGCTGGCCAATCTAAGACTGAAACTGATTGTGATGTGAGGAATTCCTTAACGGTGCGTGCAGTATGCTTTGGATCATTGTCGTGCTGGAATGTCCAAATAACCGGAAGCACGTCTTCGGCATATGGTAACATTGTTTCTTGCAGTATATTTTTGTATTGGAATTGATCCATGTTTCCTTCTATCAGCCTAACAGGTCCAACGCCATGTCCAGAAAAGCACCCCCAAATTTTCACATTTCCCCCGCCATGCTTTAATGTCACTTTTGTGTACTTTGGGTCGAATGCTTTATTCGGAGGGCGTCGTACATATCGTTTTCCATCAGAACATACCCTATTTATTTTTGTCTCGTCAGAAAAAAAGAACGTTTTTCCACTGTCTGACTGTCCAGTTTTCATACCTTCTTGCAAATGCAAGTCGGGCTTGCCTATGACATCGTTTCAACATAGGCACCTTCCTTGCTATCCTTCCGTTCAACTTATTTTCTACCAAACGCCTTCGAATAGTGCGTGCAGAGATTGCTGAAGGGTTGTTTTCGCCAAAATATTCTTTTCTCAACTCATTAGACCCTTTAAAAGGATTTTGTTTTGCCAAACGAACGATATTTCGATCATCTCGACGAGATGACTTTCTCTGTCTAGGTCCACGCGGAACGTTTGAAGTAGTTTGATACGTGGAAAAATGCTTTACGGCATGGAAAACCATTGTTTTTGAACATTGCAGATGGTCGGCTATCATTTTATACGACCAATTCTTCTCGCGAAGTTTTATTATTACTTCTCTTGTAGATTTATCACAACTTTTATTTTTCCCCATTGTTTTTATACGAAGTAATCACTTTTAAGACTTTAACAGCACGAAATGGCGCCAAAATTATACGAATAATAATCTACAACCACAGAGCCACACAGTGTTCTCTATTTAAATTTGAAAAAATAATAAACTATTCAGCGTTCTTAATTACGTGACCAGCCAGTAAGTACTAATACTAGGTTCAGATCGAATGTATAAAGTTTCTCTATTAATTTTTTAGCCAACAATGTTGCATAAATGAATGTACCGGTAGTACGGAAAAGTTTCGCAATACCGAGAGAAATAAAAAAAATACGGGCAATTAGTTATACTTGTTACTTTGAAAAAATCATCTCAATAAATAATCGTTCTTAATTATATGGCCACAACTGTATAGGTATTCTTTGTATAAAAATCTCGTGTCACGGTGTTTGTTACCGAACTCCTCCGAAAGGGCTTGACCGATTTTTAGGAATCTTTTTTCTCTGTATTCAGTAGGTCTGAGAATAGGTTGTAGGCTATAATTTATATGGCAAAACAAAGTTTGCGGGGTCAGCTAGTATATGTATAAAAATCTCGTGTCACGGTGTTTGCTATCGAACTCCACGAAATCGATTTTTATGAAACTTTTTGTCCATATTCGATAGGTCTGAGACTGAGAATAGGTCGTAGGCTATTTTTTATACCCTCTAGCTAGGTGATAAAAAATAATTTACATGGCAAAACAACGTTTGCCGGGTCTGCTAGTTTTTTTATAAATCTATGAATGCAGGTTTTCCTGTCACTAAAATTGATGACATGGTTCGTTTGATCTTTGTATGTGTTATATTTTTGCAGCCTACTCGTCCTTCGGCTGCCGCGCGCGACTGTCGGCGGCGCCGCACTACGCGCTGCCGCCCGCTTCCGCGCCCGCTTCCGCTCCCGCGCCCGCGCCCGCGCCCGCTCCCAGCGGTGAGTCGCCCCGTCTCAACAACGTAGTATCAACAGCATGAGATCAAAACTACATCTTCACTGTCTGTTACTACTAACTTTTTACATGAGGGGGGGGAGGGCATAGAATAGAAAAAAGAAGAGGAAATGTAATAAATAAATGTACCGAAACCAGTGTCGACGGAAATGCTCACATCTTTGAAAATTGCATTCAATTTGCTGGCACCTAGCGTGGAATAGCGGAAAGATAATTGACAGCTTTTTATAATAAAAAAGAGGCCATAAAGTGACAAAATGTTTCATTATAAAATGAGCTCTCTGCGAAAGCGCTCTCTCCCCAGGCAGATGGACTGGTTAGAGCAATCTACCAAAATCGTAATTTCCTTGTATTTATTTATTTATGTTTTTGGGCACAAACGGTACAATAAAACTTATACTACAAACAGTTACATTAAAAAATTAACCAACAAAGTTGCCACAGGTTATTAACTCTTAATAATGATAATATAGGTATCTAACGGGTGTAAAAACAACATACATGCATGCAAAAAACTACGACTAAGAAAAAGAAAAACGAGAATGTGCACCTAACCCATTCTCAGCAAACAAATACAAAAATGGCAAACAAATTACTTACTTATTACTAATGAAAGACTTATATTTGCTTAGAGACATGCTAAAAATATCAATTTCAGAGAATTTGCTGTTGTTTATTTATTTATTCATTTATTTCAAACATGTAGTTCATATCAGGTTAGTAACAATTTTACTTAAAAACTATGTTAGTAATGGTGTTTATTTAATATTAACTCGTTTAATAAAAGAGTTCGCAGCATACTTACGATGGGTAAAGGGTTCATGCAGCATACAGTTAGAATTTCTTGAATTCTGGCGAGGTACTATCAAACCTAATTTACTTAGAAGATACGGGGAGTCAATCTCATACAATAATATTTTGAATAACAAAACCTGATCTTTGAACGTGCGCCTACTCTCGAGAGATGCAATTTCTTTATTAAAATGTTGCCCAGTCCACGAGGCCTTAAAATGTAAATGCTTAATCAGTTTGTTTTGAATTCTTTCAATCGAATCCTTGTAAACATTATACTGAGGATTCCAAACAGCCGAAGAATACTCAAGGATTGGCCTGACCAAGGAGTTATAAAGATCAAGAAGTTGTAGCAATGTTTCCGTTCGCATTTATTCCCGAATGCTTTTTTCCTCACTGTGGTTTTTTACTGAAGCTTATTTTCACAATCGCGTTTTTTCCCAACTTTAATCGACACAGAAACATAGGTAGGTTTAGGGGCTGTTTCACCACCTTATTGTCAAACTACTGGTTACGTAACCAATGAATAAACTAAGTACTGCACAAATCTGTCGGCCAGTTTTTTTTTCAGTTTCACCACTCCGGTCCTGTGCAAACTAAGTACCACTTAACTAATCGTCGGTTTAACAAAAAGTCGGAATAGCAACGTCCCATTTCACGACCACGGGTTCCTGTTCGCATATTTTCGTTCAAAGAGTCGCTCATTATTAAAGCAAAATAAATCGTAAACCATGTAATTTTTAAACACATCTATTTTGTTTGCATAAGCAAATGTGTAACATTATAATTAATCCAAAAACGGTACTTATTTACGATACTTTGGTTAACAATAACAAAGAAAAATAAAATCACGTAAAACGAATCGAAAAGTGGCGCCAAACCCTTTGACAGATTAACTTTTTTTTTAATGGCAATGTACAAGTTCAGGTAGAACAAACGAATGTGCCACTGATAAAAAGTCTGTAATTAAAAAATATTACAAAATTTTGGATTTATTTTAAATACTAAAAGCGTACCTATATTTTTATTCAAATCTTGATATTTAAATTCTCGTTTGCAATTTAGCATGACTTCTTTCTTTTAAAAAATAAAAAATACTTTGATTTATTTTTCTGAAACCGGCTGAAGGGCTCTCCAACCATGGCCACAAAAAAATAAACTAACTAATTAAAAAGATATGTGACGGATAAAAATGCTAAATGCCACCTGATCTGACGGCCAAATTAAGAAATAGTTTGTCCGTCACTTAGCGCTAATCAAGACTGGTGAAACAGAAATTTTTATTCCATGTGACAAATAAGGTTATGATCAAGCTAATCCGAACTTTAAAAAAAGTGGTGAAACAGCCTCTTATGTTATGTTAGCGTTCAGTAAAAAACTATGGTGAGAAAAAAAGCATTAACGAAAATCTGCGAACGGAAATTTTGCCACAAGGAAATTACGATTTTAGGGAAATGGTCTATCCAGTCGGCAGATGCTGTACGTTATGCTTGGGGACCGAAGTCGGTCTGTCCGAATTTTCGCCAAGTCTGGGAAAGAAAGGAGGTCATGTGTAATAATAAGTATTTATAGGTGCGACAATTGTCACGTTGGTGAAATGGGGGCCTGTTGTTTTGTGTATGCCGTGATTGTAGTTCACTAAAACATATATGTATGTGTTCAGGCTGCGCGTCGCGCGGCTCGCCGAGCCCCTCCAACAGCGCGCACTTGTCCGCCGCGCGCGCCGCCTCCGCCTCCGCTGCCGCTTCCGCCTCCGCCAGCGCTGCGCCCTCCGCCCCGCGCGAGCACCGCGACCGTGAGTATCACGACGATGTAACGACGTGTGGTGACACATGCATTCTTAATACCTGTCGACTGTCACTTCAGTAATAAACGGCCAGTCGTTGCATTCTTTTTTTTTTTTTTTTTTTATTTATTTAATCAAACGGTACATGCTTTTACAACAAATTCTGTTATCGCCAAACTGTTACCAGTTTGTTGGCGATGAAGCACTCAACACTATAATTGAATCATGCACCAGATACACAAAACAGTTAACAACTAAATAAACTAACATGCACAACTACCTACTTACACTTTTTACATACTTTTCTAAGGACCGGTTCTCTTTTTAAGGACCGGTTTACTAAACTTAGGTTTTTCTCTTAACCACCCCATTTCGTTAAATAGCCTCGGCACTAAATATTTATTTAACCTTTTCCCGTAATAATTGACTGCTGGAGGCTGTATTAATTTACCTTCTCGTACCCGCCTCGTGTTGTAATTCGCTTGTTTCCTTTCGTTATACTTCCATACACTTCACATAGCTCAAATATGTTTCTTTTTTCATGGTTTCTTAGTCTCCCCAAATCCATCGACGCAGAATAGGCTTCAGCCGATGGGAAAAAACTTTATGTCAACGCAATAAGAGCGAATAAGACGTTTAGGTCTCATTTTACCTTGATTCCGCTATACCCTATTACCAACATAGCTAGATCTCAATATAACTTGGTCTCAAAATGGCTGAATCGCAAAATACCTATATTTTTCCTCAAAACACCGGATTTTTAATACGACTGAATTTTGAAATGTCATTGTCTAAAACAACTAAACATCACAACACCTTCATCGCAAAACAACCAAATCCCAAAATACCTAAATTTTCATAAAGTCATATGGCCACTCACAATTATTAGGGCGTTACTTGAGATTTTTTAACTTGAAAATTGTTAAAAACAACGAATATCTCGAAAAGTAAGCATTTACGACTATATGTTATACCACATTTTACTCTAATTAAGTTGTAGAATCGATAGTTCAAGTCTGTCGCATAACTCGTCCCCACGGTGTATGCACAAGGGTTATGTATTACAACACCGAAGTACGAAAGACCGAATGTATTAAAACATCGAATGGGTCAAAAGACCGGCACGATTTTTTTCTGAAACCGTTAACTTCTCAGAATTTATTATAACGGCATCATACAGAACCCATTAGGTTAGGTTAGGTTTGTTTTATAACAATCTTAAAATGTTAACGGTTTCAGAAAAAAATCGTGTCGGTCTTTTGACCCATTAGATGTTTTAATACATTCGGTCTTTCATACTTCGGTATTGTAATACATACCCATGCACAAGATATACAATAAATAAGCAGTGTTCCAAATATTTGTATTAAAAGGGTACGATGGCTGAGAGACTTTTGAGAAATAGGTATTTTAATGAAATGTCGCTGTCTCGCTCGAACCTCTCCGTGTCAGTACAGCGAGAGCGGGACAACTGCAGCTCAGACCGTTAATAGGCGCGTAAAATTGATCAAAACAGCATTTCGTAATCCCCTGTTTTCTTCTCGAAAACTGGACCAATAAAATTTTTTTTTTTTTCAAATATGATTAGAGGATGGATTTAGCTATGCCCCTATGTTTTCCTTTTTTTGTTTATATGAGGGATTCTTTTCTGATGAGTGTCTGAAAATGACGTTGAAATTGGGCAATTTTTTCAGTTTTTGATAGCTCATATTTCTTATGTTAATTGAAATATGGAAATAAACGAGACCTAGGGGCATAGCTGTGGTAGATACAGATTACACAGTAAAAAAAATTTGGCTCTAAAGCCATTATCCAGGGAGGAAACAGGGGACTACGTTTGTATGGAGAAATGGTGCGCATCGTATCCTCATAAAGACAAGGTGTGAGCCACATTTTCTTCAAGCCTTCCCTGGACGACACCACGGAGGGAGATAGCCTGATGGAGGCTGGTAACCGATTCTACAGTTCAGTGCTGTGTGCCCACAGCCCTCCGCGCGCTGACAGCGGGAGCGGGAGCGGGGGCGGGGGCGGGAGCGGGCGCGCGGACGCCGTCGCCGCGGCGCGCGCGGCCGCTGTACCGCGCGCAGGCGCACGGCGCCGCCGAATACAGGTCAGCCACCGATAATGTACTCATCATTATCATCATCATCGTCATCGTTTCAGCCGAAAGAAGTCCACTGTTGAACATAAACTAGATCGACGCTCCATCTTGTTGGGCTACCTAATTTGACTCAGTATAAAGCTGCAGTAGGGCCTGCTACAGCGCTGATTTTTAGCTAAACCCTTTATATCATTGAATCAGACGTGTTGTGGACCGTAAACAAAAAAAAAAACAAATAAATAGCAAGCTGCTAAAATATCAAAATCGAAATGTAATAATGAGCATAATCAAGGCTGATACACATAATAATAATTAACATTTCATTGCTAGCGCTCCTATTTTTATTAGATGTAGATTTACATTTGGAGCGATCAACCAAAACGACTTGATATTTGCAGAGGCGGCGCGGAGGGCCCCTACGGACGCGCGCACAGCCCCGGGGGCTTCGCGTGAGCCCCGCACTGGTACGTCCTAACATTCTAACATCGACACATTTATTCACCGAATATTCACTTCATTGAATTATCGTTTCACCCAAATTCATTTCCGCTACAGCCAGTTTTTACCATTCTAAGAATTGGTTGAGAATGTTTACATGTTGGAATGCATTTGTGTTGTTTGTTGCTGCATAATCTGTCTCGTTTTTATATGATCCGTTTGGAGACCATGACCATTTTGTTCTTCGTATTTTTCTTGAATAAACTATGTATTTAAAGCAAGATTTTCGTATGTGTCATGTGTGGGTTTGTGTTGCAGAGCCGGGCGACCGGCCTCGCCTGATCTCCGCCCGCGCAGCCCGCGTACAAACGAGAGCCCTCGCCGTTGACGCACCGACACACATACATTTATTTATTCACGATATTATGCGACTCAATGAGTATTAGTATTGGCGCTGCCAGTGACAAATTGTGCCAATTTTGTAATGTTTTAATCTTTTTTTACGTATTGAACTTGTTTTTGAGCGTGCATTAATTCTGTTTTACGTCCTGCCGCCCAGTGTCCTTTATAAGGGTTTTTTGTAATATTGACATCGATCTCACTTAATAAGTGAAAGTTCATTGAAAAAAAATTTAATATGGGCGGCAGGAGGTTAAAAAAATATCAAGAAGCAGTATTTTTTTAGTAAAAAAAAAGTATTTCATATATTGTCAGTGTTGTTAATTAACAAAAAAACATGCACGTCAGTAAAGAACCAACTTTCTCAGTGTGTTAAAAAAATAATGTTCGAATACAAGCTAACCATATTTTTATTTCAACAAATTACACATTTGCCAAGCTGGCAACTCTAAAATTGACAGGAAGCGTGTAAAGTTGCCAGCAGATCCAATAGGGATATTGACGCCATTACAAAATAATTCGAAGACACGACTCCAGTAAAAAAACGCTTTATTTTAGCCCTGAAAACCAGATTAATTTTCGATTAACTGCAAAAATATATTTTTTTGTTGCTTTAAAACGAATAAATAGTTAGTTGATTGAGTGTGTGAGCAAGTGACGTCATAAGTTGCTATTTGTTGTTGTTAAAATGTACGTCAGTTGATTGGTGGTGCCAACATCCCTATTGAACAACGACCAACCGATAATGTCTTTTTCCACCTCGACATTGGCACAATCATCGATAGTATCGATGGAGCTATATTTTTAAAAATTGAATTGAAATGTTAATATTCATGGAATGGCATAATATCGCAATTGCTGCAGCTAGTAAAATTGCATCACTTTTGACTGTGGATTAAACACAATCAAAGGCGAAGCGCACTCGTGAGCTGCATTCGACCATTGCCAATATAATACTAATATTATTCAATAATCAAACTTATATTTTGAAACATGTAATGTATAAAAAACCATAATTTAGTAACCGCGAGGGCTGTATATGTAACGAAAATGAATAATAAACTTTATATTATATTGTAAATATTAATGTAAGAATGTATTATAAATTATAACGGCGGTTGGCTGTCGCTTGATCGAATCACGTTTCGCCGAAATTCAGTTTAACCGATTCTATCACTCTTATTTTTAGATCTCTCTCAACTTAATTCTCTAAAACTATCGGAAACTCTTCAATTTCAGCACTTGATAGATCTTATCGTTAGTACTTGGCAAAATTAGAATGGGACCACCTAGGAATTACTTTTCTTTACACAATTGAAAACGTTAAAAAATTATCTCTAAACGACATTACGAACCACAAAAGAATCTTCGCTTTTGACACGATAGAAAAGGTTTCATTCGAACCAGTTTCGGACAAGCAAAAATTCGGTGAAAAAGTTATTCGGTGAAGCGACAGGTCTGCCATAGAGGACACGCCGGCACGTCGCGCCATCGCGAAGAGGGGGGTAGAGACGGTTTCTTGTTCTGTGATATACCGAGAGGGCGATTGGTGAAGATATTAGGTTTTAACAAAATAAACTATTTTTAATTTATTTAAATTCGACCTTTGCTAGCATGAAATAAGACTCATATTGATGATTTTAGTGACTCATTTTAGTGATTTGTTACACTTTGTGATCTCACTCAACGAACGTGCGCAATGTTTTTTATTTCTAATTATTTCGTTATTATAATTATGTATGTTTATTATTATAACGCATGTTTGGATTTATGTTGCGTTGATTATGCGGTTTCGATTAACACTACCTGTAATTGGCGACCTGGAATGAACGACAATAATGTACAATCGGCATCAAAAGTAGCTGGTCACTCTTGTACCTTGTCGCTCTACAGTTAAGTGCAAAACGTCATACTTGATTGACAATTGTGCTATTACGACGAAGTAAAAAAGTGATTATCTACTTTTGACGCTGGTACGGCCTGATTACTCAAACGTCGTGCTAATACAAAAAAAAAAACAATAATTTGTGTGTTTTTTTGGGTCGACAATTACAAGTCTTGTTAAACAAGCATCCGATTTCCAATTTTATTTTTTAAAAATTTATTTAGATGATTGTATTTGACTATGTTTTGTTTTGTTGGATATATCGAGTATACATTAAATATAAAATTGGAAAATTTGACGATAGCATTCGTGATCCGGCAATATACATACGCTTAAAATTCAAAAGTCCCTTTTAAGACTACTTAGTCTACATTTTAAACACTTATTATCTATATCTATAAAAGAGTAAAATGTCTGATAATCGCTCAGCCTAAATTATAGCTAGAAGACTTAGGCAGACTTATTTCTTGAGAATCATAGATATGAAGTAAGGAATTTTTCAAAATTCCCACGGGATGAGCTAGTATTTTTTTAAATTTTCCGTGATAGCCTTGGACATACGCTATTGCGTTTATAATTAATTTTCTTAAATGTATCGTAGCTAGAACACTTAAAAAAAATACAAAAGATAAGCTGAGGGCGGGAATGGAATCCGGAAAATATAGTCGATCAAATGCTTTAATATTTTTTTTTTCGAACATTTACTATACAGGGTGTAACATTTAGATCGGTCAGTATGGAAAAGTCTGAAACCATAAGAATGTTGAATTGAAAAAAAAAATGTTAGTCATTTCGAACACCTACTAAAATAAATGAATGAATGAATGAATATGAAAACAATGCATTTTATTAATTTTAAAGTTTTATTCTTCAAAACGTCCGGATTCCCGAGCTGAGTAAAAGTTTTTTTAAAATGTATGAATGCAGTTTTTCTTGTTATTAAAATCTATGACATGGTTCCTAACAGATCTTCGTATGTCTTATAGTTTCAGACTTACCCATACTAACCGGTATAGAGCGTTCCCTAGAATGCTCGTGTAAATGTTTGGCTCTATGTTTGGCTCTGTCCGTTATTCAATTCGACAAATTAAAAAACGCCGAATGCTCGTTCTGTTGCACGTGAATGCTCAAATGTATCTGCACCTTAAAACTCCAAACACACAGACCGCAGGTGTGGCGGTGACGGTTGTAATATTCTAACTTGTATGAACGGTTGTGCGGTACCACCGCGAACTCGTTCATACAAGTTAGAATATTACAACCGTCACACCCCCGCTGTCTGTACGTTTGGAGCTTTAGGCTAGTAGGTGGTATGGGTCGACTATAAACCAAGCACACGCGGCTATATCTCATGTGTTCTCGAGACGGTTATTTTACTGACTATCACAGGGTGTCCCAAAATTCCACGATGACCTGGTACCGGACGTATACCAATTTTTAACAGTTCTGAAAAAAAATCCATGTCACTAAATTGAGTGATAATTGAGTTTTTTTTTTGTAAATATTTAATACTGGAATTGTTCTGGTTGGTTATTAATGATTATTACGACTAGAGTGTTTACGTCGATAATAAATAAAAAATAAAATAAAAATTGTTTATTTCAGATATCGTAGATCCATATTATGTTAGTAACAAAGAAGTCCTTATTTTATAACTATGTTAGTATAGACATTATTTAAATGCATTTCAATCAATATTTATAATGCAACGTGTGAAAGTCAATTACAAATATTGCACTCGGCTGGTTAACCCGGCGCCATAACTGTTGGTTTTTGTTGACAGATGAAGTTTGTCTACATTTAGTTAAGTTAAGTACCTAAACCTTTGTAGTATAATATGTATGTAATCTTTATTGCACATAAAAACACGAAATTAACAAATAACAAGAGAAAAAGATGTACAAACGCAAACATATCCCATAAAGGGAACCATTCTAGTATTAAATATTTACAAAAAAAAAAACTCAATTATCACTCTTTCAATTTAGTGACATGGATTTTTTCAGAACTTTTAAAATTTGGTATACGCCCGGTACCAGGGCATCGTTGAGTTCTGGGGCACCCTGTATAATTATTTATTGAACTAATCTGATGCCATAATAAAAATTGTATAATAAAGATGGCGGCGGCGGCCGGCGTGCGTTGTACATTACGTTACGGATATACTGTAGCTATCGTGTCGACCAAACGTTTGTGACATTCCGCGGTACTGATGGACGCACTCGCCGGGCACGTTTCTGAATAACGAACGTTATTATTCGAATGGTTAAAGTGTCGAAACGTTTTTTTAACACTGTTATAAAACTCGCGTAACCTAACCTATACTTCGTGAATAGCATTAGAAAAGGGGTAAATAATTTTGACGAGTCTTTTTATTGAAAAACGCTTTCTAAATAGCAACTACTTATTATTATTTATTCATAATCAAGACAGCAAAAGGTCCAATGGTTAGTAAATAAACAAGCTCCTTACAGCTATGTTAGTGCATAGAAAAACAAATCTTAAAAAATAAACAAGAATGAGTACGAGGCCACGGGAGACATCATCTTCTGCTGATCAGCACCTGCGAAGTGGCGCATGTAAGGCGAGCCATATCTCGCCGCCGCAGTCTTTAGGATGGTCTTGGGACTGTCTCGCAACCTACTGAGCATCAAAAGCCAAACCAAAATAATGTGAATGACCATAAAATTGTAGCGACTATTAGCGCCATCTAGTCATCACATAAGAAACTAATTCCTATCTCCTGCATCGCACTATCGAAGTTCCTCAACTCGGCTGCATAAATACAACTTCCAACTTTCATCCATTGGACTTCGGTCCCCAGGCATAACAGGCCTGGAGAGAGATCTCTCTATTGTAAATTGTAACCTACCCCGAAAAATATTATGTCCTTGCTAATTGTTACATATTTGCTGTGATTTATTTTTCAAAAGTGTTTTTCAAGATCGTTTACCTTCTTTTTAATAAATCCTGACGGTTTAAACAAAACTTTTTTCGATATTTTAACCATTCGATATACAGGGTGTTTGGTAGCTACGTGCAAAGCTTTAAGGGGGTGATAGCCGAGGTATTTTTGAACATTTTTAGCCATATATGTCTTAGCCGAAATTTGTTTTTTTTTTTTTAAATTGAAGACTTAGAAATTTTAGGAAAAAACCCAGAATTTGATAGTCACGAGTCAATATTGCCCAATGAGCGTTAATTTGGAAAATTTAAATATGGCACAGAAAAATGACGTAGACTTGTCTTTTTCATATGTTATTTACTAGTAAAATTTCAAGACTAGTGCATTCTTAGCGAGCGCTCCCTGAGTTTGGTTTTTACTTTTTATCTCAGATTTAGCAAGCAATGTCAATGAGTGATACCTTAAAAGAAAGAATAATATACAGGCATGTTTCTAAAAATGTTTGAACATGTCAAGGATTTTTTTTTTATTTTTTTTTTATGGCACAGAAAAATGACTCTGTTCCAACCTAAGACATTTTTAGTAATTTCGAATGCCTCCATTTTGGTTTTGTGGCAAGAAAGACACTTAAAAATTATTTAATTTGGTCAATACACATTAAACTATTCGAAATAAAAAATTTGGTTTCCAAATTAACGCTCATAGGGGCAATATACTTGGGGGACTATCAAATTCTGGGTATTTTCCTAAAATTTCGAAATTTCGGCTAAGACATATTATAAGGCTAAAAATGTTCAAAAATACCTCGGCTATCACCCCCTTAAAGCTTTGCACGTAGCTACCAAACACCCTGTATTACTGTTTTATATTTAGAACCGTGCCCTACACTCCGTTTTGAGAGCAGCTCGAACATATTTAGATAATTTACCACTACAATTGTTGACAACCCAACAACGCATTTAAGTGTCATAGTTATTAGCCGGGTCTCCACTGGACGAACTGCCTCACGAGGCAGCCATTTTCGCCGCGATTTTGTACCTTGTGTCGAACAAAATGATGCCTCATGCGCCAGCCGCGCGAGGCAGCTCGCTCAGTGGGGACCCAGCTATTCGGGCATTTTAATTTTTAAGAGCGCAATTTATTTATTTTTCAAATGAGGAAATTTTTGCGTTTTTTTACCCAGAATCAAAAGCGCTATTGGTTGTTATGATTTCTATAAGTATGCACAGTTTTTTGCGTCCGTTACGTGACCCATATAAGGGTAAATCAATTTTTTAGTGCCACCCGTTGCTATGGTTACACAAATTTTGTCCCTTGGACAACCTAAGCATTTTTCTATGAAACAGTATGAAGTGTCACTTGGACAACCGAGGACAGAGTAAACAACACAAAAAGTAGATTCACCCATAAACTGTACGAAAAAAAGTCGCAAAACTGACTCAAAAATATGGACACTGTTTTTCTTGTGAAAACGTTTAGTACTCGTAATTTTGAAAAAGAAAACCCCATAATTTCCTCAAATTGAAGTTGAAAATACCCTATTAATAATTTACTTTATATGTAATATGGTGTAGTAACTCAGTTTCCTGTGACTGCCCCGAAGCTGCTCGCAAATGCGGATATATTGTATATGAAGTGTATGCTGTGGAAATATGTAATGAGACCTAGTGGCTATACAATTATAGCTAGACCGTTTCAATGAGTCATCACCGGCGCGGTACAGGAAATGTCTCTAAGTAAAAAATAAAAATAAAAAAGAGTACCACTTTTTAAACTTCCAACGTTGTATCCACGAACAGCGCGGTCCCAAGCGTTCATTACATAATTCTGCAAGGTGCGTCCGCGATATAAATATAAAAAATATAAATAAAATAAATATAAACATCGTCGTACGAATTATTGTTAAACTGCCAATGTGTTGGATCGTTTATATTTTGTGTCCGCGCGTAGCGAGTGTGTTTCAACACGATCTTTTTTTGCTAATCTATTGCGTGAAATTGGGTCGTTTACTCCAGTGTTTTTCAGCGTGTTGTTCGCGCCCCAAGTGCGGGCCGTAAAGCCTCTAATTAAAAATCACGCAATTTAATTAAAAATCGTTGTATTAACACATCAACAAAAATGATATCAGAGCGTTTTCAAATTACTGTTTAGTCAACTAAGTAAGTGCTAATGTAAGCCACAGAAGAGACGTGGAACGGAGGCGCGTCGCTGCCGCGGCGCCCCTTACTAACAGTTTTCAAACTAAATGTATAGAAGCGTCGCGATCCAATGCAGACAGAAGAGACGGGGCGGAGACGCGGACTGCGACGCGCCCCCGTCCCACGTCTCTTCTGTGTGGCTTGCGTCTAAGGAAATAGCGTCATGCAAAAGGTTGAAAAACACTGGTTTACACTGCTTAGTTCACTGGTAGTACTTACTACAGAGTGCTTCCCCAGCAGCAATGTGGGCGCGTAGTGATTCTACGCAATGATTTTTAATCGGTGATCGACCAGGAACCAATTTTTCTAGATCAGTATTCGGTGGCGACCATGTTTAAGTCATAGTTACATGAAACTATAACGTCTATTTTATCAAATAATGAATATTTGTAATTTTACTTTTTATTTAAAATCGTTGTCACCCTACACATGGTTTAGTCTATGAGCTTAAAACCTCTTTGACAAGTCAGTTTCTTAAACAAACTTTGACGCGAGGCCTGTCGAATTCCTCGCCAAAGCGATGATACTTGACGTAACTATAAATGTAGAGTGGCCATGCATTCGGTGGATGGAGGAAGTTTTAACAATAAAGTTTTTTCATTGTTTTTAGACCTCGTCTATTAAATTACATTTTGGCTACGGATCTATATTTTTTTAATTTCTGATCACCGTTTAAAAATCGCCGTGTATTCACTTTAGCAGTTGTCACTATAGAATGTAGACTGCCACCATCACACCTTGCTTTTATAAGTGGGGCGAAACTACCCGACATCGTGTTAAAACACCCTTGTTAAGTACTGCTACAGCGGTGTACATCAGACCATCGTTTAGGCACTATACATCATTTCTAGAAATTTTCATTTTAGAGAAGAATGGAAAAAAAATTCTTATACCTACATGTTACATAATACTATGTAGGCTCCGCGGGTAAAACAATGAATGACACTTTTTTTGAAAGATATTGTGACGTATTATAAAATCAATAAGGTTGAAATTCCAAAGCAATGCAAGTGGTCGGTAAAACGCCTCTACCTTTTTAAGGGTTAAAAGGTCAGTTTAAATAAGTGACATTCATTGTTTTTCCCGTGGAGGATTTGTGTGCGAACGACAGGAAAAAGTGACGGGTCCACGAATTAAACTCTGTAAGTCCACCGCTTTAGCAGCCGCGGAGTTCGCGCGGCAACATGTTTCTTTACCGACAACTGTAATACTCAGCTACTGCCGGACAGCTGGATGTCTACTCGGTACCGCTCGCTCTTTATCTGGGACGGGCAGAGGCAAAAGACAAATTAAAAAATGGTGCATCGTGCGATGCAGAAATGCAAGGTATCACGCAGTCTGTAATAAGCCAACTAAGAGGTTTTTTCAATCACATTCAGTGCCAGTGATACCGTCTTTGATCAAAAAATCCTTACTCCTATGCCGGTACGGTAAGTATGCGTGTCAATAGAAGGGCTTTGCTTTACACGATGATTTTTTATCAATGTTCAAGAGTTGAAAAGTATTGATCCGTAGCCAAAATGGAATTTAATAGACGAGGTCTAACAGCAATCAAGTCTGTTTAATTAAAAAAAAAAATGCGTGGTCACCCTACATTTGTTGAAGTTAAAAAGTTTCGTCAAGTGTCATCGCTTTGGCGGGAAATTTGACAGGTCTCACGTCAAAGTTTGTTTAAGAAACAGACTTGTCAAAGAGGTTTTAAGCTCATAGACTAAATCATGTATAGGATGGCAACGATTTTAATTCAAAAGTGATTTTCTAAAAATAATCATTGAAAAAAATAGACGTTTTGTTTCATCTAACTGCGACTTAAATGTGGTCGTCACCGAATACTGATCTAGAAAAATAGCTTCCTGATCACAGATTAAAAATCATTGTGTATATTCCCGCAACACAAGGGTGACAGAGATGGCACGATAAAAAGTTCGCATTTTGTAGTAGCCCCCTCGAAAACTGACATCTTGAATGAAAAATTGTAGGACATTTGATCCTGCTCAAGCGCTCGACGAAATATTGCGGACTTAGTTTGTGCTACCTTGTAGAAAGCGTTGAACACAGAAAAAACAGTAGAGAAGTATTATTGAGCCACGTCTGTCTGTCTGTTGTCTGCCGGCTTCTTCCCGTCCCATTTAAAAGTGTGGCGATCGATCTATAATGATATAAGCTCGTTTTAACTTGTTAATAAAATCAAATTTCATTATTATACCTTGTTTTAATTTTTAAGACCATTTCCTAGCTTACGCGCCGCTTACTTAAGCGTCGGCGTTCACTGCCGGCACGGCACGGCGTGTCATGGCAAAGGATTTTATTAATAATCAAGCTATTTTGAATCTTATTTCAATGAGTTTAGAACTCATGTTACTTTATTTCGATACCACGATGCCGCGACGTGCCGAGGGGTGCTGCGGTAAAATTCGTATGTAACCTGCCGTGCCATGCCGTCAGTAAGCGCCGGCCCTAAATACGTTCTACTGCAGGGCACAGGCCTCCTCTCAGAATGAGAGGGCGTGGGCCTAGTTCCCACGCGAGCCCAGTGCGGCCTTTGAATTTCTCAGATGTGTGCAGGTTTCCTCACGATGTTTTCCTTCACCGTAAAGCACACAGCTCCGTAAATTCCGAAAAACTCGTGATGTGCGAGCTCCGGCTCTAACTCACCACCCTCTGGTTGAAGTTAAACCACCAAGCTTTGATCAATTATAACTGTAGATCCACAGTCGCGCGCCCGAAAATGTCCGAGCCAAATGAGCGCCACTTTGATAAAAGTGGCCTTCTTTTTTCTCAGTACGTTGCGTGAAATTGTCAAGTTTAGCTGTCAAGTGTCAACCGAAATTCGACTGTATTGAAGTAAAGACTAGGTTCAAATTTCTGTGTAGGTGATGATTTTAACCCTTCGTATGCCTTGTACCGGATCCGTACCCAATTTAAGGCTTTCTTTTTGTATTTTTTTTA
Source organism: Archips xylosteana (assembly GCA_947563465.1). Classification (NCBI taxonomy): domain Eukaryota; kingdom Metazoa; phylum Arthropoda; class Insecta; order Lepidoptera; family Tortricidae; genus Archips; species Archips xylosteana. Next base: position 309,345 of record OX387371.1, read on the forward strand.
AAATCTGTATCATTGGATTTATATGAAACTGTTGAGGCTAGAATGCACGACTTTTTTTTTTTTTAAATTCCGGCATACGAAAGGTTAATTGTTATGCAAACAAATAAAAAAGTTCGGACATTCTTTGAAGGGGATTTTGTTCGGCAATGTGTATCTTCAGTTATAATTGATCAAAGCCACCAAGCCGTAGTTTCATTTGCAGCATTACGAAACAGCAATACTTACTGAAATGGTGCATTTCGACGGTTAAGAATCAATAACACCTAACCAACATAAAAGACGATTTTGGCAAGCTGTGCGAAATTGAATTTTAAATGTTGGTGCATTAAAAGTCTAAATGCCAAAAAATGTTAGATGTACGGTATTGGTTCTTAACCGTCGAAATGAAACTCGGCGCCACCATAGCTTCCTTAAAGTTTTACAGAAAGGGTATAGCGCACGAGAAACTATTGTTTCCGCGACTTTTTTATCAAGTCTATGGGTTAGTATGGAAGTGCGCACACGTAGCGCCGCGAGCCCCGGGATACAAATACACATAACACAAATAAATCGCCTTGCGACTAAGTTGCTCGTGCGCGCATACCCTAAGATTATTTCCACTTTGGCACTCGGCTATTCTCGACATACATCGAGAGATCGAAGTGCAATACTAGCGACCGATCCGTAGTCACACCAGTTTACTACACTGGAGTGACTATGGTTAATTTTATTTATCCGTAGTCACACTGGTGTGACTACCGTTTATTTTACCCGACCCATGGTCAGACCAATGCACCCCCCAACCATAATAGTTCAGAAAATAGGTAGGTTAGGTTAGTTAGGTAATTTTTCTGTCCGGAGGGCAAACCGCCCAGAATTAGGAGCCCCGCGAAGCCGTCGAATTGGTTTAAAGATTCATATTTTTAGTCTAGGGTGAGTTGGTCTATTGTGGTGTGACTACGGATAAATAAAATGAACCATAGGCAAACCAGTGTAACAAATTGGTGTGACTACGGATAGGTCATGAAAATAATAAGCCTGCTGCAGTGTCGCTATAGAAAGCACTCTGTTCTGTTCGTATGATATTTTGACCTCTGCTTAATACCATTTCGCCATCTAGATGAACTCAATGAAGAATTCTAAAGGCCTCCACAGACCGAAGCGCGGGGCATGCGGTGCGGTGACGGTGCGGAGCGTGCCCAGCGCGCTCTATAACACAACAAATACGGTGTGTCGCCGTATATTTCATTCAATGTTATAGAACGCGCTGGGCACGATCCGTCGGCGCCCCGCATTTCGGTTTGTGGTGGCCCTTAATAACATTCCACACTAGAACCTCTTGTGCAAGTATTCAGTCTCGATAATTTTGTTTGGTAGAAAATTAATAATGAATACGGCAACACCACGAGTATCACGTCAGTGTCAAAATTGATAAAAAAAACATTGGGTTATGAACCAAAGACCGAAGTGTTTTAGAATTGAATTTATTTCTATAGTTTTATAGTTTACTTACAGTAACTTGCTCGTTTTGAACGTTTTCTGATATGATAATTTGCTACATCTACAAAAGCTTAGTTAGTGTTTTTTGAATCATATCACTTCGTACTACGGGAATCTAACATTTCCTTCGAACTCGAATGTTCTAAGTATCGAGACTAGTTTTGGACCGGTTATGCCGCTGGAGATTGGACTGAAAGAGGAGCCCGAGTGGGCCGGGGGCTCCTTCGCGGCTGAGGCGGGCTCCGGCAGCTCGCGGAGGCCGGAAAACAACTTTAATGTACAAGGTGATTGTCTACAACTAGCGCCTTTTTATTATGAAGAATTTTCTTTGTAATCCTGATAGAGGAGTATCTAGTACTACGAATATTCATCACCTTTTCCTCGAGACAGAATGTGTTAGTAAAGTAATATTGAAATTAAATTGAAACCTTATACCTTCCTTATAACTAAACAAAATTATTAAGATTCACTAAAGTAGGTAATAATTTTATTATGGTACAGTCGCCATCATAAATATAGCTCTGTAGGTGCCCATACACATCCTTTGTTATTGTTTTTGAGCGCCTAGAGAGCTGTAATGTTTAAAAGGGCATAAATATCTATATAGTTATTGAGTCAAATATATGTAAACACCAACCTTATGATTAGAATCATCAACATCATCACAGCCTATACATGTTCCACTGCAGGGCACAGGCATACTCTCAGAAATAGAAGTAGAGATTAGTAGAATCAAGGTGTATAATTATTTTTAAATTTGTATGGTTTTGTTTTAAATAAAACAAAATTTGATTTTCTCAAAGTGATAGCTCCATCACTTTTAGGGCTCTGTAGTCTCTGTACACTTGATGACTTTCATTCTAGCTAGACATGACCAATTTTTAATTTTTCTGTAGCAAAAAGCAATGAAAAAGAAAGTTATAGCTTAAAGAGGATCCTGTCAAAAAATGTTTTTGTTCTGTATGTTTTAGACGACCAGATGGCCTAGTGGTTAGAGAACCTGACTACGAAGCTTGAGGTCCCGGGTTCGATTCCCGTGTTGGGGCAGATATTTGTATCAAAAATATGAATGTTTGTTCTCGGGTCTTGGGTGTTTAATATGTATTTAAGTATGTATCTATCTATATAAGTATGTTTATCCGTTGCCTAGTACCCATAACACAAGCTTTGCTTAGCTTACTTTGGGACTAGGTCAATTGGTGTGAATTGTCCCGTGATATTTATTTATTTATTTATTTATTTATGTTGTAAGTGTAAGTTCAACTGTTCAACTCGCACTTGACAAATTTTTTTTTCAACAAAAACTCACATATGATTTATTAATGTTGTTTTAAAATTAGTATGAAAGTCTTTGAGGTAAAAGTTCAGGTAAAAGTCAAAGTTAGGTTACTCACACTTTTCTACTTTTTATTGCCCATGAAAATATTGTTTCAATGAACTTCTTTATGTCACTTATGAGTATACCTAGATATTTTCCTAGCACAAACAAATTTTTTTCTTCTAATACTTAGTTTATCGATGTCTTATAAGTGGTATTATACATATCAATGAGACACAATTAAAAATATAAAACAATAATACCAAACCAAATCGATGTTATAATTATATGAAAAACTAATTACAAGTTGTTTGTGCAAGAAAAATATCTAGGTATACTCATGAGTGAGTTTGATGTCACATTAGAATTAGTCCTTTACTTACTTCTAATGTGATATTGAACTCACTCAAAAGTGACATAAAGTTTAAAGTTCATTGAAATAAAATTTTTGTGGGCCCAAGGAGGATAATATCATTCTGTATGTTTGCTTGGAAACTTGGATCACCAGTGATTGGCAATTTGGTTATAGCTAGAGGAATAGGGCAATATTTATTATATTTATGTAAATATTTTTAAATAATTTATTGAATCAGGCGTTACTTTGCGGAGGTCCATATTAATGAACTAAAACAATTACTTTGCTCACCCGCGACACACACACACACACGCGGAAGGTCGCGGGTGAGCAAAGTAATTGTTTTAGTTCATTAAATATTTTTACTTTTGAAAAAGTTCTTCTGAATTGATTTAACATCAGTTAAGTATGATATGTATAAATCAACACTGCTTATTTAGGAAATGTCATCTATTTTATTACACTTCTGTAAATAATTAAAATTAAAATAACAGTTTAATCTGTGCCATGGGCTTATCCTTATTACAAAAATTCTAGGCATCCCCTGGTGTGCTACCAAATCGCCTATCTGTGTTGATTATAGATTATTCATGTATTTATCTTTGTGTGTCTCTAAACATAATGTTATATCAAAAAACCATTAATATACAGTTTGATAAGATAAAATAAGCAATAAATGATTATCTTATCTTATCTTGTATTTAAAATACTTTGTTTGCAAAACTTACTTGTTATCCTTTTTTCCTTGTTCTAAAAAAAATAAAAATAAAAATCATTTATTTCAGAAAACAGGTTCCATATTTCGTTTTCTAAACAGTCCATATTCACAATCTCATTAAATATAGACAAAATATGTATGACAGCAAACTTTTCCTTTTTCAGTTATCATAGAACAAATTAGTTGCGAAGAGGACACAAACGGTTCCACAGAAGCGACAGCAGGCCATGCGAGGGAATTCTCTCCTCATGCAAACGAGTGCCCCTTCTCGCCCCGAGCCTGCATCCTGAAGCTCGAAGCTTTTGGACCCAAAAAACAATATGTCTGCAAGATCTGCCTCAAAACATTTCAACAAAAAAGAAGATTACTCTATCACACGCGCAACCACATCATAAAGAACACATACGTCTGCGAAATATGTAAAGCAAAGTTTGGAACTGAACCCCAATTAAAGAAGCATAAACAGAACCAATGCAGGAAATTCAACTGCAATTCTTGTGACAAACAATTCCTAAGAAAGCATCAGTTGAGGATTCACAAAAGACTTCACACGGCCAAGAAACTGTTCACATGCAAGATATGCCACCAAAAGTTCCTACGACAAGACTTCTTGAACAATCACATACAGCAACACGCTGCCCAGAAACCTTACTCTTGCGATGTGTGCGGCAAGAAATTTAGATTCAAACAGTCCTTAGCTAGCCATATACAGAACCACGAGAGGGAAAGACCATTCTCCTGCGACATCTGTAAAGCACAACACCCTACATTACCAGATTTGAACAAACACAAGCAAAACCATGAAGAGAAGACAATACAGTTCGCAAAAGACACGTTACTAGAGCTCCAAACCAAACCTGACACGGCAGGGAAACCGTTCGCCTGTGACATATGCCCAGCACGCTTCCTAAGAAGGGACTCTTTAGGCCGTCACAAGAGAAACCACGCGCGCCTCGAACCTTACCAATGTGAGTTATGCTCCAAACAATTCACACAGCAAAGCTCGCTCAACACCCACATGAGAAATCACACGGGCGAGAAACGCTTCGCGTGCGATTTCTGCGACAAGCAGTTCTTCAAAAAATACGTTTTAATCACACACAGACGAACGCACACAGGCGAGAAACCCTTTTCCTGCGAGATATGCCAAAAGGGATTCAGCTATCGCGCGACGTGGATCAACCACATGGAAGTGCACACAGGGGAGAAAAAGTACACGTGTGACGTGTGTGAAAAACAATTCGCCACACAGACTTACTTGACATCACATAAGCGTATACACAAAGAGAAGAGGTACGCCTGCATGTTCTGCGATAGACACTTTGCTAAGAAATCGACGTTGGTTCCTCATCTTCGGCTGCACACGGGTGAAAAGCCGTTCTCCTGCGAAGTGTGTGAGAAGCGGTTTGTTGTTAAGCCGAGTCTGGTGCTCCACATGCGCACGCACACAGGGGAGAAACCTTACACTTGCGATATCTGCGAGGTGCAGTTCAGTCGGCTGTCGAATCTAGAGCGGCATAAGCAGAAGATCCACGTCGATCTGATGCTGGACGACAAATTCTTGGCTGTTGAAGCTGAAGAAGCAACGTAACAAAGGACGTGAAAGTTAATTTTAATAGGTTCTCAACGGCCATAATATAACACAAGGGGCTTTTAGAAGGCAGTGGTAGATCGCTCAAAAAAGGAGACGTAAATAATAGAGGATGCTAAAAAAAAAAATGTCAGGGACATCTAACGAAATAACGTCCGCAACCAATATTTTAACACGTTTACTGCGAGAAGCGAAAATGGAAGTTGACAATAAACACTTTTACATAGCAAATTATTGTGGCAGAGTGCGCCCATCTTTTTGGGTGCATTGGCAGACATAGTCTTTTTTTACATGAAAAGAGGAAAACGAGCAGGTCGGCCACATGATGAAAAGCACAATCACCGCCGCCCGTGGACACCAATAACACAAGTTGAGTTACGGATGCGTTGCCGGCCCTTTGAGAAAAGAGTGGGCTCGTTTTTTGAAGATCTTCAAGTTGTACCGGTCCAGAAATACTTGTGCAGCAAGTATTATTTATAATATTACCATTTATGGAGTATTTTTACAACTTTTTCAATATCTTCAGATCTAAGCTCGAGACTGCCTTGAAAGCATCCTGCTCTCAAAAATATCTTGTGATGAAATGGAATATTTTTTAGCGAAAGTTTATTTGTAACTGTTTAAAATAAAGATTTTTACGAAAACATGTAGTTTTCTTGTCAAGTAAGGTCTCTAGCTGACTAATTGTTTCGCGCTTTCGATACGCAACGACCGTGATTTTGTTCTTTAAGCCTTTAACCCTTTCACCTTTCTGCTTTGAATCTTATGTCATTGTGTCAAGGTCACTTTGACACTGTACTTTGTGACCTACATATGTGTCGTTGGCGTTGAAAAGGTGTATGTACAATTATTTTGAAAACGACTTGCAACAATAAATCCAAGAAGCGACTAATAAAAAACCACTGTATATTTTAGCCCTCAAAACCAAAGAAGTTAGTTAACTGCAAAAAATATTTTAATAGCTAGACCGTTTAAATCAGTCCTCGCCCTTGCGGTACAGGGGCTGGGGGGTATGACGACAAAGGGGGCAGGGAGAGGCGCGGGCGGCAGACACGAGGTGCGCTCGCTCCCGGACCCCTTTGTCGTCATACCTCCGAGCCCCTGTACCGCAAGGGCAAGGACTCATTTAAACGGTTTAGCTATAGTTACTTTAAAACAAAATCTGTAATAAGACATAATTATATTAAACTAGCTGTTGCCCGCGACTCCGTCCACCGAGAATAGTATTGGTTTGTAGTACATGCTATGTATCAGAGATGGTGCTGTATGTGAAAAAAGATTTTCCCGCTTTTCTGTTGAAATTTTTCCTGAATTTTCTTTGCTATAAACCTCACGGAGCCCGAGACCTTTCCAACGAATGCAAAACCGTGGAAATCGGTTCGTGCGTTCTGGAGTTATAGCGTCAGGAAGGAAAACCCGACTTATTTTTATATAGTAGATTTTAAATGTACCATTTACTTTTTTTGTGAGGATATTTTGGAGTTCTCTTTATTCAAAATCACTAGGTATCCTTTTCATTAAAGAAAAATAGTGTTGATACGGCTCGTCAAAACACTGCCACAAAAAAATGTATGGAAAATCAGGGACATTTTTAGTCACCAAAATCAGTAGCGTTCTTGATTCTGAGCAAGAAAACTCAATAACTAGTCATTCTAAAAAAGTAGCTGGTACATATTAAATTGAAAATGCCCAATAATAAAAGGGTCTGCACAATAAAACAAACAACTAATTTTCGATTAAGTATATAATAAGTACAAAAAACAAAAATAAATAAATGAAATATTATTCACAATGCTTGGCCACAAGCGCTCTACCGACATGAGAGAAACCAGTTCAATCTGACTAGAAAACATAACTTCAGAAACTCCAATTCGAGCACAGATGACAGAGGCAGAGGCAAATTGTGAATACTTCATTATAAATACACGCTGCTATAGCTAAACCGTTTAAATGAGTCCTCGCCTGCGGGGTACAGAACTACCTCTCCGGCCCACCCCCGGTCTGGGCCACTGTCAGGGTAGAACAGGTGAGACCCTAAGGGTTTAGATTGAGTAAAACAAAATGAAGGTTTAAGACGTATATTTAGCCCCTAGGGCTTAACTGACAGAAAATTTATATCTCGAGGGTCGCGGATTCGAGATTTAAGTGGGAAAGCGTTTCTTGGCAAGGCTTCCCTGGATTAGTATCCGAAGCGTAGACTGCCGGTGCTGGACGAAGGCTGGAGACAGGTAGTGGCCCCAGGGTCAGCAAGCGGCAGGAGTAGGTCTTGCCGTAGGAGCAAGGAGAGGTCTTCGGTTCCAGGCAGCCAGCCGAAGAAAGAGTGCAAGAGGAGATGTGCGGATGTTGGAGTGGTACCCAGATTCCAATCCGTACTGTGCCGCCCAAATTTTGGGCAGAGTTTAGAGTTAGAGTTTTTTTATAACGCGCGACACCCTTTTGGTGCGCAAAGTATAATAAATGCTGTACTTCACGAACGTATTCGACAAAGTACAGCATTTATTATACTCGTACTCGTCGTCTCGTCCTACCCCCCGCCCCTTTACCGCGCGGGCGAGGTTTTATTTAAACGGTTTAGCCATAATACTACACATCTGTCTGTCGTGATGTCCACTCGCCAATACGTGCGTGAGTGTGTGTCCGACAAAATATTGTCATGTCTGATACAAGAAGCATAAAAGCTTGAAGTGTATAAACCGTAATATAGACGGCGCATTTTGTCTAAAAAAGCCGTGGTAGGTAGCCTAGAGGGCGGGTTCAAGCCCGAGCTCGCAATTCTGAGTTTCTCGGACGTGCGAAATTACGTTTGAAATTGACCACGAACTTTTATGGTGAAGGAAAACGTGAAGAAAACCTGCACACACATAAGAAATTCAATGACGTGAAGTTCCCAATCGAGCTACCGGTCCTTATGTTTCCTCAGTCTGTGCCGCTCCACGCTGTACTTATTGCTAAACTGCGCGTCACAAATCTCGCAGGAATACTTCTCACCCGTGTGATACCGCATATGCTCAGCGAGAAGAGAGTTCTTCTTGAAGCGTTTCTCGCAAAGATCACACGCGAACCGCTTCTCCCCATCGTGATTAACCAAGTGTTTATTTAAAAGGGATTTAAGCGCGAAATATTTTTGGCATATATTGCAGCCATAGGGTCTGTTTGTGTCGTGCGCGCGCAACGTGTGTCGTCGCAAGCTAGCGCTGCTTATGAACTGTGTGCCGCAAATTTTGCACACATACGGATTCTCACCTGTGTGCGTTCGGATGTGTATGTTAAACGAGTGCTTCAACTTGAACTGCTTGTGGCATATGTCGCAACCAAATTGTTTCTCAGTCGAATGAGTGCGTAAGTGTTTTTCTAAAGCATTTTTGTTGGAAAATTGTCTATCGCACTGATTGCAGCCGTGAGGTTTCTCTTCGCTGTGCGTGAACGCGTGCTGTTTCAAACGACATCTGGTTTTGAAGTGTTTCTTGCATGTTACACATTCAAACGATTTCTGGCTTCTGGGTGTATATATGACTGGTTTTTTGCCTTCATGCACCATTTCGTGCCGATGCATGTCGATGAACGTTACGAAGCCCTTGTTGCAATAACGGCACGTGTGTCGCATGTCTCCGGTGTGGCGCGCGATGTGAACAGCTAAACTGCATTTGAAGGAGAATGCTTTTTGGCAGTAATCGCATTGGAATGGTTTCTCCTGGGTGTGAGTCCGTCTGTGCCTGTTTAGCTGAGATGTAGTAATAAACCGTGTGTCACAAAACTCGCAAGAATATGGCTTTAGACCTGTATGGGTTCTCATATGGACTTTTAACGTGCCTTTCTGTGTGTACTCCTTGTTGCATATCGGGCAGCAGGGTTTCTCTCCTGTGTGAATTTGGGCGTGGCTATTCAACGTGCTGCGTTGGCTGAACCGTTTGTTACACACTGGACACTCGAACAGTTTCTCCCCTGTGTGTTTCGGTAGATGCCTGTCCAAATCGTACTGCGACCTAAACTTTTTGTCGCAGAACTGGCACGCGTGTCGTTTCTCCCGGTGGCCCAATTTGTGCAGCTTTAATTTTTCGTTTGTGGGTAATGTTTTCTCACACACTTCGCATGTGTATGAAGGTTTTTCTCTCTTGTGTGTCTTTAAGTGTATGATTAAGCTGCTTCTCAGTCTGAACTGTTTGTTGCAATGCGCGCATTGGAATGGTTTCTGGCCTGTATGAAGAAGAAGATGGTCTCGAAGTTCAAACTTATAATCAAACTGCTTGCAGCATGTTGGACAAACATACTTTTCTTTTTGAACTTGCGCATGAGAGCGCAAGTGATTAGTGTAACTTGATTGCAGCCGGAATGATTTGTCGCATAGTTTACAGGAGAATGTTTTGGCAACATATTCGTTAGACTCAAGTTTTTCATTACATTCAGGGGACAGTGGTCTCTCCGTGGTAACGTTGGGTTCGGTGGCAATCTCAATCTTCACTTCTATTTCGCACACCTGATATTCCTCCTTGCAAGGAGTCTCCGTCTTGACTTCAACTGAAAGAGATGATAATAAATAATTAAAACTTGGATATCAAAAGCAATGTCATGTGATAATTGTCAGAAGTGTGATGACCAGTGATCGGAACTCTGGGAGCTAAACTTTAACAAAACTTGCCAAGCGGGCATGAAACAGTGCTTACAGACATGAAAATTTTAATAAACTACTGAAAATCTGAGATTTCGATATAGAGTTAAATTGAACACTAATCTGCCAATAATATTCTTATTTTTCTTGGTTGTATATTCTCCTTAATGTCAGCTTTACAAGTTTTGATAAATTTTAGCTCCCAGAGTTCCAATCACTGGTGATGACTTGACCCATGTGTTGTTGGAGTGCATCCGGAATTCAGACTTGAGAAGGAGTTCCTGGGGGTTTAGGTTCCATGTCCAATGGCCAGGTCAATTGTAGGCTAACAGAACCAGCATCAGACAGCAACTAGCATATACCATTTTATTGATTTATTCCTTGAATAGGGAATTGAGTTAGCTCCCATGAAGTTGACATGATCATCTGGATGGAGCGTTCAAAGCCTCAACAGAAATTAGAAAAAAAAGCATTGTCTGTTTATGTAACACAGGGTTTGTAACTTAGTTGGTTACTTATTGATGATAGATTGAAACAGCCTGCATGCTTCATTAAGGCAGAACTTCTTGGTAAGAGTTATTTCAGTGTCCGGCACAGAATTTATTAAATTGCTTGTAAGGCCAGGTTGCCAAAAAACTATGGCCGAAAAACCCCTTAAGTTTTTCTTTTTGTTGCGGATTGGACACCTTTAACTCAGACCACTGATAGAGGTTGTAAACCGTTATAATTATGCTTTAACTATTAAGTGGTCTATTGCTAAGCATGTCCTAGCTAGGGTTGCCATCTTTCAAAATCGAAAAGCCGGACTTACCTGTCAAAAAGCCGGACTTTTGGGTCCCAAAGCCGGACATTAAGAAAAATTAAGGATTTTTGACAAAAATATCGAATAACACAACAAAATTTGGACTTTTGAATTCCAAAGCCGGATGCTAAAAAAAGGGATTTTTGAGTGTGTTTACGTACCCATGCGGTGCGGGCGGGGCGGCGTGGCAAGACTGGCAAGGTGGTGCGCGTAGTAATAGAAAAGCTAACAAAAACCAAATGGGCCGGACGCAGTCAAGTTTGGCCGGGCAAAAGGTCGAAAAGCCTAATACTGTCCGGCTTTATCCGGACGGATGGCAACCCTAGTCCTAGCAATGCGATTACACTCTTTTCTTGTTACATTATATGTATTGCTCTGACATGGGATTTCCTTTAATCTATAGAAATAAAAATGGTATCACTGAAACGTATGCTCATAACTTCCGATTAATTGCACCAAATTGGATAATTATTTTTTTGTTGCATTTGTTATTGTCAAGAGTAGGTTCTTATGAAAGAAATTTTAGAAAAAAATTACTCGATTGGCGGAAAGGTTTCCATTGGCAAATAAATAAAAAAAAAATCTGAGTAATGAAGGTGACTCACGTTGGTCGCCAGGCCGGCACAGCACGTCCGGTCCTACCGTGACCTCGTCCCGAGGCTCGTCCTCGCATCCCGGCTCCTTCTTTACGCTCACAAACTCGGACTTCACCTCTCCAGCTTCTCCACAATTATCATTAGATAAAAGTTTTATTTCTGTTTCTTCGCTGCGCTTAGAATAAGTCTTTAGAGACGTAGGATTGCTCTTCCACATTTTGATTCCTTTAACACTTATATCAGTTCATCACTGAAAAGAAAAGCATCTCAAGAGAAATAAATATGATTACACATTTTGAGTTGCATGAGATTTAACACATATACTTATTTATCTATTAAACACGGCCCCGTGATACGTAGTCGTAGTATCCCTCCACAGACTACTTAGAGATACTACGTACTTACGTATGCCATAGCCCATAATTGGTACACTTATGCAGGGGGGGCACACCATGGACTTAATACCTAACCCGGAGTGAGTACTGCGACATAAAAGTGAGGCCGACAGAGAAACCAAACTAGTGCCTTGCATCTCGTTCTAATTAGGGTGACCAAGTACACCTGCGGATAATTAGCTATTTATTATAAAGAAAGTTATTATTTTCAGTACTAATTTTTACTACTATTTCATTATCTTTTTTTCCACTGGCAAATGGTGCGAGTGGGATACAAGGCACTAGTTTGGGTTTCTCTCTCGGACCGCTGTCTCTAGTTGTCATTACTAAACTGTATTGCTTGGTAATATGGGTCACTTTTGATTGACTAATAAAAGTTAGTACTCAGTCCAGAGTAGGTATAAGTCCATGTAAAACACAAAGTATAAAATTGATTGTCACCTACTGTCAAATGTCTGTCATTGTCATGTCATTGTAATGACGTACTTCTAGGGTCCCGCACATAAGGCTACCAACCCCCTCCACATAAGGACCAGTGTTCTTTAACTATGCCAAGACAAGATAAGAAAGTTAAGAAACACAGCTATTAAATTCTGTACCGTTATTCGAAACCTTACAATAAAATGAGAGCAGCGCTCGTTTTCGTGCCGGAGGCGGTCATACTCGTATCTATTTCCTTTAAATTAACGTACTTTTTATTTTCTGGCAACACCAGGCAGCGTAGACAAGTTTATATATACATGTTCTTCCTTCGTTCCCTCATTGGCGTCTTGATTTTCGCTAGGAGCGGTCATACTAACTGGTGAGTTATTTTTACAACAATTATAGATAGAATATCACTTTCTGTTTCTTGATTGACTTTCTTAAATGCTTTCCGAATTTATTTCTTCGATTATAGCATTAAAATGGGAGATCAAGATCGTAATGCAGAACTACCCTCAAATAAACGGAAAGCACAATGCGATAATTCTGTTGAAAGTAATAAGCGTACGCGTTACGAAGATGTTTTAAGTAACTTAGCACTACAGGTCACAAATATACAAAATTTCCTGTCGAGTCGCTTTCCATCAACAGAAAACCCGCCGTCACCAAGTGAAACTGTAGAAATCCATGGGGACGATGGTATAGATCTTAACGTAAGCGGGGAATTATTTTCAGATCTTGAGTCAGGCCCGCGCAATCAGGAAGAAATAAATAATGTTGCGAAAACTCCTGAACAACCTTTTTCAATTACATTAGAAACAATTGCCAAGGAACCATCCGTTCCAAAATCAGCACTAAATCATTTAGCTTCCTTAAAACAATTTCAACGATTTGAATCGTCAGATTGGGCGGAAATTCGGTATTCCGAGGTTCAAAAGAATTATGTGTCTACCCCCGGTTTCATAGAATTAGAGTCTAACGAAGAAATACAACCTTATGACGTTTTCAACAACCTTAGTCACACCGAACGGGGATTCGCGGCTATCTCCTCAGGTTTATTAAAACAACGCGATGCTATGGAACAAGGCATTCGTACCTTTATGTCTTGGATAGGCTCAGCCGAGGTTGTAGATACCCTAACAATACAAAATAAAATAAACGACATTTTCTTGGAGGGCGATTACAAGAAAATCTCGTCAGATTTATTACAAATGGCTTGCGGCCACCGAGCTGATTTAGTACAACAAAGGCGTGATAGTATTTTACGGTCAGTAAAAGATAAATTCATAAAAGAAACTCTCCGAAAAATACCACCGTCATGCGACAGTCTTTTTCAAGCTGACACGTTCTCGACTACATTGGAAAAGAAAGGCGGTACGAGCAAGGTCTTTTGGCCGTTAAAAAGCGAATCAAGATTTAATAAGAAAGTCACGCAGACTATTTCAAATCAGGGTACAAAATCCAGGTACTTATTGCCCGCGCAGGGCAATCAACTAACCTTTTCCACGCCTACACAACCGGCCTTAAATAATTATTTTTACCCCCCACATGCGGGAACCGCGCAGGTTCCATACTATCACACCGTACCTGTACCTCCTGGTCCACCTGTACCCACTGCGCAAGTTGGATACGGATATGAGCAAAGTCTTACAAGACCACCCGCGCAGGGAAATCGTAATTTTCGCTCACAGCGAGGCTCAAGGGGTCATAAATCAGGATTTTTCAATGCTTCAACTAAGCAATCATACAATGACTCCAGAAAAGACTCTCGAGGAAAGAAAAAATTCTGACTCGATATTCCAAGCGGGTCAAATATCGCGACGCTTAAACATATGGCAAGCATACGGAGTAAGTCCAGTACTATTAAAAATAATACAAGGGTACCGCATCCCCTTTTATACAAAACCGACACTTCGAATGCCGTGCTTATCCAACCATCCCCAGATTACACTACCTTCGGACGAAATGGACCTAGTAATGGCTCGCTTGATAAAAATGGGGGTCTTAGAACCAATCCCTCTGGCCCCCAGTTTTATTTCTCGAATGTTTCTCGTCAAGAAACCAGACGGCACACACCGTCCGATATTCAACCTCAGAAAACTAAACCAATTCGTATACGTAGGAAAATTCAAACTAATAAATTTACAAACAATTCCAAGCTTTATTCAGACTTCAGATTGGATGGCCAAAATCGATCTGTCAAACGCTTACTTCCATCTCCCGATAGCCCAGGCCCACCGGTGCTTCTTAAGGCTAATTTACAGGGGAACATTGTGGCAAATGACCTGTTTGCCTTTCGGCCTCTCGTCAGCTCCCAAAGTCTTTGCCATGCTCAGCAACTGGATAGCTCAATTATTACGCGAGAAAAACGTCAGAGTAATTGTCTACCTAGACGATTATCTGATAGTGTCCCAGAACAGAAAAGAATTAGAATCCCATATAAATCTGGCAATAAATATACTGACTTCTCTCGGGTGGCACATAAACACCGAAAAATCCATTCTAACACCGCAAAGAACCCTTCAATTTTTGGGCATAATGTGGAGCCCCCTTACGAACTTAAAGTGGTTACCGTCAGACAAATGTCAGGCCCTCCGAAAGAAATTAGAATATTTAATAATAAGAAAGACAGCAAATTTGAATCAAATGCAGAGTCTAGTAGGATCCCTAAATTTCGCAAGCTTCTGCGTTCCGAACGGACGCCTAAATCACCGGTCTTTACAACGTTTCTGCCTACATCTTCTCAAAACCAATCACAAAAAGCAATTCCTAATACCCCTCCAAGCTCAAAAGGAGCTTCAGTGGTGGTTGCACAATCATATAAACGCATCTGTCATTCACCATTATCCGGTGTCACATCATCTGACCACAGACGCGTCCGCTCAGGGTTGGGGCGCCCAACTGAACAACCTGGCGATACAGGGATATTGGTCGCCGCGGGAAATGTTACTACATTCAAATGTAAAGGAAATGCTTGCGATTTACAAGGTTTTTCAAACACAAACAGACTTTTCTCGTACGACAGTATCAGTACAGTCAGACAACCGAACTGTGTTAGCATATCTCAAGAATCAAGGGGGAACGAAATCTCGACAACTTTCCGATCTGACGGCCAAACTTTACAAAATTTTAACGACACGGGACATTATACTGTCATTACATCACCTACCCGGTCTGTACAATGTAGAAGCAGATCATCTATCACGCCAAAAGAAGATGCCAGAGTGGCATCTACTCCCCCAGTTTACTCTGATGTTTTTCAAAAAATTCGGAACTCCGGTGATAGATTTATTTGCCTCTTATCAGGCTCACGTGGTCCCACGTTACGTGAGCTTGAACGCAAGAGACCACAACGCAGAGTTTCACGATGCTCTGAGTCGAACATGGAATTATCCTCTGGCATGGGTGTTTCCACCCCCCTTCTTAATACCACGGGTTCTAAACCATTTGAATCACGCAAGGGGTCGTTACATAATAGTAGTACCCAAGTGGGAAAAAGCTTTTTGGCGCCCGGACCTCAAACAACGGGCAATAGCACCCCCATTTACCATTCAAAATTTGAACGAAGTTCTAATCGACACTGCGACAGGGCATCCCCCATCCAAAGTTCGGAACATGTACATGGAGATTTGGAAATGTGGGGGTGGGATTCAGCATTAAAAAACTGGACCCCAGAACAGAAGAGATTTTTGAAGTCTAGCTGGCGAGAATCTACTATGAAAACATATAAACCCGTTTGGCGGCGTTGGTGTCAATGGTCCCAAGCTAACAGTGTTAATTGCACCAACCCAAACGGCACAGACCTAGCTAGATTCTTAACAGATATTTTTCAAAAACACGATTTTTCTTACAGTACAATGGCTTTGCATAAATCCGTTGTGTCAACTTTGTGCGACCCAAATAAATCTAGACAGCTGAGTTCTCACCCACTTGTTCGACAAGTCCTGAAATCGATAGCTATCAGAAAACCAAGAAATGATAAAGCTCCGATCTGGGACATTGACATCTTATCAAACTGGCTAAGCAAGACTACAATTGCTAATATAAACAAAAGCCTTTATGAGTGCTCCAGAAGAACAGCCTGTTTATTCCTACTATGCTCAGGTAGGAGGGTACACGACTTAACATTACTAACAATAGGAAAAGAGAACTGTGAAATTAAAGATAATTCGGTAATTTTTTGGCCCGAGTATGGCTCAAAAACAGACGGGCCAGACTATCGCCAACAAGGCTGGTGTTTTATAAGTAATCAAGAATCACAAGCTTTAGACCCTGTTCATTGGGTAAAGCAGTTAATTGAATTATCCAAACAACGAAGAGAAGAGAAATTGATTAAAAATCTTTTCATCAGCGTGTGTGGAGAGCCAAAACCGGCATCCAAGACTACAATCGCAAACTGGATTAAGTCCTTATTACAAGAAGCTGGGATTGCTGCTAGTCCAGGGAGCATCAGATCAGCAGTGGCATCAAAAAAGTGGGTACTAAACTGCCCACTGGATGAAATTTTAAGAAACGGTAACTGGCGATCTTCAAACACATTTACAAAATATTATAAGAGAATTATTAGTGGAAACCCAATGCAAGAAAATTCCGTGACTAAATTATTTTCTACTTGTTAATCACTTTCGATCTTATTACATATAATATGTACTACCTAAATTAAATGTAAAACTTAAAAGCTACATAATCATAACTATCATAAAGCTACAATAAATGTGGTAACTATGTACTATGTGTAAAATAAATTATATTGTATTATTAACGTTATTTTATTATTTTTTAATGAGAAACTCCTTGACACATATTCATTTATAGTACTTATCTAAATTATAGAGCTATTTAAATTTATCATGATAATACCTGGAATCACATTGGCATCTAAATACACCAGGCGATAACAAACAGGTCTCATTTTATTGTAAGGTTTCGAATAACGGTACAGAATTTAATGACAGCGTTTTACCTACCAATAAAACGCTTATTAAATACTTACCTTATTCGAAACCTTACATACAAGCTCTGCCTGGTTATAATTTTGTTTATAAAATTCATAGCTTGTTATGAGACGCAATGAGGGAACGAAGGAAGAACATGTATATATAAACTTGTCTACGCTGCCTGGTGTTGCCAGAAAATAAAAAGTACGTTAATTTAAAGGAAATAGATACGAGTATGACCGCCTCCGGCACGAAAACGAGCGCTGCTCTCATTTTATTGTAAGGTTTCGAATAAGGTAAGTATTTAATAAGCGTTTTATTGGTAGGTAAAACGCTGTCATTCGTCCCTATGTAGCATGTAATTAATTATACAATACGAAAGTAACAAAGAAATAGCTTCTACACTTCAAAAAATGCGTTTTTTGCTAGATTTAAATTTACAATAAATCTTAATAATGGCAATCGGTAGACCATCGGTAGACAGATGAAATTTTTACATTGTGCAAATGAATGGCCGCGACAAAATTAATTGATGTTGAAACGGGGTGGTGTCTTTTCTACGACAATAATATGACTTTATGTATCGCACTTTATGTATTAACTATAATTCACAAAAGTTTAAAAAGAAATTATCATTTTAACAAATCCACAATTAAAATATGACTGTCTAGTACGCGCCATCGGCTAATCTCTTCGGGCGCGTTATTTGACGGCCCGGGCGGCCGGCGGAATTGTTCTCACCGTGGGCCATAGATGGCTCCACTGGTAGCTCGCCAGGAGGTTCCCGCGTTACATCCTCCCCCTCCAAGCTACATGGACGTCTCGTATGTGGCTTGGCCCTTGCAGTATTCACCTTTGGTCGTCCGCGAGGCCGTCGAGACTGAATAGGTATTTCATTTTCCCCATGTCTACTAACAAACGGAGTTAGGAAAGACGCATGGAACTTTCCTGCGCTAATACCACTATCCACATGTGACACCTCGAAAGTGGTCGGCGAGACCTTTTTCTTGACACAGTATGGCCCATCCCTTTTAGGCATAAATTTCTTAGTGATACCTTTACTGGCATTGCTAAGGGATGAATTTATAACCAATACCAGGTCGCCTATTTTGTAGTCGGGTGCCGGACGAAGCTTTTCGTCAGCGGTTCTTTTCGCTTTGTCTTGAGCGAATTCTACTCTTTCGCGAATAAGATACATTTTATCAATGAAATCCCGCAAAAAGGGTGTACATTGGGGCACAAAATTTTCTTTATCTAAAATAGACCTTATATCTGTTTGACTCTCGAAAGGGGTCCTCATCTCCCTACAAAACATCAAATACGCCGGAGTACAACCAGTGGAACAACAAACTGCGCTATTCAATGCGAACCTAATCTGAGGCAAATACTTAGGCCACGATGTATGCTCGTGCTTGACTAGAATCGACAACTGGGTCTTTATATCTCTGTTTTTTCGTTCCACGGGATTCCCTTGTGGATGGAACAAAGGTGTGAGATTTTGTTGGATTCCAAGCACAAACATGCATTGTTGCATAGCCGCAGCAACTAATTGGACACCATTATCAGATATAATACGACGAGGAAACCCATACCTCAAAAAATATTCGTTGATCAGGATTAGTGCACACGTCTCGGCTGATGCATCGAGGAGAGGGTGAAGATCTACCCACCGGGTATCAACATCTTCTATTACAAGGACCCAAGTTTCACCTTTATCACCTTTCGGTAGTGGACCGAATAAGTCAACGGAGAGAACCTCACCTCGCTGCTGTAAGACGGGAGTTTGCAGGAGACCAGCTGGTTTCTGATTCGAGATCTTATATTTCTGGCATTCAGCGCAATTCTTCAGGTATTCAGTTACTAATTTACGCATACCTGTAAAATAGTATCTATTTCTGATTCGAGCCAACGTTCTTTCGATGCCTTGGTGGCCCGCAATAGGAACGTCGTGAAATTCTTCAAGAATTTTACTTACCATGGACGCTGGGACTACAAGTTGAGGATCATCAGAGTCGGAGTCAGGATCCAAGCGATAGAGTACTCCTTGCGACATGACATATCCGCGTTCGAGCCATCGGGTAGCAGCTAACAGGTCAGTACATTCCAAATCCTCAATAATCTTTTTTGTTTCAGGATCCTGCAGCTGAGCTTCGCGGAGATCGGTTGGACTGTACCGAGGTAAGTCGACTGTCATGGAACAAACTTCACACTTACCATCAGTACACTCATCGCAGCTAGGACGACTCAACATGTCTGCTAAAACATTTAACTTACCTGGAGTATACTCATATCGAATATCAAACGCTTGTAACTTCATTGCCCATCGAATTAGGCGTCCAGTAGGAGACTTAAGAGTGAGAAGCCAACGCAGGGGCTGGTGATCACTCTTGACTATAATAGTATGACCTTCAACATATCCTCTGAACTTTTCGACCGCCCAGACCACCGCTAAAGCTTCTCGCTCAGTGGTCGTATAGTTTCTTTCAGCTGGCGTTAGTAGTCTGCTTGCGTACATGATGGGTCTTTCATCATAAGCTTCACCTTGCATAAGTACGGCACCTATAGCATAACTACTTGCGTCAGTACGAATTACAAAAGGTTTACTATAGTCGGCTTGAATAAGTACAGGTGCAGTCGTCAGTTTCTGCTTAAGATTGTTGAAAGAATCACGCTGTTCATCGGTCCACGTCCATGCTACATTTTTGCGAGTAAGTTTAGTCAAAGGTTGAGCAATTTGAGCAAAATTAGGTATAAACTTACGGAACCAGGAGCATGTTTGGATGAACGACTTCAGATTTTTCATGTTGGTAGGCTCCTTCATCTGCATAATGGCATCGAGCTTCGAGGGATCTGCCTTGATACCATCTGGAGCGACCACGTGACCAAGGTAAGTAACACTCTCACGTACAAAAGAGCATTTTTCCCTATTGGCCCTCAGACCAAACAAACGAAGCCTATCGAACACTCTCTGCAGATCCTCCACATGCTTCTCGAAGGATTCGGATATGATGCAGAGGTCGTCTAGGTAGCAAAGTAAGGTAACGTTTTTGAGGGTATTACCTGAACGAAAACGGTCCATCAAACGTTGAAACGTCGCCGGTGCATTTTTTAACCCGAACGGCATGCGCGTGAACCTGTAGGTCCCAAAGGGCGTGACAAAGGCAGTCTTGTCACGATCCTGTGGCGCAACACTTACTTGCCAATACCCTGACTTTAAGTCGATTGTAGACATAAAACAGTTTTGCTTCGTTGACTGGAGCAACTCGTCAATAACAGGAATGGGATATGAATCAGTTTTGGTCACATTATTTAGCTTGCGATAGTCGACACAAAACCTAACACCATTACCTTTTTTTGGAACTAAAATGGCGGGAGCAGTCCAGGCAGACTCGCACTCTTCGATTACCCCTTCGTTTAGCATTTTGTCGAGCTCCTGTCTCATGATCTCCTTCTTAGCGGGAGTGAGACGGTAGGGTGGAGAAGATACTGGCGGATGGTTACCTGTGCTGATGTGGTGCTCTGCAAAGTTGGTCGCAGCTCCCCCTGATTTAAAGATGTCCTCATTAGAATAAAGCAGACCTGCCAGTTTATCACGTTGAGAAGGTTGCAGCATGATACCTTCGTCGCTCCGGAGTATGTCCGCTGATGAACACGTGACATGATTACTCGGCGACTCGAACTCTATAGGATACCGTGTACGTTCTTCAGAGAAGTGCCACTTGGAAGTTGCAAAATCCATCGAAATGCCAGCCTTAACTAGAAAATCAATACCTAGTAAAGTATCATTACCTGACGCGTCTGGTAACACAACAAACTCAAGTGACACGGTCTTATGCTTTACAACAACATCCAGTGTTGTCGTGAGCACCTTCATGTTCTGTACAGATCCATCTGCTAATCTAATGGACATATAAGATTCTAAAAATGTTTGCTTGTGTTTCTTTAACAAATCATACAACGAACAACCTACGACAGACCGTTTTGCAGCTGTATCTATAAGAGCCCTGCCCTTTATGCCTAAAATAGTTACACCCAAAATAGGTCGCTGTTGTTGTTTCACTGGTTTTGAGGATGAATGCAAATCGGCAGACGCGAAATCCAAATCTAACAAAACATTAGATTTATAAGCACAAGAAATCTGAGTGTGTCTATTACTAACAGCGGCATTACAATGTAACTGAACACTACACTTATTGTCATCAACTTGAACAGCTGAGCAGGGTGCGGCGGACAAGGTCATTGAACTTGAACTTATGTTACAGATTGGCTCTATACCTATCGCGGAAAACTGCGAGTTGCATTTAGAACAATTTGACCTAATTACGTCTTTTTCCCCGCACCCGTAACAATAAACATGATTAATACTGTTATTGGTATTATTATTACTATTGTGAATTGTATCATTGTTATCAATATTTCTATTTTTAAGTTTAGCACAATTGTCTTTAGAATGATTAGGCTTTTTACAATAAGAACAGAACATACGTTTCTTTTTGTGCGTATCCGCGATGCATGTACTCGCGCTAGTCGGGGTCGGTGACGACGACCGGCGGCGGCGCGGCGGTGGCGGCGCGTTTGATGTCGAGCGGCGCGCGGGGCCGGCGGCTGGCGGCTTCCCTGCGCTTGAGCGAGACACTCCTGTTACCTCTAATGCGTCTTCGATAGAATGAGCTCTGCTGAGTAGCTCGTCAAAAGACTGGAACTCTTCACGACGAAGGCGTTCCCGGATGCGATGATGTAGTAAGCCGTACACCATATCCAGTCGTGCTTTCTCTGTGAGGTCCTCAACAGGAAGTCGGGCGAGTATTGCTCGAGCTCGAGCTACGAACTTGTCGGTATTCTCGTTGATCTGCTGCTCGTTATCGAATAAATCGCGATATAACCGGTGGGGTGGGCGACGGTCTCCGAAGGCTCGTCGAAGTCGATCCAGGGCCTCCGCCCAGGATGTCGTAGTACCCTTGATTCCTTGCCACCAGGTTGCGGCGGAATGAGTCAGCAATATTGAAAAACCTCTAATGGCGTTCTCGTCAGTCACTCGGCAGCAATCCTTGAAGGCTTCCACTGCGTCGATAAATCCCTCCAGACTTTCCTCGGCGCGGCCGCTGTAAGTGGCTTGGCATTTAGAAAAATTGCCGGTCACGACAGGGGCGGGGGCGGCGACGGTCACGTTGACGGGCTCGCCCGAAGCCGGGGTTGAAGAACGAACTTCGTGCAGTAACCGCTGGAACATGTCGGCGTTAGATTGCTGAATAGTTTGCAGCAAAATGGACAGGTTATCCATCGTCATCGTCACATTTCCAGGGCGTTCACCATAATCCTCATCCGAATGGTGATCTGCGGCGGCGGCGTCGTCGTTTGATGTAGACGCTCGCGGTTGATCTGGAGTACTCGGTGTGCGACCGGAACGAGTCATCATTGTGTAGGTGTTTTAAACACGTGAAAACACTCGAAAACAGCAAAAATGTTTATAAAAACAGTCAATGAAATGCACAGTTCTCGATTTTCGTTTGCACAACACGTGTTTTTTCACTTTAAGACACACGTTAAGGGCGCCATGAAACGGGGTGGTGTCTTTTCTACGACAATAATATGACTTTATGTATCGCACTTTATGTATTAACTATAATTCACAAAAGTTTAAAAAGAAATTATCATTTTAACAAATCCACAATTAAAATATGACTGTCTAGTACGCGCCATCGGCTAATCTCTTCGGGCGCGTTATTTGACGGCCCGGGCGGCCGGCGGAATTGTTCTCACCGTGGGCCATAGATGGCTCCACTGGTAGCTCGCCAGGAGGTTCCCGCGTTACAATGTACTAATATTGTAGCTGTATAGTATAGAAGCCTGTGCCCCGAGTAGAATTAAAAAAAAATATATATATTTGGTAGAAATTTTAGTAATTGTAGTGGCAATATTATATGAAACTTCAAACGATTAAGTTTTGTTTACCAGATTATATCCAAGGCGTGAATTTGCTTTGTATTTTCCTACACTTCTGATATTGTACTAAAATTCACCATGTATTACAATCTGGACATAATAAAGTTCGTGTGGGTAGATCACAGAATAAATAGATGTTAAATCTGAGGGTTGATATCGTGGTAATGGCATATCTTCAGGCACATCGCACGAAAGAGCCTAAAGAGGTCCAACGTGCAACCCGCAACAAACCCAACCCACCAACCCGCGCGTTCCCGGAACCTTGACCAGGTTGTCGCTCCGTCTTGTTGGAGGTTATAGACGTTAAATATTGTACAATATGTCGATTGAGGTGGCGGTGGAGATTGAACTAGTGAAAGAGGAGCCGAAGTGGGAGGAAAGCGACGAGAGCTCGGATCCAATGAACAATAATGCTAAGTCCACAGGCGAGAGCGGGGTACACTCGACCGCTTACGGCAGCCCTGAGTTGAAGCCTCACAAGGTCAAACGTGAAGTACTAGAGCCTGAAGAAATCCAACAACAAGATTTAGACTATTCAGTTCAAGGTAACGAGGAAACGTGTAGTGTTGTATTCCCAACACTACAACCAAATTGGATCGATTTGACAGATCCTTTAAGAAATCTTTAACTTTAGGGTAGTTTCAGCCACACCTGTCACAGATTGTCCCAAAATTGAGGTAGGTGTTATTTTTATTTGGTTTATCAGACGCTTAAGAGGCTGAATAGGCTCGATTCCATGCCCAAGAATCATGTTAATGTAATTAGAAAAAATCATTTTTCACTTCCCTTTCGTCATCCCATCGAAAAAGATGGCTTGAAATTTAAAATTAAAGTAATCTGAGAAAATCTCATTGTGCTCAGTGTTAAAATGGCATAAAGAACCACATTTCGATTCACCAAATGGTGATTTACAATAAAATGTATTGATTTCGGAAAAAACGGTGAGTTTTTACCATTATTTGTTTTTCAACCTTTTGGTATTTAAAATTTTTATTTGAGATATAACTTGTGGTTTTCTTGTTTTAGCCGCGAGGCGTTTTTTTTTATATATATCCTTTATATAATACATATTTGTAATCCTTCTATGGATTAAAACCATCGACATTTACGCATCGCATTTCGGCATGCTGAAACAAATGTGAAGGCACGCGGTGCCGGCCGCCATGTGGATCCCGCCATAAGTTTCGTTTGCGTTTTTAACTATTTTTCGTCCATAAACGGTCAGTGAAAAACTTTATTATACCGCAAGATGCACCAACGTCAAATAATTTTGGGACTTTAGTTTTTTTAATATGGAAGTGTAATTCACTCGCCCTTCTGGCCTATTAGTTTAATTTTTTTTGAAAGTGGAAGGCGAATGTTGACGCCGAATTATTGCTTTTGGTAGTTAAATTTTAAGAATAAATTTGTACAACTAGCTCATAGAACTTAGTTAAGTTATTTTTGGCATAAGAGTCCGATAACCAAGCTTGCGACGCAATCAGACGAAACTGGGAACCTCTATCAGGTGAGACTTAGTTTTTATTGCCACGTCTGAGTCCCCGGCCTGGATTAAAAAAGTCCAATATTTGTTCTGCTGTCTGAGTTTTGGCTGTTTTGTTTTCTTTAAAAATAGCCTGGCGTCCGAAATTTTATTTGTCATTTCTAATTAAACTTACCATTTTATTTGTATACTTTCACACTACAACCAATCAAAATTAAAAATAGTACAATTGTCGCCAGAGAACAGGGACTGAAGTACTTGTTTTTCGGACTTATTTACACTTATTTGTGAATTTGAGGTTGTTGCATCTCCTTATTATTGTTTTGACATTTATTTTGCATTTTGTTTTGAATGTTTTCAGCAAAATATTCTCGGATTTGACATTTTTAATAAGTTATTTTTGGCGGAGAAGTAGGTTTTATGCATTGGTACTTTCATTACTTTCATACCAACAGTGCTTGTTTATATTAGTATTTTTGTTAAACAAAACAATTAAATAATTTTGGTATTTACAAACTTAATTAACCATATAGATTTTGAACGGATTTGATAACTTAGAATATTTGAAGATTGTTCGGCTCGGCCAAGATTAAATTGAAATTTTTACTAACTTTGAAAATTTTTTAATTGACTTTTTAAATTTTGATAACATATATTAATTTCATTTAAAAATGGAGAAAGAATTACTGGATCTATCGCAGCCTAGAGAAGCTCATAGTTTGTTAGACCAACCTTTAGTGATTTCAGTAGCGACTTGCACCGATGACTTGAGTAATCATCTTCAAGACATTGACTTGTCTAGACGTTTCTTGGACGATCTTAATAATTTAACTGAAATGAATGCTACTCATAATTTAAAACCAATCCAGACTCAAAAAGGTAACTTTCATAAAAAACCTGATCTTTCCAAATTTAAGTACAAATTTAATGGCAAGACTTGCGTTCGTGAATTTTTAACTAATTTAGATGAGTATTGCATAGCTCGTGATATTGCTGACAACCACATTTTGAATTCTTTTGCTGAAGTTCTCACGGATTCTGCATTGAAATGGTTTCGTTCTGTGCGGACAAACATTTTGACATGGCAGCGTTTAAAATTTGAATTGCTTAAACGTTTTGATAAATTAAATTTTGATTATCAACTTGAATTTGACCTGCGTACTAGAAAACAGCGCCAGGGTGAGACTTTGTCAGATTTCATCATTGACTTAGTAGACATGTCGAATAGATTGACAATTCCCCTTCAGGATTTAACTTTGTTGGAAATTTTAAGACACAACATGCTTCCAAAGTATTCCATGCACCTTTTGGGCAGGAATATCATTTCTATTGATGAGTTAGTGCAATTTAGTAAAATGATTGAAGAATATAATTCGACTCAAACTGAAGAGCGTAAGCCTCAGATTGACGCGCGAAAATTTAATAAAAAACCTAACATAGCTTTTATTACATCACCGCCTTCTGCGAAAAATTGTTTGAAGTGTGACGAAAGTGGTCATTCATTTAAAGAATGCAGGAAAATTCCTGGCATGATTTGCTTTAGATGCAAGAAAGCAAACACTACAGTTAAGTTTTGCACAAATTGCAACCCGGCTGTTAATAATGAACAACCTGGTACTTCTAATTCTAATTCAAAAAACTAATTTGTCGACCTAAACCTGACACTCAACGTAAAGAATTTTCCGATTGGCTTGATTATTTAAAAACATTTTTTGATATTCATAGAGTCGCACCTATTTTATTTGTAAAGAACGACGACGTTCGTCCCTTTCTAAACTTCAAAGTTCGTGACCGCAACTTTGTAGGTTTATTGGACAGTGGAGCGAATGGTTGCGTTTTAGGTTCAAATAGTCATTTAAAATTTTTAGATTTTGGTTTCAAAATAAGTACTGTTTCTAAAAGCGCTCGTACAGCTGACGGTTCTTCTCAAAATATTATTGGTATGATGGACATTCCTGTCACTTGTGATGACATCACCCATACTATCTCTTTTATGGTAATACCTTCATTGGAACCACCAATAATATTAGGTTTTGACTTTTGGCGTAAATTCAATTTAGCAAAAGATTTATTTAAAAATATAACTTATGAACATAGTAGCTCTACCCAAATTTGCTCAGTCACTTCTGTTTCAGAACTTTCTTTCGAAGATAAAAATAAATTAGATAAAATCATTAATAAGTTTGAAGATATTTCTTATGAAAAGATGGGTTTAGGTCTTACTAATTTAACAGAACATAAAATTGTTACTGTAGGCGAACCAGTTAAACAACGTTATTGGCCGCTTAGTCCGGCAAAACAAAAAGCTTTATATGATGAAGTAGATATTTTATTGAAGGAAAATATTATTCAACCCTCTAAGTCCCCATGGTCTTCTCCTGTTTTAGGCGTAGATAAAAAAGATGGTACCACTCGTTTATGTTTAGATTCCCGACGTTTAAATTCTTTGACTGTTAAAGATGCTTATCCACTTCCTTATACGTCACGTATTTTAGATAGTTTGAGAGATGCTAAATTTATTTCAGCTATTGACTTATCTAA
This sequence comes from Archips xylosteana, assembly GCA_947563465.1. NCBI lineage: Eukaryota > Metazoa > Arthropoda > Insecta > Lepidoptera > Tortricidae > Archips > Archips xylosteana. Next base: position 336,532 of record OX387371.1, read on the forward strand.
AGCTTTTCTCCAAATTCCATTAGAAAAATCATCTTGTGAAAAAACTGCTTTTGTTATTCCTGGTAAAGGACTTTTTGAATTTGTTCGTATGCCTTTTGGTTTGACGAATGCCCCAGCTGAACTTCAGAGATTGGTAGATAAATTATTTGGTCCCGAATTTGACGGTCAAATAATGGCTTATTTGGACGATTTAGTCGCTATTTCAAAAGATTTTGACTCTCATTTAAAATTACTAGACATTATTTTTGAAAAATTGAAATCTGCTGGTTTGACAGTTAATCTTAAAAAATGTAAATTCTGTAAGGATAAACTACAATATCTTGGCTATGTTGTTGATGGTCGTGGTCTTCACACTGATCCTTCTAAGTTGGAAGTCATAAATAATTTTCCCGTCCCTAAAACCGTTAAAGATTTAAGAAGTTTTTTAGGTATGTGTTCCTATTATCGTAGATTTATTTCAGACTTTGCTCATATAGCGTCCCCTCTCACAAAATTGACTGGTGGTAGTAAAAACTCAAAAAAAACCCCTTGAATGGAATGAGTCAGCCGATATTGCGTTTAATAAATTAAAACAAATGTTAGTTTCTTCCCCCGTTTTAGCTTGCCCTAATTTCGAAAAACATTTTTTTCTTCATTGTGATGCTAGTTCCGTTGGTATAGGTAGCGTTTTATGTCAAGAAGACGAACAACATGAACAACATCCAATAGCTTATTATTCTCGTGCTTTATCTAGATGTGAACAAAATTATAGTACAACTGAAAGAGAACTTTTATCTATTTTAGATTCAATAGAGCATTTTAGACCGTACATTGAAGGTATGAATTTCACTATAGTTACTGATCATGCTAGTCTCCAGTGGTTACTTAGGTTAACTAACCCGTCGGGTAGACTCGCACGTTGGGCCGCTAGAATAGCGCAATTTTCATTTGATGTCATACATAAAAAAGGTAGTTTACATACGGTTCCTGATACTTTGTCTAGACTTGAAATAAATGCCATAGATATTACTTCTATAGATTATCCTGAGGATGATATTATTGACCCTTGGTATAAAAAGATATTTGTTAATTGTCAAAAATTTCCGTTACGTCACAAAAGTTTCAAGGTAGAGAATAAAACTTTATATAAATATTGTAAAGCTAAATTTGATCCTAATTCTCGTTTAAATTGGAAAATTGTTATCCCCAAAGAACATATTATAGAGACTCTTAGAAATAATCACGATGACTTAAATTCAGGACATTTAGGTATTCATAAAACTTTGAAAAAACTGAAGGTACACTATTTTTGGTCTGGTATGTTTAAAGATGTTCGAAATTACATAAATTCTTGTGAGACTTGCAAAGCTTATAAACATTCAAATTCTCCTCCATTTGGTTTGATGGTTAAACCTAAAAAAGTTGATCAGCCTATGGTTATGTTGTCTTTAGATTTAATTGGAATTTTACCAAGAACCTATTCAGGTCATAGATTTATTTTGTCAGTGGTCGATGTTTTCACTAAGTATGTCTGGATGTTTCCTTTAGTTAATGCTACTACAAAATCCATTTGTAAATTACTTGAAAAAGATATATTCTTGAAATTTGGCTCTCCTAAAATTTTGATATGTGACAATGGGTCCCAGCTAACTTCTAAAGATTTTGTTGACTTTCTTAAAAAGTATAACATTACTAAAATATTTTATAATAGTCTCTATACTCCTCAAAATAATGTAATTGAGAGATTTAATAAGACTCTAGAAACCTGTATCTCTTGTTTTGTAAAAGACGATCATAGAACTTGGTCAAAATTTTTACCCCATGTTCAATTAGCTTTAAATTGTAGCGAAAACTTAGCTACGGAGTTTACTCCTAATTTTCTGATGTTTGGTAGAGAAGTCATTGTAGATGCTGCTCTACATAGAGTTAGTAATTCTGTTAATAATTTAGATGAAATTCAACTTGGAAACCGTCAATCTTACGCTGAATCTTTAAATAATCTTGGTACTATTTTTGAAAAGGTTACTAGTAGTTTGTTAAAAGCTTATAAAAAGAATGCTGCCACTTATAATAAGGGTAGAAAGTTTGTTTCATATAACGTTGGTGACATAGTTTGGAGACGTAATTTTGTTCAATCCAATGCGTATAACTATTTTTCAGCTAAACTTGCTCCAAAGTTCGTTAAATCCGAAATAACTGAAAAAGTTTCTAATAACGTTTATGTTTTAAAAGATTTAAGTAAGGGTTCAACTGGTCGTTACCATGTTAAGGACATCATTAAAATTTAATTTTGCTCTTCAAGCTTTTATAGCTTTTAGCGTTTTGTGTATTATATTTACATACACTTTAATATTTTTGTTTGCTAAATATACATGGCAAAAAAAAATGTTGTTGGAAAGGGAAGTCATTTTTTGTGAGTTAGAATGTCTTAGTTTGAAGTCGATACTCTTTTTCGATTTATTTATTCTTTCGTTATTTGCGTAGTTTATTTTGTTTCTTAGAAAATATAGAAAGCTCGACCTTGTTGTTGGCTGCCTTTTGTTTGGTCATCAAATTAATTTTTGAAAATTTAACCAATTTTGTCTCTTGTTTTGTAACTGGACTTAGTTTAGGGTTTTTGTTTGATAGTGTTAGGGATGTATGAATAAATGACCCTTGAAAGGACGTATGATAGGTAAAACTAATATCCAATTGCTGAAGTAGATATCAAAATATTTAATTTTGGCTCTTTCGTCTTTCATTTTTTTGAAACATTAATAGTAGTTCTGTTTAGAAAGAACACTTTTTCTTCTAACTCATAAAATCTTAAAACTATTTTGTATATTTTGTATAGTCAAGTTTTGAGTAGTATTTAGCTCTACCATAGACTTTGAACTTACATATTTTTTAGCTCAAATTTCTCCACTTACAATTAAGTGATGAATTATAAATTTAACATTTTAGTTAAAGTAATTTTAGAATTTGCATGATGTAGTTAATTAAGTTTCCTATTGGAATTTCATGGATTAGACTTAGCACGCGTGCACTTTCCTTGCTTTGACTCTTGGATTTGACTCTATAGGACTTAGTTTCCTCATTTTAGATTTTCCTATCCGCTTCTGTGTCCGGAAAGTCAGTGGAGTTGTGCCGACCACAGTTAAGTGTGATATTTTTTTTCCTTGGTATCGTCTCTATTGTAGAGCGCCCAAGTTTTGTTACTCATGCCTGGAAGTCTGGTGGTGTTGTGCCAGTCATGATGTTTTTCCTTTTAGAACACGTCTGTGTCCGGAAAGTCAGTGGAGTTGTGCCGACCACAGTACGGTGTATTTTTTTCTTAGATACGACTCTATCATAGAGCGTCCAAGTTTTTTGATACCCATGTTTGGAAGGGTAGTGTTTAGCCAGATATGGAGTTATCGTTCTTCGTAGCGTTTAATCAGTGGCTGATTTGCCTACTGAATTTCAGTTTACTTAGTTAAACTTTTGTTAGAAATTTTACTTGTCTAGCTTGAGTCAGCGGCGAAGGTGCCTAGCTGATCTCTTGGTCTTTTTTGACAGGTTATGCAAGTAAGATTTTGAGCTTCATTTAGCTATTTTGATTTAACTTTAAGAAACATTATTTGGCTAAGCTTGAGTCAGCGGCGCAGGTGCCTAGCTGATCTCTTGTGCTCCTTGACACGCTTGTCAAATAAGTTTTTTGTTTAAAATTTTCGCATGTTTAACTTGGTAATAATAACTTTTGAATAGTTTAGAGTCAGCGGCGAATGTGCCTAGCTGAGCTTTGGTCCTTGGTGACAGGCTATTTCAAATAGTTTAGTTTAATGTTTTTGATAATTTTACTTGTTTAGCTTCGAGTCAGTGGCGAAGGTGCCTAACTGATCTTGTTATCCTTAGCGGTGGGGTAAGCAAGTAACATTATGTAGTTTCTATTCTATGAAAGTAGAGTTAAATAATTAGCAGTTGTTAGACTTAGTGTAAGATATTTGTATATTCTTTGTCTATTAATTTAATTATTTCTACTGTTTTACCGTAGGCCTCGATGCATCTGTTTTCAGCGTCGGTCATGCGAATTCAGGTGATGCCAAGGTAGAGCAGTAACTTGGTATCTTAGATCGGGATTCCTTGTCTTATTTGAAATAATCATCTGGAAGCTTTTAAGCTTGTTATTGTTATGGCTTTGGACATAGAGTTCAATCTTCATAATTATGTATTGGCTTTCACTTTTGGAATATTTGATGATAGAGTTTGAAGTTTGCAATCTTGCATGCTTTGAATTTAGTTTTAGAGCTTTGGTTTTGGTTCAGGAACATCTTCTTGAGGTTTCCCAGCCTTATTTTTTTCCCTTTGAATGTAGAGTCATAAATTAAAACTTTGTTGTCTTTTAAACTTTTGATAGAGCTTTAGTGCTTTATTTTTTTTCGGGAAAGGGTGAATTGTAGTGTTGTATTCCCAACACTACAACCAAATTGGATCGATTTGACAGATCCTTTAAGAAATCTTTAACTTTAGGGTAGTTTCAGCCACACCTGTCACAGATTGTCCCAAAATTGAGGTAGGTGTTATTTTTATTTGGTTTATCAGACGCTTAAGAGGCTGAATAGGCTCGATTCCATGCCCAAGAATCATGTTAATGTAATTAGAAAAAATCATTTTTCACTTCCCTTTCGTCATCCCATCGAAAAAGATGGCTTGAAATTTAAAATTAAAGTAATCTGAGAAAATCTCATTGTGCTCAGTGTTAAAATGGCATAAAGAACCACATTTCGATTCACCAAATGGTGATTTACAATAAAATGTATTGATTTCGGAAAAAACGGTGAGTTTTTACCATTATTTGTTTTTCAACCTTTTGGTATTTAAAATTTTTATTTGAGATATAACTTGTGGTTTTCTTGTTTTAGCCGCGAGGCGTTTTTTTTTATATATATCCTTTATATAATACATATTTGTAATCCTTCTATGGATTAAAACCATCGACATTTACGCATCGCATTTCGGCATGCTGAAACAAATGTGAAGGCACGCGGTGCCGGCCGCCATGTGGATCCCGCCATAAGTTTCGTTTGCGTTTTTAACTATTTTTCGTCCATAAACGGTCAGTGAAAAACTTTATTATACCGCAAGATGCACCAACGTCAAATAATTTTGGGACTTTAGTTTTTTTAATATGGAAGTGTAATTCACTCGCCCTTCTGGCCTATTAGTTTAATTTTTTTTGAAAGTGGAAGGCGAATGTTGACGCCGAATTATTGCTTTTGGTAGTTAAATTTTAAGAATAAATTTGTACAACTAGCTCATAGAACTTAGTTAAGTTATTTTTGGCATAAGAGTCCGATAACCAAGCTTGCGACGCAATCAGACGAAACTGGGAACCTCTATCAGGTGAGACTTAGTTTTTATTGCCACGTCTGAGTCCCCGGCCTGGATTAAAAAAGTCCAATATTTGTTCTGCTGTCTGAGTTTTGGCTGTTTTGTTTTCTTTAAAAATAGCCTGGCGTCCGAAATTTTATTTGTCATTTCTAATTAAACTTACCATTTTATTTGTATACTTTCACACTACAACCAATCAAAATTAAAAATAGTACAAACGCAGCCAGCATTATGGGCACCCTGCCCATTAGCAGCGATCTGGGAGATATTTGTAAATACACGTTTTTAGGTTTAGATTAAGTAAATTTAAGTTTTTTTATTTTTGTGTTTTAAAATATGTTTGTGTAGATATGTACAGTTGTGGCCATATAATTAAGAACGATTATTTATTGAGATGATTTTTTCAAAGTAACAAGTATAACTAATTGCCCATATTTTTTTTATTTCTCTCGGTATTGCGAAACTTTTCCGTACTACCGGTACATTCATTTATGCAACATAGTTGGTTAAAAAATTAATGGAGAAACTTTATACATTCGATCTGAACCTAGTATTAGTACTTACTGGCTGGTCACGTAATTAAGAACGCTGGAATAGTTTATTATTTTTTCAAATTTAAATAGAGAACACTGTGTGGCTCTGTGGTTGTAGATTATTATTCGTATAATTTTGGCGCCATTTCGTGCTGTTAAAGTCTTAAAAGTGATTACTTCGTATAAAAACAATGGGGAAAAAAAAAAGTTGTGATAAATCTACAAGAGAAGTAATAATAAAACTTCGCGAGAAGAATTGGTCGTATAAAAAGATAGCCGACTATCTGCAATGTTCAAAAACAATGGTTTTCCATGCCGTAAAGCATTTTTCCACGTATCAAACTACTTCAAACGTTCCACGTGGACCTAGACAAAGAAAGTCATCTCGTCGAGATGATCGAAATATCGTTCGTTTGGCAAAACAAAATCCTTTTAAAGGGTCTAATGAGTTGAGAAAAGAATATTTTGGCGAAAACAACCCTTCAGCAATCTCTGCACGCACTATTCGAAGGCGTTTGGTAGAAAATAAGTTGAACGGAAGGATAGCAAGGAAGGTGCCTATGTTGAAACGATGTCATAGGCAAGCCCGACTTGCATTTGCAAGAAGGTATGAAAACTGGACAGTCAGACAGTGGAAAAACGTTCTTTTTTCTGACGAGACAAAAATAAATAGGGTATGTTCTGATGGAAAACGATATGTACGACGCCCTCCGAATAAAGCATTCGACCCAAAGTACACAAAAGTGACATTAAAGCATGGCGGGGTAAATGTGAAAATTTGGGGGTGCTTTTCTGGACATGGCGTTGGACCTGTTAGGCTGATAGAAGGAAACATGGATCAATTCCAATACAAAAATATACTGCAAGAAACAATGTTACCATATGCCGAAGACGTGCTTCCGGTTATTTGGACATTCCAGCACGACAATGATCCAAAGCATACTGCACGCACCGTTAAGGAATTCCTCACATCACAATCAGTTTCTGTCTTAGATTGGCCAGCCAACAGCCCAGATCTTAACCCAATAGAGCATCTTTGGTGCGAAGTCAAGAAAAAGGTTTCATATCGACAGTGTGGCAATTTGAGAGAGCTGTACGACGTTTTCTTAGAAGAATGGAACTCTATTTCTCTTGCGAAATGTCAAAAATTGATAGATTCAATGCCTCGCCGGTGTAAAGCCGTAATTAAAAGCCGTGGACATGCTACTAACTATTAATTTTAATTCAAATGTATTAAATTGCTTTTTTTTTCTATACCAACTTCACATTAATATGATTTATTTAATCTAAGTTTCATATAAAACAACTCTCGAGCAGTTTAATAAATCGTTCTTAATTATTTGTCCAGCTTCATTACTATTTGAATTTATTAGTATAGAGAACAAATAAAATTTGTAAAAAAAAATGTTAGCAATTATACACTATTATTCTTAATCCCGTTTGCTCTATCCATGTGGCTATTTTATAACATAACTTGTTACTTCTAAGAAGGAACACAACTAGACATATGACATGATTTAGATAAAAAAAAATCGGAAACTTCAAATCGTTCTTAATTGTATGACCACCACTGTATATTTTGTTGTTGAATAAATTAATGAGGTAATAAATTATATTCCCAACCTATTGTAACTTAGTAAGCCGTGGTGGCCTAGAATAGTGTTCCGCAAAGGCTGTGCCGCAGCACACTGGTGTACCGTGGTCATTAGTTGGTGTGCCTCGGATAAATAATATATCAACCTAAATAGACGGATGAAAGAAAAATACTTAAACAGATGTAAATCACACTGATTCACATGATTTTTCATTTATGGCGTACCTCCAAAAAATTTTGTTTGGCTAGGTGTACCTTGAACACAAAAAGTTTGCAGAACACTGGCCTAGAGGTTTGACCAATGGCTTCACAAGCAGAAGGACATGGGTTCAAATCCCGGCTCGCAGCTCTTGGAATTTATTTGTGAAATTACATTTTTTTTTTTTTTTTTTTTTTTCTTTTGGCTTTCACCCTTGCTTTTTTAGCAAGGCGTATTTTGCCAATGTCGACGTAAAGACATGACACACATGAGGAGACTGTTCGGTTTAAGAAATTTTGATTTTGGGGAAGGAATAGACAGGAGACCTAGAACAAATAACACGAGTTATGGACGGTACACAGACAACATATAAGACGATCTTACATTACAAGTTTTTTTTTTTTTAATTGGAGGGAAATGGTAGTTAAGCATGCTAACACGAAAGGAATGAAAAGTTTGGAAGCATAATATATTATATAAGAGAGGCATGCTACAGTAACTACAGCTTAATGTTGTGGCACTGTATGAATTTTATTAAAACTTTTAGCAAGGGAGAGTCCAAGAGAGAAAGAAGTGACAGGAAGTCGATAGGTCGCGGTATTTCCTTAGGTAACACATCATACAAGGAGTATGTTAGTTTACTGCAGTTGAAAAAAATGTGATCCAGGGTACCTTCGTCAAGACCGCATTCGCATAGGGAGTTATCCCGCACCCTAATTTTTGACAGGAATACCGGAGTGCAGACATGACCCAGACGGAGTCGACAAATAGTAGAAGTGACCCATTTATTAGCTGAGCGGAAACGGTAGAACCAAGGTTTGTGAGGTATCAGCGGTTGAATGTTTCCATAATGACGACCTTTCTGATGTCTGGAGAGGTTCCACTGGTTCTGCCAGGAATCCCTCAAGTAAGTTCGAGCGCACGTCATTAAGTCTGATGAAAAGATAATGTTATAGTCCTGGGAACCGATTTCGATGGCCTCTTTTGCCCACGTGTCCGCTTTTTCGTTGCCAACTATGCCGCAATGGCCTGGAATCCATGCAAGAGTAACTTCTAGTCCTTCCATTTCACAGCGCATTAGAGCCTCTTTAATCTTTAATAATACTGGGAATTTAGTTTTCATTTTAAAATGGTTGCCTACAATTGCTTGTAAACAGCTTTTAGCATCTGTAAAAATTATAGTTTTTGGAACATTATGTGATTCCGAAAATTTAATGGCCTCTAGAATTGCTATGGACTCCCCAGTAAAAACCGATGATTGAGCTGGGATTTTTTGGGTCAAAGTGATTTGGTATTTGGGGATCCATACCGCTGCGCCCACGCAACCATCGGAATCCACTTTGGAAGCATCTGTGTAAATGGCAAGCCGGTCTTGCCATTTTTCCAATTTTTTATTGAAATGGGTGTTAGCTGATGGACTATCCTTGTGAATGCCAAAATCAAGAATAACATTCGGGGAATAGATTAAAGAGTCAAAGCTGGCCTCGAATATAGGGTTGGCGGTAGTGGAAAATAAAGGAGATGGAAGGTTTTTTAATTTGGAGTAAGAAGAGATATATCTTGGAGTTTCCTTATGTGCCCAATATATATTATTAGAAACTTCCTGGGAGAGGGCCTCCAAACGGGGGAGAAGAGGATGATTTGAAAATGAAGAAGCCTTAAAAATGAAGCGGTCCGCCAGATACTGTCTGCGGAGGGAGAGGGGAGGGTCATAGCATTCAACCTGCATGGCGTTTTTTGGAGATGATTTCATTGCTCCCAGAGCAATACGAAGGCACTTAGCTTGAATAAGGTCAAGTTTTGTAAGGGCAGATTTATTACAAGGCTCTATTACGAGTGAGCCGTAGTCTATCTGGCTACGAATTACTGCATTATAAACGAGTTTTTGGCAGTATGGGTGAGCGCCCCACCAGACACCAGAAAGAGCCCGGAGAACATTCACCCCCCTTTCGCATTTCCCAGATATGTACTCCAAGTGTGGGACACCAGTCATTTTGGAATCCAAAAACACTCCGAGGAATTTGACCGAGTCTTTGCAAGGAATGACCTCACTCTCATAGCAGATGTCTATGTTAGGGATTATTCGACTACGCGTGAAGGTCACTGTACAGCTTTTAGACGGAGATAAAGCCAAACCTTGCTCGTCCAACCAAACCTTAAGATAACTGATCGCCTCGTTCAGTCTTGAGGCTGCCTCAGCAGTTGATTGTGTAGCGGTGTACAGCACCAAGTCATCTGCATATTGTAGGATTTCACAAAAGGGTGAGACAGAGTGTTCAATGTCCATAGTATATAGATTGTAGAGGAGGGGAGAGAGTACCGAGCCTTGAGGGAGTCCCTGCCATAGGGTACGAGGAGGGTAGAGGGTATTACCAGTTCGGATTTTAATGGTCCTTCCCATGAACAGTTTACAGACAAAATGTACTATCTTCGCAGGAATACTCAGCTGAAGCATTTTAGCTCTGAGTACCGGGAGAAGTACATTGTCGTACGCAGCGGAGATATCCAAGAAGCATCCTATAAGATGTTGTTTTTTGAAAGGGCCAATCTAATGTCTGAAGTCAGTATGCTTAAATTGTCCATAGTACTTTTACCTTTACGAAATCCGAACTGTGTATTAGCTAGCAAATTATCTTTCTCTACGAACCATTCCAACCTATTCTTAATCAAATGTTCAAATATTTTACATATTGAAGAGGAAAGGGCTATTGGGCGATAGGAGTTTGCATCCAGGGGGTTTTTTCCTGGTTTAAGGATTGGGATTATAATTTGTGACTTCCATTCCTCGGGGACTTCACCAGACACAAAAAAAAGGTTAAGCAGACTCAGAAGATATTCCTTTGAAAAGCGATTAAGTTTGCGGATAAAAATATATGGAATACCATCTTCACCAGGTGAGCTGTTACGAAGGTTGTCTAGTGCCAACTCAAGTTCTGTGTATGTGAAGGGCAGATCAAGAGGACCTAGCCTGACAGAAGGAGGAGAGGGGTCTATGCATGACTCCTCAGGGACTGATGGGGGAGCCAATTTATCCGCAAATTCCAACAGCCAGGAAGGGGGATTATTAGGGGCTGAGCAGTCAGGTTCAAAGGAGCCTCTAAATTTTTTAATGCTTTTCCAGACCATCGAAGGCGGGGTTCTCGGGTTCAAGCTTTCGCAGAATCCCTTCCAACCCTTCCTTTTTTTTTTATTCAGAAGACGCTTTGTGCGAGCACATATTTTTTGGAAGTTTAAGAAATCTTCAGAGAGGCCGGATGCATTGAAAGTGCGTTCAGAGTTGTTCCTTTCCTTTATTGCCGCCGTACATTCTGCATCCCACCAAGGAGGCGAAGGGATTTTGTTACAAAGATTTTTTTTTTTAGGGATGGATGCATCGGCGGCTTCTATTAGTACGGATTGGAAGTGTTGGTATTGTTCGAAGGGGTTTAAACGGTGACGGTCAACATTCTTTAAACTTTTTTCAACATGGAAGGAAAATTTAGGCCAGTCCGCTTTATCTACTCTAAATTTGAGGAGGGGTTGGGGGGCAGGTGAAGGGAGAACTGAGGTTGGCTGAGACATGATGATGGGGAAATGATCACTTCCGAATGACTGGCTCAGCACCCGATAGGATAGTGAACACGAGAGGTTGGGAGAGCAAGCTGACAAGTCCAACACTGAGTTGGGGTTTTGCCCCGGGTAAACCCGGTGAGTGGGGGATCCGTCGTTGATAACTACGACGTTAATATCATCAAACAAGTCCAAGAGGAAAGCGGAAAAAGCGTCAGAATGTGATGAGCCCCAGGAAGTGTTGTGGCTGTTAAAATCCCCTAGAATGAGAAGAGGAGGAGGAACCGAGAACAAGATGGTGGAAAGATCTGGGATTAAGTTAATATTTGGGTGTGGGATATAGATGGATAGGAAATTTATTCCCATGACCTTAGCCGCAACTGCGTTAATTTCATGAGAATGCGGTGGGAGGGGGATATGGGAAATAGAGTAGCCTCTTTTAATCAATAACGCACAGCCTGCGCGTCCATCGTCGCGGTCCTCCCGGAGGCATGTGAAGCCAGGTATCCTGAAGCGGGAGCCCGGTCTCAGCCATGTCTCCGAAATGGCCGCCACTGCGATGGAGTGCTCATTAACGAGATTGATTAAGTCAGGTTTTTTAGGGATAATGCTACGAATATTCCATTGCAGGAAGTTGGCCTGGAGGGCCATTGGAGAAGGACAATTTCTCGGCTAGTGATACCATTAAAGGGGCAACGTCGTGCGGTAAACAATCGCTCCATTTGGCGATTATATTAGTAAGCAGCTTGAACAAAAGTTCCATGAGGTCTTCATTAGGAGTCTCATCTGGCTTGCGCCAGGACGACAAAAGATGACCATTTGGGACCTCGGATCGGGGGGATGAGATGATGTCTTGGTGGGCCTGGCGGTCATAACCGGGAATCAGGGGGGTCCTAGCTCTGGGTTTGCGGGTTATCGTTTTGCGGTATGAGACCGAAGGGGGCGATTGGGTAGGGGGGAGGGAGTGGGCGGAAGAGGGAGATTGCCAAGGGGAGTTAGATACTGGTTCAAACCAAACCTTAGCGACGTCGGCATAAGGTCGGCGAACGGTTGGGAAACGAGAAGAGGCTTCTTGATAGGAGATGTTGTGCTCCGACATTGCCATTTTAATTGACTTTTGTCTACAGTACTCGGGGCAGCGTTGGTCTGTCGCATAATGATGGCCTGAGCAGTAGAGACAGGTTACTTGCTCAGCTGCAATATTGCATCCCTCGCCGGGGTGTTTATGGGCGCATTTGAAGCATCGGGCATCGGAGCGGCATTGGGCCTGAATATGGCCGAACCTCAAGCATTTACGGCACTGGATTGTAGGTAGTACGTATATTTCAACCTTCAACGACGTGTAAAACGCAAATACTTTTTCTGGGAGTTTTTGACCTTCAAAAGTTACTACAACCGTCTGTGTTGGAACCCAAGATGGAGGACCTCCCTCCTGAGTTACTTTGCGCTGAAGACGACGGGCTTTAAGGATTTTCCCTTGTCCGTCTTTGAGGTCCGTAGCATCTACAAATTCATCCATTGACCAGTCAACTGGAACGCCACGAATTAAACCCATCCTGGAAACGTTGTAAGAAGGAATAGAAGCTACGAATTTGTGTTGTGTTAGGCAAGGGTTCTCAATTATATTGTTTGCATCTAAAGCGGTCAAAAATTCCACCGAAACACGGTTCCTACCCACTGATTTTATACCATCTTTTTTGATGTTTTTAATATTGTCCTTAAAAAACGCGAGGCCAACTTTAATAGGTTGAAGTGAGATGCCAGAATTACTAGACTCTGCATCTCGGGAGATATGAACAATAAACGGGCCACTGTCTCCTGTCCCGTACCTGCGGTATCCGCCGTCTAGATCAGGATGTTTATATATGCCGGCGACCGAGGCGTTATCAGCATCGTTACCCTGCGTCACCCTTTTTTCTCTTGGTTCAACCACCTTTTCGGTCGATGTCAGCTCCAAGGAACTAAGGTTACGCTTTCGCGCCTTGTTATGCGAAACCGTATCCCCCCTCATAGGACTGTCACCGCCCGGATCCGGGGGCTCCTCGTTTCCCTCCATATTATTGGCCTTTGGCTCTCAGCCAAACGGCCAAATGTGACGTTATATTAACAATATATTATAATTAGTATTAGTACACCACCACCAGATATTGATAATAAGAGGATTAATATTTAGATTGGGAATATAACCTAAAAATGAACTGACTCACTGCACGGCGCTTCTGTCAATCCCTGAAATTACATTTGAAATTTACCATGAGCTTTATGGTGAAGGAAAACATTGTGAGGAAACCTGCATACACCTGCAAAGAAATTCAATGGTGCTTGTGAAGTTCCCAATTTGCACTGGGCCCGCGTGGGAACTACGGCCCAAGCCCTCTCATTCTGAGAGGAGGCCTGTGCCCTGCAGTGGGACGGATATAGGCTGGGATGATGATGGTCCCTAAATTGTATTTATTTGGAAAACATGAAATTCCATTCCTTAGAAGTCCATATTATGAATGATAAAGCAAAACACGTTCTATTCATCCATTTCTCCAATTTGAATGTGTTTTTTTTGTTTAAGCCCCAATTAAGCAAGAAAATGTAGAAGACAGCAATCAAGCGTTAACAAAATATGATCTCAGAATGGAACCGGAAAGCCCATGTTCTAGCAACACCCTGGAGCAAGAGTTCACGGTCACAATTTCCTGTGCGAATCTCGGAAACCAACTTGACACAAAGCCAGTCCTGTGCCATAGTTCCCACCAAGCATCCGAGGATAAATCAAGTCTACAAACTCATTCCTGCAAGAATTCCGAACCTCTTTTAAAGAAGAAAAAACTTCCAAAAACTATTTACTTGTGTGACTATTGTAACAAAGAATATGTGCGTAAAAAAGTATTAATACAACATATAAAATTGCACATAGCACAGAAACTTTATGCCTGCCAAATCTGCAATAAAGTTCTAAAAGACTCCAGAAATCTGAGACAGCATATGGCTATTCATAATCAAAAGAAAAGATTCTCCTGCAACATTTGCAACAAAGAATTCCTCTATAACAAAGACTTGAAACAGCACGTAACCTGTCACACAGGGGAAAAACCGTTCAACTGTGAAATTTGCAACACATCATTCAGACTGAAATCTACATTACTAGGACATATGCAGGTCCATACAAATGAGAAGCCGTTCAAGTGTGACGTTTGCGACAAGCAATTCCGACACCGATCCAGCTTAGCGGAACACAAATTCATACACACTGGAGAAAGAAAACACTCCTGCCAAATCTGCGGGAACACATTTGCACACAAGACCAATTTAGTGCATCACATACGGACACATACTGGAGAAAAACCGTATGCATGTGACACATGCAACAAACGTTTCACCAACCCATCATGCTTAAAGGAACACAAGAAAGTGCATACAGGAGAACGGCCGTTCAGCTGTGAACATTGCAACAAAAAATTTTCACGTCTGGCTTGTTTGAAGGTCCACGTTAATAAGAATCATACCTGTGAAAAAAATGTTGAGTGGTTCTCGTGTGATCTATGTACTAAGCAGTTTAAATATAAAGGTGTTTTAAAGAGGCATGGTCTTCAACATTCGGGGGAGAAGCAGCATTCATGCCCGGTGTGCAAGCGCCAGTTTCTACATAAGTTCAACTTGACCAGTCATATGCGGGTCCATAGTGATGAGAAACCGTTTTCGTGTGGAATTTGTAGTAAAAGCTTTCGGTTTAAAGCTTCGGTGGTGTTGTGTATGAAGTTACATGCGCGCGCAGGCGCTGTTGATAGTGGGGAACTTGCACCAATGCTGTAGTTGAGTGTACATACACTCAACTACAAAGATACAGGCAAAGGTTACAAAAAAAACAACCTTAATGTTAAGTCAGTAAAGTTGTGTATACATATTTTTGGAACTTTGCCCGTGTACATTACTAGTGTATTTATATAAAAGTTTTATGTACTCTTGTTGTTGTATAAAATAAAATGTGTATAAAAAAAATTGTGGTAGTTTTAATTTAGACAGTTCTGTATCTCAAAAGGAAAAAATGGAATCCCTATAGAATTATTGTATGTCTGTCAGTCACTCAACAGGTAAGTACCCTTCTCAGGAACTCGTGGAGGCGTCAACTTGACTAATGTAAAACACAATGGATTGTTAAGTCCAAAACGGAACTACGGCCCTCTCATTCTGGGAGGAGGCCTGCGCCCTGCAGTGGACGTACGTACGTATACGTACGTATACGTTACGCTCAGTGCGTGAGTGCGACTCACACTTGGCCAATTCTTTTTAACGATTTAGCCATTATTTTTATGACTATAATGAATTGAATAAGCAGGTACAAATCTTCCATTAAAAATAAAACAAAAGAAATACTATCTTACAAGATTTACTTCGTTTTCCTATAAATAATTCGTTACTATGTACAGTAATAAATACATGATTTGTATACAAAATCAATTACATCGGATCTGGCTACTCTGGTACCCAGTGGCCGGACACTACATACTAAAGTAAGGGCTCTTCACATTCTGGGAACTATGCAAGAAGTTACATTTATGATGATGATGATTATGACAATTTTCTATGGGTTACTTAGTCACGGGATTCACACGAAGTTGCGGGGAGTACTGTGAGGCAGCTTATGCTTCCCGCTGTCTTAACTGTGTGGCAGCTCATGCTTCTCGCAGATTAACTCGGGCGGATTATGCTTCCCGCTGTTTAACTGTGAGGCAGCTTGTGCTTCCCACAGACTAATTGTGAGTTCGCGCAGACTAACTGTGAGGCGGCTTGTGCTTCCCGCAGACTAACTGTGAGGCAGCTCATGCTTCCCGCATATTAACTGAGGCGGATTATGCTTCCCGCAGACTAACTGTGAGGCGGCTTGTGCTTCCCGCAGACTAACTGTGAGGCAGCTCATGCTTCCCGCAGATTAACTGAGGCGGATTATGCTTCCCGCAGACTAACTGTGAGGCAGCTTGTGCTTCCCGCAGACTAACTGTAGGCAGCTTATGCTTCCCGCAGGCTAACTGTGAGGCAGCTTATGCTTCCCGCAGACTAACTGTGAGGCAGATTGTGCTTCCCGCAGACCAACTGTGAGGCAGCTTGTACTTCTCGCAGACTAACTGTGAGGCAGCTTATGCTTCCCGCAGACTAACTGTGAGGCAGCTTATGCTTTCCGCAGACTAACTGTGAGGCAGCTTGTGCTTCCCGCAGGCTAACTGTGAGGCAGGTTATGCTTCCCGCAGACTAACTGTGAGGCAGCTTATGCTTCCCGCAGACTAACTGTGAGGCAGCTTATGCTTCCCGCAGACTAACTGTGAGGCAGCTTGTGCTAACTGTGAGGCAGCTTATGCTTCCCGCAAACTAACTGTGAGGCAGCTTGTGCTTCCCGCAGGCTAACTGTGAGGCAGCTTATGCTTCCCGCAGACTAACTGTGAGGCAGCTTATGCTTCCCGCAGACTAACTGTGAGGCAGCTTGTGCTTCCCGCAGGCTAACTGTGAGGCAGCTTATGCTTCCCGCAAACTAACTGTGAGGCAGCTTATGCTTCCCGCGGTTGCGCGGTGGCGCTGGCAGCTTTTTGTGCACGTACTTGACGTGTGTGTGCACGGAGCCTGACTGTGTGAACGTCTTGCCGCAGATGTCGCACGCGAACGGCTTCTCACCCGTGTGAACCTGAAGACAATTTATACAGTACAATACAAATTCTTCATTAGAATCGCCAGACTCAAGTGGCAGTGGGCGGCACATCGCTCGTAGAACTGATGGCCGATGGGACAAAAAGGTTCTCGAGTGGCGTCCACGGACCGGAAGACTTTAGAGTGGGGGCGCAGGTAATACTCACAGTTTTGTGTTTCTGCAGCATAGTTTTCTGTGTGAAGGCTTTCCCGCACAGGTCGCACTTGAACGGCCGTTCGCCGGTGTGCTTCAGGAGATGCGTCTGCAACGACGATCATTCACACATACAGAATACATCTTGGGTACACTATTTTATTTTATTTATTTTATTTTATTAGGAAAACCAACAGCTTAAAATTACTATTACATATTAATACGAAATAAATAACAATAGAGCCAATTAAAGGTTTCCACAGATATGCACGAAGATATGCACAGATAAGCACAAAGACAGGAAACAGTTAAAGAAAGAAAAATTCAGACCAAATTAAAAATTAAAAAAAAAAAAAAAAAAAAAAAAAAAAAAAAAAAACATAAAACTAAAAAAGACATAATTAAACCGCGGAATGAGGAGCAAAGAAATTGGATGACATATGATTTCTAACTGCAGCAGGATTTAAACGGTACACATCTAGATCCTCACAACGCTGACACAGTTCATTCATCGACCTCGAAGCACGATAAAAGTATGAATTCGTACGGTAGTTAGTTTTTGCATGTGGCAACGCCAACGGCCGATAGTTATTTCTAATGGGTGCTCTGGGAACACGAAAGTTAATATTATTAAGTAACTCTGGACTATCAACGGAACCTGATAAGATTTTAGCAAGATAAGATAAATACTATACCTACTATACTATTGACCTATTCAACAGCGACGGATATATGCGTCGCAAAATACAACGTCAAAGTGAAATTCACGCAATGACAAGGTTCAAAGTAGCTTTACGGTTAAACTAGGTTTGGCGTTGAAAGGTTAAACATTCTATGAACTAGAAACTAAATCCTCCGCAAAGTGATGTTGACATAATATTCTAACGTGGCGTTATACGTAATGTTATGTCGCATATTTTAACGTTATGTTGTGTGTTACGTTTTGTGGTATAACGTTACGTTTTCTCGAGCAATGCTATGTCATGTGGTAAGTGTTAAAAAAATTAGTTATGTTAAATACTTTAGATGTATGTATGTAATTTAATAACACTACTTAGATCTGTTTGAAAAAAAAACCTTGAGTATCTTGCCGGATTCTAGTCAACAGGGCTTTTCCAAACCGATGGTAGATTCTTCGACGTTAACAAATTCTTGTTATAACCTAAATTGAATAAAGATATTTTGACTTACGACTTCGAATGTAAAGCGGCGATTATACACTGAGTCGTTCGCCTAACGCGGTCGCCGAACTTGTTTCAAACTACTGGCCAACGAACGTCGTCTTCCCTACCGTGTTCTTTACACTTTTGCGGTCGCGACTTAGTGTAATTTCCGCTTTATGTCATTTTGTGTAATGCTGCGTCGCCGCATGTAGTTTAATGTTACATAGTCTTGTTTAACGTTATGTCATGTGGTGTAATGTTACTTTTTCTTGTGTAATGGTATATCGCGCATTGTTTAGTGTCATAAAGTCAAGACTTTATGTTTTCTTATGTAAATCTATGTTGCGTGTTGTTTAATGTAATTTAATAGGGAACGTGCAGAAACTATAGGCGGCAGCACTAATGCGACAGAAGAGACACTATGCGGACAGTAAAACAAACTTATCCGGGTAAAACACTCCAATTGATGGCAGCACCGTCTATGTCAGTGGTCGTCAAACTGCGGCCCACAGCTGGCATTTTTGCGGCCCGCGACATATGCAACGACTTTAGTAGGTAATGGGTTTCAAAACAAATTTTGCATACGAAGGTACCAAACTGAATATGTATGTACGTGTATCTAATACCTTTAAACGAGCAATTCTTGTATATATGTATATATATATATATATATATATATATATATATATATGTAATCAGGATCTCGGAAACGGCTCCAACGATTTCGATGAAATTTGGTATGTGGGGGTTTTCGGGGATGAAAAACTGATCTAGCTATGTTTCATTTTCAGAAAATCGCTTTTACTCGTGTTTTCCGGCTATTTTTGTTTGCATTAGAATATAAAGCTAAATTTCGCCGACTTCGAGCAGATCATAATGGCACATTAGAAATCGGGTGGTCGCGGATCCAGCCGACCTCGGTTCGATTCCACGTTTTTTTTTCAAGATTTTTAGTTTTTTTTTAAGTTTATTTTTTATGAGAAAACGTCAAGTTTCTTCTTTTGTGAGAAAAAGTTACTTTTTTGTGAGAAAAAGTTATTTTTTTGCAAGAAAAAGTTACTTTTTTGTTAGAAAAAGTATTATAGGGAACGTGCAGTAACTATAGGCGGCAGCACTAATGCGACAGAAGAGACACTATGCGGACAGTAAAACAAACTTATCAAGGTAAAACATTCAAATTGATGGCACCCTTATGGCACCAGTTGGCAGCACCGTCTATGTGCACGTTCCCTATTGGGAGCACAGAACAGGAAAAGCCGGTTGTCTGTAAAGTCGGTTTACGGACGATAGTTCAGGGGGGGCACACTTACATATATCATCACTTTTCATGCGACTACAGTGATCTCTGGTGTTTGCCGAAGAACTAAATTAGCGGCCATCTTGGTTGACTTGTCAAACTTGTCAGTTTTCATTCATCGGCCATGGCCATGGCGTACCAAATTGTACGGTCAAGGACTTTAATTGATAGGCCACTTGCCAATGTTCGTATTTTAGCCGTATAATACAAATCGGGTTTAGCCGCTTATACTTCGTATATGCTGATTTGAATTAGACGGCTAAAATACGAATAGTGGCAATTAGTCTATCAATTAAAATCCTTGACTATACATTGCTATAGGTACGCGTATCTATAGCTGTACATCACTACCAACATAATACATATAGATAGGTATACATCTATAGAAACGTCACATTAGTTCTTGAGCAGCCGTAGGGCGGCAGCACCTTCCATACATGCAAATTTGACCATAGAGTTGCCACTCTTGTTCATATAATATTACAATACTCTTTGCGATAGTTTAACGTGACTCACCGCTCCACCCCCTCCGGTGTTTTTGTCAAATATCTTGAAAACGGTGCATCCTACGGCAAAATCAATGAAATTTTCATCCCCCCTTTAATACCCCCGCGCTCCCTCTCCCGCATCCCCTCCCCCCTCTCAACCCCCCCCCCCCCCACCCCCCACCCCTCCGGTGTATATAATCAGGATCTCGGAAACGGTTCCAACGATTTCGATGAAATCTGGTATTTGGGGGTTTTCGGGGATGAAAAATTGATCTAGCTTGGTCTTATCTCTGGGAAAACGCTTGGTACCGAGTTTCTGCCCGAGCAGAGCTCGGTCGCCCAGGTACTTATGTTATAACCAGAGCAAGCAGTGGCGATCCTTACATAGAAGCCCAAAAGCCGGGCTTGCCTTATAAATCTCAAATCAAGATTAAAAATAAAAGCCAAACCTCGTCCAAACGAAAAAAGTTTTAATAAAATCACTTTCATAATAACGCGTTTTATTTTACGTAAAATACCAAGAATTGCATAACAAATCCGCTGCGCGGCCCAGCGGCGCTGTACGGCGGCCGACGCGGCGATAGGCGATAGTAGCGACGTTATAAATAGCATGACATCTCGCTCGCTCTTGTGGGCTTTTACGGGGCTTCGAAACGCTCTCTTCATACTTAGGAAAACGTTAGTTTTGCAAATATCTATGTATAGCTGCATATATAGCGCTTTCTTTGCAATTTTGAATCTGGCTTACGGTGTGAAGTTTGCTGCGTTTGGTTTAGAACGCGAGTGCGCGGGCGAGATGAATAACTTCACGATTGTTTATATCGAATCGTGGGCCATACCAAGGCGTTGTAAAATGCGTGAATTTATGTAATTACAAAATAAATAGGTATTCTTGTTTTAGTGCGTTGCGTGTGAGAATGAGTCTGTAAAATTTAAAATTCTGTCTAGTAATAGAATGAAGTGTGCTTTGGTAAGCTTGCACAAACTGAGTAAAGCGGCAACAAGATGGATTTACCTACATTAAATTATAAAAAAATACTAAAACATATCTCTCGGCTTGCCATAGCCTGATACCCTAGGCACGCCACTGAGAGCAAGTGAGTGTATTTGTACCCAAATTAAAAATATTTCATCTGCGTGCGGCCCACAGTAAGCCCTCACATTGTCTGATGTGGCCCTGGATCATAAAAGTGTGACGACCACTGGTCTATGTGCACGTTCCCTATCCCGTTTAATGTTATGTTTCCTTGTGTAATGCTATGTCGTGTGTTAAAATGTAATGTTACTTGTGTAATACAATATCGCGTCAATTTTTCTTTTGTTGTCTACCTCAATATTTATTTTGTTAATTTTCCGGTACTGTTTTGGGTGTTCAATAAAGTATATTTGTATTGCATTGTGTTCTCGCGTGTGGTTTAATGTCATTTAGTTTTGTGTAATGTTATGTTATGTAGTGTAACGTCGTGTAGGTAGTGGTGTGCGGCGGCAGTGTACCTGCAGTCCCTTGTGCGTGGCGTAGCGCAGCGGGCAGTGCGGGTGCGGACACGCCAGCGGCTTGTGTAGTGTTATGTTATGTAGTGTAACGTCGTGTAACGGTGTGCGGCGGCAGTGTACCTGCAGTCCCTTGTGCGTGGCGTAGCGCAGCGGGCAGTGCGGGTGCGGACACGCCAGCGGCTTGTGTAGTGTTATGTTATGTAGTGTAACGTCGTGTAACGGTGTGCGGCGGCAGTGTACCTGCAGTCCCTTGTGCGTGGCGTAGCGCAGCGGGCAGTGCGGGTGCGGACACGCCAGCGGCTTGTGTAGTGTTATGTTATGTAGTGTAACGTCGTGTAACGGTGTGCGGCGGCAGTGTACCTGCAGTCCCTTGTGCGTGGCGTAGCGCAGCGGGCAGTGCGGGTGCGGACACGCCAGCGGCTTGTGTAGTGTTATGTTATGTAGTGTAACGTCGTGTAACGGTGTGCGGCGGCAGTGTACCTGCAGTCCCTTGTGCGTGGCGTAGCGCAGCGGGCAGTGCGGGTGCGGACACGCCAGCGGCTTGTGTAGTGTTATGTTATGTAGTGTAACGTCGTGTAACGGTGTGCGGCGGCAGTGTACCTGCAGTCCCTTGTGCGTGGCGTAGCGCAGCGGGCAGTGCGGGTGCGGACACGCCAGCGGCTTGTGTAGTGTTATGTTATGTAGTGTAACGTCGTGTAACGGTGTGCGGCGGCAGTGTACCTGCAGTCCCTTGTGCGTGGCGTAGCGCAGCGGGCAGTGCGGGTGCGGACACGCCAGCGGCTTGTGTAGTGTTATGTTATGTAGTGTAACGTCGTGTAACGGTGTGCGGCGGCAGTGTACCTGCAGTCCCTTGTGCGTGGCGTAGCGCAGCGGGCAGTGCGGGTGCGGACACGCCAGCGGCTTGTGTAGTGTTATGTTATGTAGTGTAACGTCGTGTAACGGTGTGCGGCGGCAGTGTACCTGCAGTCCCTTGTGCGTGGCGTAGCGCAGCGGGCAGTGCGGGTGCGGACACGCCAGCGGCTTGTGTAGTGTTATGTTATGTAGTGTAACGTCGTGTAACGGTGTGCGGCGGCAGTGTACCTGCAGTCCCTTGTGCGTGGCGTAGCGCAGCGGGCAGTGCGGGTGCGGACACGCCAGCGGCTTGTCGCCCGTGTGCGAGCGGATGTGGTACTGCGCAGACAAACACATTAATACGGGTCTCATTCTAAATCCCTAACATCGTTTGTCCTAATGTAATGTTTGTCCTGTAGCGACTACTAGCGCCATCTAGTCATCACATAAGGAACTAACTACTACAATCCTACATCACGCTATCGAAGTTTCTCAACTCGGCTGCATAAATACAACTTCCAACATTCATCCATCGGACTTCGGTCCCCGGACTTCGGTCCCCAGGCATAACATCTGCCTGGAGAGAGATCTCTCTATTGTAACTACCCCCAAAGTCCTAATGATCGTTTGTCCTAACACTTTTTTTCTCGGAAACCGTGAATTTTTCAGGAACTTTTTTGTGGTTATCCTCTAGAACTCTATAGGTTAGGTTAGGTTTGTTTCATAAAAATCCAGAACAATTAATAGATTTTAAATGAAACGAGTTAGGACTAACGATCATTAGGACAAACATTACATTAGGACAAATAATCATTAGGGATTTTGATATAGAGCCCATTAATACAGCTGCCGGAAGCGTGTCCGCACTTCGCGAGATAACGAAATAAGAGCGAATTAAAATCGGATGAGTGGTCTCGAGGCTACTGGTACATCCGCAAATGCAAACATACTTTTGGCTTTGCCATAGTTGTGTGAGAAATACGTTTGCCGGCTCTGCTGGGTTCTTATGGACATTTTCGCTATTATTGCGTGGATATAAAGCTTTTTGAAACTCTGCTGTCTGTCTTTTCGTACATTTAACTCTTTACTCTGGTCCATTTTTTGTATTCCCGAAACTTTCAAATGACCCACGTAAAGCTCCAAACGCACAGACAGCGGAGGCGTAGCGGTGACGGTTGTAATATTCTAGTGTGAACGGTTGTGCGGCACCGTACCGCGAACTCGTCCATACAAGTTAGAATATTACAACCGTCACCGCCACGCCTCCGCTGTCTATGCTTTTGGAACTTAAGTGTGTTAAAGGAATTTCTCGATCGACTATACGAGTCAGAGTCGCATTTGACAGGTTTTTAGACATATCGCTCACGTAGGAAAACACTGACACAAATGCAAATTATTGTCATTTCAAAACTAAACTTTTTTTCTTATTACATAAAGTTTAGTTTTGAAATGACAATAATTTGTAATTGTATCAGTGTTCTTGCACATGCTCATGTAGTCCCGACCGGCCAAGGAAGGGAACGAAGGGGGAGGAAAGGGAGGGGAAGGGCTGTGTGTCTGTTAGTACCTGTAACGCGACGGGCGTGGAGTAGTGCTTCGGGCAGTGCGGACAGGCGTGGGGCTTCTCCCCGGTGTGCGAGCGGATGTGGTACTTGAGGGCTATGTTGTTCTGTCAAACATATGACAAAGATATAAAATATCTATATCAATTCTGTTAATGTTAGGAAGTATGTAGAAGTAAAATATTTAGAGAATCAAAATTGATTGATATGTGAGAATTACATTGTTTGAGCTGACTCACTAAGCATATAAGCTGGCTCACTAACCACTTGAGCTCGCTTTGAGTTGGCTCACTAAAAGTTTGAGCTTACTTTGAGTTGGTTCACTAACAGTTTGCTTTGAGTTGACTTACTAACTGTTGAACCTGCTCTGAGTTGGGTCACTGACAGTTTAAGTTACTTCCTAATCGCTTAAGCTGGCTTTGATTTGGCCTATTAACAGTTTCAGTTGTCTCACTAATAGCTTGAGCTTGTTTTCAGTACAAGTTGGTTGGCCCACTAACAGTTTAATTTGGCTCACTAATGGCTTGAGTTCGCTCATTAACAGTTCGAACTTGCTTTGAGGTTCACTAACAATTTGATCATGCTTTGAGCTGGCTCACTTAACACAACAGCTGCGTCAATAAGCAGTGTAGCTAGCTCGCTTAACACTAGCTGGCCCATTAAGTACCTACTCGAGCTAGTTCACTTAACACTAAAGCTAGCTTACTTAACACTACAGCTGGATCACTTAACGCAATAGATGGATCATTAAGCAATGTAGCTGGCTCACTAAGCACTCGAGCTAGTTCACCAAACACCCCTTAACACAATAGCTGGTTCAGTGAGAACTACAGTTGGCTCACTGAGCACTATTGATGATCCAATCCGGCCGGTTTCGACCATGGCAACAGCTTCAACTCCGTTAATATCGATCATGCGCTCGCAAGTGGCTCACGTATCCAACTTTATTAGACAGGATCTTCATACACCGTTTACATAATTATAATTGATTGCCGCAGGTGGTCGGGCTTTTGAATTGTCACGCTTGGCATCTAAGTCGCAGCGCCGTCTCAGTTCACTAGCAATATCACTGGGTCACTTAACACACCAGCTGGCTCACATAACACCCCAGCTGGCTCCCTCAAGTCTCACCTGGCACTTCTTCCCGCACATCTCGCACATGAAGTGGTCGCCGTAGCGGTCGTAGCGGCGGCCGGTCTTGGGCAGGCGCCGGCGCACCTTGACCTTGAGGTGAACGCGCTCGAAGTGCACGCTGCGAGACGCCTCCGTCGCGAACGTCATGTTGCACTGACGGAACCAGGAGATTATGTTATACCAAGATAATTATCGCCATTGATAGTTAAAGGATAATTATCAAATGTTATCGGATAACTAGAAAATAATTATCGGATAATTATCGAATAATAAATAAATAAATATCACGGGACAATTCACACCAATTGCCCTAGTCCCAAACTAGACAAAGCTTGTACTATGGGTACTAGACAACGGATTAACTTACTTATATAGATAAATACATACTTAAATACATATTAAACACTCAAGACTCGAGCATGAACATTCGTATTTTTCACACAAATATCTGCCCCGACCGGGAACCGAACCCGGGACCTCAAGCTTCGTGGTCAGGTTCTCTAAAAACTAGGCTATCCGGTCGTCTAAAAATGAAGTCGTTGAAAATAATTATTTCATAATTATCGGATAACCAGAAAATAACTATCGGATAAGTAACAAATAATTATCGGATAATTATCTGATATTATCAGTAAAAACCAAATAATTTAACGATAATTATTAAATGGGTCGATCAACTTATTTTTGTCACTCGTTGCTATAGTGACGGTCTCCTGGGTCACTCTTTAAACCGTAAGTTTATCTGATTAATATTTGTCAAACATGCATTTTTGTGGTGGTTTTAAGCCCCTACAATTGGTCATCTAATAAGCATGTTAGTTAATGTGACACAAACATTTCTTCTAAGTAAACTGTACTACTTTTGTCCCCTCGCTGACGGAACAGAATAACAACAAGAAATAGTTGATCCACCCAAATAATTATTGCATGATTATTAAATAATTATTGCATGATTATCAAATAATTAACCGGATTTTAATAATCACGATACAAAAAAGCAAATTTTTGTAATAAGACCATTACAATGATCATCATCATTCGAGGCTATATACATGCCAAAGGCCTTTCAAAACGAGAGGGCTTGGGTCGTAGTACGAGGGCAGCTCCAAAAGTGTCGCCTAACAAAGAAAACAAGTACATATATTTACAAAACTTCTTTTATTTTTCGATATAGTCTTCCTCTATTTCAATTCAATCTGACACACGCACATATGCATACACATATTCACACACACACACAAACACATACACTCTACCACATACCACACACACACACACGCTCAAACTCACACCTGTAGCTTTCTGTTGATCTTTAAAAAATGTATTTTTAGTTTGTTTAATGTTTGAATTTCTCCTTTTTTTTTTGTCAATATTTTGTAATTAAGATTCAGACCGCATCACTATGTGTAATTATTATTATGGTCTTTTGGCTGTCACGGTACAGGCCTAGCCTAGTGTGGAGTCATTGGTATTTCTTTTTGTATATGTTTCATATGGTTAAGAAAAATTTACTTTTCACGACACTGCTCGAAAATGTGGCCATAGATAACCTAAATCCTGTACACAAAACTGCCTATATATGTACATTTAACAGCTGATTCATTTATGGCGCGCAAACACGACAACAATGTTACACTAATCGAAAACAGGTCGTATCAGTATACAGTGGTGGTCATACAATTAAGAACGATTTGAAGTTTCCGTTTTTTTTTTATCTAAATCATGTCATATGTCTAGATGTGTTCCTTCTTAGAAGTAACAAGTTATGTTATAAAATAGCCACATGGATAGAGCAAACAGGATTAATAATAATAGTGTATAATTGCTAACATTTTTTTTTACAAATTTTATTTGTTCTCTATACTAATAAATTCAAATAGTAATGGAGCTGGACAAATAATTAAGAACGATTTATTAAACTGCTCGAGAGTTGTTTTATATGAAACTTAGATTAAATAAATCATATTAATGTGAAGTTGGTATAGAAAAAAAAGCAATTTAATACATTTGAACTAAAATTAATAGTTAGTAGCATGTCCAC
Organism: Archips xylosteana; assembly: GCA_947563465.1. Classification (NCBI taxonomy): domain Eukaryota; kingdom Metazoa; phylum Arthropoda; class Insecta; order Lepidoptera; family Tortricidae; genus Archips; species Archips xylosteana. Next base: position 363,566 of record OX387371.1, read on the forward strand.
GGCTTTTAATTACGGCTTTACACCGGCGAGGCATTGAATCTATAAATTTTTGACATTTCGCAAGAGAAATAGAGTTCCATTCTTCTAAGAAAACGTCGTACAGCTCTCTCAAATTGCCACACTGTCGATTTGAAACCTTTTTCTTGACTTCGCACCAAAGATGATCTATTGGGTTAAGATCTGGGCTGTTGGCTGGCCAATCTAAGACTGAAACTGATTGTGATGTGAGGAATTCCTTAACGGTGCGTGCAGTATGTTTTGGATCATTGTCGTGCTGGAATGTCCAAATAACCGGAAGCACGTCTTCGGCATATGGTAACATTGTTTCTTGCAGTATATTTTTGTATTGGAATTGATCCATGTTTCCTTCTATCAGCCTAACAGGTCCAACGCCATGTCCAGAAAAGCACCCCCAATTTTTCACATTTCCCCCGCCATGCTTTAATGTCACTTTTGTGTACTTTGGGTCGAATGCTTTATTCGGAGGGCGTCGTACATATCGTTTTCCATCAGAACATACCCTATTTATTTTTGTCTCGTCAGAAAAAAGAACGTTTTTCCACTGCCTGACTGTCCAGTTTTCATACCTTCTTGCAAATGCAAGTCGGGCTTGCCTATGACATCGTTTCAACATAGGCACCTTCCTTGCTATCCTTCCGTTCAACTTATTTTCTACCAAACGCCTTCGAATAGTGCGTGCAGAGATTGCTGAAGGGTTGTTTTCGCCAAAATATTCTTTTCTCAACTCATTAGACCCTTTAAAAGGATTTTGTTTTGCCAAACGAACGATATTTCGATCATCTCGACCAGATGACTTTCTCTGTCTAGGTACACGCGGAACGTTTGAAGTAGTTTGATACGTGGAAAAATGCTTTACGGCATGGAAAACCATTGTTTTTGAACATTGCAGATGGTCGGCTATCTTTTTATACGACCAATTCTTCTCGCGAAGTTTTATTATTACTTCTCTTGGAGATTTATCACAACTTTTATTTTTCCCCATTGTTTTTATACGAAGTAATCACTTTTAAGACTTTAACAGCACGAAATAGCGCCAAAATTATACGAATAATAATCTACAACCACAGAGCCACACAGTGTTCTCTATTTAAATTTGAAAAAATAATAAACTATTCAGCGTTCTTAATTACGTGACCAGCCAGTAAGTACTAATACTAGGTTCAGATCGAATGTATAAAGTTTCTCTATTAATTTTTTAGCCAACAATGTTGCATAAATGAATGTACCGGTAGTACGGAAAAGTTTTGCAATACCGAGAGAAATAAAAAAAATACGGGCAATTAGTTATACTTGTTACTTTGAAAAAATCATCTCAATAAATAATCGTTCTTAATTATATGGCCACAACTGTATGTATTTCATAATACGATACGACTTTTTGAAAGATAATTTCTGAATTTCATTCCCGGCGTGCTGAAACGACCAATCAAAAGTAATCGTCTGCTGCATGTGAAATTCAATTGACCAATGAGAATGCGTCATTCATGACTTTAATGAGGTGTTTTTTTTCCTTAAACGCATAATATGCACAAAATGCTTTAATTTTTTTAAGTATGAAAAACGCCACAGCTTTAAACTTTTTAAGCGCTGCAAAGTTAAGGTTTTTATTTTTTAATTATGTGGTTTTTGATACTGGCCACTAGACCGGTAAGGCGACCGGCGACGCGTCGTGACAGCGACTAAATCAAACATAGTTCGAGTTATGTGAGCGGCCGTAGCGGCCGCAACGGCCGCTCACATTAACTCTAACTATGTTTGATTAAGTTCCCGACCGACTGAAATGACGCAGAACACTAAAATCAGCTTTCCAGGGAAAAACATCACAATGAGTTTTAACAACTGCCCCCATGCAAACATTAACATAAACTTTAATTAAATATTTATTTTTATTATAAGAAACGTTTTTTATTTCCTCGCATTAGTCGTGAAAAGCACAATGTTTAGTCTCGGCCAAAAGTGCAATAGATGGACTCGTACTTTCGAGGGCCTCCGCTACGCGTCGGCCCTCAAACAAACTCGTCCATCTATTGCTTACTTTCCAGCCTCTACAACAATGTACTGTTACTTTTATAAAAGAAGTTCTGTTAATATATGTACTTCTTTTCTTTGTTTAGGCAGGAAACTTTTGGACCCCTCGTAGTAGTTGGGTGTAGTGGAGGACAATACAATGTGCAGAAGAAAAAAAGTAGAAAAGACGCAGAGATAAGTGTTTAGGTGTTCAGGCGTACCTCCTGGCAGGTGGCCTGCTGATCGCTGTGCCGTTCGCGACTGTGCTGCTGCAGAGCCGCCTCGTCCTTGAAGTTCTCGCCGCACAGCGCGCACGCGCTAACACACAGACACACAAACGTTTAAACTAAAACGGTCTGTAAAGTCGGTTTACGGACGATAGTTTAACGTGACGTCATAACAAAACCTTCAAAAAACAAAAATGTAACCAAGCGGTCACCCATCCAAGTACTGACCGCGCCCGACGTTGCTTAACCTCGGTGATCGGACGAGAACCGGTGTTTTGTCAATATCTTGAAAACGGTGCATCCTACAGCAAAATCAGTGAAATTTCCATTCCCCCCTGTACATTCTGGCCTTCACTGCTCTGTACGGGACATGTATGTACATGTACGTTACATTGCGTCATCCTTTTTCGTGCGTGCAGCCGACGTTCATCGATTTATTAAACAACAAAATTCATCGACGTCCAAATTTCTTCAGTGATACATATCTGTTAGAGTGAAAAAGCCGATCCAGTGCGAGTCGGACTCGCGCACCGAGGGTTCCGTACAAACTTGTATGTAAATAGTTCGTTAGTAAAAGTTTGATCGCAATTTTTTGTGATGGAACAACAAATCAACGATTTTCGTATTTTTTCCTTTACTTGTACTGTAAGACCTTCCTTCATGATACTATAGTGAACGGCCGCTAAGATGTAAGTCCTGACACATTGCACAACTATCAAATTTCTGAATAATTGACAATGTGACCCATAGGAATAAATGCTATACTTACTGTTCTGTCACACGCAACAAGTAAGTATAGCATTTATATTTTCATTACTTAAGCTCTAAAAGTCTGTTGCATTTAACTTGAAATCCGTGTTGTAAATTCGTTTTACATCTTTAGGGATGTAAGTAAATTTATAAATCGAATGGTGCTCCTTTGTATTCACGAACTGGTAAAGGAGATTGTAATGCGTAATACTTACCTCCAAACCTCCATGCTGGCATAATGCTGCTGGCCAGTGCTGGCTGATTGTGCCAAAGCCAAAGAGCGCGAGGGGATTAAAAAAAAACAAAAGACCTTGAGATTTGTGTTACAAATTGCGTATACATTTTTCTTTATTTCCTCGCATTTGTGATGAAAAGTAGATTGTTCAACTCGACCCTTGTTTATCAATCTACTATTGTATGGTTGACATTGTCAATATTCAGAAACATCATAGTTGTGCAATGTGTTAGAATTTACTTCATAGCGGCCGTTGACTATAGGTCTATGGGAAGTACTCTACAGGGTGTAAAATTTAGATCGGTCAGTAGAAAATCTGAAACTATAAGACATAGGTACGAAGATCTGTTCTTAAGAACCATGTTATTTTTTTTTTTTTTATGTTATAGAGGCCAGACAAACGAAATGTCAATGTAATGTGGCTTTACGCGATGCCAATGCGTTGTCAGCCCTAAGGAATAAGGAGAGGAAATAGGGGAGGGGGAGAGGTATTGGGCCCCCGGCGCTCTCACTGACCGTACGAAACGCAGCAGGAGTACTGCTGCTTCACGCCGGTGTTCTGTGAGAGGGTGGTACTGCCCCGGACGAGCGTGATGCAGCGGCTAGCTACAACATGGCACTACCACTACAAAACATTGATTTTAGTAACAAGATAAACTGCATTCATACATTTTAAAAAAACTTTTACTCAGCTCGGGAATCGAATCCGGACGTTTTGAAGAATAAAACTAACACTATTTCTAACTACGAAACATGATGTCTAAAATTAATAAAATGCATTGTTTTCATATCATTTCATTTATTTTAGTAGGTGTTCGATATGACTACCATTTTTTTTCAATTCAACATTCTCATAGTTTCAGACTTTTCCATACTGACCGATCTAAATGTTACAACCTGTATAGGTTTGGAAGCTTCGCTCTACTGAACGCGCCGTCACCTGGTCTGCGAGCAGGGCGCGAGCGCGAGCGCGGCGTGGCGAGCGAGCGCGAATTCGCTCGCGAACTGCACGCCGCACGCGTTGCAGCACGTCGCGCCGTCGCCTTGCTGCCAACGACATTCATTTATAAATAATATCATTATTATTACTGCTGCTGAGATGGGCAGCGTATGGGAAACTGCGTCAAGTCTTCACATCGCCAATTCCACAGAGTCTAAAGACTAAAGTCTTCAATCAGTGCGTCCTACCCGTCATGACATACGGTGCCGAAACATGGACACTCACTGTAGGGCTGGTCCACAAATTTAAAGTTGCTCAACGTGCTATGGAAAGGGCTATGCTCGGAGTTTCTCTGAAAGATCGAATTCGTAACGAAGTGATCCGACAGAGAACCAAAGTTATCGACATAGCCCACCGCATTAGCACGCTGAAGTGGCAATGGGCAGGCCATATAACCCGAAGAACCGATAACCGTTGGGGTAGACGAGTTCTTGAGTGGAGACCACGGATCGGCAAACGTAGCGTGGGACGTCCTCAGACTCGGTGGAGCGATGATCTTCGCAAGGCGGCTGGCAAGAGCTGGATGAGAGTGGCCGAGGATCGTGCTCCAGCAGTGGACGAACATAGGCTGATGATGATGATGATCATTATTATTTATTTGCATAAAACATGGACTTGACGAGATTTCATTTTTTTGAACACCTGAAAATTACTACAGGAATCGAAAGAGTTGGCCTCCTAAACACGGAAAAATATTTATTATAATTTATTTCAACAGATTTAAAAAATACAGGAAATTAAAAAATATATCTGAATTTACCCATACTACCACAGAATAGCGAGCGCTCAGCGAGCTATGGAGAGGGCCATGCTTGGAGTTTCTCTACGGGATCGAATCAGAAACGAGGAGATCCGTAGAAGAACCGGAGTAACCGACATAGCCAAACGGATTAGCTCGTTGAAATGGCAATGGGCAGGCCAGATAGCACGTAGAACAGATGGCCGTTGGGGGCCAAAAGTTCTGGAATGGAGACCACGGACTGGCAAGCGCAGCGTGGGACGTCCACCAACGAGATGGACGGACGATTTGGTGAAGGCCGCAGGTTCAGGGTGGATGCAAATCGCTTCCAATCGTAATGATTGGGCATCAATGAGGGAGGCCTATGTCCAGCAGTGGACGTCCTATGGCTGAAATGATGATGATGATGATGATGACCACAGAATAGATATATTCCTTACCTTGGCCTTTTTCACCAGAAAAAAGTACTGTAATAATTTTTAAATTTGATAACAACCTAAACGTCAGATTTACGTCATCACTTTTTTTAACACAAACTAGACAAAAGTAATCTATCTATTGTGTGGTAGTTTTGGAGTTATGCCCTTTTAGAATTTAGAATAAGCACATCTTGAAAAAATTGTTATAAATTAATTAATAATCCTAGTGAAAATTTAAAACTATCAGCGTCTTTCTCTTTCCAAACAGAATACAGAGAACGAATCAAATTATAGCCGTAGAAATATGAAATCTTGTCAATTATACGGTTACACACTTTTGTCACACTATTAGGTCTCCCCGCACGCGGTGATAGATGGGGAGTACTGTAGCGGTACCTGTCAGTGCGTCTTACTGAGCAGCGCGAGGCTAGAGCCCCGAGGAAGGTCTCCCCGCACGCGGTGATAGATGGGGAGTACTGTAGCGGTACCTGTCAGTGCGTCTTACTGAGCAGCGCGAGGCTAGAGCCCCGAGGAAGGTCTCCCCGCACGCGGTGATAGATGGGGAGTACTGTAGCGGTACCTGTCAGTGCGTCTTACTGAGCAGCGCGAGGCTAGAGCCCCGAGGAAGGTCTCCCCGCACGCGGTGATAGATGGGGAGTACTGTAGCGGTACCTGTCAGTGCGTCTTACTGAGCAGCGCGAGGCTAGAGCCCCGAGGAAGGTCTCCCCGCACGCGGTGATAGATGGGGAGTACTGTAGCGGTACCTGTCGGTGCGTCTTACTGAGCAGCGCGAGGCTAGAGCCCCGAGGAAGGTCTCCCCGCACACGGTGATAGATGGGGAGTACTGTAGCGGTACCTGTCAGTGCGTCTTACTGAGCAGCGCGAGGCTAGAGCCCCGAGGAAGGTCTCCCCGCACGCGGTGATAGATGGGGAGTACTGTAGCGGTACCTGTCAGTGCGTCTTACTGAGCAGCGCGAGGCTAGAGCCCCGAGGAAGGTCTCCCCGCACGCGGTGATAGATGGGGAGTACTGTAGCGGTACCTGTCAGTGCGTCTTACTGAGCAGCGCGAGGCTAGAGCCCCGAGGAAGGTCTCCCCGCACGCGGTGATAGATGGGGAGTACTGTAGCGGTACCTGTCAGTGCGTCTTACTGAGCAGCGCGAGTCTAGAGCCCCGAGGAAGGTCTCCCCGCACGCGGTGATAGATGGGGAGTACTGTAGCGGTACCTGTCAGTGCGTCTTACTGAGCAGCGCGAGTCTAGAGCCCCGAGGAAGGTCTCCCCGCACGCGGTGATAGATGGGGAGTACTGTAGCGGTACCTGTCAGTGCGTCTTACTGCGCAGCGCGAGGCTAGAGCCCCGAGGAAGGTCTCCCCGCACGCGGTGATAGATGGGGAGTACTGTAGCGGTACCTGTCAGTGCGTCTTACTGAGCAGCGCGAGTCTAGAGCCCCGAGGAAGGTCTCCCCGCACGCGGTGATAGATGGGGAGTACTGTAGCGGTACCTGTCAGTGCGTCTTACTGAGCAGCGCGAGGCTAGAGCCCCGAGGAAGGTCTCCCCGCACGCGGCGATAGATGGGGAGTACTGTAGCGGTACCTGTCAGTGCGTCTTACTGCGCAGCGCGAGGCTAGAGCCCCGAGGAAGGTCTCCCCGCACGCGGTGATAGATGGGGAGTACTGTAGCGGTACCTGTCAGTGCGTCTTACTGCGCAGCGCGAGGCTAGAGCCCCGAGGAAGGTCTCCCCGCACGCGGCGATAGATGGGGAGTACTGTAGCGGTACCTGTCGGTGCGTCTTACTGCGCAGCGCGAGGCTAGAGCCCCGAGGAAGGTCTCCCCGCACGCGGCGATAGATGGGGAGTACTGTAGCGGTACCTGTCAGTGCGTCTTATTGTGCAGCGCGAGTCTAGAGCCCCGAGGAAGGTCTCCCCGCACGCGGTGATAGATGGGGAGTACTGTAGCGGTACCTGTCAGTGCGTCTTATTGTGCAGCGCGAGTCTAGAGCCCCGAGGAAGGTCTCCCCGCACGCGGTGATAGATGGGGAGTACTGTAGCGGTACCTGTCGGTGCGTCTTCTTCTTGTGTAGGGCTAGCCCGAGCGCCCCGAGGAAGGTCTCTCCACACACGTCACACGACTTGTTCTGGTTGGGATGCTGGATGCGTACGTGCGTGCCGTATGTGGAACGCTTCCTGCATGAAGACAATAATTAAGGTTTTTGAAGTGAAACTTCTAATACGACTTCCAACAAGCGTTGCCTTAAATACGCAACGCAACGCAAGTTGACGTTTACGAGACGTTTGTTTTTGAAGTAAATCTTCTATAGGCACTTGAGAGCGGGTTGGGGGCGGGTTGAGAGCGGGTTGGGGGCGGGTTGAGAGCTGGTTGAGGGCGGGTTGAGAGCTGGTTAGGGGCGGGTTGAGAGCGGGTCGAGGGCGGGTTGAGGGCGGGTTGAGAGCGAGTTGGGGCGGGTTGAGAGTGAGTTGGGGGCGGGTTGAGAGCGATTTGGGGGCGGGTTGAGAGCGGGTTGGGGGCGGGTTGAGAGCGGGTCGAGGGCGGGTTGAGGGCAGGTTGAGAGCGAGTTGGGGCGGGTTGAGAGTGAGTTGGGGGCGGGTTGAGAGCGATTTGGGGGCGGGTTGAGAGCGGGTCGGGGGCGGGTTGAGAGCTGGTTGGGGGCGGGTTGAGAGCTAGTTGGGGCGAGTTGGGAGCGGATTGGGGGCGGGTTAGGAGCGGGTTGGTTTATTATTTATTAGCCTTCCTAGTAAACAGTTACTTCTGGGAATCGAATCGAAAGGCTGGTAAAGTTACCGGTGGGATAGTTACAGTCTACTCACTTGAACGAGTCGCCGCAGTACTGGCACTCGTACCGCAGCCCTTTGTGCTCCTTGGAATGCGTCATCGCGTGTGACCTGTAACGAAACGCTAAGGTGACAAGTGAAGCGGAGTCAACCAATCACATCAGTGAAAAGGTATCTGACACTTTTCATTTTAACCAATATTCCACGGTACGGCTCTCTTAAAAATTATTTAATTACAGGCCCACGAAGCGGAGCCAATGCCAATGCTCTGTGTGTCTTGTCTCTAGCTGTGAATCCACAGTCCAGGTATACGAAGCGGAGGCGATACTTCTCCACTCCGCACACAAAAGCACTCCAATATCAACAAACATGCGTGTCCCCTATGTCAAATGGTAAACCAGCAGTGCTGCCACACGAAGCGGAGGCAACTCCACTCCACTCTATCCCCACAAAAGCATCCATTATCAACAAACGTTTAACCTGTCTCTAGCAGTAAACCCGCAGTGCTGGCACAGGAAGCGGACGCGTTACAGCTCCGCTCCCCTTACTTACACAAAACCACTCCGATATCAACAAACATGCGTATACCCTATCTCAAATGGTAAACCAGCAATGCTGGCACACGAAGCGGAGGCATCTCCGCTCCGCTCTACCCCCACAAAAGCACGCATTATCAACAAACGTTTGACCTGTCTCTAGCGGTGAACCCGCAGTGCTGGCACACGAAGCGGAGGCGATGCGTCTCCGCATGCCGCCGCAGTATGGCCGGGATGCGGAAACGGCAGCGGCACAGGGAACACTCGTGGGGACCCACACTCTGCGAACAATATCCATCCATATACAGGGTGTCTCATTTAAATCGGTCAGTATGGGAAAGTCTGAAACTGTAAGACATACGAAGCTCTTCGATTTTAGTATCAAGGAAAACTGCGTTCATACATTTAAAAAAAACTTAATACATTATAAAAAACTTCATACATTTAAAATAAATTAAAGGATATGAAAACAATGCATTTTATTCATTTTAGACATCATGTTTCATAGTAACATTCACTGCTTATTAAGACCTACACAATCGATATCTAGAGATAGTGTTAGTTTTATTTTTCAAAACGTCCTGGTTCGATTCCCGAGCTAAGTACAAGTTTTTCTTAAATGTATGAATGCAGTTTTTCTTTTTATTAAAATCGTTGACATGGTTCCTAAGAACAGATCTCATCCCGTATTCCGTAGACTGTATTGTAATGCCGGCACCACACATCTGGCAAACACGAAAAAGAAAATTCCGAAAGTCGGAATTAATAATTTCAAATTACTGATTTTTTTATTCCGAATGTTTTAAAACCCCTAATTTAACTATTATGCCGATTTGTTCGTAAATCCGATTTGTGTAAAAAATGTCCCAAAACATCCAAATAATTTTCGATTCTTCCATTTCGTTACGGTCGTATAAAGTCTATGAAAAATGGTAACGGAACGGGAAAAGAACTTGGGACACTTATTTTCTCCTAGTAAAATCGAAAAAAAAGCCAGAAAAACAAAATAAAATAAAAAAACCGGCCAAGTGCGAGTCGGACTCGCGCACGAAGGGTTCCGTACAATTATCTATAAAAATCACGTTTGTTGTATGGGAGCCCCCCTTAAATATTTTTTTATTTTAATTTAATGATTTATTTTTAAAGTCAATATACAGTGGTGGTCATACAATTAAGAACGATTTGAAGTTTCCGATTTTTTTTTATCTAAATCATGTCATATGTCTAGTTGTGTTCCTTCTTAGAAGTAACAAATTATGTTATAAAATAGCCACATGGATAGAGCAAACGGGATTAAGAATAATAGTGTATAATTGCTAACATTTTTTTTTACAAATTTTATTTGTTCTCTATACTAATAAATTCAAATAGTAATGAAGCTGGACAAATAATTAAGAACGATTTATTAAACTGCTCGAGAGTTGTTTTATATGAAACTTAGATTAAATAAATCATATTAATGTGAAGTTGGTATAGAAAAAAAAAGCAATTTAATACATTTGAATTAAAATTAATAGTTAGTAGCATGTCCACGGCTTTTAATTACGGCTTTACACCGGCGAGGCATTGAATCTATCAATTTTTGACATTTCGCAAGAGAAATAGAGTTCCATTCTTCTAAGAAAACGTCGTACAGCTCTCTCAAATTGCCACACTGTCGATATGAAACCTTTTTCTTGACTTCGCACCAAAGATGCTCTATTGGGTTAAGATCTGGGCTGTTGGCTGGCCAATCTAAGACAGAAACTGATTGTGATGTGAGGAATTCCTTAACGGTGCGTGCAGTATGCTTTGGATCATTGTCGTGCTGGAATGTCCAAATAACCGGAAGCACGTCTTCGGCATATGGTAACATTGTTTCTTGCAGTATATTTTTGTATTGGAATTGATCCATGTTTCCTTCTATCAGCCTAACAGGTCCAACGCCATGTCCAGAAAAGCACCCCCAAATTTTCACATTTCCCCCGCCATGCTTTAATGTCACTTTTGTGTACTTTGGGTCGAATGCTTTATTCGGAGGGCGTCGTACATATCGTTTTCCATCAGAACATACCCTATTTATTTTTGTCTCGTCAGAAAAAAGAACGTTTTTCCACTGTCTGACTGTCCAGTTTTCATACCTTCTTGCAAATGCAAGTCGGGCTTGCCTATGACATCGTTTCAACATAGGCACCTTCCTTGCTATCCTTCCGTTCAACTTATTTTCTACCAAACGCCTTCGAATAGTGCGTGCAGAGATTGCTGAAGGGTTGTTTTCGCCAAAATATTCTTTTCTCAACTCATTAGACCCTTTAAAAGGATTTTGTTTTGCCAAACGAACGATATTTCGATCATCTCGACGAGATGACTTTCTTTGTCTAGGTCCACCTGGAACGTTTGAAGTAGTTTGATACGTGGAAAAATGCTTTACGGCATGGAAAACCATTGTTTTTGAACATTGCAGATAGTCGGCTATCTTTTTATACGACCAATTCTTCTCGCGAAGTTTTATTATTACTTCTCTTGTAGATTTATCACAACTTTTATTTTTCCCCATTGTTTTTATACGAAGTAATCACTTTTAAGACTTTAACAGCACGAAATGGCGCCAAAATTATACGAATAATAATCTACAACCACAGAGCCACACAGTGTTCTCTATTTAAATTTGAAAAAATAATAAACTATTCAGCGTTCTTAATTACGTGACCAGCCAGTAAGTACTAATACTAGGTTCAGATCGAATGTATAAAGTTTCTCTATTAATTTTTTAACCAACAATGTTGCATAAATGAATGTACCGGTAGTACGGAAAAGTTTTGCAATACCGAGAGAAATAAAAAAAATACGGGCAATTAGTTATACTTGTTACTTTGAAAAAATCATCTCAATAAATAATCGTTCTTAATTATATGGCCACCACTGTATAATTAAACATTCTGTAAATATTTCAAGCGTCTACCTGTTACCGTTATCAATATCGAGCAAAAACAATCAAAAAAAACACGTTTGTTGTATGGGAGCCCCCTTAAATATTTATTTAATTCCATTTTTAAGTATTTGTTGTTATAGCGGCAACCGAAATACATCATCTGTGAAAATTTCAACTCTCTAGCTATCACGGTTCCCGAGATACAGCCTGGTGACAGAGGGACCGGACTGGGGTTACCTCGTCATGGTGCTTGACGTGGTGATTCTTGAGGGTCGCCTCCGTGTAGAACCCTTTAAAGCAGAGGTCGCACTTGAAGAGCGAGTTCATGTAGTTGTCTCGCCCCTTCCTGGCCGCCATGTCTTCTATCTGGAATAACAATTGGGATGTCCCAATTTTTGACAACGTATAATAAATCGAAAACCATTTGGAGAAATAGGCTTTGTGAATCGTTTTCAGAAATCAGATTCCAAAAATATGATAAACTGAATTAAATAAAGAAAATTTAAGTAATGACCTTCATTTGACCCCTGCTGTGAATCGTCACATAGGCAGATATAAAGCAGGTCTACACTCTAAAGCAAATTGACAGTTTGAAATGTTGCTGTCCTGCTTATAATAGCAAAGAGTGACAAAGACAGAACTTTAATCACATGATGCGCACCTGGCTTTAAACAGTTGTCATTTATCATAAAGTCCGAAATGTATACAATACTCGCAATGTATTTTTACAAATTTAATTATTAAATTACTACGTTACAAGTAAATATAAAAGAATTTAAATATCAAATTTTAATAAAAAATATCTATTTACTATCACACCATTAAACAAACAGGAATAAGCTAAAAGAAGAGAAATAAATAAAACTATTTGTCATGGTTCATTTAGGACCCTAAGCCGTGCTTGTATTATTGACAGTGACAAGACAAATCAGTAGTGCCACAGATTATGTTATGTACGGCTTGAATTTTTGTAGGCAATGGAACGTGGCTCTCTCACTGTGACGTCATCCAACGTATTTCTTAAAAAAACTATAAAAAATTAAATACGTAACCAAATTCAAAATCGACGAAAATGGTATCTTAAAATATCCTATTCTTTCCAAAAAAAATATAAAAACTATAGGTTATTTTTTTTAGTGCATCCCAATTGCGTCTCAGGACCAAGGATGCTATAGACAGACTGGATTGGCAATCGCCATAGTACGGATCGGCCGCGGTTTTTGTAGTTCGATTATTAAATCTAGATGGCGTTGAAATATAGCCAGATGCTTTGAAGGCAAAACAATAAGACTACAGATGTTTCATATTACTACAAATGTATTATTTTTAATTTAATAATACATTTGCAGTGATATGAAATATCTCTGTAGTCTTATTGTTTTGCCTTCAAAGCCTCTGGCTATATTTCAACGCCATCTAGATTTAATAATCGAACTACAAAAACCGCGGCCGATCCGTACTATGGCGACTGCCAATCCAGTCTATATCATCCTTGGTCAGGACTCTGCCCCCACTATACCTTCTCCCCAAATAGTAGATTGCGACGGATCATTTTACCCGAGACGTTTATATCTAACGGCCTACTTACAGAATTAGTACATTGTGCATCAAGGGTCGTAAGTAGGGGATTACTAACGAGAGTCTATTTTAATGACTCGAGTTTGTAATCCCCTTACTGCCCGTGATACACACAATGATTTTCATCACATTGCGAGGAAAAAATCCGAAAATAAAATTATTTTGTCTCTAAACGACCAGATGGTCTAGTAGGTAGAGAACCTGTACGCTTAGTATAAGTTTTACTTCACCAAAATACTTCTCGATCGCGTTTACGTAAAAATTTCAATTCTATGGAAAACATGGACAGCGCCTCCGCGCGCGCGCGTCCATGTTTCCATGGAATTGAAATTTTTACGTAAACGCGATCGAGAAGTATTTTGGTGAAGTAAAACTTATACTAAGCGTACTGACTATGAAACTGAGGTCCCGGGTTCGATTCCCGTGTCGGGGCTGATATTTGTATGAAAAATACGAATGTTTGTTCTCCGGTCTCGGGTGTTTAATATGTATTTAAGTATGTATCTATCTATATAAGTATGTTTATCCGTTGCCTAGTACCCATAACACAAGCTTTGCTTAGCTTACTTTGGGACTTGGTCAATTGGTGTGAATTGTCCGTGATATTTATTATTATAAATAAATAAATAAATATAATATAATAATATTATTTATTTATTACTATGTACTAACGTGTAAAACGCAATAACTGGAATCAAACTATAATAAGATTAATAAGACTTATCATTAGAGTGCCATCAAGCGACCATAAAGTCGCCATAAAGTCGATTTGTAACTTCTTTCATTTTTTTTATACCGGGTGTCCCCATTCTGAGACTGTCCCTTGCAGTGATGATCAAGGAGCGGAATTTTTCATAGCAAAAATCAAACATCAAAGGGATTGAACATAAGTTTCATCGACTATTGTTAACGCATCGCAGCGCCGTCTAGCGGAGTGCACTATGCACTAACGGTCATTATAGTGAACGTAGGTCGATAAAACAGCAAGCACCGCCGCGCGACGCAACGGTGCTCCCTCCCCCCCCACCGGCAGCTTTATAAGCTCTTTTCAAATTTGTATCGAGTCATTCTCTTAGCTCTTCGCTTCCACTTGTAAACCATCGTAACATTTAAACACAATAAATTATAATAATATCAAGTTAAAATAAAACCAATCATTCTGCCCTGAGTTGAACCTAGACCTCAATATAGGCAGGCTAGAGAAAGGAGAAAGGAGGAAGAGATACCTAAGGCTGACTGCAGAGACCCACATGTAAGATCCTCAACAACTATCGATAAATATTTCAGCAAATAGTAGGTACTTTTAAAATAGCACTTTTTAAGTTAATTACAATTAAAATATAAAACCTTAAACGGAAATGCAACGAAACTAAAATATAACCTTCATTCAAAATAACAATAGAAATCTATTTCTGTATTAATCGCATTTTCTTCATCTTCTCTGTAGAAATAGAGAATTGTCATAATTTTTTCTACTCGTATATTGTCACCCTTTAAATTGGTCCTGTTATCATTGTAGATCCATTTATAGCTTGAGAAAGAGTGTTCTACCTCCGTTGATGTAAGTAAGGGATGTTTTTTATCCATTTGTTAATCGTTTTTCTTTTAGGATTAACCATTTTAATAACACGGGAATGACTTAGAAAAACTCAAGCGACATAAATGTCATATGTGAGGTTGACGCGATTTATTTTAAAATGGAGATGCAAGTCGCTTATCAAAGAGGTCAAATGTTACAAATTATGTTAAAAAGCGATAACAAGCGAAGAGTCGATTCGATAACATCGATAACTGGAATAGTCGATAAAACTTATGTTCAATCCCTTTGATGTTTGATTTTTGCTATGAGAAATTCCGCTCCTTGGTGATGATGATGATGGCTACCCGCCTGTCGGCGCCTGCGCACCTGCTGTTCGTGGTTCAGGATGACGACGTCGATGTTGTACTCCTTCTCGAACGCGGGGAAGTCCTCGTCGCGGATCTTCTCCGTTTTGCGGCGCTCCTTCTTCTCCGGCTTCACTTTCTTCACCTGCCAATGAAAAAATTAAATAAAGAAAATGCATTAGAGCTTTCTATTGCTGACTTTTTGCTGCTCTTCGTCTAAATGGTCCTCTCATCGGACATGTATTACAATACCGAAGTACGAAAGACCGAATGTATTAAAACATCGTATGGGTCAAAAGACCGGCACGATTTTTTTCTGAAACCGTTAACTTTTTAAGATTGTTATAAAACAAACCTAACCTAACCTAATGGGTTCTGTATGATGCCGTTTTAATAAATTCTGAAAAGTTTACGGTTTCAGAAAAAAATCGTGTCGGTCTTTTGATCCATTCGATGTTTTAATACATTCGGTCTTTCGTACTTCGGTATTGTAATACATACCCCTCACATATCACTCAAAGGGTCAACCTCCGAACATTGACGAATACAGCATAATTCACCTTCGGTACAACAGTGTATCATCTCGTAATAATGCACCATTTTAATTTAGACTTTACTTTATTCCCGGAAAGTCTAAATTAAAATGGTGTATTATTTCGAGATGATACACTGTTGTACCGTAGGTGCGATTATAGACTCGGCGGGTGGCGGGTCAGAACGACCAAGGCCTTACATTACAGCATTGCGGCGGGTGGACGCTACCGTTCAATATGCAAAAATTTAGCAAAGAGAAAGACGAACTTTTGATTGAGTTAGTGAAATGCAACAGTATTTTGTACGGTGCACAAGACAAAAAAAGCCACCAAAATATTGTACGCACCCTTCTTTTGTCTATACTAATATTATAAAGAGGAAAGATTTGATTGTTTGTTTGTATGTTTGTTTGTTTGCCTTGAATAGGCTCCGAAAAACTACAGGACGGATTTCAAAAATTCTACACTATCACTGAGTGACAAAGGCTACTTTTTAACGCGGGAAAAACACTTTTCCTACGGGAAAATTAATTTATCGCGGGCGAAGCTACCAAAATATTGTACGCACCCTCCTTTTGTCTAACTATAAACATATTGTTCTTCTTTTACAATGTATTACAAACATAAGCTTGTAAAGAAATGGTTTCCAATGTTGATGTTTATTTTCCTTGTAATCGAAGTGAAGAGCAGAGTGTCGAGCATTGGACCCATTTTCCCCTCGACGTGTCTGTCTGTCCTCGCCGTACCGGCTCAGGTAGTTTTGGGGACGTCTCGGGTGGCATGGCTTGTTTTGTGCTTTTGTTGTAGGTGTAATCTGCTTTTTATTGTCGGTATTAATGATGCTTAGCACTGTTTGTTTTGTTTTTCTTTTTTGTATAATTATTTTGAATTAGTAAGTAATATTTTGTTCTCGATCCTCTTGGTTGTGGCAGAATATCAGTGTTTTGCTCCTATGAGCAATGTTGACCACTGAGCCATGGCCCTTTTGCACTACTGCAGCGCATACAGACAATATATAATGTTTTACTTTTAAGTTTGTACTGACTTTTGTATTTTTGTTAATCTTGATTGTGTGTGCTTGCAGTACCAAATAAACGTCTTTATCTATCTATCTATCTATCTATCTATCAAACTAAGTTACAATAGTGTGTTATTCTATGTACAATCAACAACATTATCCACAGAATACTATGAAACTATAACGGTTGTCGACATTAGAGTGCCGTACTACACTTAGCTCAAGTTACTTAAGTCCGTACACATTACATTACATAGTCTGTTAACCTAAAGAAAATTTCAAACTGAAATACACAAGAATTAGCTATATGTAACAATTATGGTTCATTTTATATATAGAAAAGATTCCGAGAAATCAATGATACATTTTAGATGTAAATGTTTATAAGGACTCTAGAATTAACTTTTTCATCACACTTGCTCGTCAATGGTGTTACTCCATGCCTGTATACTAAATGACAATGGCCTAAATTGTTCTTAAGGGAGTTATGGATTTACGTACAGTTTTTCTACCCAAGGGAGTTCTAACTTTAGTTTTAAAATTTGCAAACAAGTCATTTCAGACTAAGGAGGTTTCAAGTCAGCCAACGTTTTATTTATTATCTTTAAAACTTAGCTATAACCCAAATTTTACAACACAAAACTTATCTACGCTTCATGAAAATTCGTTATATTTATATTTTAAATTTATATCAAATAGTTTTGCAATAAATTTAGTAAAAATATATTTTTAAACATGTTGGCAGAATCTGGCCGTATGACTTTCGAATTCTAAACTAAACACAGTTTACATTATCTATGGTAGATGACTCGAGAAAAGTGACAATCTGTATTGGCGGGTAGCCACTATTTTATTGAATTTAAGTGTTTAGAGACAAAATAATTTTATTTTTGGATTTTTTTTCTCGCAATGTGATGAAAATCATTGTGTGTATCACGGGCAGTAAGGGGATTACAAACTCGAGTCATTAAAAGCCTTCCGCCTTCGGCGTCGGGCTTTTCATAGACTCTCGTTAGAAATCCCCTACTTACGGCCCTAGATGCACAATGTACTATTTATATCTAGCGGTGGGCAGGTGGAATATGTCAATATGGGTATAATGTTGGTTGTATAATGTTAGTTTTTCTTTTGTTTTAGCTTCAACATTATTAATAAATCCTCATCCTCTTCCTCCTGAAGCAATAAATGTGCTACTGTTCTTTCCATTTCGCGTACACACGTCTCTTCGCAAACACAAAAGCTCGGAAACTGCCGCGGTTACGTTTTATAACGACCAAACAACCGCCGCCCGCGGCGTCCAGCGTCTACCGCCGTCCGCTGCGCGCCGCGGGCGGCGTCAGAACGACCAAGGCCTTATAGGTAACGCCACCAGAGTTGAGGCCACGCACACAACCACATCTCTTGTAATGACAGCGGGATTTTGTCGTTAAACGTCAACACAACGTCAAAATCCCGCTGTCATTACATGAGATGTGGTTGTGTGCATGGCCTCAACTCTGGTGGCGTTACCTCTACTTTCCGGCCTAATAATGTACTATGTAGTGCACAACCACCCAAACTGCGTAATACGGGCTACAGACAGTGGCGTGCCTAGGGTAGGGTATCAAGCTATGGCAAGCCGAGAGATATGTTTTATTATTTTTTTATAATTTAATGTAGGTAAATCCATCTTGTTGCCGCTTTACTCTTCAGTTTGGACAAGCTTACCAAAGCACACTTCATTCTATTTTTTTATTTAAGTTCACTCATTATATTGTGCCGTTTTTTGCCCAAATAAACATTAATCATTAAACATTCTATTACTAGACAGCATTTTACAGACTTATTCTCACACGCACCGCACTGTACACCGCACTAAAACAAGAATACCTATTTATTTTGTAATTGCATCAAATCACGCATTTTACAACGCCTTGGTATGGCCCACGATTCGATATAAACAATCGTGAAGTTATTCATCTCGCCCGCGCACTCGCGTTCCAAACCAAACGCAACAAACTTCACACCGTAAGCCAGATTCAAAATTGCAAAGAAAGTGCTTTATATGCAGCTATACATTGATATTTGCAACACTAACGTTTTCCTAAGTATGAAGAGAGCGCTTGGAAGCCCCGTAAAAGCCCACAAGAGTGAGCCAGATGTCATGCTATTTATAACGTCGCTACTATCGCCTATCGCCGCGTCGGCCGCCGTACAGCGCCGCTGGGCCGCGCAGCGGATTTGTTATGCAATTCTTGGTATTTACGTAAAATAAAGCGCGTTATTATGAAAGTGATTTTATTAGAACTTTTTTCGTTTGGACGAGGTTTGGCTTTTATTTTTAATCTTGATTTGAGATTTAAAAGCAAGCCCGGCTTTTGGGCTTCTATGAAGGATCGCCACTGGTAAGAAAAACCTTAAAAAAGTCGTAAAAATACTGGTTGTTGTTTCAAAACGGGCAGACCTTAGTTTTCCTGAGCACCTTCTTCTTCCGCTTGGGCGGGGGCGGCGGCTGTGCCCGCAGTTGGCTCAGCGCCACGTCGTCGGCGGAGTCGTCCTCGTACTTCAGGCTCATGCGGTCGCTGTCCGCGCCGTCTAGATGAAACACTCATCAAATAAGAACAAGGAGAAAATAAAGAAGGAAGGAAAAGAGGAATTTTGGATTCCGTTTACTTTTCATCACAAACTCTAAATCTCTCACACACACACACACAGACAGGTGAACACATGCTGCATGTCAATGAATAGTGTTCAATTCTAGCTGTGTTAATTACTCGATAGATGGCAGCACAGGTAAAATTAAATCGCACAAGTGTTTGTTTCTCTCAATGTCTATATAAGATCTAGTTGATGTTGTTTTGACCTCTTCTTCTATCACTCGCAAGTAATAATATTAAAAACGTATAGAAAAGTATATCGTCTTCTCTTTCATCCATCCCAAGAGTGAAACGGCCGAACATTATGGTCCAATCGAACCGGGTAATTAATAGTGTTGTGTAGTCGCACGGTCGACTCGGTAGTAGTGTAAAGGTAAACACAGTGTGCGTGGTGTCTAGCGGGTCGTACAAACAATAAGCGGTGAGCGAGCACAGTGTCATTAGCAGGAAAACTGTAAGTACGTTATTATTGTAAACACGGTAGTTCTTATAAAAAGTTAAAAGTGACTGATATTAGAATTGTTCGAACTAGGAATAATTATAATGTGAACTTAGTATTCCGACAGTGAAAAAATCCGTTTATAACGTACTTATTGCAATGGTTGTGCTTTTAGAACAGTGAACTTTTATCGAGTAGTTAATAAGTGCTCGCTCATTTGGGACTCTGGTTATAATTAATAGACAATAATACGAGTGAAGTAAACATTTCTACTATTCAATAATCGGCGTAAAGAGAACTTTTAGTTACGTTCAAATTGATTAATTTTGAACTTAATTCAAGTGCGTGCTTATATACCGTGGAAAATGGAGGCTAGCAGCTATATTAAACTGCAAATTGACATTCAAGATAAAATATATAAGGCACAAATTAATTTCAAGAAGACGCCTAAACAGCGAATAACGGTTACTTATTTGGAAACGAGGTTGGAACTTTTAGATGACTATTGGAAACAGTTTGAGGAAAATCATCGAAATATTTTAATTGATTCGGATAAAGTAACCGATAGCTATTTGGAAGGGGATGTTTACAACACCGTAGAAGAAAAATACGTCGAGTATAAATGCGAATTAAAGGAAGCGTTGGCTAAAATCAACCCAGTGAAAATCCAATTGGCGACCGGCTTGCAAAGTTGCTACAGCAGTAACGAATCCAGTGCGGTCAAATTACCTAAAATAATTTTGCCAATATTTACGGGCAAATATATGGAATGGCCCACATTTAATGATTTATTCGAATCACTGATACATAATAATTCATCTTTAGCAGCAGTGCAGAAATTACATTATCTTAAAAGCCATTTATCAGGCGAAGCAGAACAGTTACTGAGGCATATACCAATTACGGATGCGAACTATGAACAGTGCTGGCTGCAGCTGAAGAAGAGGTACAACAATACGCGGTATATCGCGTCCTGTATCCTCAGCAGGTTAGTGGGACAAAGGGCATTGACCACAGAATCAGCAAACGGAGTTAAACAACTGTTGGACACAACGAGCGAATGTTTAAGTGCTCTTAAAAGTATGAACATAGACGTTTCAACATGGGACATTCTTGTTATCCATCTGGTTGCCCAGAAGCTAGATCATGAATCCAGGAAACAATGGGAGCAGAGAATTAGTGACTATTCTGATCAGTTACCGAAATACAGTGAGTTTTCTGCATTTTTAGAATCCAGATTTCGGTCGTTAGAATTTTTAGATCCGAAGGAAAAAAGAGAAGCCAGAGCCCGAGAAAATGTAGAACGACCAAAGGTGTTTCACGTCACTAAATCTGTATCCTGTCCATTTTGCTCAGAGGCTCATTTGTTATACCAGTGCAAAGGTTTTAGTCACGAAAGTGTTCAAAGTCGACGAGAATTCATAGAAAGGAAGAAACTTTGTTTTAATTGCTTTGGAGCCAACCATTCTGCAATACAATGCAAACGACAGACATCATGTAGAAGATGCGGCCGACGCCATCACTCCTTGCTGCACCCAGACGGCAATCATCCAGCCCAGGCACAGCCTAAGCAGGCTGAAATCGAGCGACGAGCGAATAACCACGAGCAGGGAGAAGCGGGATCTAGTCGTATAGTTAATCATTTTTCAAAGGGATCAGTAATGTCAACTGGTCAAGTAATGTTAGCCACTGCTTTAGTTAAGGTAGAAAGTAAGAATAACTGTCATACGTTTAGAGCATTGCTGGACCAGGGTTCTCAGGCCTCATTTATTACGGAGCACGCAGTTCAGTTACTGCAGCTTCACAAACTACCAGTTAGAGGTATTGTATCGGGTTTAGGAGGAGATAAAAGCTCGTTGTCGGTAAAGTATATGGTTCGATTTAAATTACAGTCCATTTGTAGCTCTTTTAGTTGCTGTATCCAAGCTTATATATTGAATCGACTCACATCCACTCTTCCTTCACAGCGAATTGACATAGAGGACTGGCCCGAGTTGACAAAGTTGACCTTGGCGGATCCAGAGTATGGTACGCCGAGTAACGTGGACATGTTGCTGGGCGCTGAGGTTTATGGGCAGATCTTATCAGACGGTATTGTGCGAAGTCCACTGGGTACACTGACGGCCCAGAATACCGTACTTGGTTGGATTCTCTCTGGAAGAGTTCAAGTAAGTAACCACTGCGATAACATTATTAGCACCCATATTCTGGACAGTTCCGTAAACGATTTGCTCCGCCAATTTTGGGAATTAGAAACTGATCGTCCTTGTACCTTGTTATCCAAAGAAGACCAAGCTTGCGAGAGTCATTATGAATCCACTACAACTAGGGACAGCACAGGTCGCTATATTGTTAGTCTACCATTTCGAGACGAAGACCCACTGTGTCAATATGGTGATTCTCGAAAGGTTGCTTTGAGAAGATTTAATTTATTAGAGAAAAAACTAGATAAAAATCCACTTCTAAAGCAAGAGTATAGTAAAGTCATGAACGAATATTTGTCCATGCACCACATGGAAGTTATTGAAGACGAGCAGGAGGCAAGTAAACCTGGTTGTGTTTATATGCCTCATCACGCGGTTGTTCGTGAGGATAAGAGAACAACGAAGGTTCGAGTCGTCTTCGACGCTTCGTGTAAAGGGGTAAATGGTAGATCACTTAACGATGATCTGTTAGTAGGTCCCCGGCTACAACCCGAGCTCCGTCATATCATAATGCGATGGCGTGTTCATCCGATTTGTTTTGTAGCCGACATCATTAAAATGTACCGGCAGGTAAAAGTAGTAGAAAAAGACACGGACTTTCAACGTTTATTGTGGAGAGAGAGTCCGAACGAAGAGGTAAAGGATTATAGGATGTTGCGTGTAACCTTTGGGGTATCTTCTGCTCCCTATCTTGCAGTCAAAAGTTTGCAGCAAGTTGCGAGAGATGACGGTAACCAATATCCATTGGCTGCAGAGAGGGTGCTGAAAGATTTCTATATGGATGATTATATGAGTGGATGCGAAACAGAAGATGATGCCATAAAGATTTATACCGAAACAGTTGGGTTGTTAGGCAAAGCAGGATTTGAACTGCAAAAGTGGGCTAGCAACAGTAAAAAATTAATGAATGAAATTTACCAAAGTCCTGCAGGTAACGGTAGTAAATTAATTAAAGTCGACGACGTCATTAAAATTTTAGGTCTAGCTTGGAATATGCATACTGATTCCTTTCAGTATACTGTTAACTTGCCTTCAGAGATGGGTCGCGTCACCAAGAGGACAATCCTATCCGACATTTCCCGCCTTTTTGATCCACTCGGTTGGATTGCTCCTGTGATCATTCTGGCAAAAATATTTATGCAAAAGCTTTGGCTTTCAGGACTTTCTTGGGATGAAGAAGTCACCCCCGCTCTTCTTAACGAGTGGAATACGTTCAGGCAAGAATTGACAACACTCAACGAGTTCGTCATGCCTAGATGGATTGGCGTGAGCGGTGACGTCAGTGGTATGGAACTGCATGGATTCAGCGACGCCTCCAACGACGCTTTCTCAGCCGTTGTTTATCTACGAGTGGTAGACAATGAAGGTAACATTATTGTTAATTTATTAACTGCGAGGACCAAAGTAGCCCCCATTAAGCAAATCTCTATACCTCGTTTGGAGCTTTGTGGCGCTGTACTTTTGGCAAAACTGCTGGCAGAGCTCTCTGACGTTCTGTCTATACCAAAGGCGTGTTGTCGAGCATGGACAGATTCCACCATCGTCTTGGCCTGGCTCAGGGGTCAGCCGAACAGATGGACTACCTTTGTCGCCAATCGTGTTGCAGAAATACTGTCAATACTCAACCACGATCAGTGGTCACACGTGGAATCAAGTCAGAATCCAGCCGATTGTGCGTCACGGGGCCTAAAACCACAAGATTTTATTCAATTTGAGCTGTGGGCCCAGGGTCCCAGTTGGCTACGCCAATCAAACTATAACTGTCCAAATGTTGAGTTATTATCCACGGATGTAGAAGCTAAACAAATTAAGGTTCATTTATCAACAGCTGCATCCTCCTCTGGAGATTCAGAAGAGTTCAACATTTGGACAAAATTTTCGTCGTTAGGGAAAACAATAAGAGTTGTCGCCTATTGCTTCCGATTCGTTAGAAAGATAAGGCACGAAGACTTGCCTTCTTATCTAACTACTAAAGAATTAGATAATGCCTTAAAAGTAGGTATAAGAGCTTGTCAATTGTCAGCGTTTCCGCTTGAGTTAGATCAGCTGACGAAGTCCAAACCGCTGCTTCGCAATAGTAGACTACTGTCCTTGTGCCCTATATTGGACGATGATGGAATTATGCGGTCTCGTGGACGAATTCAGCAAAGCAGCTTAGGATACAATATAAAGCATCCTATTATATTGCCTAGTGATCATAATCTGTCCAAGTTAGTAGTAATTGACGCTCATGTCAAGACTCTTCACGGTGGTCCTCAATTAATGTTAAATTACATAAGATCCAAATATTGGATTGTGCATATCCAAGGGTTAATAAGGCAGATTTTAAAGAAGTGTGTTAAATGTGTACAATACAGTTTAACTAAAACCAACCCTTTTATGGCGGACTTACCAAGTTTCAGAGTGACAGTAGCTCGACCGTTTTACCGCAGTGGCGTCGACTACGCTGGTCCTATTAATATTAGAATATCCAAGGGCAGAGGTTGCAAAACTTACAAGGGCTATATCGCACTTTTTGTTTGTATGGTGACGCGTTGCATCCATCTAGAAGCTGTAAGTTCTTTGACTACTGAAGGATTCTTGGCAGCATTTCGACGGTTTGTGGCTCGACGTGGTCATTGCAGCGAAATCTGGAGCGATAATGGGACCAATTTCGTCGGCGCCGCTAGGGAATTGCAGGTTCTTTTCAGGAAAGGTGAATCCTGTGTTATGAATGAGGTGGCGGCGGCACTGGCAAATGCTAGCACGGAATGGCACTTTATAGCACCACGAGCGGCTAATTTTGGTGGTATTTGGGAATCCGGCGTGAAATCTACGAAGTACCACCTGAAACGTGTCCTGGATGGCACCACACTGACATTTGAAGAGTTGTCCACAGTCTTGGTGCAAATTGAGGCTTGTCTCAATTCGCGACCGATGTATCGAATGCCATCAACAGAAACCAACGCAGTTCCTCTCACACCCGGTCACTTCCTCATTGGTGAGCCCCTGGTAACTCCCCCTGATGGCAGTTACGAAAATTGCGTTATCAGTCCGTTACACAGATGGCAGTTGACCCAGAAACTGATGCAACAGTTCTGGCGCAAATGGTCTCGGGAGTATTTGACGACGCTCTATCAGAGGTACAAATGGACTAAAATCACCCCCGAGCCAAAGGTAGGTGACGTAGTACTAGTCAAGGAGGATGATCTCCCACCCTCCAAATGGTTGTTTGGGTTAATAGAGGAAAAGCACCCTGGTCCAGATAATATAACTAGAGTAGTTACTTTAAGGTGTAAGAATACGAAGCTTGTAAGACCTGTCTCAAAATTATGTATACTACCAGTAGCGAATTAAATGAACAGGCAAGCTATGTAAATATATTTAATTTAATTGTGTATGTTATTATGTTAAAATAAGGAAGTATACATTTTCATATACTTAAGTATACGGGGGAACTCACATAACTTCTTTCTCATAAACTCGTAGTACTTTTAGTCATTAGTTCAAACAGCAGGCAATTGTAAAGATGCTTAGTAAAGATGTTAATATGTTTCCTCTTTCTTTATTGTCATTATACTATAGTTTAGATACAATAATGTTATCTGTAAATAATTAAGTAGACTTGTGTCTCGAACTATTTCTAAGTTATTGTTATTAAGTAGGGTTCTTCTATTAGCTGCCTATAGTTAACTAGTTTTATTATTATTATTATTAATCTGCAAATAATTTCTACAATCCGACAATATCTTGTCATGGTGGGCGGCTTAAGGAACATACTGTCCTTGGTGGGCGGAATGTTCAATTCTAGCTGTGTTAATTACTCGATAGATGGCAGCACAGGTAAAATTAAATCGCACAAGTGTTTGTTTCTCTCAATGTCTATATAAGATCTAGTTGATGTTGTTTTGACCTCTTCTTCTATCACTCGCAAGTAATAATATTAAAAACGTATAGAAAAGTATATCGTCTTCTCTTTCATCCATCCCAAGAGTGAAACGGCCGAACAAATAGGTTAATTTGGAACAATAAGTCAAGTAATTTAATTTTATTACTTTATTTCGCTTAACACTAATGTAAATCTTGTTTAGCAGGCTGCCAAGCCTAGTCTGGAGTCTGATGGACACTACCCTTATGTAAAAAGTGTTTTTTCTCAAACATGCTATGAAATATTGACGTTATGTTCCTTATAATGCGCCACGAAGTGTCACAATGCAGGCGCGGCGTGGTGTGCGGCTAGACGAGAGGTCAATAATGGAATTTCATACAACATTGCTGGCCAAGGCCAGCAAAGTGATCGTCTGTTGTTTCATACCATGACGATTATAGGTCTTTGGCATCATAGCATTTAGCCATTAAAAAAAAACTAAGCAATATTTGCGTTATGGTTCATTAAGACATTCTGCCACTACGCTTATTTAAGGTAAGGTAAGATGATGATGTTGATGGTGGTGATGGTGTTGATGATGACGGTGATGATGATGCTGATGGTGGTGATGATGATGATGATGATGATGGTGATGATGAGATGATGATGATGATGTTGATGATGATGATGATGGTGATGATGAGATGGTGATGATGAGATGATGATGATGATGTTGATGGTGATGATGGTGATGATGATGATGGTGGTGATGATGATGGTGATGATGATGATGGTGGTTATGATGATGGTGATGATGAGATGATGATGATGATGTTGATGATGATGATGATGGTGATGATGATGGTGATGATGAGATGATGATGTTGATGATGATGGTGATGATGATGATAGTTATGATGATGATGGTGGTGATGGTGATGATGACGACGACGACGACGATGACGATGATGGTGGTGATGATGATGATGATGATGATGATGCATGTTTGAGGAAAACTCTATACAAGCCTTGGCCACGAACAGGGATTGCCGGCCTCGTATCTCTAGATGGCCTCGTTAACACTCGGCCATCTATAACTACTCGGCCGGCAATCCCCTATTTCGCGGCCGCTGCAGTAATGTACTATATAATGCGCCACGAAGTGTCACGATGCAGGCGCGGCGTGGTGCGCGGCTAGACGAGAGGTCAATAATGGAATTTCATACAACATTGCTGGCCAAGGCCAGCAAAGTGATCGTCTATTGTTTCATACCATGACGTTTATAGGTCTATGGCATCATAGCATTTAGCCATTAAAAAAAACTATAAGCAATATTTGCGTTTTAGTTCATTAAGACATTCTGCCACTACGCTTATTTGAGGTAAGGTAAGATGATGAGATGATGATGATGATGGTGATGATGATAGTGATGATAATGGTGATGATGATGATGATGATGATGTTGATGATGATGATGGTGGTGATGGTGATGGTGATGATGATGATGGTGATGATGACGACGACGATGACGATGATGAGGGTGATGATGATGATGATGCATGTTTGAGAAAAACTCTATACAAGCCTTGGCCACGAACAGGGATTGCCGGCCTCGTATCTCTAGATGGCCTCGTTAACACTCTGCCATCTATAACTACTCGGCCGGCCGCTGCAGTAATGTACTATTGTAAAACCAATTATTAATATTATTATCTTCATTGCATGCCTACTCTTATTTCTGATGTCCTCTCAATCGTTCTAAGGGTATCTGGAAGATATCCCTTCAAAGGATAAGTTCGCCTTTGTACATCTGTTTCTCTTGTTAACTGTTAATTTGGATATCAATATCACGATATCCGTCAGTTACGTCTTTGGTCAGATGCAGTTTGAGTCGTCAGTTTAGCTGATCGTCAGATCATTTTCATTTATTCAACACACTTTTTTAAAGTGCCCCTATTCTCTAAGGCCCACTTGCACGGAAATTTTGAGATAATAAAATAACCCGGAGTTTACTGCCTCGGGGTTAATATGTTATTTCTTTAACCCGACTTTGTCTTGCACGGAACGAAATTAGCCCAGGGTTTTCTAACCCGTCCATTTTATTTGTCAAAAGCAAATTCATTCACTCAAAAATCGAATCCGACCAAATACAATACCACGAATGACGAACGACATTGTATCCTTCTCTCTCTCACATAACAAGAACTTGCATAAGTCTTGTTCTTTCTGCCAGATTTGAAGTGTCATTGCGTTCGGTGGTTTATGTTCAATGAAGACTATTATTTTACCTGTCAAATAATCAGTCGTAACAACAACAATCAATTTACTAGTTCGTCTTTATAAAAAGTTTATCGTTATAAAGTGGACAATAATCATTTACGTGCCCCTAACAAACAGAGATTGTTTGTTGCTTTGTGATACAATAACCAAGAATCAAACATAAACAAGTTATCAAGACCAAGAAAACCGATGGCGCTAACCTCCCATACAGCACTGCGTAAAGCGTGAAATTACAAAACTTTTCTACTTGGGTTGTAGGCCCTGGAAGAGCGAGTCTGCGGGCGGTTGCCCTGCTGCAGACTCCACCCCTCCTAAAGGCCGTCGCTTACTATATTCTATTAAATAATACTCGTATCTACATATGTATTAAAGGTGTGTGTTAAATACAAAGTTTACCAATTCTGAGTAGAGTGTATTAATTTTCGATGTACCTAATTCTTTATTTCTCTGTAGATTAAATCTAAACTATATCATGGCATTGAAAATAAATTCAACAAATTTTTTTCGAGGTTATTTTTCCTAAAACTTCACAAGTTTGACATTTCTCGCTCCGAGTTAACAGTTTAACCCTCCAACTTCGGCGGGTTAAAAAATTATCTTTTTAACCCAGAGGTAAGCCTAACTCTTGGCAGTGCAAGACAAATTAGTTATTTAACCCTGGTTAAGCAGTTACCCCGGGGTTATACATATAGCTTAACTCTGGAGTCTGGATCGTGCAAGTGGGCCTAAGTAAAATACCTGAGTAGTGTCCCGCCAAGTCCTCCTGTTTGAGCGGCGCGGGGGACGCGGGGGACGCGGGGGGCTCCGGCGGCGGCTCGGGCTCCCGCTTGAGCTCGTGCCAGCAGCGCAGCGCCGGCGCAGCCTCCGCAGTCGCCAGCGGGAGCGTCAGCCGGAGCGCCGCGCGGTCGAGGGTGCGGACGAACTCGGTCGTTATCTGGTGACGATACGTTTATTTGCTCGTTTAATTTAACATTTTCAACGCTCTGTCAAATACAACAGCTCTCACTCATACGCCATGACATCGGAATGTCACACGCGAAGTTGAACCCTACAGAAATGCATGTAGGTAGATATCGCTCTGCACGCCATGACTGATATATTAGTCGTTGGCGTATAACCTGCGGTGCTGATAGTGTCGTTGGCGACGAAAAGGTTAATACTAAGCATCGTGTACCTATTGCAAGAACTAACCATAACAGAAATGCCAGTATTCCTGCTGCTGTAGCTGCGTTTCCACCAGAGAAGTGCGAGGTAGCTGAGCGGTGCGAGGCTGTGTAACGAGGATGTGTAACGGTGTGAATGTTTCCACCAAAGATGTGCGAGGTAGCTGAGCGGTGCGAGGATGTGTGTGCGCAATAACTGCAATAAGAAGTGTAGGGAAGCCAGGCGCCGCTATATCCATGAGTCGATAGAAAACTGTCCCCCCACAAAATTGTGGAATTTCTTCAAGTCCTTGGGGTTAGGCAAATCCAAACCTAAAGCTTCTGGTTCTACCAATCTCAATGCCCTCAACTCTCACTTTAGTGCTTCACCAGTAATTTTGGACTCTTACATTAAGCAGCTCACTCTGTCTAGGCTCGCCAATGCCCCTCAATTGGACTTCTCCCTCTTTGATATCGGCAGTATCTCTCCTAAAGAAACGCTTGAGCTACTGAGGTCTATTAAGACCAAGGCCGTAGGTGAGGATGGCCTGAGCGTAGATATGCTTTTACCCGTGGCGGAGTTTATTGCCCCTATTGTCTCCCATATCATAAATTATTCCTTCTCTTCTGGTAATTTCCCCACGTCGTGGAAATTAGCAAATGTTATTCCACTCCCTAAATCCTCCAACCCATCATCTTTTTCAGAATTTCGTCCCATCTCCATTCTTCCGATCCTTTCTAAAGTTGCAGAGCACTTCGTGTGTCGGCGGTTATCTCAACATCTTAATTCCCACAACCTTCTAAATCCTTTTCAATCAGGCTTCCGCCCCGGCCACAGCACCGTCACTGCTCTAGTCAAGGTCACCGATGACATTCGTCTTAATATTGAGCACAGGAAACTCACAGTTCTTGTTCTTCTTGACTTCAGTAGCGCTTTTAATACTGTGGATTTTGATATTTTACTTGGTATTCTTAAAACCTTGAATATCACCAACCCGGCTTTGTCCTGGTTTCAGTCCTATCTCACGGGAAGGCGCCAGAGGGTGTAATTGGATGATGCTTATTCTGAGTGGAGCAATCTCACGTCTGGTGTCCCCCAGGGGGCAGTGCTTTCTCCTCTCCTCTTCTCGATTTTCATAAATGGTATAACGGCGTCACTGCATTCTTCTTACCATCTTTATGCTGATGACCTTCAGATTTATGCTGCGGCAGATTTTGATGATTTCCCTGACTTGATCAACCACGTCAACATTGATCTCGAGGCCATACGGGTTTGGGCGGATGAGTTTGGTTTGAGGGTGAACGCCAAGAAGTCGCAGGCGATTGTAATTGGAAGTCCTCACTTTATCTCAAGGCTGTCTGACCAGGTGTTGCCCGTATTGATATTTGACGGTACCTCTATCCCTTTCTCACCCACGGTCAAAAATTTGGGTGTCATCATGGATCAGACGCTTTCCTGGTCGGCTCATGTCTCGGAAGTCAGCCGCAAACTCTTTGCTTCGGTACATTCTCTCAGACGCCTGCAAAGTTTCCTCCCTCTTCATACCAAGATTACTTTGGCTCAATCCCTTCTTCTCCCTCTCCTCGACTACGGTGATATTGCCTATCTCGATCTCTCTGAACAACTCAACTCAACAAACGTTTGCATACGCTTTATATTCGGTCTCCGAAAATACGACCACGTGTCCTGTTTTCGCGCTCAGCTGAAGTGGCTCCCAATTCGTCTGCGCCGTAATGTTCACATCCTGTCGTTGCTTTTTAATGTCCTTTTTAAACCACAGTCCCCTTCCAACCTTTTCGAAAGATTTAATTACTTGGCTGCTGGTTCTGGGAACCGGTTGCGGTCAAGTAGTAATCTTTTGTTAGCTTTTCCTGTAACTAAGTCCAAATCCTATTCCAAATCCTTCTCCGTGCTCGCTGTTAGTCTGTGGAATCGGTTGCCGAGTGAAATCAGGCGGTCGCAGTCGGTAGCTATCTTCCAGAGTCGCTTAAGGGCGTACTGGCTTGACAGTTCCTCTTAAATAGAGACAACCTCTATTGTGTTCTCTGTTTAGTGTATATGCGTATATTAATGTATGTAGTTTTTATGTAGGTAGTCTATTTGTGTTGATATGATATGTATTAGTCTATTGTATTCATTAAGTATATAATATATTAGTGTGTAGTTGCGTGTATTCTTTGTATGTATGTGTATTGTTTATGTTAAGTATATTGGTTTGGGTTTACTTTTGATTTCGACTCTTTTTTTTATTACTCAGCATTGTATGCCTACTCTTGTCTCTGATGTCTTGTCAATCGGTCAAAGGTTAACTGGAAGAGATCCCTTTATGGGATAAGTTCGCCTTTGTACATCTGTTTTTCTTGTTAACTGTTATTTTTCATGTTTTACGTACAATAAAGAGTTTTACATACATACATACATGTGTAACGAGGACGTGTAACGGTGTGAATGTTTCCACCAAAGATGTGCGAGGTAGCTGAGCGGTGCGAGGGTGTGTAGCGGGCTCTTTTCAAATAAGCGGGCGGGGTGCGGTGAGGCGGGAGCGGAACTACGCCACCTAGCAACACACATTCCTCGCACACATCTTTCCCTTCTTTTGTACGTACAAAAACCTCGCTCCGCTGAGCAGTTTCCACCAGAGTTGAGCAGAGCAAGGATAGGTTAATAAAGTGTTTCTATTGGTTCATGACGAAAACATCCCTCGCAACGCATCCTCGCACAGCTCCGGTGGATACGCAGCCTAAGGCCCAAGTGCGGCCGCACTTGGAGTACTGTTCTCATCTCTGGGCAGGGGCACCCCAATACCTTCTCCTTCCATGTGACCGCATTCAACGTAGAGCAGCTCCACTTGTCAGTGATCAGTCATTGATTTCCGATCGTTTGGATTCCTTGTCCATGCGAAGGGACGTAGGTTCTCTTTGTGTTCTATTGGATCTGCCACGGCGAGTGCTCTGAAGAATTGATTAATTTGCTGCCTGCTGCAAAATTCCACCATTGCACTTCCCGCCGAAAGTAAGTTCCATCGTCACCATCTCGATGAATGGCAGTCTACCATTGTATGTTTTCTTCGGCACTTCCTACGACGTTGGAGCTTTCAAGAAAAGGGTTTATACTTACTTTAAAGGACGGCAACAGATTGGCGACACTCTTTGAGTTGTTCGTAATTATAGGCGGTGGTGATCATTTTCCATCAGATGACCCGCTTGCTCCATTGCCTCACTCTCACAATAAAAAAAAATGTAAGCAATTTATTAAATCGGGCGTTACTTTGCAGAGTTACATATGCATGCTACAAAATGTTTGAAATGCCTTAAGCTAAGTCCACACTCTGCCCAACTCTGCTCAACTTTCACCTTCATCTTTCAATATCGTCGCCCCCCCCCTAGGTAACGCCGGCACTGAGCACGAGGCGCTTTATAACACTGAATCAAATACGGTGTGCCGCGCTGCCGGTGAGTCACCCGTATATTTCTATCTATCTATCTACAGCCATTGTCCGTCCACTGCTGGACGTAGGGTAGGCCTCCCTCATATTGCGCCAAAATTCGCGATCCTGGGCTTCCCTCATCCACCCACTGCCAGCTGTCCTCCTAAGGTCATCAGTCCAACGTGTTGCAGGGCGTCCCACACTACGCTTTCCTAAACGTGGTCTCCACTCCAGGACACGTCTGCTCCAACGATCGTCAGTTGTACGGCAAACGTGACCAGCCCATTGCCACCCGTATATTTAATTCAGACGGGAACCTATCGATGTTTAGAAAATTATATTTCCGAAGGCTTAAAATCCCGAAAACTTCATTTGTCCAAAAGCATTTATTTCTGAAACTGTAAATATTTCAGGATTTATTTCAGGACCATCGTGTAGAACCCTTTAGGTTAGGTTAGGGTTGTTTTATAAAAATCCTGAAATGTTTACAGTTTCAGAATAAAATGCATTCGGATAAATGAAGCATTCGGGATTTTAAACATTCGGAAAAAAAAATTTCGAGAATATGACAGGTAACCCATTCAGAGTTATAGAGGGCGCTGGGCACGCTCCGTCGGCGCCCCGCGGATATACTGTCATTAAATAAAAATGGAAAATCGTCCACTTGAATTGACCATTTTGAATATTGGCCTGAACTGAATTGGATTAATCATTAATTGATTTGGTAGTTTTACTAGGGGCATAATTAATTTATATTTAAAATTGTCATTTTTCTTATTTGACGTATAATTTCAAGTGGACAATTTTCCATTTGTACTAAATGGCAGTAAATCGCCCCGCACTTCCGGTTCGTGGTGGCCCTTAAGGCCCGTATTTATCAGCTGGCAACCCTCACCGCGTGCGCATGCGCCCGGCGCGCCAGCGCGGCGTGTGCGCGTGCGCCGCGCGCGCGGAACTCCGCGCTCCGGCGCAGCAGCCGCCGGCACCAGCCGCACACGTGCTGCGGGAACCCGTCCCACGCCGACAGCTGGGATACAGAGAGAAAGAACACATTTGTTCACTTTCAGAAGAAGACACAAATACAAGAATTTCACGCAGACAAACAAAAATCACTAACATGAAAATATTAAAACAAATACGCAATTTGCATGTGGGCATTTTTATTTTTTCTTATACCTTTTGACTTGTTTTTTTAATTCGGAAAATTTTATGTGATTTCAGCTCAGAATCACAAGCTCTTTCGATCCTACTAGGAGAAAAAAAAGTGTCCAAAGTTTTTTTTCCCGTTCCATTACCATTTTTCATAGACTTTATATGACCGTAACGGAATGGAGGAATCGAAAATTGTATGAAAGTTTTGGGACACTTTTTTTCTCCTAGTAGGATCGAAAGAGCTCGTGATTCTGAGCAGAAATCACATAAAACTTTCCGAATTTAAAAAAAAGGAACAAGAAAAAATAAAAATGCCCGCGTGTCCCCGTAAAAGTGAAACAGTCGCTGATTCCACATGGGGCTCTAGTGAAGAAGGGGTTAATTCTGCAGAAGTTGAACAGCTGATTTCGACTTAAACCCCTTTACACACAAAATAGAAAATAGCTGTTTAATTTCTGCAGACTTAACCCCTTTTTCATTAGCACTAGATCCCCTCTATAATCTTAATGGCTAAGCCCAGAAACATAAAATTTATCATGGGTGTTTGTCATACTGGGTGACCTTAGCCTCTGGACAAATACTAATACTAAACGTTTAGCAAGATATTTAAAACCAAACTGCAAAGTATCATAACAATCAGTCCAATATTTACTGAAAAACTAACGGTTTTCAATGTATCACATTGGAGGAGCCTGTTTATTTGGATGATATGATTTCATAGATTTTTTTTCGTTTTCTTGTCTAATTAAGCAAATAACTATTTTACGATATTGCTAAGTATCAGTCTTATCCATGGTTTCATTATTTGTCCAGAGGCTAAGGTCACCTTGTATAATGTAAATGAAGACGACAATATTATTTTAGGAATATTTAGTAAAATTCAAATTCAACTGGCAGACGCAACTGTTTAAGTGAGACAATCATCGGGTAATGTGACTTTTAAGTGACATAAAGTTTAAAAGTTCACATAGGCGGCGGTTGGTGGGGGGGTGGTTTGATTGAGCATGCTTAGCTACTAGGTAGTGACTGCTTTTTACTAATATGTTTTATTTTTGTATAGAGATTAGTTCTGATATCTTTTTGTATCAAAATTTGTGTGGCACAACTTTGCGATTGTTTGCATACTTTCTGTCTTTTTTTTTCTTGGTTCTATTTGTGAGATCCTATAATTGGCTCCTATGTTATTACATGTTTAACCTACTCTGTAATTTGTAGCTGTTGGTTCTCCGAAAATAAATACGAAAACTGCTGTTGCCCGCAACTCCATCTGCGAAGAATAGTAACCTACAACCTATTCTCAGACCTACCAAATATAGAGAAAATATTTGATAAAAATCGGTCAAGCCATCTTGGAGGAGTTTGATAACAAACACCGAGAGACAAGGTTTTTATATATGTATTAGATTTGACGTGGGTTGCAGAAGCTTAAATACAGACCAAGTGTAAGCCTTAATATTTGTTTTTACGACTATTCCAAATCTAAACTGTGCTATAAACAATACCACAAGAAAATTTGCTAAAACACAAAATTTGCCGACAGAACAATATGACAGCAAAGTGAATGACCGATATTACTGCGGAAAACTGACTAAAACAAGACACTGAAACTCAACTACACGTACAATAGTCGTCCCTTTATAGGTTTAAGCTTAAATAACAGTTGCAAACGTACCATAGTGCCCATAATCTCCACAAATGCATTGTCGAGACGATGTTCTAATATAGAATACAGTTCGGTATCCGTTGCGAGGCATATCCTACAAGCTTGGAGCTCTTCCGTTTCTTCAACTTTTAGCAATTCCATAATACTGAGCCTATTTCTTCATTTAAGATATTATATTTAAATATTATACGAATATTGCGATAAATAAATTAAAATCAATAAATAAACAACTTAAGTACTAGTGTCGATGACAGTTCGTAAATGCTAATTAGAAAAGAGTTTACTTCTTTTCGACCCAAAAGTGTTATAAAAAGTGCAGTCAAATAAAGAACTTCGCACATCTCAATACAGTCTAAATTTATAAATATAATCTTAAGCTACAAAACGGTGAAAAGTAATGGAATTTGGTACAACGGGTACAACTAACAACCTAATGTTGCCAGAGAGAAGATTGTATTTTCTACCACCTTGATTAAATAGTAGATTGTATAACGAAAGCGTAAAACGAGCCATTTTACCCGAGAACTTCGTATAGCCAACCGACACACATTCTGCTTGATGATGATGTATGGGGACGCCTCGCTGAGCCAGGCGGGCTGTCGACCGCTTTGCACAGTCATTCAGCCCAGTTCCCCGAGGTTGGAGCCGACGGTTACTGTCCCAGCAGCGCTCCCACACAGCATCTCTCCTCGAATCTTCTCGTTCTCCTGCTGAACATAAGGACATCTTTGAGACTGACATCCTTTAGCTCCTCCTCCCTCAGCTCGTCACTCCCGAATACATCACGCCGCGCTGCCGCGTACATGACACACTCGGTTAGGATGTGCTCACTCGTTTCCTCCTTCCCACAATGTGGACAGGAGGGGTCACTTTTTATACCTATTATACTTAAGTGTCTATTTAACAAATTATGGCCCGTAATTATGCCAGTTATAGTTCTCAAGCTACTCTTACCTAGACTTAGGAGATACCTAGTTCTTCTGTGGTCGATACCATCCAGCATCATCTTCGATTGTCTGCACCCAACAGCCTGTCTCCAATCACTGTTTGCTTCCTGTTCCTTCAATCTATCTATTACCCCCTTGGTGACGTCTGCAGATATTGGAAGTACCGGCTCAGGACCTATAAATCCCGTATCCGCTCCCTCCCTTACACACATTCTGCTTACTCTACTGGTTTTTACTTTCACTTTCAGGAAACAGCAACATTGGAAATAAATATTAATTTACAAGATTTTATTTTTCATGCATTGCAATTTTTGTAATAATGTACTAGATTTACATAGTTTTATTACTTTCTCAATAAAAAACACTAGTTAAAAAAACTAGAAACATAAATTTCGGCTCTTTGTAACTGTTTGCACCTGATTAACTTGGTCTTAGACGAAGATTTTACTTTATCCACTAGAGCATGAAAAGCAATTTTATGCAGCATTCTCTCGATATACAGAACAATTTTACGAGCATAAGATGTGAAAATAATGTTTTCACTTAATTGTGAAGAGTACAGCGTACAGTCACTTAGATAGAGGTCTTCATTTCGTAGTGGTTTCTTTCTACTACGCTCTCGTTTGCTTAAATGCACCGGTATCTTTGATCAATTATAACTGTAGATCCACAGTCGCGCGCCCGAAAATGTCCGAGCCAAATGAGCGCCACTTTGATAAAAGTGGCCTTCTTTTTTTTTCTCAGAACGTTGCGTGAAATTGTCAAGTTTAGCTGTCAAGTGGAGTTTTGCCGCTACCGAAATTCGACTGTAATGAAGTAAAGACTTGGTTCAAATTTCTGTGTAGGTGATGATTTTATTTGTTACGCAACCAAATAAAAAAGTTCGGACATTCTTTGAAGGGGATTTTGTTCGCCAATGTGTATCTTCAGTTATAATTGATCAAAGACCGGTATGCACACATTTATCATTACCACTATAGTGGTAGTGTGATGTGTGTGTGTGTGGGCTATAGCCCACTGCATTAGCACGCTGAAGTGGCAATGGGCCGGCCATATAACCCGAAGAACCGATAACCATTGGGGTAGACGAGATCTTGAGTGGAGACCACGGATCGGCAAACGTAGCGTGGGACGTCCTCATGATCTTCGCAAGGCGGCTGGCAAGAGCTGGATGAGAGTGGCCGAGGATCGTGCTCAGTGGCGTGCCATGGGAGAGGCCTATGTCCAGCAGTGGACGAGCATAGGCTGATGATGATGATCATTACCACATCAAGCGGGAGCGAAAGGCATAATTTAGGGTTTTATAATTAACTAGCTTTTGCCCGCGGCTTCGCTCGCGTGTACCATGAGTATTCCAAAGAACCAAGATATCAAGCAAGCAAGCATACAGGCAAGCAAGCAAGCATGCAAGCAAGCATGCATGCACGGAAGCAAGCAAGCATGCATGCACGGAAGCAAGCAAGCATGCATGCACGGAAGCAAGCAAGCGTGCAAGAAAGCGTGCAAGTAAGCGTGCAAGCAAGCGTGCAAGCAAGCCCGACTAAACTTTCTTTATATACAATAATATAATAGTAGATTGTTCAACAAGGGACTAAAACAAGCCATAATGACACGAGATATTTAGCCACCCGAGCGATAGCGAGGGAGGCTATAATTCGAGTTGTCATTATGGTAGTTTAGTCCCGCGTTAAACACTCTACTTTTCACTTTGAATGCGAGGAAAAAAACGACGTACAAAATTACTTTTTTACAACGTATGCTGTTCAAAATTCAAATAGCAAAAAAAAATACCGCTGTCTTTTCTTTTCTTTTATATTTTTTTGTAAAGTGACGCTTTATAAATGCTTGCATAATTAGCCAACAGATTCTAACTTAAAGACTATGTTAAAACTAATTGGACTATGCGTGTAAGAATGATAATTGTTCATTCATTAAAATCGGCAAATAAATTAACCTAATTGATCTAAGTTCAATTAGGTTAGGTTGATGTAAATATATTGTTAACTGAAACACTTACCCGTGAATAAAGAAACGACTTTTTAAGTTTATTTTCTATATGCCAATTCTTTGTTAAATTATATCTAATTATACTTTCTATTTACTATTAAATGCAACTGACATCGCATTATTTTGAAGTCACGCCATATTAACATTCAAACGTAACTGCTCTATCTACCATACACTCCAGCACTGCTTTGCCGACAGTGCGGATTGCTATTTTATCGACAGAGCAGGGAACTGGGGGGTTACTACGAAATCCGAAGTTCGAAGTTCGGATCGTGCGGTCCCTCTCACTCTCGTAATAAATACCATTAGCGTGAGCGGAACGGCATGAAACGAAGTTCGAATTTCGCGCTTCGTAGTATAGGGCCTGCTTTGCCGACAGCGTTTTTAAAAAAAAAAACAAATTAAAAACACCTAAGCTAAAGGAAATCTTTCTTTACGTGCAAAATAAAATGATTTCATCTTTAATATTTTATAATTAAATAGATTAATATTCGTAATTATTCAAAGTGTTTCTCGAAATTATTATTTTTTAAATATTTTTTATACAGTTGTCATTTTGAGGTTATTTCCACGCCCTAAAGGCTTCCACAGACCGAAGCGCAGGGCGCTACAGTGCGTCCGCAGCGCGCTTCGGTCTGTGGAAAGCTTTAAAATTGTCTATACCCAGTTACTGAAAATGGCGATAATCCTCCATTCACAAATACCGTGATTGGCAGTTTAAGGGTTTCCATAGTCAATTAAAAAAAATTTACTTTAATCCCTTGAGATCAAAAAAGAGCTTTAGTCCCGATATGCAGAGACTAAAGTAACATTTTAAGAGCATGAGAAGTGAAAAACCTATTATTACTTTCCCCTGTCCTGCATTAGGTATAATTCAATGTTTTCTTACCTTCTACGGAAACTTGAGTAACTGGAAGCGCTGTGTACCTACTTAGCATTGATATTATACATATTTTAGTATCTTGTTAAGGTGTTGTGTGACCTAACCGTTAAGGAGTTATACCTTCCATCATCAGCTCATCTGAATAACCAGAAAGAATACAACTAAAGGTCTATACGTGCATATGATATTTAAAGAAACTTCCTGTAACTCCTAACCGTTAAGGAGTTTAACCTTCCATCATCAGCTCACCTGGATAACCTGAAAGAATACGACTATCGGTATATACTTACCTATAATATTTGAAAAAATATCCTCAACTCCTAACCGTTAAGGAGTTTTACCTTCCATCATCAGCTCATCAACATAAGATGATGTCTACCAGACGCAAACACTTAAATAGCTTGAGAAAATATATGAAAAACGTAATGCGTGCCTACAAAATTTGAGGGTTGCCTTCGATTTCCCTGAGATCCCGTCATCAGATCCTGATTTTGTGACAATGGGACCATCTCAGGAGTATATTGTATTCTTTCGAATAAAAAAATAATTTTTATTATCGGTCCCCAATTGATCGAGAAATCGGTGAACATACACCTACATAAAAAAATACATAAAGTGGAATGCATAACCTCCTCCTTTTTTTGAAGTAGGTTAAGGAGCCCTTTGCGGCCTACTTACAGTATAAACTTATGAATTTTGAAATTTTAGCTTTGTACAACCAGTAAAACGCAAAATCCCGTTTTTTCCCGTTCCAGTAAGAATTTCGGGAAATGCTTTCTTAATGCTCCCCTACACTCTCCAAGGAACCCACTTGCCAAATTTCAGCTTTCTATGACCAGTAAAACGAAAAATCCCGTTTTTCCCGTTCCCGTGGGAATTTTGGAAAGTTCTCTTTCAATGCTTCCTCACACTCCCCAAGCAACCTACATGCCGAATTTTAGCTTTCTACGACCAGTAAAACGAAAAATCCCGTTTTTTCCCGTTCCCGTGGGAAATTTGGAAAGCCCTCTCTCAATCCTTCCCCAAGGAACCCACTTGCCAAATTTCAGCTTTCTATGACCAGTAAAACGAAAAATCCCGTTTTTCCCGTTCCCGTGGGAATTTTGGAAAGTTCTCTTTCAATGCTTCCTTACACTCCCCAAGCAACCTACATGCCGAATTTTAGCTTTCTACGACCAGTAAAACGAAAAATCCCGTTTTTTCCCGTTCCCGTGGGAATTTTGGAAAGTCCTCTCTCAATGCTCCTCTACACTCCCCAAGCAACCTACATGCCGAATTTCAGTCTTCTACGACCAGTAAAACGAAAAATCTCGTTTTTTCCTTATCCCGTGGGAATTTCCGAAAATCCTTAAAACAATTTTTTACTATTATAATTACCTACTTCTATGCCAAATTTGAAGAGTCTAATAATTATAGTTCATAGGATCCCGTTGAACTGAATATATAAATCCCGTTTTCTCCTTATCCCGTGGGAATTTTGAGAAATCCTGAAATTAATGTTTAAACTAATGTAATACCTACTTGTATATCAAATTTGAAGAGTCTAGTTATTATAGTTACTGAGATAGGGTCACTCGGAATCGAATATATAAATCCCGTTTTTTCCCGTTCCCGTGAGAATTCCCAAAAATCCTTCCTTAGTGGATGTCTACATTGTATAAGGTATCTATGTGCAAAATTTCAAGTCTCTAGGTCCAGTGGTTTGGGCTGTGCGTTGATATATCAACAGTCATTTAGTTTATTTATACATTTCAACCCCATCGCACTCCATCCAGGGAGATGGTATTTTACGTCCACCACGTCGGATTTTAAAACCGTTGTTGTTTTCGTAACCAGTGACCCGATAAACCATAGAAACAATACCCATGTTCATTTTCAGACTTTGTCCCCCCATTTCCCCCTTTTAGGGGTTGAATTCCCAAAAAACCTGAAACATGTGTTTAATCATTTATCGTTAGGAGTACTTCTGTTAAGTTTCGAGTAAAATAGTCGAACTAATCTTGTTTCCCCATACAAATTTTGGACCCCCGTTTCACCCCCTTAGGGAATGAATTTTGAAAAATCCTTTCTTAGTGCACCCCTAGACCTTATAAGGAACCTACGTGCCAAATTTGGAATCTCTAGGCCCAGCGGTTTGGGCTGTGCGTTGATATATCAGTCAGTCAGTCAGTTTCTTCTTTTATATATTAAGACTAGCTGTTGCCAACAACTCGTTCTACGAAAAATTCGTTCATCGCTATCCCGCGGGAACTAGGAAATTTCCCGGGATAAAAGCTATCTTATGACCTTCCCAGGATCTCAAACTATATCTATACCAAATTTCATCTAAATAGGTTCAGTGGTTTAAGCGTGAAGAGGTCACAGTCAGACATACACACATATATTGGCAGACTGGTTGATAAGGATGTTTTCTATAAGTCTGCTATTTTCTTTACTTATTTCTGGCCTGGGAATATGCCCGCTACAAATGCTAGTGTTCTAAGACTCTAAAATAATAATATAATTTACTGTTTTAATTTTTTATGTATTTTTTTAAACAAGAGCATTCAATAAATGCGATCTTATAGTAAAATTATAAACTAGGCCTATATTTACAATGATAGTATAATTAATCTATAGATTAAACTTAATTATAATTACCAACTTAAATGAAAAAATCGGAGTTTTTCATATAGATTTTCAATATAATGACTAGACTTTCTAACTTCAGATGCTTGAACATAGTTCTTAAAAAGAAAGACAATATAATAAAGTCATGGAATGTTTTTGAGTTTCACCAATATGGCGCCGATAAGAAAAAGTTTGTCGATCCAGGACAAATCATTATTTTTTAACACGATTTTATCAACTTTATTTGTAACTCGAGTAAATATTCTGGATCACTAACATAAAATATAATATCTCGAAAACTAAAGCAGCTAACTTGATACAATAAATTGTATTTTACAGGTAAGCAATTAAACTATAAAAGTGTATTTATAATGTTTTTTTTTTGTTTGTAATTATTTAATTTATTCTCTTCTAAAAAGATGACTTTCTGCCAAGTTTCTTGCGGCGCATTCTTCTTGGTAATGATGATTCTTCCGAAAGCGCTGGCAGTTTAAAAAAACCGGCCAAGTGCGAGTCGGACTCTCGCACGAAGGGTTCCGTACCATTATCTACAAAAACGGCAAAAAACACATTTGCTGTATGGGAGCCCCCTTAAATATTTGTTTTATTTTAATTTAATTATTTACTTTTAAAGTTGATTTATAACTAAATATTCTGTGACTATTTCGAGCGTCAACGTGTTGCCGTTATCAATATCGAGCAAAAACTAGCAAATAAATCACGTTTG
Organism: Archips xylosteana; assembly: GCA_947563465.1. Lineage (NCBI taxonomy): Eukaryota > Metazoa > Arthropoda > Insecta > Lepidoptera > Tortricidae > Archips > Archips xylosteana. The sequence goes on from OX387371.1 coordinate 406,178, forward strand.
TTGTATGAGAGCCCCCTTAAATATTTATTTTATTCTATTTTTTAGTATTGTTGTTATAACGGCAACCGAAATATATCATCTGTGAAAATTTCAACTGTCTAGCTATCACGGTTCGTGAGATACTGCCTGGTGACAGACGGACAGCGAAGTCTCAGTAATAGGGTCCCGTTTTTACCCTTTGGGTACGGAACCTTAGTGACATGTAAAAGAGCCTTTTGTAGAATAAACGTTTTAATTTTGATTTTTGATTGTGTCTATCCCTCCATGTGTTCCATCTTCCTTTTCCTGTGTCTCGGTGCCCGCGGCGCGCGCGGCGGGGCGGGTAGTTTGAGATGCACGGTGCGCACGTGCAGTTTGAGCGACGCCGCGTGCGCTAGTAGTTTGCCGCACAGCTCGCATTTCACTTGAGGACGCTGGCCCAAATGTACCTAACAATATAATAGTTACTTATGTGACGGTGCATTAAAACATTAGCGTGGTTTTATGAAACGAGTCAAAGGCGAGTTCTTTAAGATTATACGAGTGTTTTAATGCCTAATTATGAGAGTCGTTTCATAAAACCAGACTCGTATTTTAAGGATTCTTGTTTTTTTCATAGACCACTTTAGAAATTTTGCTGATTACGGTGGACCTCCAGCAGCAACATTTCTACTTTTCTACCATATTCCCAAAATCGCCAATTTTTTGTCACGCCAACGTAGACCCCCGACGATTTTCCCGAGGAGCCCTCGGGGTCCACCTGGCCCACTCAGGGCACCAACGGGCTAGCGGCCAGGGCTACTCACCACGCGGTGGTGCTTCTCCATGTTGTCCTTCTTGGCGAAACGCAGAGGGCAGCCGGGGCAGCCGTGCGGCCGGTCGCCCGTGTGCGCGCGCAGGTGCACCGCCAGGATCGACAGCGACTGCAACAGTCCCTCATTGCAAGTATCCGTTCTGACGAGATTTCATTTTTTGAACACCTGAAAATTACTACAGGAATCGAAAGAGTTGGCCTCCTGAACACGGAAAAATATTTATTATAATTTATTTCAACAGATTTAAAAAATACAGGAAATTAAAAAATATATCTGAATTTACCAATACTACCACAGAATAGATATGTTCCCTTTGCCCTTTTCACCAGAAAAAGGAACTGTAATAATTTTAAATTTGACAACAAGCTCAACGTCAGATTTACGTCATCACTTTTTTTTAATCGAGACTAGACAAAAGTAATGGATCTATTGTGTGATAGTTTTGGAGTTATGCCCTTTAAGAATAAGCACATCTTAAAAAAATTGTCATAAATTAATTAATAATCCTAGTAAAAATTTAAAACTATCAGCGTCTATCTCTTTCCAAACAGAATACAAAGAACGAATTAAATTATAGCTATAGAAATATAAAATCTTGTCAATTGAAGCTAAGATCCCTTCCGCGGCTTACAAAAAAAAAGCTTATAACTTAAAAACAGCTGAACTAATTTTGATGAAACATATCTAGGAACCATCACCAAGAAACCCGCTTTCAAATAAAAAAAACCGCATCCAAATCAGTTCACCCGTTTAAGAGCTATGATGCCACATACAGACAGACATACAGCGGTCAAACTTATAACACTCCTCTTTTTGTGTCAAGGGTTAAAAACAGAGCAACTCACTGTGCACTTCTTCCCGCAGACTTCGCAGATGAAGCCCTTCCTGGCGCACAGGGTCGGCGGTTCAGCGCCCGTCTCGGCTCCCGGCTCCTGAGGCTTCATGTTCTTATTGCACTAACAATAAAAAAAATAAAAAAATAAAAATGATTTATTGTACAATCAACATCAAATTAGTTACAGTGCTCAATACATAAAGCAGGTTTGTACAGAGAAGTCACAAGAGTTGTCATACAATCTGACCCCCCAAACTAGGTAAAGGCCTGTGTCTTGGGGGACAATATCAAACAAATATACATTTTTTTTAGGTAAAAGAATAGTTAAAATATCACTATCCCACTACACTATCCCCAATTGACGTAGGTTAGGTACGTTTTATGGGCTGTCAAATGGACCTCAAAGATTTTTTTATGCCAACTACAAGGCAACTAAATCAAGAGCTCTATTGATTTCGATATTAAAAAAAATTATCCTAATTTTCCATACAATTTTATCGTGTCACTTTTATGACGACCCATATAAACTGTACGAAAAAAACGTCACAAAACTGACGGACCGAAAAAAATAATCACACTTTTTCTTTATGAAAATGAATTGCGCACGTGATTTTAAATAAAAACACCTCAAAAATTACCTTTTTTTTAAAGTAAAGTGTAGACTTTTTTGTAAATTCCCGTAAGCGACGTCTAAATCTGTTTGTCTCCATACCTTCTTGATCTGGTGCAGCTTGAGGCCGGGCGCCCCCTTGAAGGAGGCCCCGCAGGCGCCGCACTCCCCGCCGCCCTCCTCCCGCTCGGAGGCGTGGTTCATGCGCACGTGCGTGTAAAACGTAGACTTCTTCCTGTTGCCAGAGGTTCACCGCTATAGTGGTTACTAGCTGTTGCCCGCGACTCCGTCCGCGAAGAGTTCGTTTATCGCTACCCGCGGGATTGTGTATTTTTTTTAAAGTATCCTATATGTAAATCCAACCGTTTTAGTGTGAAAGATTAACGAGCATCCGCTCATCCATCCATACAAACATTCACGTTTAAAATATTAGCAAGGGTGCCTGTCGTATCGTAGTTTTTTTTTTCATACTAAATACAAACTGAAATATAGATGCACAGAAAAAACCCCAGAAAAAAGACCAATGCTGGGAATCGAACCCAGGTACTCAGCATTCCGTGCTGCGTGCTAAACCCCTACACCACTACTGGTCTAGAGATTAGACACGAATCTTTTCCGCACATCGTACATTTCAGACTGTTAGATAATCACCTTATGCAGTGATAAACGCACATCTAATAAATACAAAAAGATACTTCATACCAAATTGTAAAAGTTGGCCCTGTAGCGCCATCTCTTGGTCCGGGTGGGCGGTTAGCTCCAAAGGAGTGTTAAAGTCTCTCGATAGAGGGTGTAACATAGATGTGCGTTTATCACTGCATAAGGTGATTATCTAACAGTCTGAAATGTACGATGTGTAGAAAAGATTCGTGTCTAATCTCTAGATCAGTGGTGGTGTAGGGGTTTAGCACGCAGCACGGAATGCTGAGGACCTGGGTTCGATTCCCAGCATTGGTCTTTTTTTTCTGTTTTTTTTTCTGTGCATCTATATTTCAGTTTGTATTTAGTATGAAAAATATGGTTTCACGGGATAACCGTAAAAGTAATAAAAAATGAAGTTGAAAAAATAAATACAAAAAGATACTTCATACCAAACTTGTATCGTATAGTGTTGATTGTCCTAAAATTTTTAGGCCGAGAATATTTGGCATAATGTTGAATGGCATCTACTCTTTTATCCTTCTACTGCCTGGACATTCCCCTGCATTAAAATAATACCTTTAAGCCTTGACTCTTAACTCTTCTTCTTCTTTTCTTCTTTCTCTTAACTCTTGACTCTTTTTAGGTTTTATTATGGACATTAATCATTCAACAGTTGGATGTTAAACACAAGAAACGATAGGACAAATAATATTTAGAACAAACGATATGACGAACAACCATAAGTTATTCGGAGGAAAGTATTTATGCGCCATAATAGGACCAACAATTTTATGCCACCCAATATAGACTCATTCATTAATAAGATATGCCCCAAATAAAAAAAAAACTATAAATAAAAATAGTATCAGATCAGCAACAGACTAAAACACAAAACCAAAGTTTCGATTGGATTAAAAAAGTACAAGTGACAGACCATTTCAAATACTTACAAAACTTCTCTGGTTAATCTCTTTACAATGTCATTGGAATGGTTCTCGATGATAAGTATTTGAAGGTTAAGGTGAGAATTGCAAAGAATAAAACATTATACGTACTTGAAGGTGCGCCCGCAGTGCTTGCATTCCCACGTTTTACCCGCGTGGAATTCTGCGTGCAACAGCGCCTCATGCCTGATCACAATAATAGCTCATTTACACTCGCGTACGAGTGGCGAGACGAACTGCGAGCCGAGCAACGAGACGGGAGTGTGAATATACGCTCGCGGCTCGCCTCACGCCTCGTCTCGTGTTTCGCAACGCTCGCGTCCGGAGCGAGACGCCGAGCTGAGACACGAGACGAAGCACGAGGGGAGAGTGTAAATCTATTATAACATCTTAATAGCCGGGTCTCCACTGAGCGAGCAGCGCGAGGCAAGCGCACGAGGCATGATTCTGTTCTACACAAAGCTCTAAGTCGCACCGAGAATGGCTGCCTCGCGAGGCTCGCTCAGCGGAGACCTGGCTATTAAGCAATCTCTATTTTTCCAAATTACGTCTAAACTTAGAACACAAAAGAATCAGTAAAGTAAAGGACAAAGTGATTTTGAAAATTATATTTTGGTGGCAGTTGCAATAGAGAGATCTCTTTCCAAGCGGATGTTATGCCTGGGGACCGAAGTCCAATGGATGAAATTTGGAAGTTGTATTTAAGGGAGAGTAACCTATATTGAACCGGCGCTTAAATTGGAGCACTTCCGTATTTCTACCAAATTACACTAATTATTTACACAGGCAACAAAAAATGAAGCGATGACAGCGCCACAAACAGTCCGCCATTTTGCATCATCGCTTAATTTTTTGTTGCCAGTGTAAATAAATAGTGTAATTTGGTAGAAATACGGAAGTGGTCCAATTTAACCGCCGGTTCAATATAGGTTACTCTCCCCTACGTAGCTGAGTTGAGAAACTTCGATAGTGCGGTGCAGGATGTTGTAGCATAGGCTCAAAAACTCATTTGGGAAACTTTTTGAGACAGATCATCTTCCGTAAAACTGACTTATCTAAATCAATACAGAAAACCTTTACAGAAAGCGAAACTGAAGAGTAAGTGTATTTACATTTAGCGAAACTGTCAGTGCAAGACGTACCTGCCCTTGATGACCCTTTGGCACTGCTTGCAGACGTACTTGAGCTGGTGGTTCTCGATCATGTGCGTGCGCAGGTTGTTGGGCCACTTGAACCGGCAGCCGCACAGCGCGCACTCGTTGGCGCCCGACACCTGCCCCAAGCGTTGCCAACAATAGATCCAACTATCGATAGTATCGGCAATACTATCGTGACCTCGAAAAATAGTCACAATATCGATAGGCCTATCGATAGTAATTTCAGACCAATACTATTGATAGACATCAATACTATCGATAGGCCTATCGATATTGTGACTATTTTTCAAGGTCGACTATCGATATTCAAACTATCGATAGGTATGCAACGCTACTGCCCCAACGCCCATCATCATCATCACTGTCATAGGCCTGGGTGAACCAACTTTTCAGTGCCACCCGTTGCTATGGTTACACAAATTTTGTCCCTTGGACAACCTAAGCATTTTTGTATGAAACAGTATGAAGTGTCACTTGGACAACCGGGGACAGAGTAAACAACACGAAAAGTTGATTCACCCGCCTATAAAAGTCCACTGTCGGGCATGTGTGGGCATTTTCATTTCAACGCACAAAAAGAGTGTTATAAGTTTGACCGCTATGCGTGTGTCTGTCTGTGGCATCATACATAGCTCTGGAACGGGTGAAACTGAAGAAATTGATACTCGTAAAATGAGCACCAATCTTTGCAAAACCTTGCTTTATTCAGCTAAAAACGACACAATAATTCGACAGAACAGTTAAAAACGTGCCATTTTACAACTCGCCCGTCTGGCTCGTCAAGAAGACACTAATACTTAAGGCTTAGGTACTAAAAAATTAATGATATACAACGTGTCCCTGCCGTCCGCCTGCCTGTCCGTGCCTCTGGACATAGACGAATAGGACGTGTTGACTAGGGTATTTCTATGCTACGTGCAAAGCCTCGCACCAAGCGCCACCGTATTAAAGGAGAAATGACTGATTCACGATTTAATACTTTGGAACCTCTGAATCGCAAAACTCATTGCGAACAACTGATACAGTATGTTCCTACTTATTGTTGGTTTGTTTGTAGGAGGTCTTAATCGTATTTTGAAAAAAAAAATCTAATTTAATAATTTTCCTGAGAAGGAACTATACTCAGGATTTCGGTCTTTGTCCAGAGAGTAGAGACACGTTGTATAATAATCATAGACACGGACATTTAGAAATTCCGATTCGCATTCGCGATCCCTAGTCTCAAATAACGTACAGCATAAAGCGTGTTTTAAAAAAATTTAGTTGTGTTAAGCACTTTAGATGTATGTAATGAAATAACATTATAGATCTGTTTATTACATCTATCTATTTAATAAGTGGGTTCAAGATTGACAATACTTACAGGATCGTGGACTTTCAGATGATTCTCATACGTGAACATGGACAGAAAACCTTTGTAACACTTCTCGCATCTCAGAAGCGCATTCAAATAACCGTCAGTGTGTTTCCGCGCATCCATCTCTCTCTTTTGCTCTTCTTCCGACAGCCGTATCACTTGAATATTATACTTCTCTTCAAACTTAATATAATCCTCGTCACACATAAAATACCTCTTAAAACCTTTTTTCTTCCTCGCCGGCTTCTTCTTAACTACCCACTCCACTTCTGGTTTACCCTTAACTTTGATAACCTTCTTTTTCTCTTTAGTTTTTCTCTTTTTACTATCCTTTTGTATATCCTTTTTCAGTTTTTCGTCCAATCTTTTCACTTCGGCGACGTTTTCTACTATTTCTACTACGCAGCTTCTGCTGGCAAGGTCGTCGCTGTCACTTTTGACTTCCGCTTCGCGGTCGCTGTCAGAGTGACAGCTGTCATTTGGCTCTGGCTCTATTGGTTTTGCTTGAGGGTAGTCGTATATTTCGCATTTGTCATCGTTGGTTAGGCCGAGCGCGACGCGGTCGATGGAACGGATGAAGTCGTTAGTGAGCTAGAATTTGAAAAACCTTAGGATTAATAATCAAGGAATAAAAAAAGATTAAATGGCAACACTTCACTAAACTCGTGATCACGTCTATTGTAATGTGGCCGAAACGTCGAGGTAAATATCAAATGTTATTTTCGTGACAGGCGGTTTTCGAAAGTATTAGAAGCGGGCGGAGCGAACGCGCAACGTAGGTATTCGTCGTGTCTATACGGCTGGGGCTAATGATTTACAAAAATTAAAGTGGGTAAATAACTATAAATTAAAAATATTAAGAACTCCCAATACAAATAGGTCACCCATGTGTTTGAAAATAAAGTAAACTTCTGCAGCTAACATAAGAGCTGATAACTTTGAAACGGCTGGACAAATTTTGATGAAACATATCTAAGAACTACCGCCAAGAAACCTGCTTTTAAAAATACCGCATTCAAATCGGTTCACCCGTTCCAGAGCTATGATGCCACAGACAGACGGATGCACACACACGCACACAAAGCGATCAAACTTATAACACCCCTCTTTTTGTGTTGGGGGTTAAAAAGAAGTTAGAATATTACAACCGTCTCCGCCACCGTTTCTTTTCTGTCTGTGCGTTTGGGGTTTACTTACAAAGTGTTGTTCAGCGAGCGCCCGCCGCAGCGCATTGTCAGCTTTACGCGCGCGCGCCTTCAGCCCGGCGCAGCGCCGCAGCTGGTCGCGACAGGCGGCGCACGCGCGCTGCGGCAGCCCGTCGCGCGGCGACAGCTGGAACCAACCATCACTGTGCTCGTGACACCCGGCACCTCATGATAATGGCAGACCAAAGCGGAGCTAGAGATACTGCCTAGATCAGGGGACGGCAAGTAGTTTTGATTGAGTCCGGATGATAATCTATATATATAAAAATGAATCCCTATTTCCCTTGGTCACGGCATCACGCATGAACGGCTGGACCGATTTCACTAATTCTTTTTTTGTTGTGTTCGTCATTGTCAGGAGAAGGTTCTTATGAAAGAAAAAATTAAGAAAATTGCGCGGAAAATTAGAAAATTTAAGAATACTTAACCACCATATAAAATTATTTCTAATCTAACCTTAGCGCTTTGGACAATATAATTAAACTTTTTTAATGTAAGTAAACTTTTTTAATGTAAACTTTTTTGATGTTTGACATAGAATTGACAGAATGCTTGCTGCAAATATCGTCAAATGGGATGTAAACAAACTGAAATAATTAATTTATCATTTCTAACAAAAAGAACATATTCGAATTCAATATTCATAGTTAAGACAGGACGACGTCTGTCGGGTCAGCTAGTAAGAAATAAATATCACGGGACAATTCACACCAATTGACCTAGTCCCAAAGTAAGCTAGTTAAAGCTTGTGTTATGGGTACTAAGCAACAGATAAACATACTTATATAGATAGATACATACTTAAATACATAATAAACACCCAAGACCCGAGAACAAACATTTGTAGTTTTCATACAAATATCTGCCCCGACACGGGAATCAAACCCGGGACCTCAAGCTTCATAGTCAGGTTCTCTAACCACTAGGCCATCTGGTTGTAATTATTTTATTTTTTCTAATTTTGTCGAAGCTTTGCACACTCCAAAGATGATCATGTCAGCCCCATGCAAGCTTACTCAATTCCGTATTCAAGGGACAGATCAATGAAATGGTACATGCTAATTCGCACCCTCTAAACCGAATAAAGCGGTAACATGAAATGCCTTACTTTGTAAACTAAGCTTTATCCGGTCGCTTTTGAGCTTTGTTTGTAAAGTAAGGCATTTCATATTACCGCTTTATTTGGCTGGGGGTGCGAATTGCTTCGTCTAATGACTGCTCTGATAGTCAACAATTGACCTGGCCATTGTGCATGGAACCCAATCCTCCAAGAACTCTTCAAATAATTTATTGAATCAGGCGTTACTTTGCGTAGGTCCATATTAATAAGAAATAAAAATAAAATATACTTTATTTGCTTTATTTGCATTTTAGGGAGGTGGTCGTTACTCGCGTCCGTAGGTTTTACCCCCGAGACCCTACACGTGCCTCCCGGGTGGTGCTAAACGAGTAACAACGCCGAGTATCAGGCGGCGGTAAATAACCTGACCCCCTGGGCAACCAGGGCGGCTACTACGAGCCGGGGGGAGTTAAAATACCCCCAAACAAGTAGACTCGTCAATCCGCAGTGGCTTGCGTGACGTTTTATTGGCCATTTACCTTCATGCACAGGAAACCAAAAGAACGGCCCTCAGTCCCCAGTGGTTCTGCTAGGCCCAACCACGGCAGCGGTAGGGGAACCGGCAGAACAGAGGGTGCTAAGAATCTCTGGGGGAAAGATAACGGCTGCCTAAACGACGTTTATTTGGCTACGTATAATGTTAGGACTTTACTTACCGAGGATCGCTACCAAGAACTAGAATCTGAGGTGCTCAACAAGATTAAGTGGGACATAATCGGTCTGAGTGAGACTAGACGAAGAGGTGAAGAACTCGTAAAGCTTAATTCTGGTCAACTGCTCTATTACAAGGGTTATGAAGATAAGTCCCAGGGAGGTGTGGGGTTCCTTATTAATACGTCAATATCGGGACATCTACGAAACATCCGCGCAATATCGCCACGAGTGATCTACGCAACATTTCAGCTCAATAAACGGTATGCCCTCAAAGTTGTACAGGTATATGCACCCACATCTACACATGACGAGGAAGAAATATTGAGTTTCTACGACGATATCAACAGCGCGCTGGATGCGGACCCATGCTTCTATACCACAGTTATTGGAGACTTCAACGCAAAGCTAGGCGTTAACATCGAGGGGGAAGAGTTCGTGGGCAGGTTTGCACTGGGGCAGAGAAACACAAGGGGCCACACACTGGCAAGCTATCTCGCTCAACGTAAGCTGTATGCCATGAATACCTTCTTTCGTAAGAAGAACCAGAGACTATGGACATGGCAAAGCCCGGATGGAAAAACCATGAACCAGATCGACTTTATCCTCAGCAACAAGAAATACATCTTCAAGGACGTAGACGTCATCAATAGAGTCGGAGCCGGTAGTGATCACCGAATACTGCGGGGTCGACTAGTTTTCAACCTGAAGCTGGAGCGGAGACGGATGGTTGACACTACGCGTTCAGCAAATGACTGTCATTATATTGCTGCCCAAAGAGAGTATTTTGAGGAGAAATTGGCAGAAAAACTAAATGCATCAGAGTCGTGGCATGCGGATGCGATTAACAATCAACTGGTGGACTCTATAAATGAGATCGTCAGACAGATTAGACCAAAGTCAAAACCGAATTCTAATCCGCTGTCGCAGAAGATTAAACTGCTAACAGATGAACGTAGGAAAATAAAGGAAACGACAGATCAAAAAGACCTTTCCACAATCAACAAACGTATCAGACACCTTATACGACAGCAGTTGCGACAGAGGAAGAACAAACTTATTTTGGAAACGATCGAAAAGCATAGAGGGCCGAAAGTTTTCAGGAAACAGTTGAAGCGGGGTAGCCAGCAGATTCATAAGTTGTGTACAGAGGATAACTTGGTTACAACTAACCGTGAAGACGTGTTGAAGGTTGTGGAAAAATACTACTCCAACTTATACAGTTCCCGCACACCAGGGCCAGATTCGCGGCGGAGGGATCCCAGGGCGCCATTGGTTAGGCACAGAACTGAGGACTTGCCTGAGATAAGTCTGTACGAAATCAAGCATGCCCTCAAGCTCATGAAATCAGCAAAATCGCCAGGCAAGGACAGGATAACGTACGAATATCTGAAGTACGGAGGAAAGCCTGTGTTAAAGCAACTCAAATTGCTTTTCAATAAGGTGTTGTTTGAGGGTGTAGTACCAGATACATGGAAGAATGCGGTTGTGATACTTCTACATAAGAAAGGGGATATAACCAAACTTGAAAACTACCGACCAATTTCTCTACTAAGCCATGTGTATAAGCTTTTCACCAAAGTGATCACCTTACGCTTGACCAATAGACTAGATTCTGCCCAGCCAGTGGAACAAGCAGGCTTTCGATGTGGCTTTTCGACTATTGATCATATTCACACTGTCAGGCAAGTTGTAGAGAAGTGTACTGAATATAATCGACCTTTGGTAGTAGCCTTTATAGACTACGAAAAAGCGTTTGATACGGTGGAACACTGGGCCGTTATACAATCTCTGCAAAGATGCCAGGTCGACACGAGATATGTGGAAGCGATCAAAGCAGTCTACCAAAGTGCAACGCTACAGGTGAAACTCCACGAGCTCACTGAGCCGGTTCCGGTCGAGAGAGGAGTTAGGCAAGGGGACACTATTTCGCCAAAACTATTTACCTCGTGTTTGGAGGACATCTTTAAGCTTCTTGACTGGTCAGACAGGTATTAACATCAATGGTGAGCGCCTTACTCATCTCCGATTTGCGGATGACATAGTAATTTTTGCAGAAAACCTGGAGGACTTATCAGCTATGATCGGAGAGCTTTATGATGCATCAGTGGTTGTTGGGCTGAAGATGAACACATCAAAGACTAAAATAATGTGCAACAACTCCAATATAGATCACATTACTGTGCATGGGCATGCAATAGAAAGAGTTGAGGAATATGTCTACTTGGGACAAACCTTGAACCTTGCCAAATTCGGCCAAAATAGCGAGATTGAGCGCCGCATCCGCCTAGGCTGGGGTGCTTTTGGCAAACTGTCCGAAGTGTTCAAGAGCACAAGCATTCCCATTAACCTCAAGCGTCGGACCTTCGAACAATGCGTCCTACCAGTCATGGTCTACGGAGCCGAGTCATGGGCGCTGACAAAGCAGGTGTTACACAAGCTCCAAGTCACCCAAAGAGCCATGGAACGGGCTATGTTAGGTATCTCTCTACGTGATCGAATCAGGAACACAGAGATCCGGAAGAGAACGAAATTGGTCGACATAGCCCATGTGATCGCTAGTAGAAAATGGAAGTGGGCGGGCCATATATGTCGTAGACAGGACAACAGGTGGGGTAGTCGGGTGCTTGAGTGGAGGCCTAGAGTAGGGCATAGAAATGTGGGCAGGCAACCGATGCGTTGGACCGACGACCTTGTTAGAGTGGCCGGAAAGGACTGGATGCGAAGGGCGCAGAACCGGGAAGAATGGCGTGCATTGGAAGAGACCTACACTCAGCATTGGGTGGTGAAAGGTTGAAAAAGAAGAAAAGAAAAGATTTGCATTTAACACAAAAGGTTGAGGCCTCCCATTAAGTTGAAACTTGTGTTAGGAGGCCTTGCTCTTCCAAGAAAAAATTATTACTATAGGTAACGCCACGAGAGTTGAGGCGAATGAAAACGCACACAGCTACATAAAGTACTGATTGCAAAAAAGGTAGTGAATGAATGAAATGAGTGAGTGAATGAAAATGTGAGTTATATGATCTTATGATGAAATACTTACGCAATACTATGCATATTATAATTTTTGTTTTTTCATATAACCTATTTTTGAAATAAAACAATTTGAAACTGATAAGAAATATTCGCAACAACAAAAATCGGTATTTTATAAATAGCGAAAAATATGCTTATCTGATTTAAATAAAATAGATCAACATATTTTATTTTCTGTTTTGTTTGAACTAGATGTATTTTCCTAAATTAATCTTAACGAAATAGGTTGGAGAAGTTTTTACTCAATCTTGTAATTCTATATCGAGTCTGTTGAACTTGCTATCGGTACGAATAAACGTCAAAATCCCGCTGTCATTACATGATGTGTAGTTGTGTGCATGGCCTCAACTCTGGTGGCTTTACCTATAAGACTATAACTAAACAAAACTTAAACTTAAATAATGTGTGTGTGTGTGTGTGTGTGTGTGTGTGTGTGTGTGTGTGTATGTACGTGGGTGCGTGTGAGTGCATGAATGTGAGTGAATGTGTGTGTGAAAGTGTGCGCATACGTGCGTGCGTATGAGCGTGCATGTCAAGTGTGTCAGTGCTCGTGTGACTGTTAATGTACTGAAACAATTACTTTGCTCACCCGCGACCTTAAACCTTACCTTAAGGTTGCGGGTAAGCAAAGAAATTGTTTCAGTTCTTCTTTTCTAGTCTGAATTCTGGACGCACTCCAACAACACATGCGTCAAGTCATCACACTTCTAACAATCATCACTGACATGATAAAATATATTTAACAATATTTGGCAGCCTGAGGTTTGACCTTCCGTGGTCCGAAGTTTGATTGTTAGAGGTCCGGATGCAGACCGCGGTCCACCTGTTGCTGACCGCTTGTTTAGATGCTTATCACATGTAATGGCAAGAGGTTGCGTTCGATAGTAAGAGTGGAGCAAGAGAGGAGAGGCTTTTGACTAGCAATTAAGAAAAAAATTCTTGAAAAAAAAAACTCAAATAATGTAATATCTTATTTTCATCTTTGTTTAAGTGATGTGCAATTTTAGACGAAATCTTTGAATAATTTTAAAATTATGCTTTTATAAGCTAACTAATTTTTTTTATAACTTTAAGCAGCATATTTTTATTTTCGAATAAGAAATAGTTTGCCAATTTCCATTGAATGTTTAAGTGCATTATTCATTAAATTTAAATGAAACCTGGAATACTTCCGATATCATATTAAACCTAGTTTATAATAAGCACATACATTTGTAATTTTAAGTTAATTTACGTACATTTGTCCCCAAAATATCCGTGAACGCCTCATCGAGTCGGTGTTCGTAGATTCCAAATAACTTTACGTCGGTTGCGAGGCAAATGCGACATGCCAGCAACTCCTCGACATCTATTTCTAACTTTATATCAGACATTTTTATCAAAATAATACGTTTTTATGTCATAAATAAATATTTAAATATCTTTCTACGATTTAAACACAAACATAGGTATATACGCGTTTGACAGCTCGGCCTCGGGGTTAAACTTGTGTTTAAAGAAGTTAAACTTATTTTCGACAAATACTTCCAACTTAGATGTATCCAGTTTGGACTTAGTTTTAATTGAAATAGAGTCTATTTTATGATAGCAGGTGAAACTATTTTGTGCAAAATGATAAATTTAGCATAGTACATAAAGTACTATGCTGCCAGCAGAAAAAACCATTTCTACCATTCCCGTTCGAATACACGTATCACAGAAAGTTTGAATAGTTTCGACATCGTACATGTTTATGTACATTGCGTGTTTTTACGCGTAGATGCCATGCGTTTGAATCAATACGTAAGTAAACGCACTGACGACACGCGACCGTGAAACTTATAAAAAATACTGTGTGCTAAAGCGTTTATCATACTTATAAAGATGCAACAATTAGTATACACCATTATGTTGGTCGTCTTTTGTCACTGTCTAAAATTCTGTGCACTCAGTTTATAAGAAACATTCTGTTTTATTTATGGAAATAATATTAACTCTTTGTATTGTAAAGTCAGATCAAAGTCAGATATTTTCACAGTCCAAGCTAGCTTATATGTGATGCGCATGCCGGCCGGCGCAACCACAGATGCAAGTAAATGTTGCCAACACATTCCTTTACTAGTTTTATTTCATAAAAAGAGGTGTTTTAATAAAAAACCATATATATCTTTTGTTTTATTCACTCGACTACTGCTATGACTTGTCACGCCGCCTCTGCCGTGGCGGCAGTGGCAACTTCAAATGCACCGTATTCACATGCAACTTGAGCGATGCCGCATGCGCCAGCAGCTTGCCACAGGTGCCACATTTTACTTGCGGGCGCTGACCCAGATGTACCTAAAAAAAATTACAATAAAGGGGATGCCAGATGGTTTAATACGATTAATAGTTATTATGTACAGTCGCCATCATAAATTTCGGAGCGTTCAACGTGGTCAAAAATAAAAGTACAAAAGACCGAATGTATTAAAATATCGAATGGGTCAAAAGACCGACAAGTTTTTTTCCTGAAACAGTAGACTTCTCAGAATTCCGATAGGAGATCCGACTTTTCCCGATGAAAATACAAAATGCACTTTTTAGGGTAAGTAAAAACGGGACCCTATTATTAAGACTCCGCTGTCCGTTTGTCTGTCACCAGGCTGTATCTCATGAACCGTGATAGCTAGACAGTTGAAATTTTCACAGATGATGCACTTCTGTTGCCGCTATAACAAAAAATACTAAAAATAAAACAAAGTTAAAAACTAAAAGGGGTCGTCGTCATACAAGAAACGTGTTTTTTCCCCAGTTTCTTTTAGGGGGCAAATGAGGCTGAAACGAGGAGCAGGCAATGTGTAGGATGATATTGTAGTGACCACTCTGTGGTGGCGCCGCATGTTGTGGAGACTGCTGAACCGCAGCGGGCAGGCGGGCGCGGGGCAGGCGTGCGGCTTGGCGCCCGAGTGCCGCCGCTGATGCGCCGCCAGGTTCGTCAGGGACTGGGGACAACGACGATAAGTATTCATTTAAGTTGTTGCTGAACTGAAACAATTACTTTGCTCACCAGAATTATGTTATTTGTAGGACTTAAATAAAATAAAGTTCCATTTTTCACTACATTTTAACTCACTTTACATCGTGGTAGTTATAATATCCACCTTAGGCTGCGTATCCACCGGAGCTGTGTGACGATGCGCTGCGAGGGATGTGTTTGTCATGAACCAACAGAAACACTTCATTTAAAAGGTCCTAAGTGAATGAAGTGTTTCTATTGGTTCATGACAAACACATCCCTCGCAACTGCTCTCACAGCTCTGGTAGAAACGCAGCCATAACCGGGTCTCTAATAGGGATGTTGACACCATTAAAAAAAATTTTAAGCCACGACTCCAGTAAAAAAACGCTTTATTTCAGCCCTGAAAGTCAGATTAATTTTCGATTAAATGCGAAATTAGATTTTTTGTTGCTTTAAAACAAATAAATAGTTAGTTGATTGAGTATGCGAACAATGACGTCATATGTCGCGATTGTCATACAAACTCTATGGGAGATTGTATTTTGACAGCTCATAAAAAGAACGTCAGTTGATTGGTGGTGTCAACATCCCCATTCTAAGTGCTGCAGGCAGCATCGGCGCTCTCGCGGTGGCGCGCTTATCTAACGGATATGCAATTAAATTTTTTCGACAATGCCCATGATACTGATAGCAATAACTCACAGTGCACTCGCTCCCGCAGGTTTCGCAGACGAAGGCGCGGGCGGGGCGCGGGCGCGCGCGGGGGGGCTCCTTCAGCCGCTGGTTTAAGTGCGCGCGCGCACGGTGCGTGCCCCATGATTGCGCGTCGCTGAACCACTTGTTGCACTGCAAAGGTGATACCAGACAATTCAATTGAATTAATGAATTTTTTTTTTTCTTTTTTATTATTGTTTAATTATTGTTATATTTCTGTAAGCATTTGTTCCATTTTATCATTATAGCAATTATGAAGGGGAGGAGCACTGTTTATCCTAAAACACACTATTTAGGGGGTATGTATTACAATACCGAAGTACGAAATACCAAATGTATTAAAACATCGAATGGGTCAAAAGATCGACACGATTTCTTTCTGAAACCGTATACTTCTCAGAATTTATTAAAACGGCATCATACAGAACCCATTAGGTTAGGTTAGGTTTATTTTATAACAATCTTAAAAAACTAACGGTTTCAGAAGTAAATCGTTTCGGTCTTTTGACCCATTCGATGTTTTAATACATTCGGTCTTTCGTACATCGGTATTGTAATACATACCCTATTTAGGATACTATTGTAAAGATGTTGTTTTTGAAATAAATATCATTATTATTATTCCATGTCTACACGGCTTAGCTGGAATGAAGTACATACCGTAGAAATGAACATTCATACGTAGTTTCTCTAAATATGGCGTCGAATGAAGTTGTGTGTCTTGAGTAAGTTTAAATGGCCGAATCTGAATGAAGGTTCTCTCTGTGTTCAGTTTAATTTTATTTCTCGTTCATTCGAAGTGGAATGAATGAAGCCGAATGAAAATACCGAACATCGTTGGATCGTTCCAGTAATGAATTTATTTATTTTTGTTTCTCTGTGCATTCAGACGTATGACTTTGAGTGAAAGATGTAAAATGAAACAAGAAACTAAAACTCGATCCTCTTGCTCTCCGCAGAGACGTTAGCTCCCTTTGCGTGTTCTATAAGATCTACAACGGGGAATGCTCTGAGGAACTCTTTGACCTCATTCCAGCTGCGGGGTTCCATTACAGATCCTCCCGTCGTAAGCGTTCATTTCATCGACATCATGTTGATGAATGGCAGTCTTCGACGGTGCGTTTTAAGCGGTCTTTTTTGCCACGAACTTGCAAAATCTGGAACGAGCTTCCCGTTGGGGTCTTCCCATCGAGTTACGACCTGGGTGCCTTTAAGAGGCGAGTGTACAATTTTCTGCAGGGCCGACAACGCACTGGTATCGCGTAAAGCGCTGCGAGTGTCTATGGACAGTGGTGTTCATTTAACATCAGGTGACCCACTAGTTCGTTTGTCTGGCTTCATTCACATAAAAAAAAAAAAAAAAAAAAAATGATAAGAAAATGACCCGTCTGATATGACCTTTAGATTTTCACTAGCGATGGGCGTTGAATGAACAGACCATTTGATTGAACGGTCCATGTAGAATCGACGTTTGGACGGTCCACCGGCCGTGCGTAGACTACTCGAATTCTTAGACGGCTCTACTAAGAATTCACATTGTTCATATCAACTAGGAACGCGACGCCGACACAAAATCGTAATACCAGTTAAGGCCCTACCGTGTTTTTGGTGCATTTATTACATTCATTTAAACTCGTGCTGTATCATTACAAGTAAAACTATAGTCTTGAAATTCATGTGTAAGATATTTGAGGATTCACTCTAGTGAACTAAAACAATTACTTTGCTCACCCGCGACCTTACAATAGTTACGTTTATGCAAGAAATGTGTGTTCATGCAGTTCCTCCACCTCCACACTGCACGAGCACAGTCAGTCACTGTCAGTCGTACAGTGTGGAGGTGGAGGAACTGCATGAACACACATTTCTTGCATAAACGTAACTATTGTAAGGTCGCGGGTGAGCAAAGTAATTGTTTTAGTTCATTAATATGGACCTCCGCAAGGTAACGCCTGATTCAATAAATTATTTAAATCACTCTAGTGACAAGTGTTTATCGAAACACGATTACTTGTAGTATGCTCGATAGAAAAAAATCCAAAGTCGTCTCTAAAAAATAAAATAAGCTCGTAGTACGACGCTAATACTGCACGGCAGGTCATGACTTTTTGAAAGTTAATAAAACAAGATGTTTTCTAGGGCGTAGTTTTGCTACATTTTTAAAACATGTATTTGTTTTAGTAATAAGATGAAAATACCCAAAAACACGCGCAGTCCAACCAACCTATCTTGAGCCATCGTGTCTCCCCCACGCCCAAAATCACCCACCCAAAGTCGATTAGCGCGAAAAACTCGGTGGGCCCTTAATTCATTCAACCAAACAAGTTTGAATAGATTAGTAAGATACCGCGTATGGAATACCTCTCGGCACAGAAGCGCCCTCTGCGCGTGGACGTCACGCTGATGCCGCGCCAGGGCGTCGTCAGTGCGGCACTCCTCCCCGCAGTGAGGACACGGTCTGGAACCAGACTTACACTTGAAGCTCTGCGCTATAGCAAAGTAATGGGTTATCCTATTGTAGCCCAAACAATTTAATCCTATTTTCACTACTACTTTCACAAGCCCTTAAATCAAAAAGACAAATATTTAATTTTTCTAACTATTCATTGGCCCTTAGTTTATCATACCGAATTTACATTGTACCTAATTTGACTAATCCTAACAAAAAGCCGAAATGGTGCTTCGCTGTCCGCTGCCGCGGCACGTTCGCTCCGCTCGCTCTGCTCGCGCGCTGTTGCGATTGTAATTCCAACCTAACCCTCACCACAGACACACACACGCGCGCACAGAAACATGATAATTAGTATTAGTAAAGATCAGGAAAGTTGAACTTATGTTCACCAAATTTTAGGGCTAGTAAAAATTATAGCCAACGTTGGTAGGTGTAACGAAATTAGTACTAACGCTTAGGTCAAGCGGCGAAACCCCAGTTACCATTACCTCATGGTGTCGTCACAACCGCTGACCGCTGACGTCGCGTGTCGCTCCATCGCCGACACACTCGCGAAGTGCGCTCCACACACAGCGCACTTGTACTCGAACTGGGGGACTGACAACTGCAACATAAACCACCAGCTATTTCCTTCAGAATTGACCTGATACCTGGTACGGTCGACCAAGAAAGTGGTCTACCAGTTTTGACAAAAGTTTCTGTGACATCTAAATATCCCTTAGTCACTGTCATCATGTTATTGCAAGGGAAAATCGACCTCGTTGTATCATGACGTACAAATGAACTTCGACCGTAGGGGGGTAGACCATATTTTTGGCCGACTGTACCTGGTTGATGGGAAAGGGGAGTGTTGTGACGGAATGGCATGCTTTGTATTAACTTTTAGTTGGATCAAACGAAAAAAAAGCACTAAAAGTTGATAAAAAGCATCACATACCAACATACTCCACATTGCGGTCAATCAGATAGTGGCTTTACTCTTCGTTCAGTTACATACTATATTATAAGCGGTGGAAGGGCGGTAAATTAAAAGAAGCAGCAAAAAAAACTTTACCTTTTTTATTTTAAACATGTACCTGCGGAAAGTAACGCTAGGATCCACACAGTATTTTTACGACGTTCATATTTGGGGATGTCTATTTTTTTGCAATGTATAGTAAATCGAAAACCATTTCGAGATAAATGCTTTTTAACTCGTTTTCTGTAGTTATTTAATTTTAATATTATGTAATGAATTTATTATATAACAAATAAGCAATGACCTTCATTTGACATTGGTGTAAATTGCGTGACCGGTTCAAGTCGTACTTTATTCTATGTGGTTAGAATTCTTCACAATTTACGCGTGGATTATACTACGGAGTTTGATTTGGAACCGCTGTCTGACATCTAGCACTTTGACAGTGCCAGTAAAGTGACACAGTGTATAGTGTACCACTACGCAAAAAATAATTAAAGGGGTTGCCTTATCGTACGCATTTAGATAGATTTAGAAATTTGGCATTGTGGGAGCCCCCAATTATAATCTGACGTCATCAACTAAAATAGTTTCAATAATTAATTTTGAAAAAAGTAGAGAACTAAATGACAAAATATTGAAATTAGTTCCTTATAATTGACTTTTCTATACAAAAAAAATATAAAAACCACTGGTAATTTTTTATAGACATTCCCAATTGTCTGCAACAGTTTTAACACTTTAACTGACCCAAGGATAATTTATGTATCTTCATTTCATCACATGTAATGAACAGACAGTAAAAGAGTTAATAAACTTGCTATGAGCGTGTCAGTTTCATAGGTAAAATACGTTCCACGAATAAAACGATTCATTCGTTCTTTTGAACTATTCCGCGCGCTCGCGCTCTGTACCTCGCTGTTCCGATGCGTGCGCGTCTTGTGATGCCGCAAGCCATTGTCGCCGACGAAGGTTTCGCCGCACATGTCGCACGCGGTGTTAGCGGCCGGGTGCCGGCGCCGCACGTGCGTCAGGTACGACGTGTATTTACTGCAACAATGCCGTACGCTACAGAAACACTTTCATAATGATCATTTCAACTGAAAGACGTCCAATGCTGAACACAGGCCTCTTCCAAGGTTCGCCAAACCGGTCCTGCGCCATCTGCATCCTACGCGTTCCCGCACCCTTAACCAGGTCGTCGATCCATCTTGTCGGAGCCCTAGGTATCTAATCTACGCTGCGTCGTTCTATCCATGGACATCATTCGAGAACCTTTTGGCCTCAACTTCCTTCCCCATTATGTTTCAGTGACAAATTTTCCAAAGATCAATTTCTTGTGCTACTCGTATACTTCCTATATTAATACAATAGAAAGATACAATTTAACAATAGATACTAATAGTCTGCAATGGGGCGACTGACAACTAAGAATAAACGTGCGAAATATTAAATTTACTATTTTCACGTATTTTGCATCAAAAATGTGAGTTCCATAGTCCATACTATCCTGTCATTGACGTGAGAGCTGATTAGTTTACCTGAAAACTGCATCGCAGTGCGGACATTTGTGAGTTGTACCGGCGTGCGAGAGAAAATGGTTCTTTGCTATGAACCTGAAACATAAGAGTAGGTAAACATACCGCGATTTCAAAGAAGCAGAGCAGAATGGATAAGGATACATGTCCGACATGACATTACTACATTACAATTTTAACAGAATCCATCAAACCGTTTTAGCGTGAGAGAGTAACAAACGTCTATA
Organism: Archips xylosteana; assembly: GCA_947563465.1. NCBI lineage: Eukaryota > Metazoa > Arthropoda > Insecta > Lepidoptera > Tortricidae > Archips > Archips xylosteana. Next base: position 427,395 of record OX387371.1, read on the forward strand.
CATCCATACAAACTTATTATACCCTTGCTGTTAATTAACGCATCTCAGTTAAATAAATTATTGGAAATAGAAAAACTGGCCTCACCTAGTCCTGGTGATGAAGCCACAGGCCTCGCAGGTAAACCTGAGGCGATGTGTGTCCTGGTGCACGTGCGCGCGACTTCTAGTCTTGAAGCGCACGAGACAGATCTCGCATGCATGCGCCCCTGCACTCTATTCGGACAACATGAAGATTATTTTAAAAACGAAAAAGTTTTTGGATGTACCAGTAAGGATTCAAATTCAAACTGCTGTCAACAATAGTGAAACGTGCGAAAAACAAATATTACTGCTAAGTAATGGCTAGTTTGTAATAGTTTCAACTCACTGCACTATGTTTCGCCATGTGGCCGTCGTAAACAGCTTTAGTCGCGAACCCCTTTCCACACACATCGCAGCCAAAAGCCGCGAGCGTGTAACTAGCTGCCATCTTCCTCCCTTCCACCTCCCTCAGTTGCTCTTCTTTACTCAAAATATCAATCCTCACGTTATACTTAGCTTGAAACTCATCAAAATTAAAATCAGGAAGAAAACCATTGTCAGCCATTCGTCTTTTTATTATCCTTTTAGTTTTAGTATGAGTTTCTACAATTTTAGCTTTCTTTCTTTTATCAATTTGTTTATCACATTTTTTCCTTCTTTTACCAGTTTTTGCGAGCCTTGTTCCTTTCAGATCTTCAAATTCTAATTTAAAATCTTGGGACTCGTTTATTTCATGATCAATAGCATCAGAATCATCATAATCTGGTTCGTTGATAAATATATTTTCGACAAAATCGTTGGTTTCTTCTTTTATGGTGTCTTCTATTTTAATCAGTTCTGGTTGTGTAGAGTCTGAGGCGAATATGCTGCAGGTTTTAAGGTTAAGACTAAGTTTTTGAGCCACACGGTCCATGGTGCGAAGGTAATCCATAGTTATCTAGAAAAATAATGACAATTTCAAATCATATTTTTCTCACAAAATTTTAATCTCTTGATTGGCTTGGAAGCATTGGATTTAAGTGTGAACAAAAGACAAAAAGAGTAGGAGATAATATACATGGTGTCCCACAACTCAACTACTTGTAACCTGGTATCGGGGGAGAGATCTGGTTATACCAGGCCTTATATTACACATTTCGAGTTTAAAACTTCGTATCGTGCTGTTACGTATGGCACGATACGAATTTCGTAGTAAACCCTGTTCTAGATAAAATAAGAAAAAAATCTATGTCACTTAATTAAGCGGTAATAGATCTCTCTGCATATTATACCGTATTTATCATGGGGAGTGTTCTAACAAACTGTTCGAAATGCTGCCTGCGGCTAAATTCCACTACCGCACTTCGAGGAATCGTCTGGTTTTCCATCCTCACCATCTTGTTGATTGGCAGTCTAGTACTGTGCGTTTTAAGCAAAACTTCTTTCCTCGCACGATGAATCTGGAATCAGCTTACTTCGGCAACATTCCTGGAGCCTTACAACTCAGGGATCTTTAAAAAACGAGCCTACCAATTCCTAAAAGGGTCGACATCGCACCTGTGATTCCCCTCGTGTTGCGGGTGTCCATGGGCGACGGTGATCGCTCTCCATCAGGTGACCCGTCTGCTCGTTTGCCCCCTCTTAGAAATAGAAAAAAAACCACTTAGGCTCGCTCGTCTCAACTAATGTTGACAATGCTTCCCCCACCTAGATGTCCGTTGGTAAAACAGAGATGGAGGAATTAAATCATCACATCTTACAACATGGCTCTCCGACAAAGCCTTCTGCAGGATGCTCTGGGAGCGCTGGCACTGCCTCCGGAGCGCCAAACACTTCAGCATCTGAGCGCGGCACCACACGCAGATGTGCCGCGGGCATCCGTCCCACTGACTCACCTTAAACAATAGACTAGTTCGAGATTAAATGCTAAGCAAACTTTTTTCCAAATTCGCGAGAAGACCACAGAAGAGATAGGATGATGATATATGCTAAGTGGCAAGAAAGATGAGATACAGAGTCTCACGCAACAGACAAGAGTGGAAGAGTCTGGAGGCGGCCTTTGCCTAAGGCAATCCGATCCACAGAAGAAGAGCAATCTAAGACGCAAATACTAGATCTCGACGATCTTCAGATTGTTCAATTACAATCGTAATAAATTGCTTGACAAAGAGTCGGAGCACAAGCCATGTTATTTAAACATGGAACTACCGTGAGACTTACCCATAGTGAAAATATACGGATGTTTCAGGCTAATCTGGGCACTGTGCAGTGAGCGTTTGGCAGCCGCCGTAACATATGACTCAGGGAAGAAGGGATACATATTAGCCCGAAACATGTTGAGTTAAACTCGTTTTAAGACGTGAGTGATCCGTATATTTTCACTATAAGCCATGTTATTGGTGTGAGGCGACAAAGGCAACTAATGTAATTCAATAGTTTATTTATTCAATCAATATAAATGTTGAATCATAATTAACATAAATCTCAAGTTGCAAGAGTTTATGTTGAGGTCATCAAAATTAAATAAGATTAATAATATTACGCAAAAATAACAATTAAAAAATATTGGTTCTTCACTATTATCATTAAAAAATAATAGGTACAGTGACTCTTTCTTCAACACCTTATAGTAAGCAATATAAAAAACATACTTTTACCCACACAAAGAAAAAATAACTCGATAATAACTTTGAAATTAAATCAAGATTCAGTTATTGATTGACTTTACAGAGTTTTATTCATATTTTTATTAAAAAAAAAGGAGCCGGTGGTTAGAACTATATACATACCACAATACCCATTAAATCACTGAAACATTGTACTAATTTACATTCTCGTATTTCGTATAAATCGACATCAACCGCTAAACAGACGCGACAAGCAAGCAAATCATCTTCCTTAACTGTCGTCATTTTAATCACAAATCACAAAAATTACTCTTTTGTTATGGTTTGGTTTAATTCAACTGTTTACTTTGTTACATAAATAAATAATCGTGGGAGAGTGTATCGATCGATCATCTGTTCGCTTTGACATAACGACAGTGTTGCTCGGTAAAATATTATTTTCTACCAATTTCGTTCGGATACTTTCACTACCATAATTTTTCGATTGCTATAGATAGGCTGTATAGGTTTACGTAGTTCCAATCCCTGAAAGATGATCTTTAAAAAAAACTATCATACCTCCTTAGATTATTTATGCACTAGATAGAGTGTCAGTAGCAAACATTGCGATACAAAACGTCCAAAAATCTATTTGACAGCTTCATATTACGATCGCGTTACGTCATTCAAACTGAAGGGAAACAAATGACATATAAGCCAACTGTTGGCTTATATTTTTCGGGACATTTTCATGTCGGCGAAGCTCTATCTAGTGTATAAATAATCTTAGCATAACTCACATAATAACTAATAAGTTTAATAACTGATGAAGGCATCAAACCCAAACGTACTTTCCACTGCAGTCAATAAAATAAATCACTCTAACTTAGTAAGAAAATGTATTTGTGAGACGATTTTTTTATTATGAGAGGGAGGCAAACGAGCAAGCGGGTCATCTGATGGAAAATGATCATCACCAATCAATTTACCTATCTATACGGCAATCTAATCTATTTATACAGCATATCCCTGTCTATAAGCAACATGAATAACTGTAACTAATTCAAAATGGTGATAATTTTAACACATTACTGCTATCTTCTATTGAACTTTATATCCGCGCAATGTATGCCACTAAACTTATAAGATTAGATTTTCCTTAACTAGACATTACGAATGGTTCCCCATCCTATTCTCATGCACTGCGCAATATCGCTTTAGTAGTCTGTATGGTTAAGTTTATTAAAACATTCACAAATTCAAAGCCTTTCTTTATTGACAAAAATCAATACACATTAGCATAAAACTATGTATATTTAATATAGATCGTAATTTCACACAGTTCAGTTTAAACATTTTAAAACACTTAAAATTATGAAATTTTCATTTGCTTTAGTTTAACAATAAATAACTTTGAAGTTTGAAGTAAGTATAATCTTTTACTTTGCTACACTTGTCTGTGCTACACGTACGTATTTTCATACACACACCCGCCCTCTTCCACCTAAATAAACATGTGTCATATAGACACAACTTCCATAAACACCACACAAGGTGCTAACGCGCTGTAGGTCATAATCATAATATGATAATTTAATTAGGTATGGACTTCCACAAAGTAACATTTGAATCAATCAATTATATAAGATGTTTTAAAATTAAACCAGATCAATGATTGGATAAGTTTGGCTGAATACAAGCCTTCACAAATAACCTTTCCAGAGGTATTCGGTTAAACTAACCCAATCATCTGCTGAAATTTTTCAGATTCATTTTAAAATGTATCATATAAACAACTTTGTTATCATTTCTTTTGAAATCACTGGTCAGCGTGCACACGCTCATGTCGCGTTACATCGCACTGTCTTCTAAAACGTTTGCTGCAAACATTGCACGAGAACTGTTTCTCACTAGTGTGAATCCTCATATGATTGATCAAAGTGGACTTCTGTGTGAACTGCTTGTCACACATCGCACACGTATGAGGTTTCTCACCCGTGTGTATACGCATATGCATCGCCAGATTCCGGCCCTCAGTAAACTGTTTATTACATATCCCACACGCATGCGGCTTTTCACCCGTGTGAATCCGTTTGTGTAAATCCATGTGGGACCTACGTCGGAATCGCTTGTTACATATCTCGCAGGTATACGGTTTCTCGCCTGTGTGAATTTGCATATGCTGCGTCAGCATGCAATTCTGTGCAAACTGTTTCTGACATATCTGGCAAGAATACGGCTTTTCCCCTGTGTGAAATAGCATGTGTCGCTTCAAGTCGCACTTGTCTCTGAATGGTTTGTTGCAGATTTCACACATGTACGGCTTGATACCTTGGTGGATCCGCATTATGTGTTTTTCTAGATGGATCTGTTGTTGGTATTGCTTGTTGCAGATGTGGCATGTGGGCGGTGGGTCTCTTGTGTGCATGAGTTGGTGTTGTACTAAGTTAGATTTGCACCGAAAGTTTTTATTACAAGTTTCACATTTAAATGGTTTTTCTCCTGTGTGTATTCTTATGTGTTTGAGCAGATGCGAATGTTGTGCAAACTGCCTTTTGCAGACTTCGCACTGGTGCGGTTTCTCTCCTGTGTGAAGGAGAGCGTGTCGTTTTAAAGAACATAAGAAACGAAACTTTTTATTACAAACATCGCAATTATACTCTTTTTTATCGGTTGTGTGGCTAGCCGCATGTTGTTTCAGACCAGTGAAAGTCTTGCAAGGTTTGTCACATATCTCACATATGTAAGGTTTCTCGTCTGTGTGAGTTTTTATGTGACGTATTAACACTTTTTTGTGCGCAAATCCTTTATTGCATGTGTTGCATGAGAAGATCTTTTGGGGGTCGATTTGAGGTTTTTTCTCAGGTACTACTATGTTTGATTTACTGCTACCGGGTTTCACGCATTTGTGATTTTGGAGATCAGATTCTTGTTCAAATAGTGTACAGCATGTATGGCAGAGATGTGGCTTGTTATCAGAGAGGATGCATTCGGACTCGATTTTGTTTGATATAGGCATGATGATGTCTGAATGTGAGCCCTCTCCTGAGGAATTAGTGATGGCTATGGGTACAGGTGCTTCCACCGCACTGACTTGTGATGGTTTCTGCTCGATATCTTCTAGCTCGTCTTGTTTTAGTGGGTCTGAAATTGCAACAAATTGATGGATGATAATTTTTTTTTGTAATCTTAATGTATAAAAAGACATGTCCTAATTTATAAACGCCCAGCCCAAGACGATGGATCTAGAAAGCTGAAACATTGCATGGTGGCTACCTTTATGATCTAGGAAGGCATAAGGGTGGATATTTCTAAATTTCTATTGTATCAAGCTGACTAAATCATAGCCACTGTGGAACCTTATCACAGAAATTGTCACAGTGACACTGCCTGGCAAGGAATATCACCAGGGAGCGTAACTTTGGTAGCGTAAAATTGAAACACCAATAATTCTTAATAATTTAATGGTAATGTAAATTTAATTACCTACAAATATAAAATTTTATGGGGTTATCTAATTCGAAAAAAAAATCTTTTCTTGAGTAAATGAAAAACAACAAATGCTTTGTTGGATGACGAAATATGCAGGATGCTTAAAATTTAAACATAATAATGCATCTTATTTCTTATTCCCACAAGGATTTATATAGACAGATTACCTTTTGGTCATGTGAGTCAGTCATATTTTTCATAATCTGAAGTCTCCTATTTTTCTGTAATATTATTTTGTCTTCCATGTATATTTTTTCCCTTTGCATGTAACCTAATCTTAATTTTGCAATTACAGTTTTAACCACACGCAATGACCTGCTCATAAAAGCACTCTCTGTATGTAGCTTGACGTCATACGTCTGTCATCTCATCGGCACCAAAGTTTCGCTCCCTGAATATCACAATGACAACATACTACTGTGTAGGTAAGGAATTTAATAATTTGACTGTATCAAAGTCAAAAATATGTTTACTTTGTTGCTGTCCTTTTGCTCTTGAACTTTTATACAAATTTGTCAAAGTCATACAAACTAACATTACACAATAACAAGACAAGGAATAAAAACAAATTAGTAAAGTGTAAAGATACTTTAATTTCAACCATACAATGAGATTACCTTGCATGCAGTCAGCTTCATCTTGTAGTCCTGGGTTATGTTCAAATACCACCTCTACTTTAACTTCATGGTATATTTTAAAGCGCGATTCTTTATTTGTGTCCTCAAGTTGGGCCTCACTTGCTGCGCTTTCGTCCTCCCATTTCGGTTCCATTTTCACGTACACATTCTCAAGCGACATATTGTTCTGAGCACACCGCGCTTTGCGCTGGGAGAAGTAAATACAGGCCAGTAAAGTAATATATGCACGATATTTACCATACAAATTTTATCCGCGTACCAAGCATTGCGGACATATTAGGCTCAGTAATAAACGAGTTCTTAACACTGGTAGTTAACTTCACCTGGAGTATGTTATAAATAACCTTTAATAAGCATCAGTTTCATGTTCACTGACATTCTAACTAACTAGTATTTCAATAAATAATTTAGAACGACACTAAGACTTGCGGTATTTCTCTGAAAGCCAATGCAAGCTAAAACTAAACAATTAGCCTTATGATGAGTTGCTGTGATGACATGTTTGACATTTGGCATGGTGCTGCCAGCTTCGATTGAATTTCTACTAAATGCATTCGAATACTCGTATACTTTTGAGAAAGGTAGTAAAGTGTTCCAAATGATCAAAAACTTATAGGTAACGCCACCAGAGTTGAGGCCATGCACACAACCACATCTCATGTAATGACAGCGGGATTTTGACGTTGTGTTATCGTTAAACGTCAACACAACGTCAAAATCCCGCTGTCATTACATGAGATGTGGTTGTGTGCGTGGCCTCAACTCTGGTGGCGTTACCTCTAACTTAAATCAAAACAATGAACAGATCAACAGAGTGCGATAAGGACAGTGAAAAACGATGGGAATAAGTTATTTTGTTCAAAATTGTTGTAATATCTAAGCATCATTGTTACTAAAAATAAAACAAGTAAGAAAAAATAACAATGAATAAAACTAAACTATAAACTAAATAATACAAACTAAATTTAAAACTATAAACTAAATATCTAACTTAAAAACTACTAAACTAAGTCTAAAAAAGGCCCCCGTGGCATCGTACCCAAAAGGCTGGCAGCATTGCCTCGTTGAATGGCGATGGCGATTCTAAGCATTTAAGTTAAAAATTTAACAGTTACAAAGAATTTTGCGTGGCTGAGTCCATAAGTTACGGAGAAATCGGCATTCTGAATAGATTTTTACGTTCTTAACACGATGATTCTGTATGGAAGACGTCACCTTTGTCTTTTCTTTACGAAGGATTTTTAAAAAGATAAATACAATCGAATTGACAGCTTGACCAAATTGACATTTTTGGACTCGATTCTCGCCTTGCAGGCGAAATCGTATAAATGTAATGTTTATATTGTAAATATTAGGTTTTAAAACTGATCTATGGCTTCTACAACGTTGAAATTGAATACGATGAAGGTGGAGGAGGGAATAAGCTCGGACAGCCTGCTGGCTTGCCGCATTTGCTTAGTCAGCGATGTAAAGTTGTATAATATTCGAGAATGGGGCCTCGACCAAGTGTTTGTGGAAATGATGGGGATCACGGTGAGACACCTACTTTAACCTGCTACAATTATACTTAGGAGTTCCCAAACCTTTTGCTTTTCGGAAGTGCCCGAAACAAGTTTCAAGACTTTCTAGTAGGAACTAATCATTCTATTTTATGAAGGTCAAATCCCGGCTCACACCTGAGTTTTTCTGAATTTATGTGCAAAATTACATTTGTAATTTACCATGAGCTTTATAGTGAAGAAAAAGAGCGTGAGGAAACCTGCATACACATGCGAAGAAATTCAATGGTGTTTGTGAAGTTCCTAATCCGCACTGGCTTCGCGTGGGAACTACGGCCCAAGCCCTCTCTTTCTGAGAGGAGGCCTGTACCCTGCAGTGGGATGTGACCTGCCCACTGCCACTTGAGTCTGGCAATTACTAATGCAATCCCGCAGAGAAACTCCGAGCATAGCCCTCTCCATTGCCCTCTGAGTGACTTTGAGCTTCCTTATGAGGCCCATTGTTATTGGTAGATGTAGTTATTATATTTTAATGTTCCAGCTGTCTGCATGGGACGGATTCCCTCAGCACTTGTGCCCGTTTTGCCGCGCGCTGCTGCTGAGGAGCCACGAGCTGCGCGCGCGCTGCCAAAGGGCTGACCAGCTACTTAAAGAAGCCCTCATGCATCAACACTTTGTACGTAATAAGCTTTTCTTTTTTTTTTTTTTTTTAAACGGAGAACCAACAGCTTATACATACATCTTAAACATTACAGTAAATACAGCAAGCCAATTACAGGTTCTCGCCGGCAATTACAGTGTAACAATAAGGCAGTTTTTTTATACAATACTAGCCTTCAGTCCGCAGCTTCGCCTGCAATAAATTTATTAATTTTCCCGTGTTAAAAAGTAGCCTGTCATTCAGTGACAATGTAGCTTTCTAACGGCAAAAGAATTTTTGAAATCGGTCCAGTAGTTTTAAGTCTATTTGTTACATTATTATTATTAAGCCTTTAATCGGACAAAGTATCAACAATACAGAAATGAATTGGGTATATATTCTTCTCTTCTTAGTTTTCCTTCTATTCATAGATTTCTTTTTTGTTTAGCTTTTGCATGTCCGTTTGCCAGGTGGCAAAGGCCTCCTCCAATCTTCTCCATTCTGGTCTCTCTAAAGCCACTCTATTCCATGCTACTCCCGCGACCTGTCTGATATCGTCATCCCACCTCCTTTGTGGTCTTCCTCTCTTTCTTTTGCCAATTCTCGGGTACCATTGTGTAACTATTTTGCTCCACTTGTCTTTGCCTCTTATCAAGTGGCCGGCCCATTTCCACTTTTGCCTTCTTATTTTTCGCGTTATATCCTGAACTTTCGTTTTGCGTCTGATGTGGCTGTTTCTTACTTTGTCTATTCTTTTAATCCCTATCATACTTCTTTCCATCGCGCGTTGACATATGGAAAGTTTATCTGTTATGTTTCTTGTTAAAGCCCATGTTTCGCTACCATATACTAATACAGGCAGGATGCATGTATTAAATAGTTTAGTTTTAGTTGATATATGAAGGTCCCTGTCTTTCATTATTTCCTTCAGTCCCCAGTACCTCTTCCAGCTGTTTGCAATTCTTCTTTCAACTTCTTTGTTTATGTTGTCTATTGGAGAGATAAGTTGCCCGAGATATATATATTCTTCGACGTAGGTGATATGAGCCTTCTCCACTGATATAGGATCTTTGATGCCATTGGTCATAATTTTCGTTTTGTCAGGGTTCAACTTCAGCTCAGCCTTTGCGCTTTCAGATGCTAGATCATTGATCATCCTGTTTAAATCATCTGATGTTTTTGCGAAAAGCACAATATCATCCGCAAATCGTAAATGTGTTAGTTTGCGCCCATCTATAGATATACCTAGGTCCTCCCAATCAAGATTCCTAAAGATCATTTCCAATACAGCTAGGAAGAGCACCGGCGAGAGGGGATCCCCCTGTCTCACGCCTTTTTGAATTTGAAACGTACTACCTTTCTTTTCAAGTTGGATGCATGCTGTGCTGTGTTTGTAGATATTCTTTATAATTCTTATGTATTTATGTTCTATTCCCTGTTCTTTTAAGGCTTCCCAGATTTTTGTATGTATTAAAGAGTCAAACGCTTTACTGTAGTCGATAAAGGCTAAATAATATGTAAGCTGATATTCAGCATATTTCTCTATAATTTGCCTTACAGTATGGATGTGGTCTAGTACTGAAAAATCCTTACGGAAACCGGCCTGTTCCATTGGCTGCTGCTCGTCCAATTTCCTTTCTAATCGTTTCTGTATAATTTTTGCAAAGGTTTTATATATATTGGACATTAGACTGATGGGTCTGTAGTTCCCAATATCGCAGTGGTTCCCTTTTTTGAACAAAAGAATTATGTTGGATTCAGTCCATTGTTTTGGAATGATTTCCGTATTGATAACTGTGTTGAAAATTTCCATAAGTATGGGTGTAATTGCTGGTTTTGTTTGCTTTAATACTTCATTACTTATTCCGTCTGGTCCAGGAGCTTTATCTTTTTTTTGTGTACTGACAGCTTTCTCAATTTCCTCTTGCATGATGTGCGGTACAGTTGTGTTCTCTGATAAATCTATTTCTTCCTCAAATGTGTTGTCTTCATATAATTTGGTGTAGTAATCTGTCGCAATCTTTAGTATTTCTTGTCTTCCACTTTTCTTAGTTCCACTTTGATTTTCCATCTTTACAATCCATTCCTTTTTATTTGTCAGTTCTTTGTACGCCTTCTTTATTCCTCCTGTCTGCCTAATGTGCCTCTCTATTGTTTCCATTCGTTGTTGTCTCCTATCTTTCCTTATGTTTTCTCTTATTTCCTTGCTAATACTTGCTATTTGTCTACGGTTATTGTTTGTGTTTTTCGCGTTTATTAAAGCTGCTCTTCGTTCAAGAAGGCTTACAGTTTTATTTGTCATCCATTTATTTGAGTTATCTTTCTTGGTAACATATTGCTTAATAGTGTTTGTGATTGTATTTTCCAACCAATTGTATTTTTCTTGTATGTCGTAATTTTTTGTTTCTTCATTGTATTCATTGAGTTTAAAGTTCAATGAATTGGCTATTTGATCAACTAGATGGTTGTTAGGTTTTATATTCACTGGATTTACTACTGGTCTCGGATTCCTGGGTTGAGATGACCTTAATTCAGCTCGAATCATGCGGTGGTTGGTGTTAAAGTTAAAATTATTGATGACATCAAAGTTTAAGAAGCATTTGGATTTATTGGTCAATATAAAATCAATTTCATTTTTTGATTTGCCATCCGGTGATACCCATGTCCACATTCGGTTTTTTCTTTTCTTAAACATTGAATTAAGTATGGTCAGGTTATTTTCCATGGCAAAGTCTATCAACATTTTTCCATTTCTGCTTCTTGCTTTTGAGCTATATGTATAGGGTCCTATAGTTGCATCTTCATCCCATTGGCGCTCTCCAATTTGACCATTCAAGTCACCCATAACTATTAAATTTTTATGAGCATGTGTCTGTATAGTTTTATTTAAATCCTGATAAACGATTTTTTAAACGGAGAACCAACAGCTTATACATACATCTTAAACATTACAGTAAATACAGCAAGCCAATTACAGGTTCTCGCCGGCAATCACAGTGTAACAATAAGGCAGTTTTTTTATACAATACTAGCCTTCAGTCCGCAGCTTCGCCCGCGATAAATTTATTAATTTTCCCGTGTTAAAAAGTAGCCTATGTCATTCAGTGACAATGTAGCTTTCTAACGGCAAAAGAATTTTTGAAATCGGTCCAGTAGTTTTAAGTCTATTTGTTACATACAAGAATACAAATCTTTCCTCTTTATAATATTAGTGTAGACTAACTCTAATTTAAATTACATCCTATACTTCATTTAATTTAGAATTGAAAACCACAACATCATTATATTGCGGCTCGTCAACTATTTCTTACCTAGCAAATAGTACAGTACAATAGTCTGCGAGCCGCAAAATAAAATTGTTTTAATGTCACTTTATTTGCGTGTTGCCAAATCTTACTCTAGTACAAATTTGTAAAGAGATTACAGTTCACGAGCCGCAATATAATGTTGTTGTGGTTTATAATTCTAAATTAAATGGAGTATAGAACACAACAAAATGTTAGTACAAAAAAAAAATTAAAGTTTATATTAGTTTTTGTTTGGGCAGAATTTTGATTTAATTATTTTGTACGGAACATGAAAACAAAAATATCTTATGTAAGGTTTTTTTTATGTCTCTTAAATTCTTGGCATCTTATTTGTAAACACCTCATATTTATGTTTTAAAATTGATCTGGCACCTAGTTGGGTTAGGTTGACTGATCAGCCTTGTGTAGGTTTTTGTTTATAATGTTTGATTCAAAATGTATTAACTCCTTTGACACCATATATTTTGAATATTGGTCAATGTATGGAATTTGTCATCCACAATTTTAACATCCTGAATAATGAAACTACCGTGGTACTCACTCATAATGAAAATAAACGGATCACTCACGTCACAAACAAACACGTCACGTTACAAAGTGATGTTGTTAGTGCTGTGTGCTACCCTACACATCATTACGCTACATTTGACAATGACAATAAAAGTGATGATGAAAACGGGGGTAGTTGTGTGTCGCTGTCAGTTGCGTCGAGTAGCTGCGACCAGGGCGGTAGCGCGCAGTACGCGTTTGGCAGCCGTTGTGACGTGTTGACTCCGGGAAGAAGGGCTGTAGGGGTGCGGGGTTTACGGTGGTGTTGGCAGTTAAATAAAGTAGTTTATGTTCACTCAAAAGTAATATAATAATGGTTTACAACTGACTCTTAAATGTTAAAGTAAAATAATGTTTGATAAATGTTAATGAATACACCCGATCGCGACGATCTCTAAAAATGTACTAATTAGTTCAGTGCAACCTAATGCATCGCGAATAACCGCGGGCGCCTGACGTCACCTGTAAGGTGCGCATGCACCGAACATCTTGCCGGGGGCAAGGGAAAAATGTAATTTTAATAAATGAAAATAGTAATGCTTAAAAAAGATGACACAAAGTGATAGACAAAACAAATGATGCTTAAGAGTCTCTAAAAAACTTTTATGAATTTTAAACATCGTTATTAAAGGAAACTTTTCTTAACACTGGGGTTGTGCCCCTTTCGGTATAGGAACACTCGTTGTTAGGTACACGCGCACTAAACTGTTCACGATTCTTTGCTCTTGATCTTTCCACAGATTGTAGCTCTATCTCCATAGTGGTCGGTTCTGCTACCTCCGGGGCGGCTGCTGCTTGCGCCGGGCGACACGTGCGCCGGAACACCAGAATTACTGCTGTCACTCCAATTATACCCAATATAGTGTATATCAGACTGTAGTGGTGAATGTCATGAACTGAAATACTGTTTGTCAAGGGTTCATTTTCTTTCATGATTTTAATTTTCTCCTTTATATCTCTTAGTGACAGCTTGTTCTCTTCATCGCTTGTAGTTGTTATAGGAAGTTTTTCGAATGTAATGTTCATCACTCTGTTAATTGAAGCTATTTCAGGGACTTCGTAATTTGTTTTAATGTTAAATTTACTTGTCTGCTGTTTGTGTGTGTAAATGGTTCCATTATCCATTTTAATTAGGCAACCTTCTGGAATGTTCACAATGCTGGTTTTGGACAGCTTATGTGCGGTGACTTCATCTCCACAGAGTAGTCGCAGTTGACAGTGACCGCAGCAGAAGTATAAGTATTGGTTGATGTTAGTTAGCTTTGTCCACTTGTTTCTGCAGGCGGCTATGTTCGTTTTACACTGTTCTGGCTTTGTTTCATCTTGGAAGCAAAGGTCGTTATCTGACTTCATGTGGTAAATGGGCGATTTAAGCTGACACAGGTATGTGGACGCGTCTCGTAGCACGCAATGTTCTAGTTCCCTTGGGGTTAAAGGTATATAAGATTCTTTTTGTAGGTTTACCGCAACGTAATCTTCAATTGGTGTTACTGTTATCATGTTCTGATTCAGCTGATGAGGTATAGGAAGAAGGTTGTAAAGTTCATAGTTGTCTCGGCTGAGTAATGGGACGGTTATTTCGAATATTGCGTATTGTTTTGTTATAACTGCTTTGACGCTTAATAGATGATAGATATCTCTCATACTTGTATGAATATTGTCTACGGGGAGAGTAAGTTCTTTGTTTATTAATCCGGAAATTATACTTAGTTGATGTTGTAGTTGTTCTGGGTTGATTAAGTGAGTATTGATTTTCCCATTGTAAATTGTGCTCATTGTGTCCAGCAAGGTATCTTGAATGTTCTTCAGATGATTTAGAATGTTGTTGGTGGCTAAAGCGGTCAGTGTAAATTCTGATACATACTCGATTTCATGAACTTGTTTCGCCAAGTTGCGGGTTGCTGCGTCTAAATTCATCAGATGATGGTTAATCATTTTGTGCTGGGACTGCATTGTTTGTTCTGTTCTTTGTAATACATTGTACTCTGCTTCAACTATGGATGTCTGATTTTTCCATAGCAGGGCTAAATGGTTTTGGTTCTCACGTACAAGTGTGATATCCTTATTATATTGTTCTGCGAACTGGTCGTCCAATACTCCGAACAAGGCGTTCGCCAGATACCCGACACCGTTAATGATACCACGGGGCACGCGCGGTCGAACGCTTAGTTGTTGATTCAGCAAAACATTGTTATTATGTTCAAGTTCATTGTACGCGTGACGTAGTTGCAACATAATTATATTGCAGTGGGACAGTTGAGTTATAGTATTACAAATGTTATTTAGATGTTGATAGTATTTATCATACGAAGTGATGCCTTCCCAGTACGGATTCATATCGTAATATGCAATTATCTTCCACTCGTCTCTTATAATCTGCATGTTATTGATTTTATCAAAATACAAGGCTTGCTGGTCATTTAAATTTGTTACTTTTAGACCATATCCCGGAGTTAAAATGCTCAGGAAGTAGATAAGCATCATGGCTAGCGAAATAAAGTTTGGTTTGTTATTGTTCGAGGTATGTTTTTTATTCTGTTCAGTATCTTTGGTTAATAATAATAATAATAATAATAATAATAATAAGCCCCTCACAAAGCTAACTAACTCCACGTCCGATCCGAACACCTGCGATCACGTGAGGGGCGGACATTGGCAGCTTTTTATTTAGCTAATAACCAACCAATGGCTAACGGAGCAATAGTAGAACTAAATATGCGATGCGCTTAAGAAACGGTAGATATCTACCCCAGGCGGGTACCGAAGCTAACCGCGACGGAGAATCCCGCCCTGAGCCTGTAAGCTCAGGCAGTCCCACGTATTCTGGGGGGGACACCGTATCGCATAATTCTGCCCAGTTGAGAACTGTTGCAGAACACGACTCAGAAGTAGTCGAAACACATACACATACACATCCTCCATCACCCACATCATCCACACGGAGCTTATTCCCATCACCAATCTCATCACCACACTCTTACTCACATCAGAGCTCATCCAAATCACGATCCACCACAGCATCACCCATGTCATTAGATGTTGCACAGGAAGCGTTTGCTAATCCTCCTGCGCCCATCAATGGCATCACCAACACGCGTATATCACAAACTAACACAGTTAATGAGCGCGTAAACATTACACATACACCAGATATTGACACCAACACACCAGCAAGAAGTGTTTTGCAGGAAATGTGCCCTGCAACCACTCTTGCGGGAAAAAGTAGACAACGAATGAAGTGGACTGATAATATTAACCGAGAGCTCCTTCGTTGCTACTATATAGTCACACAATGCGAAACCGACCTAACCTCATATAGATCACTTCTTCATCAACAATTCATACAAATATTCCCAGAACTAAGACACATCCCGGAACAAAGACTTGCTGATCAAATTCGAGTCATATATAGAAATAACAGAATTTCACCACATGAAAGAGAAAATATCAAGCAACTAGTATCACAGACAAACCCGAATTCTAATCATCACAATCAACAAAACCAAACAACAGAAACACAATTCACTAACATCACACCAACCATAAACACAAACAATGATTTCGAACACGTCCATACACACACTCCAAATCATACATCACAAACTCCCGAGCAGGCACAACATATCTCTCAACACACTGTTCCATTAACCGTAGAGGCACAAACAGAAAATGATATTTTCAGTGAAACTCCCTCTCATGAAACTATAGATAATCCAGAATCAGTAGCTACTCCACGCGATTCATTAACTCACAAGGAAATCGAAAACACTCTTACAGAAATGCTTCTTAAATATTCAGATACAGACCCAACACTCAGGCCCTCCATCCCAAAACTTCAAACAACACGAAAGATGATACAATTAGTAAATACGGTAAATGATATACTAGACAAGCACTTAAAGAGCATACAAACAATTACTTTAGAAGAAGTACATACTTTTATATATTGCGCAGCAGCTACCGTTACACGCCATATATTACACGACAATAATCACAAACCAAGCGGAAATAATCACACACAACACCATAAGTCAGGCCCATCTCACGACATATCATCCAATACAGCACTACACGCCAATGATAACACGACACAACACCAGTCACCACGTCATGCGCCACACAACAGACATTCACCACGCACTGACACTAATACAACACACAACAAACAAAGGAAATCACAGTGGGAGAAGCGACTAGATAACAAAATTACCGCTCTAAGGAAGGAAATAGGACTGACTACTCAATACCTACAAGGAAATCTTACACATAGCAAACAAATAAAATTAAACCTTCACAATAAAAGTAGAGATGAAATAGTAGATCAACTAGACAGTAATAAGCAAAAACTACAAGCATACTCGAAACGACTGCGCCGATACAAAATTAGTAATCAAAGAAAAACTGACAATAACTTATTTAACACCAATCAAAAACTATTTTACCGAAAGCTTAACTCACAACACATAACAATTACACAACCACCAGATATCACCACCGTCCAACATTACTGGGAAAATATATGGTCCACACCAATAGAACACAATCCTCACACATCTTGGGCAACAATAGATGAAGAAGAAGTAGGTCATATAAACCCAATGCCTGAAATCACCATTACTAAAGATGATGTTACACAAGCAGCGAAAAAGACACTCAACTGGAAAGCACCGGGCCCCGACAAAATACAAAATTACTGGCTAAAATATTTCACTGCAACACACGAATACCTTGCAAACACACTGAACCATCTCATACATAACCCACAAGACATACCCCCGTTCCTCACACAAGGCATCACCTACCTAAAACCCAAAGACAATGATACGACCAACCCTGCTAAATACAGACCCATTACATGTTTACCTACAATTTACAAATTACTCACATCTATCATCTCACACAAGCTCACCACACACATAACAGAAAACAAAATAATATTAGAAGAGCAGAAAGGCTGCAGTAAAGGATCGAGAGGATGCAAAGAACAGCTAATAATAGACACCGAGATTCACAACCAAGCCAAACAAAATCACAGGAATCTATACTACTCATACATAGACTACCAGAAAGCATTCGATAGCGTACCACACTCATGGCTTATACACGTTCTCAAATTATACAAAATCGATGCAACACTAATAGAATTCTTACAAGGCGCAATGACAAAATGGACTACCAAACTAAATATTCAAATAGGAAAAACGATACTTAGCACAACTCTAATAAAAATAGCCCGTGGTATCTTCCAAGGTGACTCACTTAGCCCATTATGGTTCTGCCTAGCATTAAATCCCCTTTCTAGAATTCTGAATAAGACTGACTATGGATACGCAATCGACAGACAAAACAACATCAAACTGACTCACCTGCTTTACATGGACGACATAAAACTCTACGCATCAAACAGAAACAAACTCGAACAATTACTTAGACTAACAGAGGAATTTAGCAAAGATATCAAAATGACGTTTGGAACAAATAAGTGTAAAATCAACAGTATTATTAGAGGACAACATAAAGAGACAGAACCATACAACTTGGAACTACAGGGAGGGACCATTGACAGAATGGAAGCTAAAGAAACGTACAAATACTTAGGATATTTACAAAGCACATGCATAAACCACACAGAAATAAAAAACACGTTGAAAACTAAGTACAAACAGAGACTTAACCAAATACTAAAAACCCAGTTATCAGCCAGAAACAAAACCAAAGCAGTTAACACATACGCCATCCCCATATTAACATATTCTTTCGGTATAGTTAAGTGGTCAGACACTGAATTAGACACTCTAAATACGACAACACGTACAGCATGCTACAGACACAACATCCACCACATTCACTCGGCAGTACAGAGATTTACACTGAATAGAGACATCGGAGGCCGCGGATTTATAGATATAAAAAATTTACATTACACTCAAATAGACAATCTACGAACGTACTTCCTCACGAAAGCTAACGACAGTCCATTACACAGAGCAATTATCGACCTTCCGAAACCCGGAACACCCCTACAGCTTAACAATAGATTATTTGACCCAAAACGTAAAATACACACTGAAGAACAAAAAATAGATAACTGGAAAAGTAAAGCACTACATGGAAAATACCCACATCAACTAGCTCAATCACACATAGACCAGAAAGCATCATGCACATGGCTCACTAAAGGGAATATTTATGGCGAGACAGAAGGCTTCCTCATAGCCATACAGGACCAAATAATCAAAACCCGTAATTACTCAAAATATATTCTAAAAGAAGCAATAGAAACAGATAAATGTAGATTATGCCATCAAAACACCGAAACAATAGACCATATCACAGGAGGATGCAGTTTCCTAGCCCTTAAAGAGTACACTCACCGCCACAATAACGTCGCTAAACACATACATCAACAGCTTGCACTAAAACATAAACTACTCACAACCTACACACCCTACTACCAATACAAGCCAAAAAATGTATTAGAAAATAGCACAACGAAACTTTACTGGGACCGAGACATAGTAACCGACCGCACCATCCTCAGCAATAGACCTGACATCACACTTATCCAAAAATCTACCAAAACCACTTACCTTATAGATATCGCTGTTCCCAACACACACAACCTGAAACATAAACACACCGAAAAAATACAAAAATACATACCTCTAGCAGACGAAATAAAACAGATGTGGCATCAAGACGTCGTCAAAATCATTCCAATCATTATCTCCTCAACAGGCATTATTCCAAAAACCCTTAAAACAGCACTTAAAATATTAGACCTCAACGACAAAACCTATATACCCTTACAGAAATCAATAGTTTTAGATACTTGCTCTATAGTACGCCGATTTCTAAATCCTACCTCACTACCAGAACACAGCAACCAACAAGACAATCACACTAACACAAACACAGACACTACACAAAGAACATAATTTACACAATGGTTACATGGTACTTGGCTTATGCCCGTATCATGAATCAAAAAAAAACCGACTTTATGTCGAGATTAAAAACCCTTTAGAATAATAATAATAATAATAATCGTTTATTGATAAAACTGTATTACATTACACGATGAGGTTGAGGCCTTCTAGTAGGTAAATAAATTACCTGTAGCAGAAGACCTCGCTCTTCCAAAAAATAGAACATTTCTACTCAAATACTTATTCTATATCTTAAAAAACTAAAGCATGTTTGTGTGTGTGTGTGTGAGTGAGTGAGTGAGTGAGTAAGTGAGTGAGTGAGTGAGTGTGTGTGTGTGTGTGTGTGTGTATGTGTATGGTTGTTACGACTTTTTCTTGTTTGTTTTTGTTTTCAAGGGGTAGGATAGACAACTTGGTCACAGGTCTTTTTATTATTCCATTCTTTGTTTTCAAGGTCACTACTCTTACGTAGTTATCGCGGCCAGGGTGGACCTCGATTACTCTTCCGAGGGCCCACTTTCCAGGTGGGAGGTGATCATCGTGAATAACCACTACGTCATCCAATGCTAAGTTTTGTTGAGGTCTTAGCCACTTCTTTCTTGATGTTAGTTGAGTTAGGTATTCTGTTTTCCATCTTTTCCAGATATTATGGAACAGTTTTTGCGTTAAGTGCCACCTGGTACGAGCGTCTTCGCTCGTTTCAATAATTGTTAGTCCGGCCCTGCCGGTCAAAAAATGTGCTGGGGTTAAAAAGTCGAGGTCTTCGATGTTTTCTGTTAGCGCACACAGAGGGCGTGAGTTGAGGCAAGCTTCAATTTGTGTTAGGAGGGTAATGTACTCCTCGAAGGTTAGTTTTTGTTCTCCTACGACTCGTTTTAAATGATGCTTTAAACTACGTACTGAACGTTCCCATAAACCCCCTGCTGTGGGCCAGGCTGGTGCGTTGAAGTGCCACTCGATGTTCAGCTCTGCTATGTCTGTTAGTAGGCTTTCATGGAAGATATGTTGGAGTTGGTGATATTCTTCCTGTAATGCTCTGTTACTGCCGACAAAGTTGGTCCCTTGGTCGCTGTACATATGCCTCGGCGCTCCTCTTCTAGCAGCCATCCTCTTTAAGGCTGCTAGAAAGGCTGAACTTGTCAGCGCTGATACTAACTCCAGATGCACAGCTTTGGTAACCATGCAAATGAAGACAGCTACGTAGCCCTTCAATGTTTTTGCTCCTCGTGCTTTACTGGCCTTGATATCTAAGAATCCAGTATAATCTACCCCTGTATGATAGAAGGGTTTGGCAGGGTTAGTTCGTGCTGCTGGAAGATCCCCCATAAGCTGTTGATGTCTTTTTCCTTCATATTTTCGGCATGTTACGCACTTTCTTAGTTCTTTTTTCACTTTATTGTTTCCACCTGTTATCCAATATTCTTGCCTCAGGGTAGCCGATGTTAGGCTGGCACCGCCATGCAGAGTCAGCTCATGAGCTTGGTTTATCAGTAAGTTAGCTAACAGTGACTCGCTCGGGATGATTTTTGGGTGTTTCATTTCGGTGCCCATGACTGCTTGTTTTAGTCGTCCACCGACACGTAAGATGTCTTGTTCGTCAATAAACGGATTTAAGTTTAATAATTTGCTTTTTTGGTGAACGTGTTTATGTTTACGTAAATGTTCCAATTCAGTTTCATAATTGCAGTTCTGTACATGTTTGATTATTGTTGACTTAGCTTTCCGTAACTCATGTAACATGAGATAGCTTGGCCGATGTTTATGTTTAGGTGTCAATGCTCTTTGTATCCATGCTACAATCCGTATAATTTTATTAAATGAACTATATTTAATTAATAGCTCGTCAATAATGTTTACACTGTTATCATTTTGTTGCACTGTGTTTACTTGGCCCAGTTTTTTCTCTTGTTCTGTAACGAATGTTTCTTGTTTTATGCTTTCAGGCTTAAATGTGGATAACCAGGCTGGTCCATTTTTCCACAACGATTGTTCTTTTAACAGCTGTGACGCGTATATCCCACGGCTGGCTGCGTCACTTGGGTTTTCACTCGTGTTTACGTAGTTCCACTGTGATTTTGGCATAACTTCTGTTATTTGTTTGACTCTGTTTGCTACGAAGGGCGTCCAACGGTTTGGTTCGCCTTGCAGCCATCCCAATACGATTTTGGAGTCTGTCCATCCGTAGGTCTCTAGTTTATGATTATGTAATGAATGTTTAATTTTGTTCATTAGTTGTGCGAGTAAATAAGCTCCACTTAATTCTTTTCTTGGCAATGTCAAGGTCTTTTTGAGTGGGACAAGCTTTGTTTTTGCGGCTACGAGGACTGTTGTCGGTTGATGTTTGATCCGGGCGTATACTACGCATGCATAGGCTACCATAGATGCGTCACAAAATCCATGTAATTCTACTACGTCCCCTTCCTGGCTGTTTAACCATCTTGGAATTTCGAATTCGTTTATTTGACTGATTTCTGTTTGTACTTTTTTCCATTCTTTATGAATATCCTGGGGCACTTCTTCGTCCCATTTAATGTTTGTTTTCCATACAGTTTGGAATAATAATTTTAGCTTGGTAACTACCGGTGCCAGCCATCCCAATGGGTCAAATATTTTTGATATTTCGGAAAGGAGTATTCGTTTTGTTACTTTTGGCTTTTCCGTCATTTCGCATCTAAACGTGAATTTGTCCTGTTTTGGATTCCAACATAAACCAAGTGTTTTGGAGGTTTCTTCTGTTTTAAAGTTAAACATTATGTTGTTATCATGTTGGTTTTGGTTTATGCCATTTAATATCTGCTGGTTGTTTGAGGACCATTTTCTTAGATTGAATCCCGCTGTTTTTAGAAGTAATGTTAAATTGGTAATTGTTTTGTTTGCTTGCTCTAGTGTATAGGAGCCATGAACTAAATCGTCCATATAAAAGGATTTTTCTAATATTCTTGACGCTTCTGGAAAATTGTCCCGTTCGTCCGCCGCTAATCTTCTTAAAGTCATCATTGCTAAAAATGGGGCGGCTTTTGTTCCGTATGTTACAGTTATCAATTTGAACGACTGTAGTGGATGTTCAGGGGATTCTCTCCATATGATCTTATGTAGGTTAGCATCATCCTTATGTATTAAGATCTGTCGATACATTTTTTCAATGTCCGCGGTATACGCGTGGGGATATTGTCTCCACTTTAATAATAAGGATTGCAGGTCTTGTTGTAGGTTTGGACCCTTGTGCATAAGGTCATTTAGTGAACATCCTGTAGATGTTTTGGATGACGCATTGAAGACTGCCCTATACTTTGTTGTTGTTGATTCAGCTCGTTCTACTACGTGGTGGGGTAAATAGCACTCTAAATTGGTATTGTCATCAGCACGCTCCATATGTTTTAGGTCTAGGTATTCTTGCATAAATGTTTTGTAAGCTGCCGCTAGTGTTTTTTGTGTTTGTAACTTTCTTTCCTGGTTACGAAATTGGGCAATAGCTTTTTGTTTGGATGTTCCTAGGCTTTCCTCAAACTTTGGTTTCATCGGTAGCCGTACTTCATACTTCCCTTCATCATTACGTGTTGTTGTGTCTTGATAATGTTTCACGCATTGTATTTCTTCAGTTGATAAATCGTCTTGTTCAGCTATGTCCTCCATTTCCCAAAATTGTTGAAAGTCTTCAATGTTATTTATCACTACGTTACATTGGAATGTTTCCACACCTCCACATAGTAACCAGCCCAATTGAGTTCTTTGTGCTATGGGTTGCTTTACGTCTTCGCCTTTAAGAACTCCGTCTAACAGAATGTTAGGATAAATGTCTGCGCCTAACAGTAAATCTACCGGTCGGCTGATGTAAAATTCAGGATCAGCTAGGTTAATGTTTTGAATGTTGGACCACGATGGTTTCGCAAATGTTTTATTAGGAAGGTTCTTTATGAGGTTAGCCATAATTATTACTTCAGAGTTGAATGTATAATCTGAGTAGATAGATCCGCATGTAATGTTCATCTTTCCTTTGCAGTTGTTTTGTCTCTGTCCGACTCCATAGATGACGCCTTTGCATTGTTCTCTTTTAATACGTAATAGCTGAGCCGCGTGTTCCGAGATCAAGGAAATTTGAGAACCCTGATCAATTAATGCTCGCAAGATATGGCATTTACCATCACCTCCCCATACCTTAAGTTGGGCTGTAGCTAACAATATTTCTGAGTTCTTCTCTTTTTGTTGAGACACGTGTGTTGTGCTTCCGACCCTTTCTTTAGGTTGTAATGGTCTCGATGGGAAGGTCGTTGACCTTTCTAGAGCCTCGTGTAAGATTGTGTTATGTGAGGCTTGACAATTGCGACATTTCTTTGTCGAATTGCACGCTTTACCATTGTGTGAAAATAAGCAGTTTTGGCAAAGTGCTAATCTGTTTATTGTAATTAACTTTTTGTCATTCGGCATTTGTAGAAAAAATTTGCAGTTGTATATTCCATGATCGTGTTTACACAATGGACATGTGAAACCGGGCGATTGACCTGATTTCGCAATTGGCGAGTTTCTGTACCCGAGGCTTTTATAGTTGTTAAAGTTATTATACGATTTTTTATAATTAGTTACGTGCGGAATGTTATTTTTATGATTTGTAGCTTCTTGTTTTCGACGAGATGATGTTTCCAGAGTTGTGAATTTGCTTTCTAGGAAATCTAAAAGCTCCTGTAAGACCGGCAAGTCCCTTGTGTTCTTCAAGGATTCAAGGTAGTCTGTGTATGTCTCGGAATCTAATTTCTGGCACAAGACATGCACTAGAATAGGATCCCATGTTGTCGTATCCACCCCTAAATTCTTTATAGCGTTAAGCGTTTCTGTCGCTACGTCATGCAGTTGTTTAATAAGAGATACTGAATTCTGATGAATGTTAGGTAAGCCAAATAAAATGTTCATGTGGGAAGTAAATATCATTTTCTTGTTATCATAACGATGCTGAAGAATTTCCCAACACGTTAAATAGTTATCTGAAGTGATGGCCAAGTGTTGAATTAATCTCTCGGCTTCTCCTCTGACTTTGGATTTCAAAAATTGCATTTTCTGCGCGTTAGACAAAGTCGAGTTGTTGTGAATCGCCTCATAGAACAAATCTTTGAAGGACGTCCAATGGTTGTAATTCCCGCTGAATATAGGAGTCTCTAGAGTTGGAGTTGTTTTTTCCCTGTGCGACACTGCCCACATCTTTTTGTTGATGTTTTTCTTCAAAATGTTAAATCGTGTTTCATACTTAGTAAAGCATGCTTCGTACGCTAGGTTCTTGCCATCCAACTCGCAATCGATCTCGAGATGCAGTGTGTCAATGGCTTTCCACCTTGTTTCCAATGTTTTCAGCGCATCCTCAAACTCCCACTTATCCGTAAGAGCTTCAATGTTGATGTTCGCTACCGTCCTTTCAAAAGCTCGAAAATTTGCTTCTTGTTTACGAAGTGATTCGTCCGTTTTGCTGAATCCACCTTGATCTCTACGAGGGTCCTGTTCTTTAAAATTTCTCTGCTCGCCTCTTGTTCTCAATTCTTCTGGCTGTTCCCGTTCTCCTGATGCGTTGGTAGGATTATTTCCGGCTCCTTGACCGTCAAACATTGACTGACGTCCTTGTTTCTCCAGTGGAATTGAACCACTCGGTTTTCCTTTCAATTGTTGGTAGCCTTCATTCAACTCTTTCTTGTACATCATATATGTTTCATTCGTGTTCTCAAATATGTTGTCGGTAAAATAAGGGTCAGCGCGGCTTACTTCCGTACTGATCCGATCGTGATTGAATTGAAATTCACTCCACAGCTCTTCTAACTTGTTGAATTGTCGTTTGAAATACTCTTCATTATTTTTCCTTTCAGTACCATCCTTCTTAAAATTCCTAAAATTTCTAAATATCTCTTCCGCTAATTCAACCTGTATTTTGATGCTTGTCATCTTTCGGTCCAGTTATTTCAATAAAAAGGACAGATCTTACTTGAATCTCCAAATGTTTCTGTTGTACCAGCTTACTGGATCCTGCGCTGCTAACCCAATGTTGCTCCTCCAGTTATCACCGCAATCCTCACACTCCACTAATGTTCAGATAGTTCATACACGTCACCCGCCGCTACGCACTTCTACGTTACCGACGCGCGAAGTTCCTCGTTCGAAGGACCAAAATGTAGGGGTGCGGGGTTTACGGTGGTGTTGGCAGTTAAATAAAGTAGTTTATGTTCACTCAAAAGTAATATAATAATGGTTTACAACTGACTCTTAAATGTTAAAGTAAAATAATGTTTGATAAATGTTAATGAATACACCCGATCGCGACGATCTCTAAAAATGTACTAATTAGTTCAGTGCAACCTAATGCATTGCGAATAACCGCGGGCGCCTGACGTCACGTGTAAGGTGCGCATGCACCGAACAAGGGCTACGAATTAGCCCGAAACATGTCGAGTTGAACTCGTTTTAACACGTGAGTGATCAGTTTATTTTCATTATCCCGAATAATGTTTACAAAGGTGCTCAGGCTATGATCTAGCAGCAGCTACTGTAGCAGTGTGTCTCAGGTTTAACCCAATTATTTAACTAATTTATTTTTCAGATCACAACAAGCTTTATTAGAAGTATAGACAGAGCCTCCCACAAACTGACACACACATATTCCCAAAATTTCAGCACAGACATTATTGATCCTAACTGGGAAATTTCAATGGAAAATGACACAGAAATGGACGTAAAAGATTTTGATACCAATGATGATTATGATGATGCCAAATTTGATCCCGTTCACGACAAAAAACAAGATGGTTTGAAAAATACTACGTCGTCGCATACTCCTCAAGCTAACCTAGTAGAGAGTAGTAACAAAACTGTTAAAGTGGAGAGGCTGAAAAGGAAAAAAGTAGTGCGAAATAATACTGTGAAAACACAACGTAAAACTAAAAAGAAGGGGCATACGGGTGATCATCCTAGACTAATACCATTTTGTACTGAAGAACATTACAAGGAATTTGAAGAGAAATATAATTTCAAGATTGTAGCTCTCTCTGAAGAGGAAATGGTGAAAGAAATGGAAGCAAGGAAGGAGTCTGATAGTTATAAGAACTCTGCTTTTAAATGTGATTTGTGCTTTAGAGGCTTCTTTTCGTCAAGTACTCTTGAGAACCATATGAAGACTCATGACCCGGTAAGCAAAATTGGTGATTCTTCTAATTTTGGTTATAGGAAACTAGCTTTTGCCCGCGGCTTCGCTCGCGTGTACCATCAGTATTCCAAAGAACCAAGATATCAAGCAAGCAAGCATACAGGCAAGCAAGCAAGCAGGTCCACAATTTACCGAGGAATCGGTGAACATACCTACATAAAAAAATACATAAAGTGGAATGCATA
The DNA here is from genome assembly GCA_947563465.1 of Archips xylosteana. Lineage (NCBI taxonomy): Eukaryota > Metazoa > Arthropoda > Insecta > Lepidoptera > Tortricidae > Archips > Archips xylosteana. Next base: position 454,415 of record OX387371.1, read on the forward strand.
ACCTCCTCCTTTTTTAGAAGTCAGTTAAAGAGCCCTTTGCGGCCTACTTATAGTATAAACTTATGCATTTTGAAATTTTAGCTTTCTACAACCAGTAAAACGCAAAATTCCGTTTTTTCCCGTTCCCGTAAGAATTTCGGGAAATGTTTTCTTAATGCTTCCCTACACTCCCCAAGGAACCCACTTGCCAGTAAAACGAAAAATCCTGTTTTTCCCGTTCCTGTGGGAATTTTGGAAAGTCCTCTCTCAATGCTCCTCTATACTCCCCAAATAACCTGCATGCCGAATTTCAGCTTTCTACGACCAGTAAAACGAAAAATCCTGTTTTTTCCCGTTCCCGTAGGAATTTGGGAAAGTCCTCTATCAATGCTCCTCTACACTCCCCAAGCAACCTGTATGCCGAATTTCAGCTTTGTACGACCAGTAAAACGAAAAATCCTGTTTTTTCCCGTTCCCGTAGGAATTTGGGAAAGTCCTCTATCAATGCTCCTCTACACTCCCCAAGCAACCTGTATGCCGAATTTCAGCTTTGTACGACCAGTAAAACGAAAAATCCTGTTTTTTCCCGTTCCCGTGGGAATTTTGGAAAGTCCTCTCTCAATCCTGCTCTACACTCCCCAAGCAATCTACATGCCGAATTTCAGCTTTCTACGACTAGTAAAACGAAAAATCCCGTTATTTCCTTATCCCGTGGGAATTACCGAAAATCCTTAAAACTGTTTTTTACTATTATAATTACCTACTTCTATGCCAAATTTGAAGAGTCTAGTAATTATAGTTCATAGGATCCCGTTGAACTGAATTATATATAAATCCCGTTTTTTCCTTATCCCGTGGGAATTTTGAAAAATCCTGAAATTAATGTTTTAAGATAAGATAAGATAAGATAAGATAATTTATTTGCATAAACATGAGTTAATATTACATTACAAAGTTGTTCTAGTTATAAAAGAGTCCGTCATGTTTTGCCTTTCGGCGTACAAATTCTATACACATATTACTACACCAAATAAATAGGTACATACTAATACAATTGATTATTCATGTCATTTAAAAATTCATTACTATTACTACACTTACTAACTACACTTATTAGGTAGGTACATACTAATACAATTAAAAATCCATGTCATTCAAGAATTCATTGATATTATAATAACATTTCTTTTGTAATAATTTTGCCATCTCTCGCTTAAACTTATTCATACTAGTGTCTCTAATTACTTTTGGTATCTTATTATAAATTTTAGGTGCCATACCAAACACACTTTTCCTGAGGAGTGCAGTGTGCGCAAATTGGCTTCTAATTCTATTGTTATCGCGCGGTCGTAATGTTGTATTTCTATTAACATTTCGTTCAAATAGATCAGGATTACCCTTAACAAACATGGCTATCTCATATATATAAATACATGCAAATGTCAAAATATTATATTTTATAAAGTACGGTCTGCAACTGTCCAATGGCATCAGGCCGAACATTGCCCGAATGCACCTCTTCTGGCTAATTAAAACTTGATCCCTATCCGTGCAATTCCCCCAGAAAATTACTCCATATCTTAAAACAGATCCGATCAATGCGTGGTATGCTGCTAAAACAGTTTCCACGTTAACTATTCTGCTTAGTCTGTGTAGTGCATAAGACGATTTTGACAGTTTCAGACACACTACTTCGACATGCTTCTTCCAGGTAAGAGATTGATCAATTGTGACTCCTAAGAAATTTATAGATTGTACCTCGTCTATTGTGAATTCTTGGTAGGAAATGTTGGTTGGTATAGTGGACTTCCTTTGAGAAAAGTGCATTATCTTGGTTTTTGTTAAATTTGCCTTAAGGTTGTTATTATTAAGCCAAACGATTGTATTACCGAGTGTAGAATTTATATCACTTTCGTACGTCGTCACATCTTTACATTCTACTGTTACTGTGCTATCATCTGCAAACAAGGTCATTGAACTGTCTACTGCCCTTGGTAAATCATTAATATAAATAATGAAAAGCAGCGGACCCAGTACCGATCCTTGCGGAACACCGTACTCAGCAATGCGACTCTCAGACAAAATTGGAACTTCTTCTCTTGTCTTTGAATCAAATTTAATTATTTCTACATATTGTTGTCTTTGACTCAAATAAGATTCCATTAACTTAAATATATTACCCCTTATACCACAAGCATGAAGTTTTTTTAAAAGAATTTCATGGTCCACAAAATCAAAAGCTTGTGTCATGTCCATGAATACAGAGCAAGTTGGTTTTCTTTTATCCATATTTTTCGTTACAGTATCAAGCAAATTGAAAATTGCCATAGTTGTCGACCTTTTTTTACGAAACCCTTGCTGTTCCTTTGCTAGTATACTTTTTTTTTCAAGATACGTGTATATTTTATTATGAATAAATTTCTCAAACACTTTTGCAAATACTGATAACAGGGCAACAGGTCTATGCGAATTCATGTCTTGCTTTTCGCCTTTCTTAAAAAGTGGTTTTATGATAGCTATCTTTAGTACATTAGGAAAAATACCTTCGCTTATGCTGATATTAAGAAGATAGCTCAGGTGTGGTGCTATATGTTCTGCTACATATTTAATAACTTTAGTTGACACTTGGTCATGTCCTACACTTTTTTTATTATTAATTTTTTTTATAATTCTGTAAATGTCCATGGGAGAACTTGGTGGCATGAACATAGACGCCAATGCAGTTACCATGTTATCGTTTCTATAAGGATTATTGCGTTTAATAGCACTGCTAGTTGATTGCAATGTTCTATCAATATAAAAGTCATTGAATGCATTCGCAATATCTTGTGGATCAGTGATAACAGAGTCTTTCGATCTGATTGTTTGTAAATAATCCCTGGGTCTGTTCGGTCTTGTTCTATTTATTATTTTCCATGCCATTTTTGTTTTATTATCCGTAGTTTTTATCGCATTATTGTTTTGTAGACGTTGCGACGCCTTAGTAATTGCTTTCATTTTAACTGAATAGTTCTTTAATTTTAATCTATTTGTAAGCGTCGGTTTAGATCTAAACTCCCATAAAAGCCTTCTTTTTACTTTACTACATTTCCTTATGCCCTTCGTGACCCAATTTGGCCGCTTGGTTGCTCTCATTGTAACCAAGTTTTTGGGAAAGCAGAGGTCGTAAAACAATTTAAATGTTTCAAGGAAGATGTTAAAAGCTTCATTAGGGTTATTAGTATGCATCATATCATTAAATGATATTTTTTCCATACAGTATTTAAATTTATTAAGGTTATAAACACAATAGTCTCGTTTTTCTACACGCCAGACGTCAATTTTACAATGATTTTTTACAGGAATTTTTAACATTTGCGCTGTATGATCAGATAAACCCATTTCGATAACCTTTATTTTACATACAGTTGGTATGTTATGCGCTATATTGTCTATGCAAGTTCCACTAATGATTCTTGTGGCTTGCTTAACTTGTAATTTTAGATTATAACCATTCAAACAATTTATTAACTGTTGTGAGATATTATTTGTTTTCAAAGTATTTATATTAAAGTCTCCGCAAAGAACAACGTTATGTTTAGTCTTTTTACTTATAATATTCAAAATTTTCTCAAGTCTCTCAAAAAAAACACTCAGGAACATATGTTTTGTTTTTGGTACTCTATACACACATATAACTATTAGCTTATGTTTAACTAATTCAACAGCACAACACTCGAACAATCCACATACTGATTGATCCGCTATTTCAGTTACTTCTCTGAAAACATTTCCGTTTTTAACTAGAATACACGCTCCTCCTCTCTTTTTGTCCCTTACAAAGGCAGCTGCCATCTGGTAATTTTCAAGGTTTAATGTATCCCTACATGCTGCTGTCATATTATGCTCAGTGATACAGAGCACATCGACACTAATTTTTTCTTGAAGTAATTCATCCAAACAGACTACAAGTGATTCCCTTTTGCTTACTAGGCCAGCAATATTCTGGTGGAGAATGTTACAAAAGTTACTTTTGAGAACGAAAAAAGTCATTAATTTGGTGTGTCTCTTTACCTTTGCTTTTCGGAAAATAAGTATTAATTGATTTTTGTGTTAATGTTTTCCGTTTTTCTGTGCTAACATGAGTAGTTAAAGTTGCTTTGTTGAAGTAATAGGGTATCGTGCCTTTCCGAAAAACTGTATCAGTTGATTCACTTGGCTTACTCAAGTCATTCTGTTCACTATTATTATATAATTTTGGCTTCACTTTGTTATAATTAAGGTATTTATTAGCATAGTAACGAGAATCTATGAGCAGATTAATTTTATAACATAATTTGGGTAAATAATTTGCATCATTATGACTTAGGTCTGATAGGTCTAAAAATTTACAATTGTCAAAGTTATTACAAAACAGTTTTACAGTATAGTTCAGTTTAAGTTCATTTAAGTGCTGACTGGTTTTTACACCAGTTACAATAATAAAGCTTTTGGAGTACGTCTTTAAAAATGTGCTTAGCTCTGCAAGCAATTTTATCGGATTACTATCACTTTCACCTATATTTAAAATGAAGACACCACTACAGCTACTCGAAGTTTGCGATATCTTTAATATTTCTTCACAGCGTGCGTCCGGCTTGACAGTTGATGTTACCTGGTATTTTTCGTAGGGTGTCTTCTGTCTTGATTTCAATAATGCGCAGGCCAATCCACGGCTTTGTTTTCCTCCCAGTATATGTATACTTTTCGATAGATCGTTGCAGTTCTGCGTCATCGTTGGATCCAACCTACTGTTTATGATATCATGGACAACGCTGGTTGTTGGTGTTTCAATACATTCTATGTTCGTCTTTCCGATAGACATCTTCATAATATCTTGATCCTTGTTGTTATTGTCTACAATTGTTTGCGATGACTGATGTTTAAACTCTTTAGTCACCGGTTTCACAGTTGTAATTGTATCTCTACATATGTTCTTTAGTTGTTGGATTTGTCGGGTGCAATCAGTTATTTGGTTTTTAAGATCATCATTTTCCAGTAAGAGTTTAGTACTATAACTGTCCGACAACTCGAGTTTTTCCTGCAAGTCTGCTATTTTATTCTTTAGTTCTTCTATTTCATCCCTATAGTTTATAGTCAAGTTCGGACAACTTCTGTTTAGCGTATCATTTCGTAATACCGAAGTATCAAACTCCTCGTCGGATAACGATTCAAAGGAATTTCTTACAGGCACATTATATTTCCTCCTAGTAATATTGTCCACGGAACAATTAAGCTGTTGCAGTTCTTGTTGTTGTGATTGTGTTTGGACTTCGCACTTCTGTTGTTCCTCTTGCCGGTGTTCAGGTTGTTGTTGACTCTGAGACAGAGATTCATAACATTTTGAACTCGAGGGAACAGCAACACTTGTTTTTGTTGTTATTTTTGGTGTGCTCGTTCGATTGGCTTTAGCGTTATGCTGGCGACATTTAATGCAGGACCATTTTTTTTTCCGCTCTTTGTCCATTAAATTGTATAGTTTGTATGAGCTGGTGCATATAAGATCGTAAGAACTTTTACATTGAGAGCACGTCAAAAAATGCTTGTCGCAAATTACCTTTTTACATTTACCGCACGTTGGTTTAGGCGTCATTTTGAGTATAATTAATTGAATGTATTGGTGTAAATATTGAAACAGCAATGCACCTCAAAGCAGCAATGAAAAGCGTCCACTGCAGCGTTATTAGTGCGCTGCGTGACTCATGCGCCTCGGCCGCAGCAAGGTTGTCAATTGCAATAGCGGTTAATTTATAACTTTAAAATGTTTTTCACTGTATCTCCCGATTCAATAAGTGTTTTTCCATGAAACAAAAACCACTTGAAAGGTCACTTCAGCAGCTACAAAACGATATATAACACATCACTTAATAAAATCGTTGAACATTTTTTTAAGCTTAAAAATGACAAGAGAGTACTTCAACACTGTTACTCGCGCAGCAGCGACGGTAGGTCAAAGGACGGTAACTAATGTAATACCTACTTTTGTATCAAATTTGAAGAGTCTAGTTATTATAATTACTGAGATAGGGTCACTCGGAATCGGATATATAAATCCCGTTTTTTCCCGTTCCCGTGGGAATTCCCGAAAATCCTTCCTTAGTGAATGCCTACATTGTATAAGGTATCTATGTGCAAAATTTCAAGTCTCTAGGTCCAGAGGTTTGGGCTGTACGTTGATATATCAACAGTCATTTAGTTTATTTAGACATTTCAACCCCATCGCACCCCATCCAGGGAGATGGTATTTTACGTCTGCCACGTCGGATTTTAAAACCGCTGTTGTTTTCATAACCAGCGACCCGATAAACCATAGAAACAACACCCATGTTGATTTTCAGACTTTGTTACCCCTTTCCCCCCTTTTAGGGGTTGAATTCTCAAAAAACCTCAAACACGTGTTTACTCATTTATTGTTAGGAGTACTTCTGTGAAGTTTCGAATAAAATAGTCGAACTAATCTTGTTTCCCGATACAAACTTTGGACCCCCGTTTCACCCCCTTAGGGAGTGAATTTTGAAAAATCCTTTCTTAGTGCACCCCTAGACCTTATAAGGAACCTACATGCCAAATTTGGAATCTCTAGGCCCAGTGGTTTGGCCTGTGCGTTGATATGTCAGTCAGTCAGTCAGTCAGTCAGTTTCTTCTTTTATATATATAGATAATTTAATAGTTGATTGATTCTGGGGCTACTTTGCTGAGGTTCATGTCACTACTAGTGTGTCAAATTTCATCCAAGCAACTAACGTTATTGTTTACGCGCACGAACTCGCAGACAAAAGCTAGTTTTCAGGATAAGCTAAACTAATATGCTAAACATCCTCTATGTCGAATATTATAATAATTTAGCCAAATAAACAGACAAACAAATTTGTGTTTATAATGAATACTAGTAGGTATTGATTATTTTATTAGTAACAATAGTACTTAAGATGACTTGTGTATGGTGTTATGTAATTGTTAAACACTAGAAGCTACGTGGTAATTATGGTTACCTATCATATTCTCGAAAAGCTAATTTCCGAATATTAAAATTCCGAAAATGAAACTCCTTTTTTTCATTTTCCAAATAATTGTTTGTCCGAAATTTTATTTACCATATTTTCTTTTGCCAAATGTTTTAAAATCCATTTTTTTATTTGCCAAATGATTCAAAATCCAACTGCATGAAATTCCGTAGAATCATTTGCCAAATATATATTTATTCCGCAAAATTATTATTCCGCAAAGGTCAGGGATACAAAAGGCGACCATACAAGTATGTGTGGAGCGTAATATTCATTTTGTTGTTTAATGTTGCCCAAATATTTTATTGAGTTTGCTATGTGGGAAGGGGGTTTTGTAGGTGGTTATAAAAAAAATAACTAACACCAAAGGCTAATGCGGGAGCTTCGCTCCGCTACGGTCCCGCATTAGCCTTTGAACCTAATCTATCCGAGTCGCTTCCGCTCCGAACCGTCTTGCTCGCTCGCTTCGCTCGCTCGCTAAAAATTAAGCAATGTTGTCTTACTCTGATGTTAGGTTAGGTAGATAATAAAAACTTGCTTTCGGCTTTTCGTTACATTTAGATTATGAAAATATGGCAACTGATTAGGTTGGCAAATAAAAAAATGGATTATTGTAATTCGGGATTTTGAATTTGTTGGCAAATAAAACTGTGATTAAATGAATCCGTGGCATTGTGAAGTTGTGGAAAAACAAAACATATGGATTTTAAAAAGTCGGAGAACCGTTTTCGGATAAATGAAATTCGAGTAAAGGAGTTTCTAAACATCGATAGGTTCCCGGTAATTATCTTTTGCATGCGAATTTTTTTAACGAGTATTTCAAACTTTGTACGCTTCCTTTGTTGATTTTCTATATTCCTGACTTTGAAAACTTCTTGCAATTGGTATTCTTGAACCAATTGATTCATCGTAAATAAATATAATGTAATTTAAACTCTGTGGTACAGACTTAAGGTATATTTTCATGGATGGATATTTATGATACCCTGACTGCGCTAATATTTTTGCATCATTATGCGTTCCGAAATTTATTGACAGTGGCTGTTCTCATATCTATGACTAGCCTTCCGTCCGCAGCTTCGCCCGCGATATATTAATTTTCCCGTAGGAAAAGGTATTTTCCCGCGGTAAAAGTAGCCTATGTCACTCAGTGATAATGTAGCTTTCTAACGGCAAAAGAATTTTTGAAATCGGTCCAGTAGTTTCGGAGCCTATTCAATGCAAACAAACAATCAAATCGTTCTCTTTATAATATTAATATAGATAGATTGCATGTTCTGATATTATTAACTTTATCTAGTGTAAGGAATTTATTGAAATTGAATGCTGCTCCGAAATATTTGAGTACTTCGCCCGCTACTATCTCTGATGGCGACTGTACTTGTTCCGTCAGGCTCGTCCGCACTTCTGCCGGTTATGCAACTCGCGGTACTTCACGCCGGCGAGCTTACGGCGCCACATGCAGAGCTCGCACCAGCTCAAGTTCCAGTGCCGGCGGTGCAACGAGGACATAAACAGCAAGTCCGTGTTATTTGTTTCACACGAAATACAAACTGAAACATGGATGCACAGAAGAACTCAGTAAAAGAGACCAGCGCTGGGAATCGAACCCAGGTCCTCAGCATTCCGTGCTGCGTGCTAAACCCCTACAGCACCACTGGTCAGGAGTTTAGACACTTTCTCCTATACATCCATCTCAGCTTTTAGTCACTTAAGCAGCGATACTAGCGACATCTATGTTAGCTCTCGAGAGACCTCAACACTCCTTCGGAACTAACCGCTCACCCGGACCAAGAGATGTCGCTTTTTAAGCAATCTAATCAAGATTGTTTTTTTTTGGAGTCACTTGTTGTTACTTTAACGGTCATCCCGTGAAATCCATATATTTCACACGAAATACAAACTGAAACATGGATGCACAGAAAAACTAAGAAAAAGAGACCAGCGTGACTCTCCGCGTTATTTGTTTTCATTAGCAGCATACCAACAGTTTAGCTACAGCAACAGTTTAGTTTACGGGGGGGAGGGCGCTCGATTTTAACAAAAAATTGCATTTCAAAGTTGAATATTTCGGAAATGATTCACTATATAGAAAAATCATCTTTACAATGATTTAAAATGTTTTTAAAAGACCTATCCAACGATACCCCGCACTACAAGATTAGACGAGAAAAAAATCAACCCCACTTTTACGTCCATGAGAGGTACTCTACAAAAAAATTTTTTTTCTTCATTTTATTTTTTCACTTTGTCCGGATAATTGCTACACATGTGCATGCAAAACAGAACAGACAGAAGGACAGGGCGATACTACAAGGTTTTTTTTTTCATACTAAATACAAACTGAAATATAGATGCACAGAAAAAACCCCAGAAAAAAGACCAATGCTGGGAATCGAGACCAGTGGTGGTGTAGGGGTTTAGCACGCAGCACGGAATGCTGAGGACCTGGGTTCGATTCCCAGCATTGGTCTTTTTTCTGGGGTTTTTTCTGTGCATCTATATTTCAGTTTGTATTTAGTATGAAAAATATGGTTTCACGGGATAACCGTAAAAGTAATAAAAAATGAAGTTGAAAAAATAAATACAAAAAGATACTTCATACCAAACTTGTGATACTACAAGGGTTCCGTTTTTGCCATTTTGCCCCGGAACCCTAAAACACACACAAACAAAGCTGGGAGTGATTGTTAGCTTATGGAAAAAGCGTCCATAGTTGGATTTATCGATAAAGGAACTCTACCTGTCAATAAATGTTTTTTTTTTTATGTTAGAGAGACCAGACAAACGAACTAGTGGATCACCTGATGTTAAATGATCACCACTGTCCATAGACACCCGCAGCGCTTTACGCGATGCCAGTGCGTTGTCAGCCCTTAGGAAAAAGGAGAGGGAATAGGGGTGGGGGAGAGGTATGTATGTGCCCCCTAAATTCCGATGTCTGCCTATAACCTGATGGTGTCTGTTTGCCTCAGGGCCAGTGCGGAACTACACGCGGCGTTCCACGCGGGCACCACCTTCAAATGCGACCACTGCGACCAGCAGTTCCTGTGAGTACATTGTTGTGGTACTCTGTACTAAAGATGTTACGAAGGAAGCGGGAAGGTCGCGGGTGAGCAAAGTAATTGTTTTAGTTCATTAATATGGACCTCCGCAAAGTAACGCCTGATTCAATAAATTGTTACGAAGGATTTATTGAATCAGGCGTTACTTTGCGGAGGTCCATATTAATGAACTGAAACAATTACTTTGCTCACCCGCGACCTTACGATAGTTACGTTTATGCAAGAAATGTGTGTTCATGCAGTTCCTCCACCTCCACACTGTACTATTAGCGTGATTTTCTAGGCACTTAAAGAAAAAAAAATGCTTGTAATGGCGGTTAAAGTACAATCTTAATTTAGCAATATTTTTTTACAAAAACATAAAAACTGCTCAACTGATTAAGTTGAAAATAATTTTCCTAGAAAGTTTTTAACTTACGTGATTTTTTTCATATTTTTTAGACTTGCTGTTCAAAAGTTAGAGGGGGGGGACACATTATTTTGAACTTTCTGAGTGAATATCTCCGAAAATATTAACTTTATCAAAAAATGGTTTTAGTAAACCCCTTTTTATTTTCAAATACCTATCCAATGATACCCCACACTATAGGGTTGGTCGAGAAAAAAAAATCACCCCCACTTTACGTCTATGGGAGGTATCCTAAAAAAATATTTTTTAGTTTTTTTTTATACATATAATCACTTTGTCGGCGTTACTGATATACAGCGTGGAAAGGGTTCCTAGTTGACTACGGAACCCTAAAAAGCGAAAACTGATTAAAAATTGTAAGCGATATTTTGAACTATATTCAGTATTAATATCATGCTGTATTCATGTGTTTTCAGGAAGAAAACATCTCGTAGCACCCACATACGGCTCCGGCACCCGAGCGAGATAGCGGACGGCGGCACGTGCGAGCAGTGCGGCGAGACCTTTCTCAGCAGCATGGGGCTGCGCCGGCACAAGACCTGGTCGCACAAGTCGCTGGTGAGTCGCCATTGTCGCCATTGTCGCCAGTGTCGCCGAGGTCACCGAGCGAGCAGTGCGGCGAGACCTTCCTCAGCAGCATGGGGCTGCGCTGGCACAAGACCTGGTCGCACAAGTCGCTGGTGAGTCGCCATTGTCGCCATTGTCGCCAGTGTCGCCGAGGTCACCGAGCGAGCAGTGCGGCGAGACCTTCCTCAGCAGCATGGGGCTGCGCTGGCACAAGACCTGGTCGCACAAGTCGCTGGTGAGTCGCCATTGTCGCCATTGTCGCCAGTGTCGCCGAGGTCACCGAGCGAGCAGTGCGGCGAGACCTTCCTCAGCAGCATGGGGCTGCGCTGGCACAAGACCTGGTCGCACAAGTCGCTGGTGAGTCGCCATTGTCGCCATTGTCGCCAGTGTCGCCGAGGTCACCGAGCGAGCAGTGCGGCGAGACCTTCCTCAGCAGCATGGGGCTGCGCTGGCACAAGACCTGGTCGCACAAGTCGCTGGTGAGTCGCCATTGTCGCCATTGTCGCCAGTGTCGCCGAGGTCACCGAGCGAGCAGTGCGGCGAGACCTTCCTCAGCAGCATGGGGCTGCGCTGGCACAAGACCTGGTCGCACAAGTCGCTGGTGAGTCGCCATTGTCGCCATTGTCGCCAGTGTCGCCGAGGTCACCGAGCGAGCAGTGCGGCGAGACCTTCCTCAGCAGCATGGGGCTGCGCTGGCACAAGACCTGGTCGCACAAGTCGCTGGTGAGTCGCCATTGTCGCCATTGTCGCCAGTGTCGCCGAGGTCACCGAGCGAGCAGTGCGGCGAGACCTTCCTCAGCAGCATGGGGCTGCGCTGGCACAAGACCTGGTCGCACAAGTCGCTGGTGAGTCGCCATTGTCGCCATTGTCGCCAGTGTCGCCGAGGTCACCGAGCGAGCAGTGCGGCGAGACCTTCCTCAGCAGCATGGGGCTGCGCTGGCACAAGACCTGGTCGCACAAGTCGCTGGTGAGTCGCCATTGTCGCCATTGTCGCCAGTGTCGCCGAGGTCACCGAGCGAGCAGTGCGGCGAGACCTTCCTCAGCAGCATGGGGCTGCGCTGGCACAAGACCTGGTCGCACAAGTCGCTGGTGAGTCGCCATTGTCGCCATTGTCGCCAGTGTCGCCGAGGTCACCGAGCGAGCAGTGCGGCGAGACCTTCCTCAGCAGCATGGGGCTGCGCTGGCACAAGACCTGGTCGCACAAGTCGCTGGTGAGTCGCCATTGTCGCCATTGTCGCCAGTGTCGCCGAGGTCACCGAGCGAGCAGTGCGGCGAGACCTTCCTCAGCAGCATGGGGCTGCGTTGGCAGAAGATCTGGTCGCACAAGTCGCTGGTGAGTCGCCAGTGTCGCTAGTGTTCCCAGTATCCCAATGTCGCCAGTGTCCCCAGTATCCCAATGTCGCCAGTGTCCCCATTGGCGCCTGTGTCCCCAATGTCGCCAGTGTCCACAATGTCGCCAATGTCACCGTGGTCGCTACGGCAGCGACAGAAAATACAAATAACTAGCTGTTGCCCGCGACTCCGTCTGCGAAGAATTCCTTTATCGCTATCCTGTGGGATTTATGCAATTTTCGGGATAAAGGTTCGGGCATAGCGCTGCTTAAAATACGGAAACGTTACGGAATCGCTGTGACGTGCCGTATACGTCAGACTTTACCGCATCCTCTCCGTACCGTCGCCGTATTTCAAGCCAAACCTTAAACATTAGAGATATACATTACCATTTTTATTATTAAGAATAATTGGAGTGTTACGATTTTGTTCTGATTTTGATTTTAAATTTACCGCGGTGAAGGAAAACGTCGTGAGCAAACCGGCATACGCCTGCGATGAAATTCAACGGTGTGTGTGAAGTTCCCAGTCCGCACACGGCCCACGTGGGAACTAAGCGACCCCTCTCATTCTGAGAGGAGGCCTGTGCCCTGCAGTGGGACGTATGTAGGCTGGGATGATGATGATGATGATGATGATTTTAACAAGTTTAACAAGTTTGGTATGAAGTGTCTTTTCTGGGGTTTTTTCTTTGCATCCATGTTTCAGTTTGTGTTTGGTATGAAATATATGATGATGATTTTGTTTTAAGAAACGTTCTATTCTATATGCGGCGCTATGTCACAATGACGTCACCCGCACCAAAGTTTCGCTCCCAGGGGTCTGTTGCATAACAAAGTACAAGTAATATTACAAGCGGAACTCTCGCTTCAGTTATAGACGACCAGATGGCCTAGTGGTTAGAGAACCTGACTACGAAGCTTGAGGTCCCGGGTTCGATTCCCGTGTCGGGGCAGATATTTGTATGAAAAATACGAATGTTTGTTCTCGGGTCTTGGGTGTTTAATATGTATTTAAGTATGTATCTATCTATATAAGTAAGTTTATCCGTTGCCTAGTACCCATAACACAAGCTTTGCTGAGCTTACTTTGGGACTGGGTCAATTGGTGTGAATTGTCCCGTGATATTTATTATTTATTTATTAGTTATATTAACTAGAAAGGGAGTTCAGCTTGTAATACGCTCACCGGCAAAGAATTTGGCCCACCAGTCCACCTTTCATACAAACGAGGTCACTTTGATGTCGTGGTTCTCCTCTTGGCGGTGCTTCGGATGTGATCTGATGATGGCTACTCCGAGCATTGATAAAGGACATTCAGAGCTCCTAAGATACCCACCTGATTGAATCTGCGTTTAACACGGAAATTATACACATTTAGAAAAACAGCTAAAATGGCAATGAAATGAATGAAAATCTTAGTGCTGTACAAATTCTCTCGCTGTGGTGTAAACGGGTTGTTGAATCAGTTGTGTGTGTTAGAAACTCTGGACCATGTAACGTTAGCCCGTTAGGCGGGCCACGGCTTACAGGTAGAGCAGGGCGGGAAAGGAAACAAGTCATACCATCATAACATTTATTCCCTGGCCAAAACAATAGCACAAACTCCGCGTACGTCACTCTTTTTTTGAGCCCGAACAAAAAGCACTGGCCTGAGCGGCTGTCGCCGTCGCACAACTGCAGCTCTTCCACGGCCGCAACCACCGGATCGGCTGATGCCGCCGAAGATGCCTCGACTACGCCGCCGTCTGCGGCCCAGCTCCCTCCAGCGAACTGGGGGTGCTAGGGCAGGTCCGCGACCGGACCCGGGAAGTTTGTTAGGGTAGACCAGGCTCCTGTAAGGACAGGAGGCATTAGGAAGATGCTCCTCACAGCTGTGCCTTGCCACCAGCAGATCTCGGCTACCACTCAGGACCAACGGCCGTTCGGGACAGTGAAATTTGGATTAAAGGCGGTTAACGGTCAGTTCAGTGGCTCGGAACAGCTGATAGATTACGGATAAATCTAAGCACTATTTAAGCGGGTCTACAGAAGTGGAAACTCACCCCAGCGGGAACCAGATGTTGCACAGAGTTTAGGTACTTGTAGAATATAATTACGACGCTGTCTTTTTTTTTTAAATATATAAGTTCTTAACGGAAATCCGAATTCAAGTCGAGCGTGGAGTATATAGTAGCAGTGCTCGCAGCAAAAACCCCCGAGAAATGAACGCCGCGGTTTATATAGGCCGCCCCCACTCTACGGCGGAGCCAGGGTTCCTTATATGAGCGCGCGCGCAATGAGAAAGCCCTGCAAGCCGCCGCGCGTTCGGCGGGTCCCGTATAAAATTAACAAATAATAAATAAGTAAATAAATCCATTCGCATTTCGAGGACGCACGTAGCTAGGGCCTAACATTACCACGGCGTTATAGACGCAACGTTACAACCACCATTATCGATGCTCTGGATATCCATCATCAGATCTTAATAAAGAGTACTAGCGTACAGTATGGCTACTCCCTGCTCAGTTACCTCACAGTTACTGGCTGGCAGGACGCGACGACGCGGTATTAAATAGTACATTACTGCAGCGGCCGCGAAGTAGGGGATTGCCGGCCGAGTAGTTATAGATGGCCGAGTGTTAACGAGGCCATCTAGAGATACGAGGCCGGCAATCCCTGTTCGTGGCCAAGGCTTGTATAGAGTTTTTCTCAAACATGCATCACCATCACCACCATCATCATCATCACCATCATGATCAACATCATCATCAACATCATCGTCATCACCATCACCATCATCATCATCATCATCATCACCATCATCATCACACCATCATCATCATCTCATCATCACCATCATCATCATCATCATCATCGCCATCATCATCATCACCATCATCATCATTACCATCATCATCACCATCATCATCACACCATCATCATCATCATCATCATCTTACCTTACCTTAAATAAGCGTAGTGGCAGAATGTCTTAATGAACCAAAACGCAAATATTGCTTATAGTTTTTTTTAATGGCTAAATGCTATGATGCCATAGACCTATAAACGTCATGGTATGAAACAATAGACGATCACTTTGCTGGCCTTGGCCAGCAAAGTTGTATGAAATTCCATTATTGACCTCTCGTCTCGTCGTCCTCCACCACCGGCTGCACCTGCAGCTGCAACGTGACACTTCGTGGCGTATTATAAGGAACATAACGTCAATATTTCATAGCATGTTTGAGAAATAAATATTTACAAATACTGTTTTCCGTTGGCTATACAACTCATAATACAAATTACAGAGCTATATTAGCTTAGACTGTGTGCGAACGAACGCTCAGTCGCTCGGTAACTGTGAGGTAACTGAGCAGGGAGTGGCCATACTGTACGCTAGTACTCTTTATTATACTATGACCCTGGTGTAGAAATAAGGCATCAAAGTAGTCTCGTTTGTATGAAAGGTGGACTGTGGGCCAAATTTTTTGCCGGTGAGTATATAAGTTAATGGGAGGTCCCAACCTTCTCTAGCTTATAAAAGGCTGTCACCAATAAAACAATTTTTGATTTTTTTTTTTTTTTTGATAAGTTGTACTTTGTTATGCAACAGACCCCTGGTTCTAATTATAACTTGTGTAATACTCGTATCCTACAGCCCAGTCTGCCGGCGCTGCGGTGCCGCACTTGCAAGGTCCGCTTCGAGTCCCAGGAAGCGATCGAGAGGCACCGCATCGAACAACCCGGCGGGAAGTGCGACGACAAACACAGGTCTCTCATTCACCCTTTGCACTCCCTGCTAAAACCTTCGTTCGATCATATAATACGTATACCCTGTCTATTAACCAAAGATAAGCACTTGAAAGCGTCCACACCGTACGAGAGAGAGAGACAGATGTTGACTAAATTTTGACAGACATGTAAACCTATCTTGTGCCGGTGCATCGTCTTTATCGCTGACCAACTACGTGCATTCTCTGTTTTCTAGTACTAACTCTGTTAAATAGACAGAGTATACATATATGCGCGATCATCATTAATTGCCTTCTTTCGCTTTCGTACCAAAATAACGAAACTCGCATATTTTAGTATAGTGATTGTACCTTATTACTTAACTTAAAAGTTCATTTTACAATACACTTTCTTTTAGATATTTTGTTTTTATTCTCAACACCGTTCGACCGCAGGCGTTGTCATTCCATTTTTGGTATCGAAATGTAACAAAACTGAAGCTCACACAGATAATTTACGACGTTATGTTCTACTGCGTAAGGTATATTTTTAAAATGTACTACATTTACTGTATCACTCTAAGGGGCTGTTTCACCACCTTATTGTCAAACTACTGGTTACGGAACCAATGAATAAACTAAGTACTGCACAAATCAGTCGGCCAGTTTTTTTTCAGTTTCACCACTCCGATCCTGTGCAAACTAAGTACCACTTAACTAATCGTCGTCGGTTTAACAAAAAGTCGGAATAGCAACGTCCCATTTCACGACCACGGGTTCCTGTTCGCATATTTTCGTTCAAAGAGTCGCTCATTATTAAAGCAAAATAAATCGTAAACTATGTAATTTTTAAACACATCTATTTTTTTGCATAAACAAATGTGTAACATTATAATTAATCCAAAAACGGTATTTATTTACGATACTTTGGTTAACAATAACAAAGAAAAATAAAATCACGTAAAACGAATCGAAAAGTGGCGCCAAACCCTTTGACAGATTAGATAGATAGATAGATAGATAGATAAAAAACTTTAATCACCACAACACGTACATGGCTTAAAAAAATAACAATGATAAAGTGACTTGAAAAATATAAAAAATAACATGGAAAACTTAAAAACTAACATGCAACAGAATTCCAAAATTAAGAGAGCCATGCGATGATGTGGAGAATAGGCGCTGACTCAGCATGTACTGCAGCTACGGATAGCCACAGAGCTGGTATTCTGTCAGAGACCTGAGGTAGTGCCAACGTGCTTCTGGACAAAAATATATATTTTTTTTTTTTTTTTTTTTTTAATGGCGATGTACAAGTTCAGGTAGAACAAACGATTGTGCCACTGAAAAAAGTCTGTAATTATAAAATATTACGAAATTTTTGATTTATTTTTAAATACTAAAAGCGTACCTATATTTTTTATTCAAATCTTGATATTTAAATTCTCGTTTGCAATTTAGCATGACTTCTTTCTTTAAAAAATAAAAAATATTTTGATTTATTTTTCTGAAACCGGCTGAAGGGCTCTCCAACCATGGCCACAAAAAAATAAACTAACTAATTAAAAAGATATGTGACGGATTAAAATGCTTAGTGCCACCTGATCTGATGGTCAAATTAAGAAATAGTTTGTCCGTCACTTAGCGCTAATCAAGACTGGTGAAACAGAAATTTTTATTCCATGTGACAAATAAGGTTATGATCAAGCTAATCCGAACTTTAAAAAAAGTGATGAAACAGCCCCTAAGTCTGTCAATGTTAATTATTGTGCTAAACGGGATTTATTACGCAAACAATATTTACCTCGACGAGTCACGAGTTGACTCAGTAAAGTTGTCAGTATTGTCATAAGTCAGTCTTGTTGCAACGGAGACGATTTTTGAGTTTGATTTTGTATAGGACCTTCCATCTACGTCTTATATGATCGAAGGCTAAAAAATGTATCGCCATCTAGTGGTCGCCACAGGGAACTACAAGGAGGCGGTAGTACAGCGACATCTAGAGACGAGCACAGAAATTACATCAGTATTGTAGCGCCATCTAGTGCCACTACAGACTATAGTACAGCCATCTGGTGGCTGGCACATTAACCCTTAAATCGATACCGGCAATATATTTGCCGTCAAACAGAAATCAAAGCCAATTCAAATTAGCAACATTACGGGCTAAAATCGAATGTCTTTACAGGGTTTTCAAATGGTTTAAGGGTTAAACGGCATTTTTTTAAAACCCTCAGCTCCCATTGTGGATCTAGTATTTCATTACCGAGGACAGTTTTTAACGAAATTGCAACTAATTGTTTAATTAGGCAGACCCCAAGTAGTATTAAACCTGTGCCCCACAAACTCACGATCCGTCCTTAAACACACTGGTGAAGAATCTAGTGAATTTAGTTAGTGGCAATCAAACCGCCGCCCCGGAAACTACCTGAACAGCGCCATCTAGTGCCCGCCACAGGAAACTATAAGTATATTTCAAACTAAATACAAACTGAAATATAAATGCACAGAAAAAACCCCAGAAAAAAGACCAATGCTGGGAATCGAACCCAGGTCCTCAGCGTTCCGTGCTGCGTGCTTACCCCTACACCATCACTGGTCTAGAGGTTAGCGACGAATCTTTCCCATACATCGTACATTTCAGTCTGTTATAATCACTTTATGCAGTGATAAAGCGCTCATCTATGTTATGCCCTCTACCGAGAGACTTTAACACTCCTTCGGAGCTAACCGCTCACCTGGACCAAGAGATGGCGCTACTGTGCAACTTTAAACAAGTCAGATATGAAGTATCTTTTTTATTTATTTTTCAACTTCATTTTTTATTACTTTTATGGTCATCCCATGAACTATAAGTAGGCGGTAGTATAGCGACATCTAAAGGCGGGTACAGAAACTACACCAGTGGTGTAGTCTGTTTAGTGTCCGCCACAGAAAACTACAGTTTGACTAAAGTAGAGCCATCTGGTGGCTGGCACATGAAACGCCAGCGATACTGAGTACGGGGTGGGGGCGGACATTTTTCTTCTAAATAAATCAAATATTAATTCAGTTTTGTGTTTAAATTAAAGCGTAGTGTAATTTTTATTTAATTTATATTGCAATGGACGAATTGTCGCAGTTCGTGTCCTCGATGCGGCGAGCCGTGTGCGAGCGAACAGGATCTGCTGACGCATCGGATGCAACAGCACGCGCTGCAACTGTTCACGTGTGACATGGTAAAGTATTTAGGGGCATGGAAAATTGGCCTAATGTCAGTGCCCCGTCACTCCGCGACTCGTTCCATTGATGTCCATCGTCCCACCATTTATTTATTTATTACTACCTTTTGCCCGCGACTTCGTCCGCGTAGTATTAGTAATTTAAGTAGCTTATTTTGCTTTGGGCTTAAAACAACTAAATTTCGTAATACCTTATTCACTAATACCCCTAATTTTCAAATTACCATGGGCTCATAATACCTAAAAATACCTAAAATTTCAAATTTTAAGATGAGACAATTTGAAATTTTAGGTATTTTTAGGTATTATGAGCCCATGGTAATTTGAAAATTAGGGGTATTATGAAATTTAGTCGTTTTAAGCCCAAAGCCTTATTTTTTATCCAATCTGCTTTTTTCGTCAATCACCTCACTATTTAATTTTGGGGATAAAAACTACTATAGATCCTTCCTCACAATTCAAACTATCTCCATTTCATCTAAATCGGTTCAGCGGTTATTGATTCCCCATACAAACATTCACCCCCTCTTCACTCCCTTAATGGATAATTTCAGGGAAAAAAAACTATCCTATATCGTTTCTCGGGACTCAAAATATCTCTGTACCAAATTTAAACAAAATCGGTTCATCGGTTTATCTAAACGTGAAGAGGTAACAGACATACAAACTTATAATCAGGGGCGTAGCTACCGCCGTATCAGCCGTATCAATGATTCGGGGCCCCCCAGATGGGTACGTATCAAAATATATAAAGTTTAAAAATAATAATGGACGAAATACATAATAGTCAGTTGATATAATGCAATTTTCTTGGAAATTCTCAACTTTACAGGATTTTCATATTATAAACCTAACCTAACCTAAACCAATCTGTAGATTACACGATTAAAAAAATTCGTTTCATCAATAGTTTCATAGAAAATTTTAGTATGTATTATGACCATTATGTATTTCGTCCATTATTTGTTTTAAACTTTATACATTTTGATACGTACCCAATTTTGATACAGGGCTCCTCCAAGGCACTCTACGCCACTGCTTATAATATTAGTATGGATTTATTTTCGGATGCGACCAAAAATGAGGTGCTCATTTTTAAGGCACGTAAATACAATAGTAACACCCTAGATCATTCTGGGGAGAGTGGCGCTCAAAATAGTTGATAAGTTTAAGTACCTAGGACATATGATCACGGCAGATCTAAATGATGATCTAGATGTGGAAAGAGAGAGGAGAGCGTTCGCAGTGCGGGCAAATATGCTCGCCCGCAGGTTTGCACGTTGTACCGAGGAAGCAAAAATAACGCTATTCAAGGCTTATTGCCAGTCGTTTTACACGTGCAGCCTGTGGGTGAGGTTTACACAAAAGGCGTATAACACGATACGTGTCCAGTACAACAACGTTCTCAGAATGCTGCTGAGGCGGCCAAAGCACTGCAGTGCCTCTGGCATGTTCGCAGAGGCAAGGGCAGATGACTTCATTGCATTTAGGCGCAAAAGAAATGCCTCACTGTTGAAATGAGTGCGCGGTCGCGGCAACAGCATGCTGAGAACGTTGGCAGAGCGACTCGACTGCCCGCTTATTAAATACTGGGTCGGTGTGGTGATTGGGAGGGACAAATAGGACATGGCCTCTGAAGGGGCGAGAAAGGGAAATGGGAAAACGCGTACCTGATTCGACGTACGCGCGGCTGCTAGATGTTATGGCTGCCGGTCTTACGCACTCCTCTTCTGCTCTTCAGCGATGATACGCGTCAGCGAACGCGTCAGCGAACGCGTTACCGAAATAAATTAAGATTTGCTCGAAGCCGTGGGCGTGGGCGTGGGCGTGGGCTATCAGCAAGGAGCGGAATTTTTCATAGCAAAAATCAAACATCAAAGGGATTGAACATAAGTTTTATCGACTATCGATAAATATTTCAGCAAATAGTAGGTACTTTTAAAATAGCACTTTTTAAGTTAATTAGAATTAAAATATAAAACCTTAAACGGAAATGCACCGAAACTAAAATATAACCTTCATTCAAAATAACAATCGAAATCTATTTCTGTATTAATCGCATTTTCTTCATCTTCTCTGTAGTAAATAGAGAATTGTCATAATTTTTTCTACTCTTATATTGACACCTTTAAATTGGTCCTGTTATCATTGTAGATCCATTTATAGCTTGAGAAAGAGTGTTCTACCTCCGTTGATGTAAGTAAGGGATGTTTTTTATCCATTTGTTAATCGTTATAATAATAATAATAATAATAATAATAATAATTTTATTTCAAGTATCAAGGACTCATATGTTTGTTAGTAGCTTAAGTTCTAAATGTTAGTAAAGAAAATTATAAAATAAATTCACTGACTAGGACCATGTAACCCCTGACAGTGAAGCAAGTAAGGGCAGTCAATTCTGTCCCCTATCATATTCAAAATGTTGTTGGGACCGCCGCGCACCCGGCGCACCAGGGATGCCGCCCTCTTGCGCATGGTGGCATAAAAACAGTCAACTCTAGCGTCTGCGAACATCCCTGATGCGCTACAGAAACGAGGCAGTCCCACCAACACCCGGAACGCATTATTAAATTGGACACGAAGAGCCCTGTAGGCCCGCTGCGTGTACCGCAGCCACAGGCTACACGTGTACAGGGAGGTGCAGTAGGCCCTAAACAAGGTTACCTTCACCTCTCCCGTGCAACGCGCGAACCTGCGTGCGATCATGTTCGCCCTGACTGACAGAGCCCTTCGTTCCCGTTCAATGTCACTATCATCTTTGAGGTCCCACGTAACTAAATGGCCTAAATACTTAAAAGAGTCCACTCTACTCAAGGGTACCCCATTAAGGCATATGCGTGGCACTTCAGCTGTTCGGTTCCGTCCGACCTCAAAGACCATATAATGACTTTTGGCTATATTGTATTTAAGTCCATGACTAGCGATATATAATTCACAAATACTCAATAACTTTCTAATACCGCACACTGAAGCACTCAGCAGAACCATATCGTCAGCGTAACTTATATTGTTGACACACACATCATCAATGTGGCAACCAACATGCATTCTGATTTATTCTTTTAGGATTAACCATTTTAATAACACGGGAATGACTTGGAAAAACTCAAGCGACATAAATATCATATGTGACGTTGACGCGATTTATTTTAATATGGAGATGCAAGTCGCTTATCAAAGAGGTCAAATGTTACAAATAATGTTAAAAGGCGATAACAAGCGAAGAGACAATTCGATAACATCGATAACTGGAATAGTCGATAAAACTTATGTTCAATCCCTTTGATGTTTGATTTTTGCTATGAGAAATTCCGCTCCTTGGCTATCAGTGTGTGTTGCCAGTGATGACATATGGATCCGAGACGTGGTGCTTCACTATGGGTCTGATGAATAGGCTCAGAGTCGCTCAGCGAGCTATGGAGAGGGCTATGCTTGGAGTTTCTCTACGGGATCGAATCAGAAACGAGGAGATCCGTAGAAGAACCGGGGTCACCGACATAGCCAAACGGATTAGCTCGTTGAAATGGCAAGGGGCAGGCCATATAGCACGTAGAACAGATGGCCGTTGGGGGCCAAAAGTTCTGGAATGGAGACCACGAACTGGCAAGCGCAGCGTGGGACGTCCACCAACGAGATGGACGGACGATTTGGTGAAGGCCGCAGGTTCAGGGTGGATGCAAATTGCTTCCAATCGTAATGATTGGGTATCAATGAGGAAGGCCTATGTCCAGCAGTGGACGTCCTACGGCTGAAATGATGATGATGATGACGATGTGAGCGAATGGCGGGATGGAGAAAACGCTCTCGACATCGACCGACTTGAACCCTGAGGTTGGCTGAACTGCGCGAGTGTCAGTTCTTGACGTTTTACTCTATTTATGTCTACCCGCGTTTTCCGGGGATAGGAAGTATGAAGGATTTGAGGGTAGGTGACATGATCAGATAAGTTTACAAACAATACCGAACAGCCTCTTTTCTTTTCTTAGTAGAAAAATTAGATTAGTTTGTAAGTAATTAAATTAACCTACATAGATATTATGTGTACCTACTAACAAGCACTATGGATTTGTAATGGTCCGAAATAAACAATTTTTTTTTGTGGTAGTGCGGCAAGTCGTTCGAGTCGCGCGTCTCCGTGGAGACGCACATGGACCGGGTACACTTCTTGATCCAGCCGCCCAAGCCCTTGGCGCGGCG
This sequence comes from Archips xylosteana, assembly GCA_947563465.1. NCBI lineage: Eukaryota > Metazoa > Arthropoda > Insecta > Lepidoptera > Tortricidae > Archips > Archips xylosteana. Next base: position 477,922 of record OX387371.1, read on the forward strand.
CCCGCGCCTCGGCCGCGGCGGCGACCCCGTCTGCGAACACTGCAAGAAACACTGCCAGGTGAGTGCACTGACACCTTCATCACCTTCCCGTGTTCGAAAATTAATATCAAAACTTTCATTCTGCAAGTAGGCCGCAAAGGGCTCTTTCACATGTCACTTTTTAAAACTACCAGTGCTTTCGTAAGGACCATAATTGCCAAGAAGACTGCGCCGCAAGAAACTTGGCGAAGTCATCTTTTCAAATAATTTATTGAATCAGGCGTTACTTTGCGGAGGTCCATATTAATGAACTAAAACAATTACTTTGCTCAGTGTTACATTATTGCGGCAAGGGGTTGCGTCTGGATGCTCTGGAATGCATGGAAATAATTAGGTACAACACTATGGGGTCTATTATTAATGAACAGGTAAATTTAGTATCTTCTCCTTTACTGCGGCTTGGGTCTAATTTGAACAGTTAGTATTAATAAAATATGCCTTATAAATAAATAAACAAAAATTCAAGGTAGTTTTATAATATGTCAATAAAAGTTAATTTTTGTGGGGTAGTTTGAGAATAAGAAAAATAAAGTGGGTACTTGTGAAGTTACAGTGACAAGTTAAAACATTTGTTTTGGTTTGTTAGTTTAACATTTGGTAGCATAGCATACGGTTGTGATAACTCCGAAGATGAGCTCTGGTTGAGTTCGAAACGCGTCAGTGTAGCTTGGTGGTGGTGATAGTTGTGTTTATGTGATTTGTGTGTGTTCGTACAGTGTGGAGGTGGAGGAACTGCATGAACGCACATTTCTTGCATAAACGTAACTATTGTAAGGTCGCGGGTGAGCAAAGTAATTGTTTTAGTTCATCTTTTCAAACAAAAATAAAATAAATAATTACAAACAAAATAAACATAATAAACTACAATATAAAATTAAATAGAAATTATATATAAAAAAAAAACAAATAAGTGCTGTATTGGGTCCCTTAGTTAAGAAACTAAAACTAAACATCTTAACTATATCTACGTTCAATGGTAGTGTAGAATGCTTCCACCGTCACAAAAAAACGACAAATATTGTTAGAGACAACGCAGTGGCATGGTCCCTATGCGCCGACTTGCAGTCATTTGATTAATTTTTCCAAATTACCCTTTTAATTAATTTGTTATTTGAATACTAAGATAGGTGATAAACTAGAAATCATATACATTTTTTTAATAAGAAAGTATTCCGAGTTATGTTCTGGTTGTCATGTCATTATATCGGATTACTAATGTTTGGCAAAAAATGTTTACCAAAGTATCACATCGCAAACTTTTTTTCCCAAATTTTTATTAGGCAAAAACTCAATTGTCAAAACTACTTATCGAAATTTTACAGTCAGCTAACCTCTTTTTTGGCAAGTGATTGTTTAGCAAATAATTACATGGTCATGTTCTATTTTCCCAAATTTTTTTTGGCAAATGTATCGTTTGGCATAACATACTAATCCCAAAACATTGCATGGCATATGGTTTATATCCCAATTTGGGTAGTGCATAGGATAAAAATTAATAATACTGGTATTGTGAATTACGGCGGGATAAAGTGAAGAAGTGTACTGCATTACATTAAAGCATGGAAAACATTTTATGTCATGGTTGTATGACATTTCGTAAAATCAAAGGTAGTAATCCTTTTCTGTGCTGTCATAAAAAAAAAAACCTAACATCGAAGGCTAAGGCGGGAGCTACGCTACGCTTCGCTCCCGCCTTAGCCTTCTGAACCTAACCTGTCCGAGTCGCTTCTGCCCTAAAAGGTCTTGCTCGCTCGCTTCGCTCGCTCGCTACCAGCGATATGCCTAACAATGTCACCTACTATTGTATATCTGCAACAAAATATTGTATGGCATACGACAGGTGTCACCAATTATTTCTGCCTTTTGTTCATTTCATACTTGAAATTCCTGTATAGATACCTACTATTGTATTTCTGCAACAGTAAAAATTAATTATAATTTGCCGAACTTTTGCTATAAGTTGAGCATGGGAAGTGACAAATTTGGCAAACATTTTTTTGGCATATAATTTATGACAAAATAAAACATTTGCTTAATAAAATCTTGACGAAGTGAAACTTTGCCAAATGATGATTTGATCAAATGAATAAAATGCGGAATGTAACTTTGCTAAACATTCGTTTGGGAAATGAAACTATTGCGATAAGTTATTTGGGAAGTCATATTTGGGAAAAATAATTTGGCAAACGGCAGTACACCCATTATATCTGTACCCTTTATTAATTTATGTTACAGTCTTTGGCGTTACTCAGAGTACATTTGAAAATCCACACGAGTGAAAGACCCTACAAGTGTACGCTTTGCCCGAAGACGTATCTGACCCTGCAGGGGTTGAAAGTAAGTATATCTACTAGTATAGTAGAAAATCTTAAGACGCTGTCAACACCAACGTCGGCGCGCACTGTCTATTTGTATCGGAGTAAACGAGATGCCGCTATTACTGGCCAGCCGGGTATATTGAAATTTATCGGGCAAATATTGAATTAAAAAAAAAACTGTGGATTATTTGTGAAATATGACTCGTTAGCGGTTTAGGTATGAATATGTTTACTTCATGTTTTTAATTGCAGACGCATACGCCAAAAAAATAAAGACATAGAACCGTTTAATGATGATTTTAAGACCTATCTTTGCAATTATTATCTATCGAGCTGATTTCGTCCAATTATGTATCGAGTCCGTCCACGGTCTTTGAAATACGATGAATTATTAACATATATTTTTTTGATGTGCTAGAACAAACAGTTTTTCTTAAAAAACTGTTTAAATGACATCAATTTCAACAAAATTAGGTGTTGTCTGCCTCTTAAGTTAACATTTTACTCGCTCTAAGAATCGCCGACTCTAGTAGCAGTGGGCAGCACATCGCTCGTAGAACTGATAGCCGATGGGGCCAAAAGGTTCTCGAGTGGCGTCCTCGGACCGAAAGACGCAGTGTAGGAAGGCCTCCATCAAGATGGAGCGACGACCTGGTTAAGGTTGTGGGAACGCTTTGGATGCGGATGGCGGAGAACCAATCTGTTTGGCGAGCCTTGGGGGAGGCCTATGTCGTCTTTCGGCTGAAATGATGGTGGTGATGAAGTTAATACATACAATTTATTCTTATAGCGTAATAGAAATACCGGTGCCTAGACTAGATGATCCTGTGATTAAGGCTATTGAGTTTCAGTTGTCAAATTGGTTCGATTCACCACTTTAAAGGTCGATTCATATCTACAGACAATGAGCGCGCCAGACACGCGCCGTGGCAGACAATAGTACATTACTGCAGCGGCCGCGATATAGGGGATTGCCGGCCGAGTAGTTATACAGTTGTGGCCATATAATTAAGAACGATTATTTATTGAGATGATTTTTTCAAAGTAACAAGTATAACTAATTGCCCGTATTTTTTTTATTTCTCTCGGTATTGCATAACTTTTCCGTACTACCGGTACATTCATTTATGCAACATAGTTGGTTAAAAAATTAATAGAGAAACTTTATACATTCGATCTGAACCTAGTATTAGTACTTACTGGCTGGTCACGTAATTAAGAACGCTGAATAGTTTATTATTTTTTCAAATTTAAATAGAGAACACTGTGTGGCTCTGTGGTTGTAGATTATTATTCGTATAATTTTGGCGCCATTTCGTGCTGTTAAAGTCTTAAAAGTGATTACTTCGTATAAAAACAATGGGGAAAAATAAAAGTTGTGATAAATCTACAAGAGAAGTAATAATAAAACTTCGCGAGAAGAATTGGTCGTATAAAAAGATAGCCGACTATCTGCAATGTTCAAAAACAATGGTTTTCCATGCCGTAAAGCATTTTTCCACGTATCAAACTACTTCAAACGTTCCACGTGGACCTAGACAGAGAAAGTCATCTCGTCGAGATGATCGAAATATCGTTCGTTTGGCAAAACAAAATCCTTTTAAAGGGTCTAATGAGTTGAGAAAAGAATATTTTGGCGAAAACAACCCTTCAGCAATCTCTGCACGCACTATTCGAAGGCGTTTGGTAGAAAATAAGTTGAACGGAAGGATAGCAAGGAAGGTGCCTATGTTGAAACGATGTCATAGGCAAGCCCGACTTGCATTTGCAAGAAGGTATGAAAACTGGACAGTCAGACAGTGGAAAAACGTTCTTTTTTCTGACAAGACAAAAATAAATAGGGTATGTTCTGATGGAAAACGATATGTACGACGCCCTCCGAATAAAGCATTCGACCCAAAGTACACAAAAGTGACATTAAAGCATGGCGGGGGAAATGTGAAAATTTGGGGGTGCTTTTCTGGACATGGCGTTGGACCTGTTAGGCTGATAGAAGGAAACATGGATCAATTCCAATACAAAAATATTCTGCAAGAAACAATGTTACCATATGCCGAAGACGTGCTTCCGGTTATTTGGACATTCCAGCACGACAATGATCCAAAGCATACTGCACGCACCGTTAAGGAATTCCTCACATCACAATCAGTTTCTGTCTTAGATTGGCCAGCCAACAGCCCAGATTTTAACCCAATAGAGCATCTTTGGTGCGAAGTCAAGAAAAAGGTTTCATATCGACAGTGTGGCAATTTGAGAGAGCTGTACGACGTTTTCTTAGAAGAATGGAACTCTATTTCTCTTGCGAAATGTCAAAAATTGATAGATTCAATGCCTCGCCGGTGTAAAGCCGTAATTAAAAGCCGTGGACATGCTACTAACTATTAATTTTAATTCAAATGTATTAAATTGCTTTTTTTTTCTATACCAACTTCACATTAATATGATTTATTTAATCTAAGTTTCATATAAAACAACTCTCGAGCAGTTTAATAAATCGTTCTTAATTATTTGTCCAGCTTCATTACTATTTGAATTTATTAGTATAGAGAACAAATAAAATTTGTAAAAAAAAATGTTAGCAATTATACACTATTATTCTTAATCCCGTTTGCTCTATCCATGTGGCTATTTTATAACATAACTAGTTACTTCTAAGAAGGAACACAACTAGACATATGACATGATTTAGATAAAAAAAAATCGGAAACTTCAAATCGTTCTTAATTGTATGACCACCACTGTAGATGGCAGAGTGTTAACGAGGCCATCTAGAGATACGAGGCCGGCAATCCCTGTTCGTGGCCAAGGCTTGTATAGAGCTTTTCTCAAACATGCATCATCACCATCATCATCTTACCTTACCTTAAATAAGCGTAGTGGCAGAATGTCTTAATGAACCAAAACGCAAATATTGGTTATAGTTGGTATGAAACAATAGACGATCACTTTGCTGGCCAAGGCCAGCAATGTTGTATGAAATTCCATTATTGACCTCTCGTCTAGCCGCACACCACGCCGCGCCTGCATTGTGACACTTCGTGGCGCATTATAAGGAACATAACGTCAATATTTCATAGCATGTTTGAGAAAATAGTACATTATTGTCGTGGCCTGGAAGTAGGCAATTGCTGGCTGAGTATGAGTATTAAACGGACGAGCTTGCGAGTCCGTTTAACTAATACGAAGCCAGCAATTGCTATTCCAGCCGAGACTAATATAAAGCTTTTCTCAAAAATGGTCAAGGAAAAAAATAGAATAAACTTTTATTAACTTAAATAGGTACAAAGAATTGCAAATCACTTAAAATTAAATGTCATTAAACCCTTTCCCGCCTTTTTTCATAAAAAAAAACCGAAGGTGTATTTTTCTACCGAAAACACCACAAGCTCAATAAAAAAGTCTCGAGTTCCAACAAAACAACTGATACTGGTCATTTGAGGTGGCTGTATACGAATAGTGCCAACTTATTACCATGGCCGTGTTAACTTTTTAAAAAGTTTGAGACTCAACAATAATGGAATTTGTATGCGACATTGTTGTCGAGTTTATCGAGCCTGCAATGTTTTTAACTTTTTAATTTTTTTACTGACCATAAACTAAGCACTTCACGTTCTAATATGTAAAGAATAATGTCAACTTTTACGGATATTTTTGAGAAAAATAATATTGTTCTGTACAGTGTCTATTAACGAATTCATATCTGTCGTAACACGACTGCGCAGACGCGGGCCGCGCCCGGCCAGTATGCTTACTATAAGTTTTACTTCACCAAAATACTTCTCTATCGCGTTTACGTAAAAATTTCAATTCTATGGAAACATGGACGCGCGCGCGCGGAGGCACTGTCCATGATTCCATAGTAATTGATTTTTTTACGTAAACGCGATCGAGAAGTATTTTGGTGAAGTAAAACTTATACTAAGCGTACAGTATGCATTTCGTCGGTGTCTGTCTGATATAGGTCACGCACACAGTATGTCATGTAATGACAGCGGGATTTTGACATTTCGCACGCTTAATAATAAAATGCATCAATTTTAATTATTCTTATTTCAAAACTAAACCTTATTTTTTCCATGTAAAGTTTAGTTTTGAAATAAGAATAATTAAAAATGATGCATTTTATGATTAAGCGTGCGATTTATTTGTGCCGACAGCAAGTTCAACAGACTCGACAGTGAATTACAAGATTGACTAAAAATTTCTTTAACCTATTTCGTTAAGAATTATTCAGGAAAATAAGTCTAGTTCAAACAAAGCAGAAAATAAAATATTATGATCCATTTTATTTAAATCAGATAAGCAAATTTTTCCCTATTTATCAATACCGATTTTTTTGTTGCAAATATTTCTTATCCGTTTCAAATTGTTTTATTGGAATAATATAGGTTATATGAAAAAAGAAGAAAGTATAATATGTTAGTATTGTGTAGGTATTTCATCATAAATTTACGGTAATAACTCAGATCTTATTTCTTTTAATATGCAAAGAGATAGGGTAAGGAGACTTGAGCGTGACTGCTTTGTTTCATTTATGAACCGCATGGAAAGTAATATTTCCCGTAACCCTAAGCAGTTCTGGACCTATATGAGGTCCCGCTCGGATTCTCATGGTGTACCAAGTTGTCTCAAGTACAAGGATAAATTAGTAAGTACTGGTGAGGATATTTGTAATGCATTTTCGGATTATTTCTTAAGTACATTTTCTACGTCCAGTGGCAGTGATGTTGATGGTCTATTAGGTACTATTGGTGACTCCACGTCTCATTTATCTAACATTGAAGTAAACCCGGAAATCCTTGCCAGACTTCTAACTAACCTTGACCCTTCTAAAGCAGCGGGTCCTGATGAACTGCCTGCTCAGTTTTTGATTAATTGTGCAAAAAGCCTTGTTAGGCCAATTGAATTATTATTTACGCGTTCGTTTGCTGATTGTAAGGTGCCGTCTTTATGGAAGTCTGCATATATTACTCCTGTGCATAAGAAGGGACCCAGGACAGATATTGTCAATCATAGACCAATCTCCAAGCTGTGCATTTTAGCTAAAATTTTAGAGAAGTTGGTTTATACGCAAGTCTATGACAGTCTTATGAATTGTTTCAGCTTCAGCCAGCATGGTTTTCTTCCGCGCAGGTCCACGGTGTCCAATCTTATTATTTTAAATAATTATGTAACTGAAGCAATGGATAATGGGTGTCAAGTTGACGTCATCTATACGGATTACAGCAAGGCTTTTGATCGTATTGATCATAAATTGTTGATTTTGAAACTTTATCGTATAGGCATTACTGGTGATTTGCTTAGATGGTTCTCATCATATATTGAAAATAGATCTCAGGCGGTTGTTGTGAATAACTATATTTCTGGATGGGTAACAATTCCGAGTGGTGTCCCCCAGGGCTCCTTGCTCGGTCCTTTGCTCTTCAATATCTTTGTTAATGATATTAATAGTTGCTTCAGTTTTTCGAGATTGCTGTGTTTCGCTGATGATATGAAGATTTTTGCTCGGGTTAAGTCTATGCAGGACTCAGTTCTTATACAAGCTGATCTGGAGCGCCTTGATGCATATTGTCAAGTGAATAAATTAGACCTGAACCCAACTAAATGTTTTGCATTAACCTTTTCACGGCAACGGAACCAACTTGATACTTGTTATAAGTTAAAAGGCCAAACCTTGTGTAAGGTACCTTATATGAGAGACTTGGGTGTTTCTCATGACTCCAAGCTACTATTCAGTGTTCACATTGACAGTATCATTAAAAGTGCTACCAAGTCTTTGGGCTTCATAATGCGTAACTCCTCGCATTTTAGGCAAGCTAAAACTATTAAAGTACTTTATTGTGCTTATGTACGAAGTAAGCTTGAGTATGCTTCTCAAATATGGAACCCTTGTTATAGGATCTATATTGATAGGATTGAACGCGTTCAGAAAAAATTTGTTAAATTTCTTTGTTTTAAATTAGGTCACCCATATAATTCTTCTAATTACGTAGATATCTGTAGGAAGCACCATCTTGTCCCACTTTCTGAACGTCGTGAAATTGCAGATACTATATATTTGTTAAAAATTACTAATGGCAGCATTAACTGCCCTGAACTGCTAGCTAATATATCATTCAACACTCCATCCAGACCGAAGAGATTCGCGCCCCCTATTTCTGTGCCTTTTGGCCATTCTAACTATAGGCGGAACAGTTTTTGTATACGTGCAAGTAGACAATTGAATAAACTAACGAAGGAGCTTGATATTGACGTGTTTAATGTTAACACTGACACCTTGAGACGTAATTTGGTGAATCGATTTTTTGAGAGCGTGCATTGAGCGTTGTACCTTACTGTAGATTAAGTTTGTTAGGTTAGGGACTTGATTAATTTTTCTCCTCTGATAAAATAGTGCTGAATTATTAGTCACTAAGTAGTTATTTTCTCTTTTTTCTTTTTTGTGTGTCCGAAGGGGCTCTGTGTGGGCATACTGCCTTATTGTTACTCTGTAATTGTCGGCGAGAACCTGTAATTGGCTTGCTGTATTTACTGTAATGTTTAAGATGATGTATAAGCTGTTGGTTCTCCATAAATAAATAAATAAATAAATAAATAAAATCATTATAACTCACATTCACTCACTCATTTCATTCGTTCACTACTTTTTTTGTAATCAGTCTTTGATCAATTATAACTGAAGACACACATTGCCGAACAAAATCCCCTTCAAAGAATGTCCGAACTTTTTTATTTGGTTGCGTAACAAATAAAATCATCACCTACACAGAAATTTGAACCTAGTCCTTACTACATTACAGTCGAATTTCGGTAGCGGCAAAACTCCACTTGACAGCTAAACTTGACAATTTCACGCAACGTACTGAGAAAAAAGAAGGCCACTTTTATCAAAGTGGCGCTCATTTGGCTCGGACATTTTCGGGCGCGCGACTGTGGATCTACTGTTATAATTGATCAAAGTAATCAGTACTTTATGTAGATGTGTGTGTCATTCGCCTCAACTTCGTGGCGTTACAAATACGGCACGTGTGTATACTTCATTTAATTTAGAATGAGAACCCACAACAACATTATATTGCGGCTCGTGAACTGTAATCTCTTTACAAATTTGTACTAGAGTAACAATTGACGACACGCAAATAATAGTATTTTATACAATCGTTGCATAATGAAGGCTCTTAAAGTCGAGTACCGTGTTTAGACCGAGTGGCCTAAGTAAGGTACGAGATTTTCAGAGCTAATTATGTAACTATTGTATACAATACTTTTTCTACGAGTTATCATCATCATCGTATATCGAGGTAAATGCATAACCTTTTGTAAAGTACATTGGGTTAAGTTTGAAAATAGTACCTTCCTCTTATAAATTAAAACAAATAAAACAACCCATATAAGACAGTCGGTCCGAGTCGGTTAGAGTCAGTTCGAATCGGTTCGGGTCGATTCGAGTCGATTCGAGACGGTTCTAGTCGGTTAGAGTCGGTTCGAGTCGGTTCGAATCGGTTCGAATCGGTTCGAGTCGATTAAAGTCGGTTCGAGTCGATTCGAATCGGTTTGAGTCGATTCGAGTCGATTAAAGTCTGTCAGAGTCGATTCGAGTCGGTTCGCGTCAGTTAGAGTCGATTCAAGTCGATTCGAGTCGATTAAAGTCGGTTCGAATCGATTAAAGTCGGTTCGAGTCGGTTCGATTCGGTTCGAATCGGTACGAATCGGTTCGAATCGGTTCGAGTCGATTCAAGTCGATTCGAGTCGAATAAAGTCGGTTCGAACCGATTAAATTCGGTTCGAGTTAATTCGAATCGGTTCGAGTCGATTAAAGTCGTTCAAGTCGGTTCGAGTCGATTCGAGTCTGTTCCAATCGGTTCGAGTCGTTTCGAGTCTGTTATTATTTATTTAACACCATCGATTTCGCGTCAAATAACAAACAAAACTTTTAAATTTTCGTAGCACAAAAATGAACTAATGAGACGTCGTTATAATATTGGCCAATTACTTCACTTACTAACCAATCACGTAACAGAAGAAAAAAGTTAAATATGTTCAAATGGAAGCAAATTTGCCAGATATTTCCAACTTTACATTGGGTGCGTTCCACTAAGCGCCCACGACGCTCAATCGAAGTACTGAGTTCTAATTTTGAAACTATTATAGTCGTCTAGAGCGTTGTATAATAATCATTATAGTTGAGTCCGAAGTGCCATAGACTATCCAAGTTTAAAAAGTATGTGATTGCAGTTTTGTCTATAAACACATAATTGACAGATTAAAATCAACGAGTAGAAAAAGTGACATTAAAACAATTTTCTTTTGCGGCTCCCAGACTATTGTACTGTACTATTTGCTAGGTAAGAAATAGTTGACCAGACGCAATATAATGTTACTAGCTTTTGCCCGCGACTCCGTCCGCGTGGAATTAGTAATTTGGGCAGCTTATTTTTTTTATCCCATTTTCTTTTTCATCAATAATGGCTCTCCTTAGTTCCTCGATATAAAAAAAATTACCCCCCCCCGCACCCCCCCAGACCCCCACCCCCACCATAGAACCCCCCGCACCTCCCCCCCTACCGCACACCCGCGTTCACCATTCACCACCGTACTCCCATGTCAAGCGTGCCTATAGAAGTTTAACTTCAAAAACCCCCGATTTTGAAACATTCTTCCGCTCTGCTCCGCTCCTATTGGTGTAAGCGTGATAATATATAGCCTTTGTCCTTTCTCAGGCTCTAGACTATCTGTGTACCAAATTTCATTTAAATCGGTTCAGTACTTTTAGCGTGAAAGCGAGACAGACAGACAGAGTTACTTTCGCATTTATAATATTAGCACAGAATATATAATAGCACTAACGTACAGAATGGCCACGCTCCGCCCCGCACCGATTCGAGTTACCCCTCCCCGCAAGGCGCCATTGCTTGTCGCCGCTGTCCACCAGTATGGTGCGCGCGCGATGTATGTAGGCGTACGCGTGTACAGACGTCGTCGTGCTTAAGTAGATTCAAGAACGCGTATTTTGTGCGTCGTGTCCGCCGTGTGATATTAGTTAGGAAGTTAGGATTGTGGTTTCTCATTCTAAATTAAATGAAGTACTTACCTATAGCACGCTCAACATCTGTACCTTACCTCGTCGCAGGCGCACGAACCGTTCCACACGGGCGCCCGCAAGTGGCGCTGCAAGGAGTGCGACGCCACCTTCATGCACCAGTCCTCGCTCTACCAGCACCGGCGGTCGGTGGGTGCACCAACAAACCAAGCTTTCGCTTTCAGCTTTGACTCTGCGATAATAAGGATGCTTTTCCTATGCTGCACTGACGCGCACACTCACTCACACAGACACACACACTTACACACACACACACACACGTACTCACGCACACACACTCTCTCACACACAAGCTCAAGCTCTGGAATGAAGTACCTGCTGCGGTATTCCCGGACCGATATGACCTTCAAGCTTTCAAAAAAGAGCGTACTCCTACCTAAAAGGCCGGCAACGCACTTGTGACTCTTCGGGTGTCGCAGGTGTCCATGGGCGACGGTAACCGTTTACCATCAGGCGATTCGTCTGCTCGTTTGCCCCCTATACCATAAAAAAAAACACACACATACTCACACACGCACACATACTCTCATACGCACTATAAATCTTGTTTAATCTTGTTAATTGTTATTATTGTAATTAAGTAGTTGCGGACGAGACGACAGAGGGTCGGAGACCTGGTGACCTGAAGCACAGGTTCTACCTAGTTCAGGCACCAGCCTCCCCCAGTCAAGTCTGTAAATGTTAACTACGTTGTATTGTCCGATTTTTTTTCTTTTTAACTTGGTGGCGAAGAAAACAAATATATCTCTTATCTTATCTTATGCTATAAAATCTAGTAGATAATAAAATATACCTATATCTTTCCAGCAAATACACAGCGGCGAGAGAGCGTACCAGTGCCACATCTGCTCCAAAACGTTCACCCAGTCCGGCTCGCTGCAAACACACATCAAATACGTGCACATGAAGCTCAAACCGCCGCCGAGGAAGCGCACCAAGAAGACTGACACGTGAACAGCGCCATCTGGCGCCCGCCACGTAAAACTACAGGCGGCAGTATAGCAACATCTGACACCAGCTACGGTTAACTATAGGGTGGCGGCTGCATAGCGACGTCTAGTGGCCGCCACGGGAAACTATAACGGAGGGAGTATAGCGACATCTAGTGGCCGCCACGGGAAGTTATAGAGCAAATTAGTGGATCCATCTAGTGCTCGCCACGAGAAACTGACGGCGGAAGTATAGCGACATGTAGTGGCCGCCACGGGAAGTATTAGAACAAATTAGTGGATCCATCTAGTGCTCGCCACGAGAAACTATGACGGCGGGAATATAGCGACATCTAGTGATCGGCATGTATAACTACAAGCTACCAGCTACCAGGATTGCGCTGGCTAATTCTCTTCTACTTCCTATTTTAGATTATGCCGATGTTTCCTTTTTAGATCTCACAGAGGAGCAATTAAATAAGCTTGAGCGTATCCAAAATGTTTGTATACGGTTCATTTTCGGTTCGAGGAAATATGACCATGTTTCCTTTTATCGTGCGCATCTCAAGTGGCTCCCCATCCGTTTTCGCCGTAATACTCGTATTCTTACTCTTTTATACAGCATACTCTTTAACCCTGCAACTCCTCCATACCTTCAAGAGCGTTTTAAGTTCTTGGCCTCTCTTCGTTCTGCACAGAATTTTCTTCTTACCGTTCCTCCTTCTTCCTCTAAATTCTATCATAACTCGTTTACTATGACTGCCATTCGTCTCTGGAATTCTCTTCCTTTGGCGTTAAGGCAAGCTAAATCCCTACCCATTTTTAAAAACCTCCTCAAAGCTCACTATTTGTCACTAACTTAATCCTCAATCGTCGGTCCTTCCCTGTTCATTTGTTTACATTGTGTCTTTAAATCAGAGTTCCTTTTCTCACGCGGCCTTTTGACATTTTCTCATTGATATTCTGTATATGTAGTGTATAAGTATTATATTTTTATGTATATGTTTATTTATGTATATAAATATTGTATATTTGTATTGTTTTTAATATTTTATTGATTAATATCTCTTCATTTCTCCTGTCTGTTGTTTCCGCCACCTACATAAACCTGTTCACATTTGTATATGTATCCAGTATTAGTTGTCTGGAAGAGATCGCTTTTGAGCGATAAGACCGCCTATTGTCTGCCTGATTTTTTAATGTTATTATTATTTTTTTTTCTGTACTTTTTTTTGGTGCTCAATAAAGAATATTTGTATTGTATTGTATTGTATCAATACTCACCGCCGCATCTTTGTAGCTATCTTCTGAATCGTTGGTTTTCTTGGAGTAATACAATAAAATAATGATAAGTATTTAATATGGAAGATAAAGGTTTTACCAAATAAACATCGCATGTGCTGGACTAATTAGACACGTAACCATTTAATGGTGAAATAAACTTTTCTACAGCAAAAATGGATTTAAATATAAATTTTCTTTCGACTAATATTGAGCAAGTTACTCACACTGTCTTTCTCGGTATTACTTTGGATGAACTCTTGAATTGGGAATCGCATATAAATAATATTTCATTAAAAATAAATAGATTTATTTTTGCCCTGAAAAAGCTTCGATTAACTACCTCTACTAGTACGGCTTTGATAGTGTATCATAGTTATGTGTGTTCAGCTCTACGATATGGAATTATCATTTGGGGTAATGCTAGTCATTTACAACGTGTATTTGTCGCTCAAAAAAAATGCGTTAGAGCAATATGGGGTATGAAATCATCAGATAGCTGCAAACCAATTTTCAAGGAATATAAATTGCTTACAGTTCCATGTATTTATGTGTACGAAATGTGTAAATTTGTTAAAAAAAATGAGTACCTTTTCGTCAAAAAATGTAATCTCAATAAACGCACTCTTTTTCATAAGAAACTTACAGTTCCAAACAAGATTAGACTGAAATTATATAAGAAAAATTGTTATTTCATGGCAATTAAAATTTACAACGCATTGCCTATGTCGTGGACTGAATTACCAAGGAAACAGTTTTACCTAAAATTATGGCGATTTCTCGCTGGGGAGACTTTTTATTCTCTCGAGGAATTCTTTGTGAAAGTTAGGAGTTTACGTAATAATAGTGTTATATTGTATTAAGAGTGCTCAGTGGTTTATTATTTTTTTTTTTTTTTTTTGTTTCGTACTACTATTTTTTTTTTCTAATTTTCGATTGTACATTTGCGACATTTATTACATTATGTCTATTTATTATTGGTTAGTGACATGAAATGAAATCCTATTATTTATGGCATTATTTTAATTACAATTTTTTAATTCGTTACTATTGGTTATTGACATGAACTGAGATCTTATTATTATTATTAGTGAATGACATTATCTTAATTTATCAATTCATTATTATCAATTAAATCAATTTGTTTTATTATTACTATGATTATTGGATCTTGACAAAATGATAAAACATGTTTATTAATGTATATTGCATGCCTATGAAGGTGAAACAATGGACTGTATCTAAATAATAACATCTGTATTTACATTGATTTCAAGCAATAAATGAATATGAATATGAATACACATAATAAGACTTTTTTTTATAGTATTACAATTTGGAAATTTTGTACAAAGGTTATTTTTATAATATAAACTTGATTGAGGAATGTATAGGTAACGCCACCAGAGTTGAGGCCACGCACACAACCACATCTCTTGTAATGACAGCGGGATTTTGACGTTGTGTTGTCGTTAAACGTCAACACAACGTCAAAATCCCGCTGTCATTACATGAGATGTGGTTGTGTGCGTGGCCTCAACTCTGGTGGCGTTACCTCTATAACAAGAATACAAGAAACCAAGATTGAAGCAATTCGTAGGCAGCTAGTGGAACAATATTGCAATTTAAAAAACAATTTAATACTAGTAGTACTTTGTTTGAAACCTGCAGCCACAAAACCTGTGTTGTTTGCGACGATTGATTGGATTTTCAGGCCGTCATTATCATAACAAAACAGTTATAAATAGCTAAATGTGCTAAGGCGCAAAGCCATGCAAGAAAACAGCATTAGAATATAAATCTAAGATTTTTGTATCAAAAGAAAAAGTTAAGCGACTCTTATTAACTTAAAGTTTTTTATTTAAAAGCGAAAAAGTTTTTCGGGTGCGCCGGTGGGATTCGAACCCACGTCTCCTGGGTATGCGCCCCAACGGGTGTTCTACCAATAGAACCACGTCGCATCCGACGGATGCTTTTAAATAATCTTAGATTCGGTGAGCAGCCGTATTGCTAATAAAAATAAATAATATTTTAAAGTTTTTTTAATATTTTTTATTATTTCGCTATAGGTAACGCCATCAGAGTTGAGGTCACGCACACAACCACATCTCATGTAATGACAGCGGGATTTTGACGTTGTGTTGTCGTTAAACGTCAACACAACGTCAAAATCCCGCTGTCATTACATGAGATGTGGTTGTGTGCATGGCCTCAACTCTGGTGGCGTTACCTATAGGACTCCTTTGAAAAGTCATTCCTTCTTCATGGTAATGGATAATTCCATTGAAAGTAAAAAATACTGGTGAAGGAACTACTGTAAGCATTTCTACCAAAATTCAAAACTTTTGTACATGGCAACCCATACATAAACGTCAAACTGACAGTTGTTGAAAAGAGGTCAATACCCTGTAACATCAATAAAAACTACATTTTGTTTTGATTAGAACTGATAAGATAAAATATGATGAGATTACAATTTCATAATCGCTACTACTGAATGGATAATAGTAAACAATACTTAACCTAAACATTACGTTGTACTTACGTTTTAACTGACACAACATTTTAGGTGAAAATAATACGATTAAATAGTTCAAAATGGATAAAATGTTTCACGTAAACTACAGCGAAGCTTTATCCGGTCTGTCGTCAGGTAATTACCTTTTTTAATCATAAATCTAATTAATGCTAATTCTAATTTAAAAAAAAGAGTCCTACTAGTCCTAGTAATTTTTGAGCAAAAATTTAATAATGGGAAAGTTGTTAGAGCAAAACTATTTTAAGCCCGCTTTTACATTAGTAAGGAAAAATGTTGTATGTCCTGTTAATTGTTACATTAATATGTACACAGCTAATGCTGTGACTTATTTTTCAAGTGTTTTTCAATAAAAAGACATGTCAGGATCACTTACCTTCTTTCTAATGGCATAAAACAAAGTGTAAAATGTGGGCTAAGAGAAATGTTTTGCTTAGGTCTGGAGCCCGACCTTCTGGCGTGTCGAGCGTGCCTCGCCACCGATACCAAGCTGTATGCATTGAGTTCCGGGCTGGCGGAGGCCTATGAGTACCTTTTGGGGACGCAAGTAAGTTAATTAGCTTATACAGGGTGTTTATCGTCGTCGTCGTGTATCGTATCTGTAATAATAACTCATATTTTTGAATAATTATATTTAATAGATAATAATCAATATATTTGGTGTACTTAGGGCACTGACATAACTCGCAATATAAATGTATCTTGGCGAGCTTAATTTATTATTAAATATTGTATGCCAAAACTGGCTGATTGTGGCGGCACGTCTCTAATAAGTTTAACAACTGCTGTATATATGTACCCACAGTCTACAATAAAAAGATTTGACTTTGACTTTGGCAGTCAGGTGTAGGGGTTTTAAGGTATGATAATTAGAGTAATTCTGAACATTTTTGACCACATTTACTATTATGCCATGTTGCACGGTTTTTGAGATATAGCCACTTTTTTTAAGTCACTCTTTTTGTAAGATTTTTTTTTATTTAACCACCTGTATAGCCTGTACTGAATTAATTTCTAGTGTTTTGCCTTCGCAATACCCTGGTTCTTCAAAAGAAATTCAAATAATCAACTGCTAGATTAATTAAAAAAACCTCTTTAGACATAACAACAAAAACAAATCTCAAGTACTTAGTAACTTTGCGTGTCTGCGAAAAAAATGGTAACAACAAATTACGCGTACAGATTACTCAATAAATTTCTTTGATTTACGGGCTTTCTAAAGATGTGCCAAATAAACAAAGGCTATATCTTTAAAACCGTGCACTGGATTGTTTGTTAGTCGTATACCTCGAAATCAAAAAATCCTTGTAGCTTTTCACGTATTCGCGTTTCGCCGTGATAGCGTATTTTGTTGTAGCGTGTTATATCGGTGGTACATTTTGTTACTCGCATATATTTTTAATAGATTTTTACAACAAACACCGTGGCCATGACACGAGATTTTTATATTTAGACTAGCTGTTGCTCGCGACTCCGTCTGCGAAGAATAGGGGTAGATAATAAAAAATAGCCCACAAACTATTCTCAGTTCTGAGACCTACCAAATATGGACAAAAAAGTTTCATAAAAATCTGTCAAGCCGTTTCGGAGGAGTTCGATAAACAAACACTGTGACACGAGATTTTTATACAGGGTAATTTTTTAATAAGTGCACAAACTTTAATATGTGATACAGTGTCGCTAAAATAACAAATTTCAGTATTTTTCGTTATAATTATTTATCATTTAAATTTTTTGTTTTCCATAGTAACTCGAACAATTATTGGATGAATTATTATATCCAACCCAAATTTCAAAATGTAAAAATATAAATTTTCGAACAGATAATCGTGATCTATCAGTATGAATCTATCTATATAAGTATGTTTATCCGTTGCCTAGTACCCATAACACAAGCTTTGTCTAGCTTACTTTGGGACTAGGTCAATTGGTGTGAATTGTCCCGTGATATTTATTTATTTATTTATTTATTTATCAATGATACTGAATCAAATGTCAAAATTTGTGCACTGACTAAAAAATTACCCTGTATATTAGAAGAAGAAAAAAGATAATGATGGCAAATTGACAGAATAGAGTGGCAGGCTGTTAGACAGTGTGTTGCAGGTGTGACGAACAGACGGCCTGCCGCAACATGTTTGCAGCTTCTGCGGCGCGCTGCTGAACAAGTTCGCGGCGTTCCGCAAGCGCTGCGCCCGCGCGCGCCGCCTCATGGACGCCGCCATCTTGGAACTGCAGTATCAGCCGGTATGTACCAATCGCATTGTATAGTCTGTATACAGGGTGTAACATTTAGATCGATCAGTATGGAAAAGTCTGAAACTATAAGAATGTTGAATTGAAAAAAAAATGGTGGTCATTTCGAACACCTACTAAAATAAATGAAAGGATATGTAAACAACGCCTTTTTTTAAATTTAGACATCATGTTTCGTAGTTAGAAATAGTGTTAGTTTTATTCTTCAAAACGTCCGGATTCGATTTCCGAGCTGAGTAAAAGTTTTTTTAAATGTACGAATGCAGTTTTTCTTGTTACTAAAATCAATGACATGGTTCCTAAGAACAGATCTTCGTATGTCTTATAGTTTCAGACTTTCCCATACTGACCGATCTAAATGTTACACCCTGTCACGCGGCGGACACGACGTACAAATACGCGTTCTTGAATCTACAAAAGCACGACGACGTCTGTACACGCGTACGCCTACATACATCGCGCGCGCACTCTTCTGATTTCTGGCGGTTTCCAGCTATCTGCGCCTTGAGGGGTGGGGTAATTCGAATCGGTGCGGGGCGGACCGTTTCCATTCTGTACGTCAGTACTATTATATATTCTGTGACCCTGTATATGTATGTTTCCGGGCACGGGTCTATAATGACTCCCATAATTTAACAAGTCATAATGTATCATTAGTCATAATCAACGTTAGTCATACAGTGATTTATTTCTGTAACAATTTATTTTTCGGAATTGTTATAAAACAAACCTAACCTAACTAACTAACGTTGATTATGACTAATGATGCATTATGACATACTAAATTATGGGAGAAAAAGGGCACCGTTCCGGGCACATTCCTACAAACAAATTTTTTTATTTGGTGAAAATCAAGTTATCACCACTATGTGATGATTATACCCCGTTATCTAACGCTCAGTTTGGGGGCAAGCTAATATAGTGATGTAGCTTCACATAATTATTTGATTCACATTTACGTATAAATAGTTATTTGTCAAAATGAAATTATTCTTTTGTGAATGTTCTTGAGATAACTCATTCATTGCATCTATTTGTTTGGATAGGAGGGCGACAATTATTGAATTAAACAAACAAACGTATTAAATAAAAATCCAGGCATTAAATCTGTAAAAAATATTAATCAGTTGTTAGAAAATAAGGGAGTTCAAATTGATAAAAGTATTGTTAACAAAAGCTGCATAGAGCATTACAAAAAACTACAGTTTTTGCCAGTTACATCTGTAGAGGTCGAAAAACCATTTTCATTTTTAAAATGGATTTTTACAAGCAGACGGCGAAGTTTGACTTCATGTAATTTGGAAAAAATATTGTTAATTTATTATGAAACATACTTACAAAAATAAAATATATATTTTTTTCTTTCTTTTCACAATAATTTAAAAAATGACTATAGAAGAGCTCTGGTAAGTATGAATCTTTTTGATAATTATGTTAGTGAGTGAGTAAATGAACCTAATTTTTTATCGATTCAGATTATCGAAACTGCCCCATCACTTGCCCCAAACTGAGCATTAGATAACGGGGTCTAGTGATGATTGTCAGAAGTGTGATGACTTGACCCAAGTGTTGTTGGAGTGCGTCCGAAATTCAGACTTGAGGCTTGGGGATTGGGTTCAAGTACAATGGCCAGGTCAAATTGTTGGCTAACAGAGCCAGCATCAGACAAAGCAACTAGCATATACCATTTTATTGATATGTCCCTTGAATAGGGAATTGAGTAAGCTCCCATGAGGCTGGCAGGATCACCTGGAATGTTCAAAGCCTCGAGTTGTCTAGTACCCATAGTAAAAGCTCTGCTTAGTTTGGGACTAAGTCAATGGTCTCATGCATGATATTTATGTATTTATTTGTAACGCCACCTAAGCCTAAACCAAACAAACAAACATGCATTGCAAATGATATGTTTGTAGAAAAAACTTCGTTCTTTTTCAGATTACAACTGACTTTGTTCGCGCCATAGATCGGATGTCTCACAATTTGCTTCTCGAATTCACTCTCGGCCTTGACGCAAAAGTTATCTATCTCACTCACCAGGATGATGATGATGATGATGTTAATGTAAAAGAAAATGACGTACCATATGACGATGACAAAGCTATCATCGATATGGATGACACTGACGGACTAACTGATGTTCTAAATGACTTTGAAGAAATAAGAAATTCATTGAATGACGAAGTCGATATTAACTTTAATGACAATGATTTCAATGATATTAACGAAGAAAATGATTCTAGAAATAGATCTTTTAATGATCACGTAGAAGTTTTATTTAGCGGAAAAGAAATTAACAATTTGGATGACTTGATACAGAAAAATGGTTTTCATTCTAAAAGTATATGTAATAATGATATAGTGGATGTAATTAATACTGAATTAAACGGAAAAATTGTCATTAAGAAATCATTAGAAGAAAGCAACAAGATGACTGCAGTAAAGAAAGAATTAAACAATACTAGAATAGTGAATAAGAATTTAAATGTAAATTTGCCTGATGATATAAATTTTACTGATGTTTCTATCAACACAAACGACTTAACTGAAAACGATAATTCTAATCTAGTAGACGCATTCAACAACTTCATTTTAGACCACGATTATTTAGACGATAAATTTTTCATCGAAACTGGCGAAGCGGAATCTGTGAAGAAACAAATAGTTTCAAAGAAAACTGACGAAGAATCATTGTTGAGAGAAATCATTCCTAACGTTACTAAGAAAGAAAAGAAGAAGGTTGTAAAAGAAATAAAAAACAATGGTCCAGTTAAACAAACTAAATCCAAAATGAAACTAACAGACACATTAAAAAATATAAAGAAACGTAAAATGAAACTAGTGAAGGAAGAAACTAATGACGAGGATAATTCAAATTCTGTACCTATTACAGTTAAAGCAGATACAAATGATACGAAAGAACTGACGAGTGATTTTGTTAAATTCGGTGATGATTTTAATTTTAGGATATTTGTTCTGACGCGAGAGGAGCAGCTTGAAGAATTGGAGAAGAAAAGAGAAGGAGTGTTGTATCTAGGCGCTCCGTACAAGTGCGTGATGTGCGCCAAGGGGTTCCGTTCCCCTGCTACTTACAAGAACCATATGAAAGTACATGATCCGGTAAGTATCACTACTTATTATAAAACAAAGTCGCTTCGCACTGTCTGTCCTTATGTATGCTTAGATCTTTAAAACTACGCAACGGATTTTGATGCGGTTTTTTCTTAGGGGTTTTTTTAATAGATAGAGTGATTCAAGAGGATCTCTAGTTGCAGTAGTTCGGTTGATTTGTCCGGGACCGAACTGCTGCAACACTTTTTGTCTCAGTAGTTCGGTTAAGACGTCAAACCGAACTGCTGGGAAACCTTTAGTTGCAGTAGTTCGGTTGATTGTCCAGGACCAAACTACTGCCACACTTTTAGTCTCATTAGTTCGGTTGTGACGTCAAACCGAACTACTGAAAATTGAAACGACTCAAAAGCGCGATTAAAAATATAGCTAAATACACAATCCATGAAAAATAAGAGCTAGTTAATTTTATTTGCAATGTTTCTATTTCATTTCCTTGCAATCGAAGTGAAAAGAAGAGTGTACCTAAAACTCTAGCATTAAATCCAACGTATTGACGTCAACCAACAGTCTCGGGTAAAATGGCTCGTTTTATGCTCTTGTTGTACAATCTAATCCTTAAACGTCCTTTTGAGTCGTTTCAATTCTCAATAGTTCGGTTTGACGTCATAACCGAGCTAATAAGACTAAAATTGTGGCAGTAGTTCGATCCCGGACAGTCAACAGAACTACTGCAACTAAAGTCTTCCCAACAGTTCGGTTTGACGTCTTAACCGAACTACTGAGACAAAAAGTGTTGCAGCAGTTCGGTCCCGGACAAATCAACCGAACTACTGCAACTAGAGGCAAGAGGATTGTTTATATGTATAATACATTTGCACCCGTGCGAAGCCGGGGTGGGTCGCTAGTATCTTATATCATCCAATTTTTAATAGGTAAGTACAGTCAAGGAATTTAATTTCCAACCCACCTAAGTTTGAATATCGTACAGCAAACTGTCAGCGTGAGAGCTAGCTACGATGTTGCTTTGGCATGTTGCATTTGACATTTCGACCTTTATGCATTGCGGATTGGCTAGATTTTTTTACTAGAATCGTTGTTTCCTAGTAGAAATAAATAATATTCGCATTTTTCCCCGAATGCTTTTTTTCTCACTATGTTTTTTTGGGTATGTATTACAATACTGAAGTACGAAAGATCGAATGTATTAAAACATCGAATGGGTCAAAAGACCGACACGATTTTTTTCTGAAACCGTAAACTTTTCAGAATTTATTAAAACGGCATCATACAGAACCCATTAGGTTAGGTTAGGTTTGTTTTATAACAATCTTAAAAAGTTAACGGTTTCAGAAAAAAATCGTGTCGGTCTTTTGACCCATTCGATGTTTTAATACATTGGGTCTTTCGTACTTCGGTATTGTAATACATACCCGTTTTTTTTAGTGAAGCTTGTTTTCGCAATTGCGTTTTTTCCAATTTTATTAGACTCAGAAACAGGTCAAACAGGTAGTTTTTGGGTTATGTTAAGTTTTCATCGGCCAGAAGCACACAGAAGTAGGAGCTCCGTCGACACTGTTTCTGTGTCGATTTAAATTGGGACGAAAACGCTACTGTGAAAATAAACTTCAGTAAAAACCACAGTGACAAAAAAAACATTAGAGCAATAATGCGAATGAACATTTTGCGCTTTGGGCTTAACTGAATTTCATAATACCTTATTCACTAATACCCCTAATTTTCAAATTGCCATGGGCTCATAATACCTAAAAATACATAAAATTTCAAATTGTCTCATCTTAAAATTTGAAATTTTAGGTATTTTTAGGTATTATGAGCCCATGGTAATTTGAAATTTAGGGGTATTAGTGAATAAGGTATTATGAAATTTAGTTGTTTTAAGCCCAAAGCCATTTTGCTACTAGGGAATAACGATTTTGGTAATTTGATCTAACCAGTCCAGTGGCGGGCTGGCGGGGCGTGAAAATTTTTGCAAATAGATAAAGACTGAGCAAAAAAACCTAAAAAAACCATTTATCCTCTTCTTGAAAGTGCAGTAATGGAAGGGAAGCATTTGGTATCTTCGAAAGTTTAGTCAGCTCGGGAGGAATCGAGTTGGTAGCACTAGACCCCGTTATCTAACGCTCAGTTTGGGGGCAAGCTAAAATAGTGTTGCTGCTTCACATAATTAGTTGATTGACATTTACTTATAAACAGTTATTTGTCAAAATAAAATTCTTCTTTTGTGAATGCTCTTGAGATAACTCATTCATTGCATTTATTTGATCGATTAGAAGGGGGACAATTATTGAATAGTACGGAACAAACGAAATAATTTTTAAACACACCCATTTCACAATTTTATCAACAGTCATTACAAAATTAGAAGATCCCAAGTGATCATTGAATATTGTATACATGATATAAAAAATATTAATCAGTTGTTAGAAAATAAGGAAGTTCAAATTGACAAAGGTATTGTAAACAAAAGCTGCATAGAGCATTAGAGGTTGTAAGGGTAGCGACCCTTAAATTATACCCGTAGCACGCGACGAACCGATATACTACGAGTACCCTTCTTGGTTGATGTGAGATGTGAAAAGAAATTGTTTATGTTTAAACTGTTTAATTAATTGATCACCTTACAACTTTTTTAACATTAACTAACAACACCTTAAATACCAATAATACAAAGAAATATCAAGCAATAAATTTTAACGAAGCAGCAAAAAACCTTACAAACAAAAACCTAGAACTACTTCTTCTATGTAATGATCCGTACCAAGTTACGGAACAATTAATAACTAAACTTAATCTATCACTTGAGGAAAGTAAGTCAGTAAAAATTATCCCTAAAAGTCGACGTAGCATGAAGCCGTGGATAACTCCTGGTATTCTGCGATGTATACGTAATCGTAACAAACTACAACAAAGATCTCGTTCGGAACCACACAATGAGATCCTCAGGGTTACCTTCAAAAGATACCGAAATTTTTGTAATTCTTTAATAAAAAAGTTAAAACGTAAGTACGAAAGAGAGCTACTAGCTAAAACTGCTAAGAACTCAAAAGCGTTGTGGAATACAATCAAACAGATAACCCATTATATAACAAACAAAACCTCAAATAGTGAACTCTTAAATACTAAAACATCTCCATCAGACTCTGTTAACTATGTTAATGACTACTTCGCTAACATAGGAAGAACGCTCGCTGAGGAAATACAGAAAGGTGGGACTGATGAGCACTTTGTTGATGACCCACCCGTATGTGTGACTTCATCGTTCGTACTTCTTGACACTGACCCCAAGGAGGTTAGGGATATTGTCATGGGCTTAAGATCTGACAGCGCTTCTGGGTGGGACGGCATACCAACAAAATTTTTAAAGTTAGTAGTAGACGAGGTAGCCCCTGTGATTAGTCACTTGGCTAATCTCAGCTTCAATAACGGAGTTTTTCCTGCACCGCTTAAACAAGCAATTGTCACTCCAGTGTATAAGAGTGGCGAGAAAGGCGAAGCTAATAATTATAGACCCATCTCAGTACTCCCTGCGATCTCGAAAGTCATTGAAAAGCTTATTAATAAACGACTCATCTCATATCTTAATAAATTCAATATACTCTCACAATTTCAATTTGGCTTCAGACAAAATAGATCCACGGAAGATGCTATAATTACACTGACTGACTTAATTACGGAAAAACTTGACGCTGGCAAAAAATGCATTTCTGTATTTTTAGACTTAAAAAAAGCTTTCGATACCGTCTCTCTTCCCACTCTCATACGTAAACTGGAGCGACTAGGCATAAGAGGTCTGCCGTTAGGGTTGCTGAGTGACTATCTACAGGGACGAACCCAAAAAGTAAAAATAGAGGACTTCACTAGTCTTGAATCTGAAATCTCATTCGGCGTCCCACAGGGAAGCGTTCTCGGGCCCACGTTGTTTTTATTATACATTAACGATTTGACTAACCGAAAAATACAACATGGACACATACTGTCTTATGCCGATGACACTGTCTTGGTCTTTGAGGGGCAGTCGTGGAAGGAAGTATATGAAACTGCCGAGATGGAGCTGCGACGGATATTTTCTTGGCTTAAATATAACTTATTAACACTTAATATCAGTAAAACTAACTACATTTGTTTTAGTAAATATAATAGGAACCTACCTGAAAGCAATGTAAGATTAAAGATACATATTTGTAATCAAACTACCAACCAATGCGACTGCGGTTATCTGGAGAGAGTTAGTACCACCAAATACCTCGGTGTCATGATAGACCAACGCTTGTCGTGGAATTCACATATCGAATATGTAAACGCTAGAATAAGAAAATTAATTTGGTTGTTTAGGATACTCAGACATATTGTATCAAAAAAGATTCTTAAACAAGTATATGTCACTCTCGCTCAATCAGTAATGAATTACTGTATTGCCGTTTGGGGAGGGGCCGCAAAAAGTAAGTTTATTGAAGTTGAGAGAGGGCAACGATGCCTGCTGAAGGTTATGCACTTTAAGTCTTTCAGGTTCCCAACTAATGAACTATATATTATGTGTGAGGTTCTATCCATGAGGAAACTGTATGTACTTAGCGCAACCCTAAAACTACACAAAACCCTGGAATTCAAACCTATTCTCTTAGCTCGAAGACGTAAAAGTGGAGTTGCTCCTCTCTCAAAATACAAATCTATGTTTGCCAAAAGACAATATGTCGCACAATCAGCTTGCCTATATAATACAATAAATAGTAAAATTAGTATATATGAACTGCAATACTACAAGTGTAAAAAGGTCATTGCTGACTGGCTGAAGCCACTTTCTTATGATGAAACTGAGGCTTTATTATATAAAACTCGATGTTAAACTTTGATTTGTGTTTAAATTGTATTGTTAGTATAAACTGCAAAGTACCATTCCTGATATATGCTATGCACACACACACACTCACACACACACACACTCACACACACACACACACTCACACACACACACACTCACACACACACACACACACTCACACACGCACACGCACACACACACACACACACACACACACACACACACACACACACACACACACACACACTATGTTTATTTTTAATGGTTCAATAGATATAAGTAACAAAATCTTCCATGTACCTGTCTATTTTTGTTTTTATTTCTTTTCTATCACCCGACTGTCCAAGGAGGGTTATTATTATTATTATTATTATTTTTTTTTTTTTATATAATAATTTGTACCTAGTTATAGAGGAGCGGGACCTCCTGGCACAGATATCTTTATATTTAAAAGGAGGTCCCAACCTTGATGTTAATATGTAAGGTTTAAAACGAAATAAACATTTTTTCATTTTTTTTTTTTTTTTTTCATTTTTTTCATTTTTCATTTTTCAATTAATAATGTTAAATAATAATGTTACACATGTTAAATGTTAGTTGAATCACTGATCTAGGTACTAATGTCTATACAAAATGTTACTGTTCGCGGTTAGAGTACTAAGACGTGACTAATTGAAATCATCTTAAGCAATATTGAGGTATATTAGATGTGCATTGACAGCAGAGTCGATAATTGGGGTTACACGCGTAGTGAGCCTAGTAACTTTAATGTACGCTGACCGTACAGAGGTCGAAAAATCATTTTCATTTTTGAAATGGATTTTTGCAAGCAGGCGACGAAGTTTGACTTCATATAATTTGGAAAAAATATTGTTAATTTATTATGTTACTAGCAGCCCGTCCCGGCTTCGCACGGGGTAGACAATTATTTATTTTTGGAAATTTGGATATAAAACACTTGTTTTCACAAATATTTTTATTTATTAAAAAATTATTATTTATTATTTATTTATTAATTATATATTAAAAAAAATCCCATAGTTATATCTTAGCGGCTACCTATCTTACAGACGTGCACGCCCCACTCCTGTATTTCAGTGCCCCCTCCACCCCGCCCGCCGCGATGCCCGGCGCGCTTTTCAGACTGCATCGCAAACAACGGCCACGGCGCTATGGCGGTTTTGTTTACTGTTTGAATTTTTTAATTCGTAATATCTTTTGAATGGAAAGTCCAATTTAAATAATTTAAAAACTATTTTA
This sequence comes from Archips xylosteana, assembly GCA_947563465.1. Lineage (NCBI taxonomy): Eukaryota > Metazoa > Arthropoda > Insecta > Lepidoptera > Tortricidae > Archips > Archips xylosteana. Next base: position 505,550 of record OX387371.1, read on the forward strand.
TAGGTAGTTAAATGGTCTTGACCATAAAATAATTTATTTGGATAAGGATTAATATAAACACATAAATAGCATGGTTTGAATTTGGTTAGCATTTTCATTAATGTTTAAAATGAAAAAAGTTGTTGTAGTGACTGTAGGGTTTGCTAGATGGTGTGCGTAGATAGAAAAGGCGAAGACTGTCTCGAACAATCACTTTAATGCGACAAAGTTACAACGAGGAAGCCGTGCGGTTAGGCTCACGTATAACAGACGACTGCCAAGATGGCGCCGACATAAAAATATTGGCGGGTACGCCTAGAACACTTCTTAAATCTACCTGCTACCAAAAAAACAAATAATAATTAAAATAAACATGAGCGCGTCGCTAACACTCCCCACCCTAGTGCTGGTCGCAGCACTCATCAACCACAGGAATGGGTGCGACGCGCGCCGCAGAGCGCCGCCACGTCCCGGTCGCCGTCTTCACCTCGACCAGACGAACGCGGCCGTCCTTGCCTGGAAATAACTGTGTGACAATTCCTTTCGGCCACGTGTTACGTGGTGAATTGGGGTCCACCACCAAAACTAAATTTCCTATGCGTAAAGGGTTCTGCTCACCTTGCCATTTCGTTCGTGGGATCAGATCGGGCAAGATTTCTCTCACCCACCTGTGCCAATACATATCGGCTAGTCTCTGTGCTGTACGCCACTGCTTTCGCAGGTACAGGTCAGAGTTATCGTACGCTCCGATGATGGGTAAATTTGACGATGTGCCCAAGAGAAAGTGGTTTGGGGTGAGAGACTCAACGTCACCTGGCTCAACAGACACATGCGTCAGGGGACGCCCGTTGACCATGTTTTCCACCTCGGCCATCAGGGTGTTCAGGACTTCATCCCGTGGTGCACGCTCATTCAATATGACCTTGAGTGACGTCTTAACACTACGTATGAGTCTCTCCCACGCCCCACCCCAATGGGGACTTGCAGGAGGTATGAAGCTCCACTCCATTCCGTTATTGACGCCTTCAGCTATCAATACATTGGTATCCAGCGCCTGCATTGACCGCTGTAGCTCGGTGGCGGCCCCTCTCAGGTTAGTACCATTGTCAGAGTACAGGTGACACGGCCAGCCACGCCGTGCAGCCATTCGACGTAACGCCATGATGAGCGAGTCAGTTGTGAGGGAGGAAACCAGCTCAATGTGAATCGCACGAACGGTCAAGCAGGTAAATAGGACCCCGTACCTCTTCTCCCTGCGTCGGCCGACAGTAACCTCCAGTGGGCCAAAAAGATCCAGCCCGCAGTGTGAAAATGGCCGCTGATGGTGCGCCATCCTAGCCCTGGGCAGATCTCCCATTCGTGGTACCTGCGGTCTACTCCTGCGTATCCTGCACAGCATGCATCGCGACGATACAAATTTAACGGCTGGTCGCAGTCCCAAAATCCAATATCTTTGCCTCACCTCGTTGACCACGGTTTCTTGGTAACCGTGAGCCGCCTTGACGTGGTAGTGACGAATAATCAGCCTTGCTACCGGATGGCGACCGTCCAAAATCACTGGCCGCTTCATCTCCGGGGCCACGTCTGTCGCGGCGTTAATACGTCCACTTACGCGCAGCAGGCCATACTCGTCCAATGTGGGACATAAATTTAACAACCGACTGTTATGATGCAGAGGCTTTCCTTTACTCACACAGCTCAGTTCATCAGCGAAGGACTCTGCTTGTGCGTATTTCAGCAGCAAGCGCTCAGCTCGCTCCATCTCATTACAGTCAATTCTTCCCTCGTGACCCCTGCACAATGCGATAAACTTCAGTACCGCAGCGGTAGCGCGCGTCAGGCGCAGCCAGGAAGAGAACCGTTGTGGATCCGGTACGGGGAAACAGACAGGGTCGTCCTGCACGACCGCTATGCATTCCAAATTCGCGCTCGGTTCTGGTAAAATTACGTCCCGCGGCCATGAACACTCGTCGCTGTACAAAAACGTCGGGCCCGTAAACCACTCACCTTGCAAAGATTGATCGAAATTTTCCCGCGTAGCTAGGTCCGCAACGTTCAACTTAGTGGGAACGTATCTCCACTCGTTTACGCGGGTCAACTCGTCAATCTCACCCAGGCGGTTCGCCTCGAACGTTTTATACGTGCGCGTGTTATTGCGAATCCAATGCAGAACAGTCGTTGAGTCGCACCAGAAGTAACGGCGCACTGGCGTAAGTTTGTGCTCCTTTTCAATAGTGCCGGCCAATCTTGCGGCTAACAATGCAGCTTGTAACTCGGCTCGTGGCACCGTCAGTGGCTTAACAGGCATAACTCTGCACTTGCTAACGATAAAGGTAACATTAATTAAGCCGTTGTTTACCCATCGCCAATAACCTACAGTACACATAGCTTGCAAAGATGCGTCGCTAAATATATGCAACTGTAGGTCATTATAATCAGCCGGTCTCGTAGCGCTAGTAGATGGTGCTACGGTTTCGTAGCTCGTAGCTCGCTGCGTAGACGCACAGGGCGGCCGCGGCGGAGCGGGCGAGAGGGGCTGTGCAGTTGCTTCCTGTTCGACATGCAGCGTGTCTTGCCTCTCGCTCGCGTGCGTAGACTCCGTGCTTCCATCTCTCTCACACACACGCGCGGCCGCTATATAGCACCTAGGAATGCGAGTATTGTTTATTACCTTAAGTAGGTCAATCCATTTACGCCATTTATAATAAATATCATCGGGAATGTGATCGTCCCATCCGATATTTAACCGCCAAGTGTCTTGTAGCATGATGCGACCTTGAATGGTGAAGGGAGCTAAAAATCCTAGAACATCAAAAATGGACATTATTACCTTCAGCATAAGACGTTTCGTAGGTCGTTCTTCACCATTAATTATACTCTCGGGTATCCGCTTTAAAGACACATCGAACCCCAACATGTCATCGGCGGGAAACCAAATGAGACCTAAGGTACGCTCGCTCTCGTACTGCTGGCCGACCTTGAACCTTACTGCAGTTTTACCGAGGGTCTCCTTTGGCACGCTCTCCAAGACGGCGACGCTGTTACTAGTCCAATTTCTTATTTCAAAGCCGCCTGACTTATGAATCTCGCTTACATTTTTTACCATTTCTATGGCCGTAGCTTCGTCGGGGAGGCTGTGGATGTAGTCATCCATATAGTGCGAGTTGTAGATCGCGTCAGCCGCCGCCGGCAACGATGACTCATATCGCCGCGCGTTCTTATTTTTAACGAACTGGGCAACAAAAGGCGAGCAGCTAGCCCCGAAAATAAGAGACGTCATTACGTACGTTTTTATTTTTTCTGCGGGCGTGTCCCTCCACAGAAACCTTAATGCGTGCTGATCTTCGGCGCAGATCTTTATCCTCAGGAACATGTCCTTAATGTCACCGGTTACTGCAATCCTATGTTCCCTAAAGCGCAGCATTATACCGAGCAGTGATGACAACAGGTCAGGACCTGTGAGGAGATAATCGTTGAGGCACCTGCCATGTACCTTAGATGCTGCATCGAACACCAGTCGAAGCTTCTCCTTGTTAGGGTTGTCCACGCCGAAGTGAGGCAAGTACCACTTCCTCGGCGCGTCCCCTTCACCTATTAACTCCATCGCGTAATCATTAACCAATAAATGATTAATGCGTTCTCGATACCTGTCACAGAAACCTTTATCTTTCCCCATCTTCCTCTCGATGGTCTTCATCCTGTGCAGAGCGCCAGGGTAGGCGTCCGGCATGGGCGCGCGCTCCCCGCGCTCCGCCCGCCAGGGCAGGCCGACGCGCCAGCGGCCCGATGCCAGCGCGGCCGACCGCTCCAGCTGCGCGACGGCCCGCGCCTCGTCCGCGTTCTGCCGCGGGGGCCCCGATACGCCTAAACATTCGATGGCAAACGACCTACGTACCTCTTCGTGAATTTCTCGCAGAATATTCTCATCCGTTGCTGCGTCATTTTCCTGCGAGTCACCTGAGATAAATAGATTAGTATGGACGTCGGGGGGCGGGCGCCGCCGGGGCGGGCGGCTGCCCTGCGGCACGCTCACGTTACCGTGCACGCACCAGCCCAGAGGAGTGAGTGTAGCGGACGGCTCATTTAAATTACCTAGTCTAATTTTCAAAGGTAATAATAAATGTTGATTGTCTTGCCCTATTAACAACTCAGGTATTACATCATTGGTACATAAATAATCTGTGATATCCATCAAATACGAATAAGAAACACAATTCAAAATAGACAAACTTTGCAAAGGCAGACTTAGCTCATTAACACAGCGCATTCTTATATTATGAACCTTATTGTCCATACCAGTTAGGTCCACATTCATAACGGTAGCATCACACTTCAGTTCATTATTATTAAAGGCGCCGCGCACGCGCATCGTCTCGGAGCGACCGCGCAAACCCGCGCGGCGTGCGAGGTCGGCGCTTATGAGCGACACCGACGATCCGTCGTCGAGTAAAGCGGTACTGTCTATGACACCATTAGGTCCCTGCACGCGTACTGGTACCACTTTCAACAAAACTTTGCGGTCGTTTAAGTTCACGTGAGTCACTGTTTCGATAGTACTTGAATGACTTGAATCAGCTGATCGCAGTCCGTCTTGTTTTTCCGGTGTAGTCTCGCTGCTAGGATCCCGGTTTTGCGCGAAGTGAAGTAGCCGATGATGAGACTCGCCACATCCTTCCTTATCACAAGCAGGCGCGGGACAACTATCACGGTTGTGCCGCGACACCAGGCATTTATAGCACAATCCATTACGCTTTATATGCCGCCACCGATCTTTCCGTAACGCTCGTTTAAATTGTTTACATTCTGTTAAAATGTGCGTACTAACACGGCAAAACAAACATTTACTGTCACTCGGCCCCGGCGCCGATTGCACTAACACTGTATGCGGACGACCGAAGTTATTGTTCTCACTTTTGCTCGTACTTCTATGCTGACTATGTTGATAGCCGGTGTTACGAACGTCTGTGAAGTGTATGTTTGCCGTTGTGGTAATCTTCACTGGCGTGTCAGATTCGGCTCGAAGACCACTTTGTAGGGTTTGCTAGATGGTGTGCGTAGATAGAAAAGGCGAAGACTGTCTCGAACAATCACTTTAATGCGACAAAGTTACAACGAGGAAGCCGTGCGGTTAGGCTCACGTATAACAGACGACTGCCAAGATGGCGCCGACTTAAAAATATTGGCGGGTACGCCTAGAACACTTCTTAAATCTACCTGCTACCAAAAAAACAAATAATAATTAAAATAAACATGAGCGCGTCGCTAACAGTGACATAACTACAATAGTTGGACATATGCTACCGCGGAGTTTTTTGTAGACATTATGATGTTCTTCAATATTGTTGTACATTATTTTGTTCTATCGCTAATAGTTTCGGCAGCGCATTCGACGAAAGACATTTTAAGACTCATTTTTCTACACCTTCGGTTACATTGTTCAAATTTTACCAAGGATCCCTAATTTTTTTCAAAATGAAATGTAGCCTATGTCAAATTGTAAGAATGTAGCATTCTATTGGTGAAAGAATTTTTTAAATCGGCCCAGTACTTTTTGAGCCTATTCATTACAAACATACAAAAATAGGTACAAATCTTTCCTCTTTATAATATTAGTGTAGAAGTGTAGATGAAACATACTTACAAAAATAAAATAAATTAAATTATTACTTTTTTCTTTCATTTCATAATAATTTAAAAAATCACTATAGCAGAGCTCTAAGGATCTTGATAATTATGTTAGTGAGTGAGTAAATGAACTTCATTTTTATCGATTCAGATTATCGAAACTGTCCCATCACTTGCCCCGAAACTGAGCGTTAGATAACGGGGTATAGTTAGCACCCTTCGCCACTGCTAGCCAAAACCCTCATCGTTGTTGGTACAGAGTCGTGGCGCGTTTCCGTGCGGCGTGTGCCACGTCCGCTTCGATTCCGCGCCGCGCCGGCGCCGCCACGCCGCCGCCCATCGCCTCAAGCTTTGCTGCACGCGCTGCGAGTTTGTCGCTCGCACCAGGTACTGGAAGAGATCCCTCCGAGACAGGTGTCTGTTTGGCACAGAGCCACTTCGCCACATCTCTTTCTAGATTGCAGTGGAGATCGCACACCACTGCAATCGCGAGTAGGTTGAGCATCAGTGGCGACGGCACGGTTGGTATATTTTACTTACTTTAATAGCATCATTTCGTACAGACTTATTTTACGGCGATCTGCTGCCATGGAGTCGATCTTTATTTTACAAAAGTGGGCTATCAGAGCGATTTATAACTTAGACGTTTGCTATTTTTGACATAATCATATAAGTATGTAAGAAAAATATATGTGTTTTCCAACCATCGTCGATAAGCCAAAGGCTACTAGAAACACATTTTAGGGAAGCTTAAAGTCCCATCATACGGATTGGCAAAAATTAAAAAGTCGTTTCTGGGAAATCTGTGCTTATGTTTAGGTACAGTCCACTAATTTGATTCCTAGGCCACTATAGAACCGTGTCTTAATGAATCAATTTGTTTGTCTTCTACGACAGTGATTGATTATTGCGTGTTATGATGACATCTCGATCTTTGCGAATATGTGTCACTGTCAACGATAATGAATACTTGAATAGGAACGGAGTTTGCTTGTGTATTAATAACTTGAATTGTCACTGTCCGTCTGTCAAGACTTCTTTTTCTTCTCATGTCGTGAAGCGAAAACGTTTATAAACTGAGAAAGTTGATAATCCTTTGACCCGCACTGACGTAATTATCTAGTAGTCAATGCGATGTTCTAAAATAGCCTAGCTATCAAATTGGTTGACTGAAATTATTAACGGGACTTATAACGCAAACAATATTTACCTCGATGTTTCGGCCATATTGCAGCAGCCGTGGTCACAAGTTGACTCAACAGACATCATTGGTTGACATTACATTGAAAGTTGAAATTGATGTTTTTGTGCAGGGAAAAGGCGGAGTCTCATTTCGAGTGGCACGCCGGCCGCAGGTTCCCCTGCGAGTATTGCGGGGAGACTTTCGGGTGGGTCCCTTTGATACTACACTACTATACTAGCATATACTACACTACTTTTAAAAGCTTTTGACGTGACAACGTCTAATAATTATATTATCTTATTCTTATTCTTATTCTTAATAAATCGATGAACGCCGGTTGCACGCACGAAAAAGGATGACGCAATGTAACTTACATGTCCCGTACAGAGCAGAGAACGCCAGTATGTACAATCTTAGTACTAGTGCTCGGGTAATTTTTAATGGGGGGGGGGTATTTAAGGGGGGATGAAAAATTCATTGATTTCATATTCATATTAATTTATTCATTCAGATTCATGTTCATTACATTAAAAGATGGTAGGTACATGACACCCTGTCAGGGCATAGAATGCCAATCTATTATTAACAATATGCATGCATGGATAAATTATTTTATGTCAATACAATTTATGTTAAATATTAATTCAGAAAAATAAAAATATTAATATCAATGTCAATCTTCTAAAACCATAACAATTTTGCTGTAGGATGCACCGTTTTCAAGATATTTGACAAAACACCGGTTCTCGTCCGATAACCGAGGTTAAGCAACGTCGGGCGCGGTCAGTACTTGGATGGGTGACCGCCTGGTTTCATTTTTGTTTTTTGAATGTTTTGTTATGACGTTGTCACATTAAACTATCGTCTGTAAACCGGGTGTGTAATACGAGATATAACAACTTATTATCTAATATTCATAATATATACGCTCACTTTATATAAACTCGTTTAGTATAACGTTCACTGGATATAATGAACGAAAAGTATAATTATAAAATATCTAACTTTGTAATGTATAACGTTGTTTATATATAATATCAATTGATATAACGATCAAAGCGTATAATGTTCATAACACCTAAGATTTAAAACGTATAAATTCATTAAAAACTTTAACGACCGCTTTAGCCTAGTTGGTAGTGACCCTGCCTACGAAGCAATAGGTCCTGGGTTCAAATCCCGGTAAGGGCATTTATTTGTGTGATGAGCACGAATATTTGTTCCTGAGTTATGGATGTTTTCTATGTATTTAAGTATTTATTTATCTATATAAGTATGTTTATCGTCGTCTAGTACCCATATTACAAGCTTTGCTTAGTTTGGGACTAGGTCGATTTGTGTTAGATTGTCCCCTAATATTTATTTTATTTTTATTTTTTTTTAATGCAAGCAAACAATCAAGCAATCTATTCATTTCTTCCGCTCTGTTACAAAAAAAAAACCTAACATCGAAGGCTAAGGCGGGAGCTACGCTACGCTTCGCTCCCGCCTTAGCCTTCTGAACCTAACCTATCCAAGTCGCTTCTGCCCCGAAAAGTCTTGCTCGCTCGCTTCGCTCGCTCGCGCCACTTAATTTTACATTTACACATATTATTATATATCATGACTGTTATACCTAATGTTTGTTATGTTAAAAGAAATTAGTCCATATTAATCTTATACAAATTGAAGTTATACAAGAATAACGTTATATAATTTAAGCGTTATAGGTTTAAAAATTATACTTTTTTTTGTTATAGCTAACGTTCATTATATCTTCTGAACGTTATTAAAATGAAAATAGATATTTTGTAGTTATGTATATCTCGTGGGACGCACCCCCGTAAACCGACTTTATTTATTAACTTGCAATGTATGTAAGTTCGCACCTTCAGAATTAAACTGACTTAATTCAAAATAATGTCATTTCAAAACTATACCTGATTAGTTTTAGTACAAAGTTTGTTATTGAGATGAGAATATTTCGAATTGAGTCGGTTTAATTCTAAAGGTGCGATGTATGTATGTACGGGTCAAATCTTGGAAGTTGAATTCGACCCACTTCCAGTGGTCGGATTCACTTGAAATTTAGTATACTTATGTAGGTTGGATGACAATGCAAGTACAGTCAGCGAAAAAGCTTGCATTGAAAATGAAATTTCAGACAAACTTATTAAAAAACCCGGTCGTCGGATGATGATGATGCTACTTAAGACGTGAGTGAGTGTGAGTGAAGATTGTTTCCAGCAAGGTGTCGACGCAGCTGTCGCACGTGCGGCTGCGGCACCCGGGCGCGTGCGCGGCGTGCGCGGCCTGCGGGGAGGCCTTCGTCGGAGCCCTGGGCCTGCGCTTGCACACTAAGCGAATGCACGCCGCCGTGCGTACAATACGTTTACTTTTAGTTTACCACTGACAGATGGCTTGCCTTCATTTCATTTCCAACTTTAACACCATACAAATAAAGTAGCTATTACAAAATCTGCAAACGTGGGTAACAGTGTTCTAAAATTGGCTTTATTTGTAGGTCGTTAAAGTTGAATATGAAATGAAGGCAAACCATCTGTCAGTGGTAAACTTTATGTAATTTTACTGTATTTGCCTTTATAATAATTTATTTATTTTTCCGGCCCGAGCTCTCTCATGCTGAGAGGAGGCCTGTGCCCTGCAGTGGGACGTATACAGGATGATGATGATGATGATGATTTATTTTCACCCGACTGTGGAAAGAGGGTTATGTTTTTCGAGCGTATGTATTTATGTACACATGTATCTTGGCAATCTTCTAACTAGCGCCATCTGCGAGCGTTGTGGTGCTTCCGGGATGACGTCTGTCAAACGAAACGTCACAAAGAACGGCCGCGCCACCAGTTGCCAACCTCTCGAACTAAATAATCCCACCAATCAGCGTCGAGCCCGTCCCGCCTTTTTGGTGTGTTTAAAACTGACAGTTAACGGCGGGGCGCGCCCATTCTAATGATTTTTCTTGTGACGTAAGGTAGTTCTCGCATTGTAAGTGAATCTAGATTGTTTCTTATATATTACTGAAGTTATCCTTATAGATTAAGAAAAAAACGGTTTGTGATAAATATTTAAAAGGTATGTTAAAATGTATAATTTTTTAGCACGCCCTGCAGCCTAAACGGCTCAATGGATTTTGAAGTGTGAGGTGTCATTAGATTCCTCTCAGTTCCACGACTGACATAGGATAGGGGAGAGAAACCTATATTGAACCGGCGCTTAAATTGGACCACTTCCGTATTTCTACCAAATTACACTATTTATTTACACTGGCAACAAAAAATGAAGCGATGATGCAAAATGGCGGACTATTTGTGGCGCTGTCATTGTGTCATCCATGGACTTAATACCTAACCAGGACTGAGTACTGCGACAAAAAAGGGGAACCTATCGATGTTTAGAAACTCCTATACTCGAATTTCATTTATCCGGAAACGGTTCTCCGACTTTTTAAAATCCATACGTTTTGTTTTTCCACAACATCACAATGCCACGGATTCATTTAATCACAGTTTTATTTGCCAACAAATTCAAAATCCCGAATTACAATAATCCATTTTTTTATTTGCCAACCTAATCAGTTGCCATATTTTCAAAATCTAAATGTAACGAAAAGCCGAAAGTAAGTTTTTATTATCTACCTAACCTAACATCAGAGTAAGACAACATTGCTTAATTTTTAGCGAGCGAGCAAGACGGTTCGGAGCGGAAGCGACTCGGATAGATTAGGTTCAAAGGCTAATGCGGGAGCGTAGCGGAGCGAAGCTCCCGCATTAGCCTTTGGTGTTAGTTATTTTTTTTATAACCACCTACAAAACTCCCTGCCCACATAGCAAACTCAATAAATATTTGGGCAACATTAAACCAACAAAATGAATATTACGCTCCACACATAATTGTATGGTCGCCTTTTGTACCCCTGACCTTTGCGGAATAATAATTTTGCGGAATAAATATATATTTGGCAAATGATCCTACGGAATTTCATGCAGTTGGATTTTGAATCATTTGGCAAATAAAAAAATGGATTTTAAAACATTTGGCAAAAGAAAGCATGGTAAATAAAATTTCGGACAAACAATAATTTGGAAAATGAAAAAAAGGAGTTTCGTTTTCGGAATTTTAATATTCGGAAATGAGCTTTTCGAGAATATGATAGGTAACCACAAAAAAGTGAGGCCAAAAAAAAAAACAAATCAAAGAGTTGCATCTCGCTCTAATTAGGGTGATCAAGTACTGGTGCGAGTGGTACACAATTCTCTAGTTTGTATGTAATCTCTCGGGCCGCTGTCTCTAGTTGCCATTATTAAACTGTATGGCTTGGTAATATGGGTCACTTTTGATTGACTAATAAAAGTTAGTACTCAGTCCTTATTAGGTATTAAGTCCATTGTGTCATCGCTTCATTTTTTGTTGCCAGTGTAAATAAATAGTGTAATTTGGTAGAAATACGGAAGTGGTCCAATTTAAGCGCCGGTTCGATATAGGTTACTCTCCCTTATATATTTCCCGGAATTCCCACGGGAACGGGAATTATACAGGCGGGTTTTTCATCTAGTATTGAAACTAAAGTTATTCAGATAATAAAGAGCCATTTTTAGGGTGCCATATCCAAAGGGTAAAAACGGGACCCTATTACTGAGACCGCTGTCCGTCCATCTGTCTATCCGTCCGTCTGTCACCAGGCTGTATCTCAAGAACCGTGATAGTTAGACTGTTGAAATTTTCACAGATGTTGTATTTCTGTTGCCGCTATAACAGCAAATACTAAAAAAGAATAAAATAAATATTTAAAGGGGGCTGCCATGTACAACAAACGTGATTTTTTTGATCGTTATTGAGAACGGCAACAGGTACACACTTGAAATATTCATAGATTATTTAGTTATATATTCACTTTCAAAATAAATCATCATCATCATCATCCCAGCCTATATACAGTGGTGGTCATACAATTAAGAACGATTTGAAGTTTCCGATTTTTTTTTATCTAAATCATGTCATATGTCTAGTTGTGTTCCTTCTTAGAAGTAACAAGTTATGTTATAAAATAGCCACATGGATAGAGCAAACAGGATTAATAATAATAGTGTATAATTGCTAACATTTTTTTTTACAAATTTTATTTGTTCTCTATACTAATAAATTCAAATAGTAATGAAGCTGGACAAATAATTAAGAACGATTTATTAAACTGCTCGAGAGTTGTTTTATATGAAACTTAGATTAAATAAATCATATTAATGTGAAGTTGGTATAGAAAAAAAAGCAATTTAATACATTTGAACTAAAATTAATAGTTAGTAGCATGTCCACGGCTTTTAATTATGGCTTTACACCGGCGAGGCATTGAATCTATCAATTTTTGACATTTCGCAAGAGAAATAGAGTTCCATTCTTCTAAGAAAACGTCGTACAGCTCTCTCAAATTGCCACACTGTCGATTTGAAACCTTTTTCTTGACTTCGCACCAAAGATGATCTATTGGGTTAAGATCTGGGCTGTTGGCTGGCCAATCTAAGACTGAAACTGATTGTGATGTGAGGAATTCCTTAACGGTGCGTGCAGTATGCTTTGGATCATTGTCGTGCTGGAATGTCCAAATAACCGGAAGCACGTCTTCGGCATATGGTAACATTGTTTCTTGCAGTATATTTTTGTATTGGAATTGATCCATGTTTCCTTCTATCAGCCTAACAGGTCCAACGCCATGTCCAGAAAAGCACCCCCAAATTTTCACATTTCCCCCGCCATGCTTTAATGTCACTTTTGTGTACTTTGGGTCGAATGCTTTATTCGGAGGGCGTCGTACATATCGTTTTCCATCAGAACATACCCTATTTATTTTTGTCTCGTCAGAAAAAAGAACGTTTTTCCACTGTCTGACTGTCCAGTTTTCATACCTTCTTGCAAATGCAAGTCGGGCTTGCCTATGACATCGTTTCAACATAGGCACCTTTCTTGCTATCCTTCCGTTCAACTTATTTTCTACCAAACGCCTTCGAATAGTGTGTGCAGAGATTGCTGAAGGGTTGTTTTCGCCAAAATATTCTTTTCTCAACTCATTAGACCCTTTAAAAGGATTTTGTTTTGCCAAACGAACGATATTTCGATCATCTCGACGAGATGACTTTCTCTGTCTAGGTCCACGCGGAACGTTTGAAGTAGTTTGATACGTGGAAAAATGCTTTACGGCATGGAAAACCATTGTTTTTGAACATTGCAGATGGTCGGCTATCTTTTTATACGACCAATTCTTCTCGCGAAGTTTTATTATTACTTCTCTTGTAGATTTATCACAACTATTATTTTTCCCCATTGTTTTTATACGAAGTAATCACTTTTAAGACTTTAACAGCACGAAATGGCGCCAAAATTATACGAATAATAATCTACAACCACAGAGCCACACAGTGTTCTCTATTTAAATTTGAAAAAATAATAAACTATTCAGCGTTCTTAATTACGTGACCAGCCAGTAAGTACTAATACTAGGTTCAGATCGAATGTATAAAGTTTCTCTATTAATTTTTTAGCCAACAATGTTGCATAAATGAATGTACCGGTAGTACGGAAAAGTTTTGCAATACCGAGAGAAATAAAAAAAATACGGGCAATTAGTTATACTTGTTACTTTGAAAAAATCATCTCAATAAATAATCGTTCTTAATTATATGGCCACAACTGTATGTCCCACTGTAGGGCACAGGCCTCCTCTCAGAATGAAATAAATAAAATAAATAGTTAACATATATTTATGGGGGCTCCCATACAACAACGTGTTTTTTTGCCGTTTTTATAGACAACTAGCTGTTGCCCGCGACTCCGTCCGCGAAGAATAGGGGTATAAAAAAATAGCCTACGGGCTACGAACTGTTCTCAGACCTGCCGATTATGGACAAAAAGTTTCATGAAAATCGGTCAAGCCGTTTTTATTTTTTTTTTATGTTAGAAAGGCCAGACAAACGAACTAGTAGGTCACCTGATGTTAAATGATCACCACTGTCCATAGACACCTGCAGCGCTTTACGCGATGCCAGTGCGTTGTCGGCCCTTAAGGAGGAAGTTTCGGAGGAGTTCGATAACAAACACCGTGACACGAGATTTTTATATATTAGATTGTACGGAACCCTTCGTGCGCGAGTCTCACTCGTACTTGGCCGGTTTTTATACTTTTGTAAGATGGTTGGGTGTCCTTAGGAGCCGAAGAGTCAGGAGTTGACCGAGTGGTACTGTTTCTCGTGCCGCCTCCAGTTCGGCGGCCAGCAGGCTTTCGATCGGCACAAGGCTGTCTCAGGGTGCTCCCCTCATTCGCGGTATGTCCAGTTGAATTTTTAATCGACTGATTATTTAATTTTTTATTGCATTGAAGAGCTGTTTAAGAGGGTTTAAACCTGCTGAGCTGGCAACGTTCATTCAATTTTTATGGAATAATCGAGAAAAACTAACAAAAATGCAACGTTGCCAGCTCAGCAGGTATAAACCCTCTTAAGGCTAAACCGGTTAACTCAGCCCTCCCCCGCGCGGTACAGGGGCTGGGGGGTGGGGTAGGACGACAAAGGGGGCCGGGAGAGGTGCGGGCGGGGAGGTCGGGACTTAGACACTAATTTTTCCTATGCATCACACATCTCAGCTTGTTTTCTTTTTAGGGTTCCGTAGTCAACTAGAAACCCTTATAGTTTCGCCATGTCTGTCCGTCTGTCTGTCTGTCCGCGCGCGGCTAAGCTCAGAGACTGTTAGTACTAAAAAGCTGTAATTTGGCATGGGGTTGCTAACATGATTTTTCTATTCAGTGATCTGTTTGCGAAATATTCAACTTTAAAGTGAAAATTTTCATTAAAATCGACCGTCCCCCCCCCCTCTAAAATCTAAACTGTTGGGTGGAAAAATTTGAAAAAATTCAGAATAGTAGTAAATATATTAAATTTACAAGGAAAATTATAGCGGCTAAGATTGCTTGGCAATTATTTGTAGTTTAAGAGTAAATAGTAGCCTAAGGTATTAAACATACCTAAACTTGGAAGATTCCGTACACATACGAAATCCTTAGAAAAATATTACTTGATATTTTCGTAATTTGCGTGAAGCAGCAGTAATCCTGCTTGCGTTTCGTACGGTCAGTGAGAGTGCCGGGGGCCCAATACCTCACCCCTTCCCTCCCTCATTCCTTCCCTCTCCTTTAGGGCCGACAACGCACTAGCATCGTGTAAAGCGCTGCGGATGTCTATGGACAGTGGTGTTCATTTAACATCAGGTGACCCACTAGTTCGTTTGTCTGGCCTATCTAACATAAAAAAAAAAGTAATGGCTACGGAACCCTATCTTGGGCGTGTCCGACACGCTCTTGGCCGGTTTTTTTTAGTTTTGGTCTTTCTTCTGGGTTTTCTGTGCATCCATGTTTCAGTTTGTATTTAGTATGATATACACTGATACCGTGTAGTGTTTTCAGGGCGTGTGTGCAGTGCGGCGACAGCTTCGGATCTGCCGAAGCTCTGCTGCAGCACCGGCGGCTGGCACACTCGGACGCGCCGGTCCAATGCCAGATCGTTAGTCAGCTTTAACACGCTTTTATTAGCTTCATACGTATGTTAGTATAGGTAACGCCACCAGAGTTGAGGCCACGCACACAACCACATCTCATGTAATGACAGCGGGATTTTGGACGTTAAACGTCAACACAACGTCAAAATCCCGCTTTCATTACATGAGATGTGGTTGTGTGCGTGGCCTCAACTCTGGTGGCGTTACCTATATGTAACGGAAACTTTGAACATGATTTTGACCCCCTTGCAAACGTCGGATTAACTCGAAATTTGACATACTTATCAAGTACCGATGGCAATGCGTGTTTTTAGTTTTTTTAAACTTTTATTATTTATTTAGTTATATTTTTTTATCTACTTTAATTATAGTTTCTCTAGAAATAAACCTTTGATTTTTTTGAAGTTTTTTTGTTTATTTTACTGCATGTTTGTTTCCTCGTTAACACTCGGCCATCTATAACTACTCGGCCGGCAATCCGCTATTTCGCGGCCTCTGCAGTAATTTAATGTACTATTGAAAACAGCGCCATCTAGAGGCTCGAGAGCTTTGCAGTGTGAATGTCCGCAGTGCGACGCGTCGTTCGCGAGCGCGTCGTCGCGCGCGACGCACTTCGAGCGCGTACACCTCAGCGTGGGGAGGAAGCGGGACGGCGCGCGAGTGAGGAGCGCGGCAAGACCCAACCTCGAGAAGCGGAAGGTTATGTGCGAGATCTGCGGGAATAACTACCATGTGAGTAGAGTACCGTCGCCATTCTATAGGCATAGCAGTTGCACTCGGATAGGTTAAGAGGATACGATGGCTGAGAGACTTTTGAGAAATAGGTATTTTAATAAAATGTCGCTGTCTCGCCCGAACCCCTCCGTGTTAGTACAGCGAGAGCGGGACAACTGCAGCTCAGACCGTTAATAGGCGCGTAAAATTGATCAAAACAGCATTTCGTAGTCCCCTGATTTCTTCTCGAAAACTGGACCAATAAAATTATTTTTTTCAAAAATAATTAGAGGACAGATTTAGCTATGCCCCTGTTTTCCTTTTTTTGAACATATGAGGGATTCTTTTCTGATGAGTGTCTGAAAATGACGTTGATATTGGGCAATTTTTTCAGTTTTGGAAAGCTCATATTTCTTATGTTAATTGAAATATAGAAAAAAACGAAACATAGGGGCATAGCTGTGGTAGATACAGATTACACAGTATAAAAAATTTGGCTCTAATGCCATTATCCAGGGAGGAAACAGGGGACTATGTTTGTATGGAGAAGTGGTGCGCATCGTACCCTCTTTATTTTCATCTAATTATTTAATAGTATTTTATCTACTCTCATATCGTAAATTTCGAATTATAAAATTCAAAAAGAGTTCATATGACAATTACGATACAGGGCAAATCCAAAAAGTTTATATCACCAAGTTTTGATTCCAATTTTCACTTGTCTGTGGCATCGCCCGCTTTAGCGCATGCGCGCACATGCGCGGCGATGTACTTACTGAGTTTTAGCGCCATTATTCCATCAGGGGGGGGAAAGTCTCCTGAATTTGACAGTTAAAGTTTTTAGCTACGCCACCTTTTACTCGTGATAGCTAATTTTTAGCATTTAGTGCGTTACGCGTTGCCGTTTTGTTAAAATTATCGATTCAATGAAAAAAAATTTACGATCAAATAAAAAAAAATCAAGTTGGGTTTTTAATAACGATAAAAAATGTATATTTTTAAGGTAGTAATAACATTCTTTCATTTTAATTATATCGCCTAAAACCGATTCGTTTTTTATAACATTAACCACATCCCTACAAAACTTCGTTCAAATCAAAGTTGCCAGATCTAATGATTTAGCTGTAGATTTAGTAAATTTTATAAGGTTTCTAGTGATTCACTTATTTCTATCTGATAATTTACGAAATCTATCTGATTTTTACCCTAAGTTATCTTATACATGTATAGTGAATATTTGAATGAAGACAACTAAGAAAAAATATTGAACTTTTGAGTTTTGCTAAATTTAGTGCACACATTTTAAAAAGTCTAAGAGTAACTTTTTGAAAAATTGATTTTTTGAGGATCAATCAGTATTTTTTTTTAATTTAAATAAGATGTTAGTAGTAATAACCATTTATTGGAGAAGAATTGATGAGTAAG
Source organism: Archips xylosteana (assembly GCA_947563465.1). Taxonomy (NCBI): domain Eukaryota; kingdom Metazoa; phylum Arthropoda; class Insecta; order Lepidoptera; family Tortricidae; genus Archips; species Archips xylosteana. Next base: position 523,014 of record OX387371.1, read on the forward strand.
ATCACCACTACCGCCACCACCGGAACTTCTCAATAACAAATACTTCACTGGATTTATGATTCGATTATTTTTATCGATTGCTATGCAATATCTAAGCTAAGCAAGGTATTATGAGGAAGTGGAACGGATAGTGAAGCACCACGAGGACTCCTTAGTGTCCATATTTATCGCCCATGTGAATGGACCTATATCCTACCTATCGAGCTTGGCATCGCCTTTAAATTGATCAGCAAAACTGAGTAAGTATACTTACATAAATATAATAATTGGCATTTTTTTATGATAATTAGTTTCATTTATTATTCATATTATTTTTTTTAGTTATTTGTACTTTTTGGACCCAGTTCAATAAAAAAAGTATTTTAGCATCCATTAAGCTTTAAGCTCTAGAAAAGACAGATACTAAGACTTTTATCGTTCACTTAAGCCCTCTACAAACCGCAGCGCAGGGCGTGCGTGCGACTGTGACTGAGCGTGCCCAGCGCGTTGCATAACACTGGATCATATATACGGTGACACACACCAGCAGTGCGGCACAGCGTATATGATTCAGTGTTATGCAGCGCGCTGGACACGCTCCGTTGCCGTCGCGGTTTGTGGAGGGCTTGAGTATACGATTCGAATTTTTAGGGTTCCGTACCCAAAGGGTAAAAACGGGAACGCTATTACTGAGGCTCCGCTGCCCGTCCGTCTGTCTGTCTGTCTGTCCGTCTGTCACCAGGCTGTATCTCGGGAACCGTGATAACTAGAGAGTTGAAATTTTCACAGATGATGTATTTCAGTTGCCGCTATAAGAACAAATACTAAAAATTGGAATAAAATAAATATTTTAGGGGGCTCCCATACAACAAACGTGATTTTTTTGCTCGTTTTAGCTCGATATTGATAACGGCAACAGGTAGACGCTTGAAATATTCACAGAACATTTAATTATATATTGACTTTAAAAATAAATCATTAAATTAAAATAAAAAATATTTAAAGGGGGCTCCCATACAACAAACGCGATTTTTATAGATAATTGTACGGAACCCTTCGTGCGCGAGTCCGACTTGCACTTGGCCGGATTTGTTGATGATACGTCTGACAATACGCGACACATTCTTCTTGGCAAACATTGTCTTTCTGAGGTTTTTCCAAAAGCGCTGCGCTGGTAGGCTTAAAAAGTCTTGTAAAAGATAGCTTAACAGCCTACTTACAGAAATATATATATTGATTTTGAGTTTGTATAAATGCGAAAGTTTGTGAAAAAACAAGAAACGCTCGTTTAAAGCTTAAATCAGATTTTCTAATTTATTATTATATTACTTTAATTTTATTATTATTATTCTCAAGTAGTTTTAATCTCGACATAAAGTCGGTTTTATTATTATTATTATTATTTATATTATCAGGCTGGCAGTTGAGGGCAATTTGGGATTATTTGTTTTTTTAAAGATCCTTATGGCAACATTGATCAATTTCTAACCGATGTCAGATTTCTAAATTAAAAGCGCAGAATTTTGTAAAGAAAAACATGAAGTGCATGTTTACTTTTTGTCTGCTGAGCTGATCTGCTCCAATTAATCCGTCGAGTCGAGCTCCTCCGGTTTTTGGTCCCAGTTCGCGCTTATATTTAGCGTTGAGTTTCTTCGCTAAGTCTGGTATCTAGTAGCTACGCGCCTGTTCCAGCGAAAATTTGGACGTTTTTGTTATTCGGAAGTTTCTTGTGTTGTTATATTTATTTACCGCGATAATAGACGCTTGTGATTCGTGAAAAAGACTTAGTGTGATTAGTTTTAGTTAGGTACTCGCTTTCAGATGCTATTCGCGATGTCTGATTTCAGTTTGAGACGTTTTTTGAATGCTACACCAAAGGTTTGTACCTTACATTTACTTATCTTCTTCCACTGACTTCTTCTTAATATCTTCCACTGACTTAGCGTCTTACTTAATTTCAGATGTGTCCATGCACGACTTCTCCAATCCTAGCAAATTTCCAGAGGAATTCAAACGCTGGGTAGAAATTGTTGGTGAATCATTTATGAATTTGGCACCGCAAGCAATATACAGGAACAAAAAAGTTTGCCATATTCATTTTACTGAAAAGGATTGAAACCGCAACAATCAATTGAATGCATTGGCCATACCTTATCTGCATATACCAGGTATATTACCAATTATACTACAATTTAACAAATAAGCGATTATCTTTGTTTATGGTAGTCTGGTTGAATGTGGCCCTGTGCCCGGAGTATTTTCCACTAGGTGAATCGCCACATTTCATTGAATTGATAAAAGAGTTTGCTACTGCTCCATTTAGTCAGCGCATGTCTCCCTAAGGTTTGGGACACTTGTAATGTTCCTGTGAGTGGGAATGTCATACTCAAATAAAAATAGCTAAGTACACAACATCTTTTTGTAAGTTAAAATACAATGGCAAATGTGCATCATACAACCACTCAAATGGAGGTGCCACAGGTGTCACACTAAAAGTTCATTGTGCAACCCTCTAGCCACTCAACTATGCATTAGCATACAAGGTTTTATAAAAGTGATAATTATCATTATCAATGTTTAATTACTGAAACTTACTTTTTTGTACAGCATTGGACTCTTATCTCATTTGGTAATTCATGTACTATACTCAAAAACCGGCAAAGTGCGAGTCGGGCTCGCGCACTAAGGATTCTGTACCATTATCTATATAAACAGCAAAAAAATTACGTTTTTTTGTATGGGAGCCCCCCTTAAATATTTGTTTTAATTATTTATTTTTAAAGTGTATATATAGCTAAATCTTCTGTGAATATTAAAGCGTCTACCTGTTGCCGTTATCAATATCGAGCAAAAACGAGCAAAAAAATCACGTTTGTTGTATGGGAACCCCCTTAAATATTTATTTTTATTATATGTTATAGCGGCAACCGAAATTCATCATATGTGAAAATTACAACTCTCTAGCTATCACGGTTCCCGCGATACAGCCTGGTGACAGACTGACAGATGGACGGACAGCGGAGCCTCAGTAATAGGGTCCCGTTTTTACCCTTTGGGTATGGAACCCTAAAAATGGTAAAGAAAGCACTTACTTGGTCGACTATATTTTGATAATATTGCAAATTTCGATGAAGATGTAATCAGGCGGTTAATAATAGGTAATAGGTAATAACGGGCTAATTTCCGCAACTCGACGTCTTTTACGCGCCTATTTTGCGTAACAGGCTGTAGGCACTATTCATGCCAGCCCAACTCCATAAGGAAGCCTAGCAGACCCTTCACGTTGCCGAATCAGGCGGTTCAATTAGGTTTCATTCCGGAAAGGTCCAAACTAAACCCCAGCACTCAATTGTCCATCTGTATGTCTGTCCATCTGTCGTCTGGCACACAAGTTTTATAACCCCACCATTGGAGTTAGTCTTAAAATTTTCACTTCAATCTTGTTGACTCAAAAGTCATACATTGGTCAAAAAATATTTTTACATGTTATATTGCATGTAATTTGGACCTAAGTGTGTTTTGTTCTTAAATAAATGAATTATTATTATTATGAAGTGGGCCTCATATATAGCAAAGGGTGTTTCATCATCAACCCAGCCTATATGTATACGTCCCACTGCAGGGCACAGGCCTCCTCTCATAAATGAGAAGGCTTGGGCCATAGTTCCCACGCGGGCCCAGTGCAGATTGGGAACTTCACACACACCATTGAATACCTTCGCAGGTGTAGCAGGTTTTCTCACAATGTTTTTCTTCACCGTAAAGCTCATGGTAAATTTCAAATGTAATTCCGCACATTAATTCCGAAAAACTCAGAGGTGCGAGCCCACACTTGAACCACGACCCTCTGCTTAAGAGACCATAGGCACGCGGCGGACACGACGTACAAATACGCGTTCTTGAATCTACATAAGCACGACGACGTCTGTACACGCGTACGCCTACATACATCGCGCGCGCACTCTTCTGGTTTCTGGCGGTTTCCGGCTATCTGCGCCTTGAGGGGTGGGGTAATTCGAATCGGTGCGGGGCGGACCGTTTCCATTCTGTACGTCAGTACTATTATATATTCTGTGCCATAGGTCAAACCACTAGGCCACCACGGCTTCACCCTAAGTAGCTGGTTTAGATTGCCCTTAAAACAATATAGACAATCATAGACATACATGTACAGTCATCGTCATCATCATCATCATCCCAGCCTTTACACGTCCCACTGCAGGCACAGGCCTCCTCTCCGAATGAGAGGGCTTGAGACATGTACAGTACTGATATTAAATTAAAAAAAGGTTTTGTATTTTATATTTCAAGTTTTAAGTGTAACCTACACTATAAAAGTTTTATTGCATAAAATGTAATGGATTTTTTGTAACTGTCAAAGCTCTTCCTATAATAAACAAACTACAACACTGGATTTTTATAGGTACAACCGTTCAAAGCGTATACTTTGATATATCAAAAATAATACCTTAAAATCGTCCTTTTGTATGTTGGTCAATAATAGGTTGCAGGATAAATTTCATAGGACATCACATCACAGCCAGAGTTAATTAAATGATACAATGTAACATTTATTACAGCTGTAACATCATTACATAAGACAGTACAGGAAGATCACAAGTACTGTAAATCGTATCAAGGGTCCAATATGGTACAAGACATATGTGACACATTAACTGCAGCAACCTCCACCAACCTCAACCAACTTGCTGTCTTCTTCACACACAATACTGGAAGCAGGTAATTTATTTCTTTCTATTGACTTAAAAAAAATAAAGTTTTGTTACAATTATTAAATTGATTAGTACCTAGGCAACCGAGCTCCGCTCGGGCTGAAACTCTGTACCAGGCGATTTCGCAGAGATAAGACCAAGCTAGATCAATTTTTCATCCCCGAGAACATACCAAATTTCATCGAAATCGTTGGAGCCGTTCCTGAGATTCTGATTATATATAGATACAAGAATTGCTCGTTTAAGGGTATTATTATCAATGTGGTATAGATCTATTTGAATACACTTCACACAAATATGAAAATGTCATGCATCAGTCATTTTCCTACAAAAATATCAAAGTGACATTGCTTTTGTTCAATCCTTTCGTGCCAGCTCGTGTGACTCGACCTGTATATGTAGCGACTAGCCTTCCGTCCGCAGCTTCGCCAGCGATAAATTAATTTTCCCGTAGGAATAGGTATTTCCCGCGGTAAAAAGTAGCCTATGTCACTCAGTGATAATGTAGCTTTCTAACAGCAAAAGAATTTTGAAATCGGTCCAGTAGTTTCGGAGCCTATTCAATGCAAACAAACAAACAATCAAATCTTTCCTCTTTATAATATTATTATGTAGCGATACTTAATAAAATATTTTTTTTCCCAGGACTTCTTGAAAGTAAATACCAGCCAGACTACTCAACCACTGAATTCTATGAAACGCAAGTGTCTAGCACCAGCTGCTGAAGAAAAACTTGGAAATTACTTTGAAGACCAAGTAATCAATGTAGAGATAAACTTCGATAACATGGCCCACCCCTCCATAATCCAAAAAGTCTTCAATGTCTGATTTTGATTACGGTGAATAAAAATAGGTACCTAAGTCAAAATAACTAGTCGCCAATCCACATTGTGCGGGCTATACTGAAATGTTCACACAAATGAAAATAGTAGCGCCCTCTTGACAATGATCATATATTTCTGGTCAGGCTTTATAGTAAATCGAAAACCATTTCGAGATAAATGCTTTTTAAATCGTTTTCTGTAGTTATTTCATTTTCAAATAAGCAATGACCTTCATTTGACATTGAAGTAAATTTCGTAGATGATCCAAGTTGTATTTTAATCGGTGTGGAATAGCATTATTTAGAATTCTTCATAATTTACGCATGGATTAACACTACAGAGTTTGATTTGGACCCGCTGTCTGACATCTAGCACTCTGAGGACAGCGCCAGTAAAGTGGCTCTAGTTACAGTGTACCACTACACATTAAAAGGGTGGCCTTACCGTACGAATTTAAATAAATTTATAAATTTGGCCATGCGAGAGCCCTCAATTATAATCTGCCGTCATCAACCAAAACAGTTTCAATAATTTATTTTGAAAAAAATAGTAATCTAAATTAAAAAAAACTGAAATCAGTTTCTTATATTATAATTGACTTTTCAATATAATATATATATATATATATATATATATATATATATATATATATATATATATATATATATATATATATATATATATATATATATATATATATAAAACCGGCCAAGTGCGAGTCGGACTCGCGCACGAAGGGTTCCGTATAATCTAATATATAAAAATCTCGTGTCACGGTGTTTGTTACCGAACTCCTCCGAAACGGCTTGGCCGATTTTTATGAAACTCACACCTCTTCTCACCTCTTTTTTCTCTACACTCGGTAGGTCTGAGAATAGGTCGTAGGCTATTTTTTATCCCCCCCCCCCATTCATCGTGGACGGAGTCGCGGGCAACAGCTAGTTATCTATAAAAATCACGTTTGTTGTATGGGATTAAATAATTAAATAAATAAATAATTAAATAAATATATATTTTTTTTATTTTAATGATTTATTTTTAAAGCCAATTATAATTAAATATTCTGTGATTATTTCAAGCGTCTACCTGTTGCCGTTATCAATATCGAGCAAAAACGAGCAAAAAAATCACGTTTGTTGTATGGGAGCCCCCTTAAATATTTATTTTATTCCATTTGTTAGTACCTATTTGTTGTTATAGCGGCAACCGCAATACATCATCTGTGAAAATTTCAACTCTCTAGCTATCACGGTTCCCGAAATACAGCCTGGTGACAGACGGACGGACGGACAGCGGAGCCTCAGTAATAGGGTTCCCGTTTTTACCCTTTGGGTACGGAACACTAAAACTTTTGGTATTGTTTTTTACATTCCCAATTAGGTACGCTAGTCTCGTTTTGTTGTTGTCTTGTATAGGACGCTGTTAGGTCTAATGCAATTTTGTAGCGCGTCAAAGTTGCTCGCAGAGGCGCGTACTGGCTGTTCTTCTCGGCGAGCGTGACACGCACACGACGCGTCAGGGCAGTACTATGGACAATACGGTCCATAGTACTAAACTGAACTGCCTCACTGAGAAAGTCTTACTACTTCTTACCTACATAAGTTTTTAAACGAAAAATAGAGTAATAAATATCTAAATAATGAGTTTTATTCTTGTTTTTTGTTAAAACTTGCCTGTTTATTTTTAAATGTATTCATAGAAATTTTGTAAACATAATATTATTTTTTAATGACAATTTTACTTATTTTCATCTCTCCTTTACAACATTTTTCCATTGTTAATATTTTAAGGCTTAATTTAAAGAACATAATTATTATGTGGCTGTCATTAATCTAGATTTTATGTTCACAATAAGGTAAATGTAATCTAACGTTTATGGACAAAGTCTCAATTAAATGTTTTGAATTAAAATTGAATTTTACTAAGTAGGTACACGTTTTATTTGAAACATAATTATATTTGGCACTTAAAATTAATCATTTTTCTGCCTAGAATTGTATTGTCGGTAGGTTTGTTGCATAGATTCGTAGCTTGGCTTTCATTTTTATACAGAAGGTCATGACTTATTTTTTTTATTGAAAAATAGTTGCATAAAATGGATGGATGGTATGGAAAGTCCAGATTGTTCACCTATTTTCTAATGCCTAAAGTGAAATCAAGAATTTATGCAACAAACCTATATAACTATACAAATCGCCTATTTGCGCGTACATGCATGAATACCTATACGTATATATATCTATAGCGCATCGCATACCCATACCTATAGCTACGTACCTACTTACAACCCCCCCCCCCTCTCCCCCCACCGGCCCTGTTGACTATCACGATTAATAGGTGGAGCCGCTGTGCAGACTGACTTGATGGTGACAATAATTTCCGCTGAGAGGGCGCTCTATTTCCCGTATATAATATTACTCTATGTATTCCATTCATACGTACGTGTCATTTTGTTGTAGGTACGAATTTTCGTGGGAAAATTTTGTTCTTGCTTAAAAATATCTGATATCAGTGAATGCAAAGAAAATTTGACTCCGCCCGATATTTTAGATGCGGCGAAGGAAATGACTCATAATTTATTACTAGCAAAGTCCAGAAAATTATACGATAAATGCTATCAAGATTTTATGCATGGAAAATGCAAAAAGGCTACTCCGTTTTGGAAAAAATGTGTTAGAGAAGATAAAATATTGTATGCAACTGTACGTAATTAGGCCTTAAAACACTCATGTGACCCTTTATGAAACTCGGCTACGCCTCGTTTCATGAAACCACATTCGTGTTTTAAGGACCCCTATTACGATACAGTTGCATAAATAGCTATTATGCAATGGTTGTATAAGTAAAAAAAATGGTAGTCACTTCGAACACCTACTAAAATAAATGAAAGGATATGAAAACAATGCATTTTATTAATTTTAGACATCATGTTTCGTAGTTAGAAATAGTGTTAGTTTTAACGTCCGGATTCGATTCCCGAGCTGAGTAAAAGTTTTTTTAAAATGCATGAATGCAGTTTTTCTTGTTACTATAATCAATGACATGGTTCCTAAGAACAGATCTTCGTGTGTCTTTGAGGTGTGGCGCGGGAAACGGATAGAAATATGAAGACGAGCGATTTGGTAAAAATACAGTTTATTACTAAAAACATATTACTTTAACGATGGTACAGTGAGCGATACAATAATGCTTACTTACAATAAGCTAGGGTTGTCACATGTCTTATAATCTAGGGTCACTCCACCTCATCTTATACTTTCCCATACTGACCGATCTAAATGTTACACCCTGTATAGTTGTTGTGTTTGTAGTCAGCAGCGGCGCTGTCGTACCACCAGCGCTCGCATTCGGGCGAGCGGCCGTTCGCGTGCGAGCGTTGCCCCAAGACGTTCGCGCTCAGCCACTCGCTGCAGGTATGACGCACCCGCATTAGAGTCATACACAGAGTAAAACCCTCCACAGACCGCAGCGCGGGGCGTGCGCGCGACGGCGACGGAGCGTGCCCAGCGCGCTGTATAACACTGAATCATATACGCTGTGCCGCGCTGCAGGTGTGTCACCGTATAGGTATCGCCACGAGAGTTGAGGTCACACACACAACAACATGTCACGTAATGACAGCGGGATTTTGACATTTATTCGTACCGATAGCAAGTTCAACGGTGAATAACAAGATCGACTAAAAATTTCTCCAACCTATTTCGTTAAGAATTATTAAGGAAAATACATTTAGTTCAAACAAAACAGAAAATAAAATATTTTGATCTATTTTATTTAAATCAGATAAGCATACATATTTTTCGTTATTTATAAAATACCGATTTTTTTGTTGCGAATATTTATTATCACTTTCAAATTGTTTTATTTCAAAAAAGGGTATATGAAAAAAGAAAAATTGTAATATGCATAGTATTGCGTAGGTATTTCACCATAAGATAATATAATTCACATTTTCATTCACTCACGCATTTCATTCATTCACTACTTTTTTGCAATCTGTACTTTATTTAGCTGTGTGTGTAAATATTCGTCTCGACTCTCGTGGCGTTACCTATAACGTACATATATTTATGTCCATGACTGTATAGTACGAATTTTTTGAGGTGTCCTGATCTCGTTAACAGCCCACCTTCCGAACAAAGCCATTGTATTCTCAGTTATTAGTTTAAAATGAACGGAAATATAAGATAAAATAGCTCATTGAATTTACGACTTTATTATTTAGACAGAGCGTTCATTTTAAATGAAACTTTGTTTGTTTTTTAACCGACTTCAAAAAAAGGAGGAGGTTCTCAATTCGGTTTTTTTTTTTTTTTTTTTTTTTTAATGTGTGTTACCTCAGAACTCAGTCATTTATGAACCGATTTGGAAATTTTTTTCGTTGTTTGAAAAAACCGATTTTTCGTTGTTTTCGTTGTTTTTCGTTGTTTGCTTCAAGGTTGGTCTCGTTGTTACCAGAAACCAGTTCTGATGATGGGATCCATGAGGAATTGACGAAACTCCTCAAAAATTCAAGAGAAATGTATAGCGATTTTAGTATTTTCGGTGACAAGTCAAACATTTGCATTCAAAAAGTATCATAGAACTATGTAATAAAACGACACAACCCCGTCGATCATTAAAAATAGAATTTTTAACATAAACTTATTTCGAAGTCAAACTGATGATTTTATCCTACGCATCTATTTTATACAGAAACAACTAAAAAGCAAAAAATAAAAATTTTAAATAAAAAATAAAACCTCCTTCAAAAAACATCCAAAAAACTATGAAATAATAATTGAACCGAACCGACCACAATAAGCATGAAAATATCTTTCTTCTAATCTGTTTGAAGTTGGTGCCTCAGCACGAGCCAGCAGGGGTGTAGAAGCCCTATAGATAGTAGGTAGCTATCTAGGTAAGTTAGATTACTAGGTCCACTCCTGCTGGCTCGAGCTGAGGCACCAACTTCAAACAGATTAGAAGAAAGATATTTTCATGCTTATTGTGGTCGGTTCGGTTCAATTATTATTTCATAGTTTTTTGGATGTTTTTTGAAGGAGGTTTTATTTTTTATTTAAAATTTTTGTTGTTTTGGTTGCATGTCTACGACGCATTCAATTTTTCAAAAATATTATTCGCCAACAAAGTTTCATTTAAAATGAACTCTCTGCTGTAAATAACAAAGTCGTTATTTCAATGAGCTATTTTATCTTTTATTTCTGTTCATTTTAAATTGAGGATTATGCACTTGAGGACATAATAGAATACAATGGCTTTGTACGAAAGGTGGGCTGTTAACGAGATCGGGACACCTCAAAAAAATTATACACTTGGTGATCTATTGAGTGTTAACTACGTGTGTGTATGTGTCAGGCGCACGTGCGCACGCACACAGGCGAGCGGCCGCACCGCTGCCCGCAGTGCGCGCGCGCATTCCGCAACGCGAACAATCTCGCGCGCCACAAGAAGACCGTAAGTACCTACTGGGGGTCGTCTGGTTAGAAGTTAGATCAATTTAACAAAATCTTTATTACCTATACTTCGTATTTAGGGTTCTGTCACCAGGCTGTCTCATTAACCGTAATAGCTAGACAGTTAAAATTTTCATTGATGATGTATTTTGGTTGCCGCTATTTTATTGGAAAAATGCACATTCTAGGATTTCTTTTATGAGATAAATTCCTCTGTATGTTATCTTAGATTGAAATCGTTTGAAAAATTAAACTTATGAATTATTACTTACTTTTGAATTATATGGGGTTTACAAGGGGTTTACACATTATTGTGAGTTTTATGAAATTCTAGGCTGTGTTGTGTATTTTGTTTTCTGCACTTAATAAAAGCTTTTTTTTAATTTATTGAATCAGGCGTTACTTTGCGCAGGTCCATATTAATGAACTAAAACAATTACTTTGCTCACCCGCGACCAAGCGTGGTCGCGGGTGAGCAAAGTAATTGTTTTAGCTTTTTTTTATTTCAAAACTCCAAAAAACAATTTTGACTAGATTGCTTAAGGGCGACATCTCTTGGTCCGGGTGAGCGGTTAGTTCCGTTCTGAAGGAGTGTTGAGGTCTCTCGATGAGAGCAGACATAGATGTCGCTAGTATCGTTGCAAAAGTGATTAAAGCAAGCTGAGATGTGCGATGCATAGGAAAAATTTGTGTCTAAACTCCTGACCAGTGGTGGTGTGGGGGTGTAGCACGCAGCACGGAATGCTGAGGACCTGGGCTCGATTCCCAGCGCTGGTCTCTTTTCAAGGTTTTTCAGTGCATCCCTGTTTCAGTTTGTATTTAGTATGAAATGCTTGTTTTTTTAAAGTCAAAGTCAAAATTCTTTATTCAATTTAGGCATCAATTTTTGTTTGTTTTTGTTATACATACATACATATGATAAACGGTTTGTAAAATGTGTTCCTGGCGCTGCGTAAACTTAATGCAACCAGAGCTAATTCGCCCAGGATTTATTCATTTCAAATTCGACGGGGCTCTTATTTCTAAGCGGTTTGCCCTTCGGGCAGGAGAAGCTACCTAACTAACCTACCTATTTTCTGGACTGAGTTATGTTATGGCTGGGTGAACTAACTCGAGGTGCTTTAATTCTACTATAGTTGGAATTTTATAAGCTGGGGGTTTTAGGACTGCAGACCTCATCTGGTAAAGATAACATTGTTCTCGTTTGTTCTGTTATGGACGCACTACAACGCCGACGATCCACCTGAGTACCGCTTACAATGACGAAAGGCCTTTCTTAATGAGTTAAGCTTTTGCAATTTCAACCTTGTAACTTAGAGAAGACGGTAGCTATTTGTTTGAGAGAGAGAGAGAGATGTTTATTTACACATATTCGATACAAACACAGAAAAAAAAATACATTTGACAGGAAATATACAAATAAATATCGAATAGTATAAATTGGGCCCCACTCAGCATAATGTTGTGGCAAGCCACAACGCTGCTTTTCAGTGGGACCCATTTAAAACTAAACACAGAAAACATACACTGTAACGACACGAACGCCGGCGAACAGTTCGCAACAAAAACCTAATTGGGTGGGAACACAGCCCGACCTTGTGAAAACCCGTAAGTACATAAAAAATTAAAAATAACTACCGCTATTTGCTTGTAAAAGAGAAAAATATATATATATATATATTAACAGAAACAAAACGAACAAACAAAGAGTCAATGTGCCAATGTTTGCATTTTTTGTTACTTGTTCTGATTTATTATTAGCGGTAGGCTTCAACAAACGAGAACAATGTTATCTTTACCAGATCCGTTCTGCAGTCCTTTACCCCCAGCTTATAAAATTCCAACTATACTTACACTGTTCTTGGCAGGTGCACTTGGGGCAGAAGCAATGGTCCCGTTGCGGCGTCTGCCGACGCTGGCTGGCAAGCCCGGCCGGGCTGCGGCGCCACGCAGCCGCGGCGCACGCGCAGCTAGCCTGGCCCCGCTCAGCAGCCGCCGGCACTGACCACGTTCCATTATACGTGCGAGGATCTAGATCTGTACCGCTTAAAACCTGCTGCAGTTAGAAATCATATGTCATCCGATTTCTTTGCTCCTCATTCCGTGGCTTAATTATGTCCTCTTTAATTACATGTTCAAAAATCAAATCAAATCAAAATTCTTTATTTTACTTAAAACATGGTGAACAAAAACAGGTCTTAAACATAGTAAGGTGAATTTTTCTTTCTTTTGTTGTCTCCTGTCTTTGTGCTTATCTATCTGTGCATATGTTCGTGCACATCTGTGGAAACCTTTAATTGGCTTTATTGTTACTTATTTCGTATTAATCTGTAATAATTATTTTAAGCTGTTGGTTTTCCAAATAAAATAAAATAAATACCTTGGTTTCGTTATACCCAATTAGCACGACACCCTAAACGCCAAAACTACTAAAAGAGTTTACATACATACTCCCAGAGGGTTTATACCTGCTGAGCTGGCAATGTTGCATTTTTGTTAGTTTTTCTTGATTATTCCATAAAAATTGAATGAAAATTAAAAATGTGGTGTATACGAATTGTTTATCCAAATGTGGTGTATACAAAGTTAATGTGTCTACTGCAATAATTATTTGTCATAAGACTTATTTTCTTTAGATACCGTTAGGTAATAATTTGTATGTTTTTAAAGAAAGTAAAAGTCTATCACAAATAATTATTGCAGTAGACATATTAACATATATTAGAACAATTTGTATACACCACATTTTTAATTTTCATTCAATTTTTATGGAATAATCGAGAAAAACTAACAAAAATGCAACGTTGCCAGCTCAGCAGGTATAAACGTTCTTAAGGACACTGGATGCGTTCTGCGGTCTGCGGTCAGGTCAAATTGAACGCACGCCTTATGTATAAAATAAAAATAAAATATTAGGGGACAATCTTACACAAATCAATCTAGTCCCAAACTAAGCAAAGCTTGTACTATGGGTACTAGACGACGATAAACATACTTATATAGATAAATAAATACTTAAATACATAGAAAACATCCATAAGTCTGGAACAAATATTCGTGCTCATCACACAAATAAATGCCCTTACCGGGATTTGAACCCAGGACATACATTAGTTTCACAGTCAATAAAAATCAGCCTTATAAATAAAATTTAATTTTATTATACCTATATTTAAATTAAATTAAAAACTATATTAAAACTTGGCACTTTTTCTTCTAAACATTGTCTTTGTGGTTAACGGTAGCTTCAACTGCACAGTTTTTTTGTCACCGCTCGTTGCTACGGAGCCTCCCACCACCCGCACTTTCAAGCCTATTGTAGCTGGTGTCATCTTCAAGGCAGAACTCAAACTTTCCATATTGAATTTAAAACTATTAAGAATCAACATAAACACTATGAAGTAGCAGATGCCCTTGTCTCGGTACTGGAGTGGCCGGGTCCTCTTGCCATTTGATAATGTAGTGAAATTATCTAAAACTATTTTGTTTAAAGTGCTAGAATAATTGCACACCGTGTAATTCTTTTTCCGTATCTCTGTAGATTTTATAGACGTGAATTTTAGTAATGTGTCTGCGTATACTGAGAGGACAGTTAATTTGGGTGTAATTTTCTTTGATGCCATAGCCTTTTTAATACTTGGATGTAATTCTTCTGCATAATCTTTGTCTTCTAATTCTGAATAGATTGCTTCATACTCATCTTCAGTTAATATTTTGTTTATATTGTAGACTTCTTCAACCTTCGTAGCATCTCTATCTATCGGAGGTAGGTAAAAGTCATCAGAATCAGTTTTATTATACGCTGATAAGTCCAGTTTGTCTTCACTGAGATTCTCTGTAACTTTCACCATTTGTTCGGTCACAGTTTGGACATTGACTTTCAGTTTTTCCCGCTGTTCCATTTGCTGCTTATGTTTTTTGGACCCGAACTTCCTGCTTAGGTCTAACTTGCTAGTCTCTTGCAGCTGCGATACGTCCAAATCGATTTTGTTCACCGGTTTTAGTTCTGCAAAGCCTACCTCGATCAGTCGAACTTTTCCGGTTTTTCTGTTTCTAGCTAGGATAAACGTTTGGCCAAGCTCATCTCTATCTTCGTATCCTTCATACAAAGTGTCGCATATTTCTGCAACTACACATTTGTGACCATTTTCATCTTCAAGATATTCGCAGTTTGCGTCGAGGTCTTCATTTGGTTCTCCGTTTTGAAAGGTCACCAACACGGCACCACTCTCCTCTTTGGAGTAGACAGAGTCTATTGTTAGTAATTCTTCCATCATTAAAGTCCAATTAGCTGTATCTTTGTTTTAATTTATATTTATTATTTCCCTTAATGGCGGCCTATACTATAATTCACATGCATGTGTTTTTGAGGTTATAAACAGCATTTGTTTTTAAACTGTCAATTTGGTATACACTTGGTATACACTTATGCGAGGATGAAAGTTGGACAATTTTTTTAGTGACTTTATATTGTTCGTAATTGAAAATATTAAGTTTGTTTAAATCATAAGACTAATTATTTGTATTGCTAATAAAACAGCAAACCGTTTTGTCTGTAATTTTTACAAACTCTTGGCTGTGTGTGGCTCTATGGTCGAATGCCTAATTTTAAATTAAATTGACAGCAAGTGTATGCATACGCGCACGAGCAACTTAGTCGCAAGGCGATTTATTTGTGTTATGTGTATTTGTGGTGGAGGCGCAGCGCTAAGTGTGCACACTTCCATACTAACCCATAGACTTGATGTGAGAGACAAAATAGTCGCGGAGACAAAAGTTGCTCGTGCGCGCATACCCTAATGGTTTGATCGAATATCGAATCTTTGCCTGGCTGTTAAAAAAAAATAATTACAAAAGTGCTGCCAGAGTCAAAGATACTAAAACTACCACACTTAAATTTAGTATTGTATTCTTATTGTATTTTGTATTAGTATCCGAACATAATAGTTTAATTTGACAGCTAGAACAGAGTACATCAGTTGGAGTGCACTTATATTTTGATTTATGTATTTTTGCGATACGAAAAGAAGCTACAGCAACTTAATATTTTGTTTGGGTGCAATCTTGAATGTTTGACCTATGTGTTAAAAGTGCTCCAACATGAAAACTGTGAAAGAAGAGTCTGCAAATTCGTCTGCAAAATTGTTGAGTTGTCGGGCTTGCTTGGCTACGGAAGTTAAATTGTATAATATTCATGAAAACAAACTCTCGGAGGCGTTTTCGCACATAACTGGAACTCCTGTAAGTACTTTTTACTAATTTACGCCGTAGTTTCATTTATGTAAGTATGAAATTGGATGAAAACCCAATTCACAGGATTAGAACTTTCTATAACTTGAGCTTTGGTTACTAGGGCCATAAGCTTTAAAAGGAAACATTCAGGAGAATTATTTACCCCTGTTAGACATAATAATAGGCCAGTGCCTGTGCATGATGATGATGAAACAAGAACAGAAATAAGTACAGTCAAAACCGTTTATAACAACATTCAAGGGCCAGCAATATTTGATTGTTAAACACGGTTGGTCATTGTAACCAGTGTTACTTTGGTATATAAGATTGTGTTGGGTTTTTTCTTGGTTGTTACATCCAATATGTTGTTGTAATTGGTGTTGCTATAAAAGGTTTTGACTGTATACTCTACACCCCATAGATAATGCAACTTTAACGCTCATAGTAAAATAAACAAAAAATATCACAGGACAATTCACACCAATTGACCTAGACCCAAAGTAAGCTAACCAAAGCTTATGTTATGGGTACTAATCAATGGATAAACATACTTATATGGATACATATTAAACACCCAAGATCCGAGAACAAACTGTAAAGATGGAAATTGTCTTTATCAAGTGATTAAAATAAAAACATTGTACTTTCACAGCAACAAATATTATTAGTGTATATTTTTACAAAAGACATTGTCAGGAATGCAAAAACAAAAACACTTCATTTGAAATTAGCCATAGACAAATTTCTTTTTGCAAAGTCGCAACAAAAAGGTTATCCCTAACACTGCCCCTTACTCAAGGCAATCATATGTTTTACAAATTTAAAACAGAAATGAAGTATAAACTATGTGCGAGAGTACAAAGTACAAAAGAAGTTTAAACTAAATCTAAGCATTTCACAAAGAAATCATGTTTTACCTTAGGTAAGGCTTTTGTAAAAAGATCTGCCTCTAATTCAGCTGAGGGCTTGTAAGCTAAACAGATTACTTTGCGTTCAACACATTCCTGTATAAAATGATGATGAACATCTATATGTTTTGTTCTACGAAAACATTCGTTCTCCACCATCTTGAGTGTACTATGATTATCATTGTAAATAGTAACAAGATCATGTGATTTATTCCTGTAATTCAACTCTCGTAGAAAGTTTCTTATAAATTTTGCCTCTTTAACAGCATTTCCAAGAGCATAGTATTCAGCTTCTGTACTAGAGCAAGCTACATTTTGTTGTTTGTGGCTATGCCAATTTACAACGCAATTACCGAACCTACTCACAAAACCTGAATAAGATTTTCTATCGGTTGTATCTTGCAAAATCCCATAGTCCATGGTCAATTAGCAATAATTTCATCTAAAATTTCCATGTGCCATAATTTGAAACTCCTTCCAGCTTCTCAATAACCATATTCGATCCAGTACTTACAACAATGTTGTTCATCGAGCTACTCGGAATATCATTCTGCATCATTTTGATAAAAAAAATATTTTATCCGAAAATAATGTTGTCACTATTATTTTATAAAATATATTATAATTATAGTTATTTAAATATATTAATCACTTTTAGCAAATGCCCATAACCAAAGTAAAGACGGAAATTGTCTTTATCAAGTGATTAAAATAAAAACATTGTACTTTCACAGCAACAAATATTATTAGTGTATATTTTTACAAAAGACATTGTCAGAAATGCAAAAACAAAAACACTTCATTTGAAATTAGCCATAGACAAATTTCTTTTTGCAAAGTCGCAACAAAAAGGTTCTAACACAAACATTTGTATTTTTCATACAAATATTTGCCCCAAGACGGGAATCAAACCTGGGACCTCAAGCTTCGTAGTTAGGTTCTCTAACCACTAGGCCATCTGGTCGTCTAAAATAGTCCTTCCAGTTATTGCATGATATTATATTCAACAAAAAGAAAATTATACAGACATGGATAAACTAATAGTAAAGTTCTATTAAAATTAAAAAATACACAGCATATTAATATTTTTTTACAACATTAATCAATATCAGAAGGAGATGCCTTTGCCCAGCTGTGGGACACAAATAAGGCTACGTAATAATAATCAGTCATCATCATCATCCAGGGTTCGAGGATATATATCAATGGATATATATCATGATATATATCCGATATATATCAAATGTTTTTTTTATGATATATATCAATACAAAAATTGTTTTAAAAAAATTTATATTATTAAGTAATTTTTGGTGTTTGTTATAACTGTATTTCTACTTCCCAAATGTAGATGGCATTGGAGTAGAGTTAAAAAATACTCCCTAATAGTAAGTTCTAATCCATAAATGGCAATGCCAGAAAAATTTTGTTACAAAAGACTCGAAAGAGTAAGTTTCTTTGTGTTTATTCTATTATTTGCATCCAACTAACATGACTATATGTAACACCTGTGTATGTTCCAGAAAAAAAAAATCATTTTCACGACACTGCTCGAAAATGTGGCCATAGATAACCTAAATCCAGTACACAAAACTGCCTATATATGTACATTTAACAGCTGATTCATTTATGGCGCGCAAACACGACAACAATGTTACACTAATCGAAAACAGGTCGTATCAGTATATGTATTTCATAATACGATACGACTTTTTCAAAGATAATTTCTGAATTTCATTCCCGGCGTGCTGAAACGACCAATCAAAAGTAATCGTCTGCTGCATGTGAAATTCAATTGACCAATGAGAATGCGTCATTCATGACTTTAATGAGGTGTTTTTTTTTCCTTAAACGCATAATATGCACAAAATGCTTTAATTTTTTTAAGTATGAAAAACGCCACAGCGTTAAACTTTTTAAGCGCTGCAAGGTTAAGGTTTTTATTTTTTAATTATGTGGTTTTTGATACTGGCCACTAGGCCGGTAAGACGACCGGCGACGCGTCGTGACGGCGACTAAATCAAACATAGTTCGAGTTATGTGAGCGGCCGTAGCGGCCGCAACGGCCGCTCACATTAACTCTAACTATGTTTGATTAAGTTCCCGACCGACTGAAATGACGCAGAACCACAGAAATATATCGAGATAGAAGGAAAGAGTTTACGTACGTCGACTGGCCAAATGGTGCTTATAAGCCCCAATGCTCGCCGCGAACTTCAGTCTGCTCCCGACCGCGGTCTGCGTGCGACGTCAGGTTTTAAAAATAAAATGACTCGTTGTTCAGTAATTAACTGTTCAAATACTACAGATAAAGTTGGAGCTGTTAGTCGAGGTATTTCCTTTCATTGGTAAATACTATTTGTCCTAAAATATCTGTTATTAATTAAAAAACGATTTATTTTATTATTTTCATCAGAACAGCAGCGGGCGATAGTGTGTCCACGCTAGCTTTCCATTGCGGCTTTAATTTGACGAGCCAGACATGGCGTGCGTTCAAAACCAGCAATGTAAAAATAAGCTATTCAAACTATCGAGTCACGTCCAAGGTCAATTTATCATTTTTTCTGTCAAAAGTAAGAATAGTGATGTACAAGTACACTATCGCAGTTCTTACTCGATTGAAATCGATTTTGAAAGCAGAGGAAATGATAATTACGTTTTTATATTATTATGTAGCTATATAATGTACGTAGTGCAAAGCAAATATTATTAACAAACAGGTTATGGTTACTTCTATATTGCAATTTTATTTTAGTTTTCCGAATGATCCTCATATTAAAAATAAATGGATTGAAAACAACTGGTCGTAAAAAATGGTTTCCTACAAAAAACAGCAAGAATTGTTCTATACATTTCCACGAAGGCACCTTTACTGGCCCATTAAAGTACCGACGAGTAATCAGTACAGCTTATCCGACTATTGATGTAGTGATGATGTCATATGATGAAAAGGTACACATTTACATAAGGCTAAATATTATTTTAAAAAATGTGCGTGTGTGTGTGTGTGTGTGTAGTACTTACACGATTATAGGTAGGTAGGTAATAACGAGCTATGGAGAGGACTGTGCTCAGAGTTTCTCTACGGGATCGAATCAGAAGCGAGGAGATCCGTAGAAGAACCGGGGTCACCGACGTAGCCAAACGGATTAGCTCGTTGAAATGGCAATGGGCAGGCCATATAGCATGCAGAACATATGGTCGTTAGAGCCCAAAAGTTCTCGAATGGAGACCACAGACTGGCTAGCACAGCGTGGGACGTCCACCAACGAGATGGACGGACGATTTGGTGAAAGCCGCAGGTTCAGGGTGGATGCAAGTCGCTTTCAACCGTAATGATTGGGCGTCAATGAGGGAGGTCTATGTCCAGCAGTGGACGTCCTACGGCTGAAATGATGATGATGATGATGATGATGATGATGAATAACTGCAGCGGCTATAGTAGGTACTGACAAATGTAAAGCAATTTATTGGTTCGGTAGGTACCTACCTACATTTATATTTTTCGATTTGAAATTCTGACCTTTCTCATTTCCTCTGTCGAAAATAATTATCATTTCCTCTGTGCATAAGAATCGGTTCCCTAATCGATCTGTGAATCGATGCTTTTGAATTGATTTCGCGCGGCTTATGTTTCCCATCACTAAATTACACTCGTGACGTCAAAGTACCTACGCAAGATGTTACAGGCTCGGTCTCGCTACAAATTGCCGAGCATTTTCCTTCTATCTCGATATATTTCTGTGCGCAGAACACTAAAATCAGGTTTCCAGGGAAAAACATCACAATGAGTTTAACAACTGCCCCCATGCAAACATTAACATAAACTTTAATTAAATATTTATTTTTATTGTAAGAAACGTTTTTTATTTCCTCGCATTAGTCGTGAAAAGCACAATGTTTAGTCTCGGCCAAAAGTGCAATAGATGGACTCGTACTTTCGAGGGCCTCCGCTACGCGTCGGCCCTCAAACAAACTCGTCCATCTATTGCTTACTTTCCAGCCTCTACAACAATGTACTATTCATTTCATTTATTACAAAGAAAGTATTTGACAAAGTGCAGAAACGATGTAACACATATGCAAATAGTATACATAAATCTATATATATAAAAGAAGAAACTGACTGACTGACTGACTGACTGACATATCAACGCACAGCCCAAACCACTGGGCCTAGAGATTCCAAATTTGGCATGTAGGTTCCTTATAAGGTCTAGGGGTGCACTAAGAAAGGATTTTTCAAAATTCACTCCCTAAGGGGGTGAAAAGGGGGTCCAAAGTTTGTATGGGGAAACAAGATTAGTTCGACTATTTTATTCGAAACTTCACAGAAGTACTCCTAATGGTAAATGAGTAAACACGTGTTTCAGATTTTTTGAGAATTAAACCCCTAAAAGGGGGGAAAGGGGTAACAAAGTCTGAAAATCAACATGGGTGTTGTTTCTATGGTTTATCGGGTCGCTGGTTATGAAAACAACAACGGTTTTAAAATCCGATGTGGCGGACGTAAAATACCATCTCCCTGGGTGGGATTGAAATGTCTAATTAAACTAAATGACTGTTGATATATCAACGCACAGCCCAAACCACTGGACCTAGAGACTTGAAATTTTGCACATAGATACCATATACAATTTAGGCATCCAGGATTTTTGGGAATTCCCACGGGGACGGGAAAAAACGGGATTTATATATTCGATTCCGAGTGACCCTATCTCATTAACTATAATAACTAGACTCTTCAAACTTGATACACAAGTAGGTATTACATTAGTTAAAACATTTATTTCAGGATTTTTCAAAATTCCCACGGGATAAGGAAAAAACGGGATTTATATATTCAGTTCAACGGGATCCTATGAAGTATAATTACTAGACTCTTGAAATTTGGCATAAAAGTAGGTAATTATAATAGTAAAAAATTATTTGAAGGATTTTCGGAAATTCCCACGGGATAAGGAAAAAACGGGATTTTCGCTTTACTGGTCGTAGAAAGCTGAAATTCGGCATCTAGGTTGCTTGGAAAGTGTAGAGGAGGATTAAGAGAGGACTTTCCAAAATTCTCATGGGAACGGGAAAAAACGGGATTTTTCGGTTTACTGGTCGTAGAAAGCTTAAATTCGGCATGTAGGTTGCTTGGGGAGTGTAGAGGAGCATTGAGAGAGGACTTTCCAAAATTCTTACGGGAACGGGAAAAAACGGGATTTTTCGTTTTACTGGTCGTAGAAAGCTGAAATTCGGCATCTAGGTTGCTTTGAGAGTGTAGAGGAGGATTAAGAGAGGACTTTTCAAAATTCCCACGGGAACGGGAAAAACGGGATTTTTCGTTTTACTGGTCGCAGAAAGCTGAAATTTGGCATGTAGGTTGCTTGGGAAGTGTAGAAGAGAATTAAGGGAGGACTATACAAAATTCCCACGGGAACGAGAAAAACGGGATTTTTCATTTTACTGGTCGTAGAAAGTTGAAATTCGGCATGAGGTTGCTTGGGGAGTGTAGAGGAGCATTGAGAGAGGACTTTCCAAAATTCCCACGGGAACGGGAAAAAATGGGATTTTTCGTTTTACTGGCCGTAGAAAGCTGAAATTTGGCAAGTGGGTTTCCTGGGGAGTGTAGGGGAGTATTAAGAAACTATTTCCCGAAATTCTTACGGGAACGGGAAAAAAAGGGATTTTGCGTTTTACTGATTGTAAGCTAAAATTTTAAAATTCATAAGTTTATACTGTAAGTAGGCCGCAAAGGGCTCTTTAACCGACTTCAAAAAAGGAGGAGGTTATGCATTCCACTTAATGTATTTTTTTTATGTAAGTATGTTCACTGATTTCTCGGTCAATTGTGGACCGATTTTAAAAATTATTTTTTTATTCGAAAGAATATAATATACTACTGAGATGGTCTCATTGTCACGCAAGCAAAGCAAGCGTGCATACATGCTTGCATCTTGCTTGCATGCTTGCTTGCTTGCCTGTATGCTTGCTTGCTTGATATCTTGGTGCTTTGGAATTCTCATGGTACACGCGAGCGAAGCCGCGGGCAAAAGCTAGTAATACAATAAAATAATAATATGGCCTTCATACAAAAGGGATAAATATCAAATTTTTGATATACAGGGTGTTTGGTAGCTAGATACAAAGCTTTAAGGGGATGATAGCCGAGGTATTTTTGAACATTTTTAGCCATATATGTCTTAGCCGAAATTTGATATTTTTTTTTTAAATTGAATACTTAGAAATTTTAGGAAAATACCCAGAATTTGATATTCACGAGTCAATAATGCCCCAATGAGCGTTAATTTGGAAACAAAATCTTTTATTTCGGATAGTTTAATGTGTATTGGACCAAATGAAATAATTTTTAAGTGTCTTTCTTGCCAGAAAAACAAAATGGAGGCATTCGCAATTACTCAAAATGTCTTAGGTTGGAACAGAGTAATTTTTCTGTGCAATAAAAAAAATTTAAAAAAAATCCTTGAAATGTTCAAACATTTTTAAAAACATGCCTGTTTATTGTTCTTTCTTTTAAGGGATCACTCATTAACATTGCTTGCTAAATCTGAGATAAAAAGTAAAAACCAAACTCAGGGAGCACTCGCTAAGAGAATGTACTAGTCTTGGAATTTCACGTTAAAGGTACTTAACTAGTAAATTACTTGAAAAAAAAGATTAAAATTAAATCATTAATCATCGGTTTGTTGTAATTTGAATACTAAATTAATTAATTTTACAATTTTTTTTTACATTAATAAATCAAATGTATAAAATTTCCACAATAAATACCATCACAATACACCAAAGTCCATTTTAGTCTGATAAAAAAGTTCTAAATTCAAAATCAAAGTTTTGAATTTAGAACACCTGTACTTTTAAAAAGATACATTTTTAAATGTGGAACGTTTGAAATTTGTTGAACTTCCAATTTCAAATTTAGTGTCTTATGAAAATTCAGCGATCGGTTGTTGCGGGTTTTCAAGAATTACATTTTGTAATTTAAATATCATAAACATCGTACATTCGCCGTGCCAATGCTCCATTACCGTTAGCCCTGCCATACGTGAAGACGATGTTAGCATAATCTTCGTGGCTATAATCAGCCATGTTTATGATATTTAAATTACAAAATGTAATTCTTGAAAACCCGCAACAACCGATCGCTGAATTTTCATAAGACACTAAATTTGAAATTGGAAGTTCAACAAATTTCAAACGTTCCACATTTAAAAATGTATCTTTTTAAAAGTACAGGTGTTCTAAATTCAAAACTTTGATTTTGAATTTAGAACTTTTTTATCAGACTAAAATGGACTTTGGTGTACTGTGATGGTATTTATTGTGGAAATTTTTATACATTTGATTTATTAATGTAAAAAAAAATTGTAAAATTAATTAATTTAGTATTCAAATTACAACAAACCGAAGATTAATGATTTAATTTTAATCTTTTTTTCAAGTAATTTACTAGTTAGTACCTTTAACGTGAAATTCCAAGACTAGTACATTCTCTTAGCGAGTGCTCCCTGAGTTTAGTTTTTACTTTTTATCTCAGATTTAGCAAGCAATGTGAATGAGTGATACCTTAAAAGAAAGAACAATAAACAGGCATGTTTTTAAAAATGTTTGAACATTTCAAGGATTTTTTTTAAATTTTTTTTATAGCACAGAAAAATTACTCTGTTCCAACGAAAGACATTTTGAGTAATTTCGAATGCCTCCATTTTGTTTTTCTGGCAAGAAAGACACTTAAAAATTATTTCATTTGGTCCAATACACATTAAAATATCCGAAATAAATGATTTTGTTTCCAAATTAACGCTCATTGGGGCAATATTGACTCGTGACTATCAAATTCTGGGTATTTTCCTAAAATTTCTAAGTCTTCAATTTAAAAAAAAAATATCAAATTTCGGCTAAGACATATATGGCTAAAAATGTTCAAAAATACCTCGGCTATCATCCCTTTAAAGCTTTGTATCTAGCTACCAAACACCCTGTATATTGGATAAATAAAAAAAAATAAAAAAGCCTTTAATATTCCAAATACAGGAGTTACGAAACATCCATTACAAAAAGAGACTACGAGTAATTAGTGTTGTTAGTATATCTTAGTTTAGTTAATTGTGTTGGTATGTTAGTTTCCGTAGATTTGGACCCCTCTCTGGGTGAAGGCCTCCTCCAGCTTCATCCAAGTCACCCTATCTTCCGCCATCTTTAACCAGGCTTTGCCGGCTGTCTCCACTATGTCATCTTTCCATCTTTTATAGGGTCTGCCTACTCTTCTTCTTCCAATTGGACCCTTCCATTTAGTTGTGAGTATTGTCCACCTTTTGTCTTTGTATCGAGCTAAGTGTCCTGCCCACCGCCATTTTAGTTTCAGAGTTTGAGTGAGTGCATCTTTTATTTTGGATTTGTGTCTTTTATATTGGATATATATCATAAATATCCGATATTTTGATATTTATAATAAATATTGGATATTTTCGAACCCTGTCATCATACCAGCCTTTATACGTGAATGAGAGGGCTTGGGCCGTAGTTCCCACGCGGGCCTAGTGCGGATTGGGAACTTCACGCGCACCACTGAATTTCATCTCACAATGTCTCCTTCACCGTAAAGCTCAACAACAAATGCAATTTCTGAGTCTCCCAATGAGGCTGGCATAATCATAGTCACACAGGTACACTTAAGCATTGGAAAAAAAAAGAAAAAAAATGCAATTTTGCTTGTGAAAATTCCGTAAAACTCAGGTGCAAGCCCGGGCTCAAACCCACAACCCTCTGCTTGAGAGACCTTAGGTCTAACCACTATGCCGCCATGGCTTCTATCATAAGGGGCCATCCATAAATTACGTCACACATTTAGGGGGAGGGGGGGAACCTATCGATGTTTAGAAACTCCTTCACTCGAATTTCATTTATCCGAAAACGGTTCTCCGACTTTTTAAAATCCATACGTTTTGTTTTTCCACAACTTCACAATGCCACGGATTCATTTAATCACAGTTTTATTTGCCAACAAATTCAAAATCCCGAATTACAATAATCCATTTTTTTATTTGCCAACCTAATCAGTTGCCATATTTTCAAAATCTAAATGTAACGAAAAGCCGAAAGTAAGTTTTTATTATCTACCTAACCTAACATCAGAGTAAGACAACATTGCTTAATTTTTAGCGAGCGAGCGAAGCGAGCGAGCAAGACGGTTTGGAGCGGAAGCGACTCGGATAGATTAGGTTCAAAGGCTAATGCGCGCATTAGCCTTTGGTGTTAGTTATTTTTTTAGAACCACCTACAAAACCCCCTACCCACATAGCAAACTCAATAAAATATTTGGGCAACAACCCCTGACCTTTGCGGAATAATAATTTTGCGGAATAAATATATATTTGGCAAATGATCCTACGGAATTTCATGCAGTTGGATTTTGAATCATTTGGCAAATAAAAAATGGATTTCAAAACATTTGGCAAAAGAAAGTATGGTAAATAAAATTTCGGACAAACAATAATTTGGAAAATGAAAAAAAGGAGTTTCGTTTTCGGAATTTTAATATTCGGAAATGAGCTTTTCGAGAATATGATAGGTAACCGCGAGGGGGGGTAGTCAAGCGATCTGTGACACTAGAAAACAAAATATTGGCAATTTTCATAGTAATAATAATAATAATAATAATAATAATAATAAGACTTTTCATAAGCGGGCAATAGTTTGAGGGGCCCATTTAGTGAATGGCGAGTCACCGCCTACCAAAAGTTCAGTTTATGAGATATTGAAATGGTAGGTGTCCGTTATCTCACTCCATAGCCCGGTAATCCTGTCCACAACATCCCAACCCCATAGCCAATTCCATGTCGCTTCCTACCTGGCAATAGTTTGGCAACTGTGGAGGACTGTCCGCTAGCACATCCTCATGGTGTATTAGGGGATAGACCTCCATAGTTGCGCCCATCTCATTTATATTATATGGTACCAAAGGCCTCTTCATGTTGGCTTCGGCCCCATGAATGCCTTTCAAATGACCGGGTCCCCATGGGCCCGTGATCGGAAATCCGTACCAACATAATAATAATCTTTATTTATCATACTAAAAGTAACAAAACATAACAACTTATAGACTAAACATATTTAAAAAGGGAAACATGTTACGTATACCTGAACTAGGAAAAAAAAAAATTTCCTGTGTTTCAGGTGTAAAATAAGGAATACATAAAAAACAAGTCTTAAATATTTAACCACATTAAAAAACAAAAGAAAACAAAATAAAATCTTAACATTTATAACATAGATACAAAAATAAATTAATAATGAACAAAAATACAGTAACTACAACTCTTACAAACTATATACCTATCTAAGCATATTTATTTTAAGACTGACAATAATTTTTCTGTATCCTCATAGGACATTTGTAGAAGAGCTGTTTGGAGAATTATCTTAACTTTATTATAATTAAGGGAGTAAATGTCTAATTGGGCGTTTAATCTATTGTAAAGAAGTGGTGCTAGGAATGCGTAAAATCTAGATGAGAAGGGATGTTTTTTGTTTATATTTCGAGGGCAAACAGTATCTTGCCGTCGTTTTTTTGTCATATTTATATTATAAGGAAGTGCGGCGTGCTGTTTTAGTACTGTGCTTATTATAAATAGTTGTCTGACCGTTAGAACTTTACAGGATTTATAAAGGAGGTCCGTTGGATATAGGAAAGTGCGATTAGTAGAGACTTTGAGAATAGCTCGCTGTGCTCTCTCAATGGTTAGCATTGCCGATTTATGTGTACCACCCCATGAAGTAATACAATAAGTTAGTAAAGATTGACACAGAGCGAAGTAAACTTGTCTAATAGTTGTAGCATCCACACATAGGCGTAAATTTTTGAAGACAAACATTAGTTTACGGATCCTTCCACTTAAAGCCTCGATATGTTGCTTAAAAGAGAGTGTTTCGTCTATTATTACACCCAAGTATTTAATATTATTGGCCATTGCAATGCTTGGACAATTGCATGGGTTTGCACTAGAAACATTACAACAGTGAGAAATCAGTGCAGACTTATTTGTTGTGGTAAACCTCGATTTACGCATTGTGAATTGAATATACTTCGTTTTAGATGCATTTAGTGTTAGTATATGTTGCCGAAGCCAATTATTTACCACATTAAACCCCTGTTGAGCAAGCTCATAGACCTCTTTTTCCGAGCTCGCAGAGAAAAGAAGTACAGTATCATCGGCATATGAAATAATTTTACCACCATCCAGTTTTAGGTTACATAGGTTATTTACGTAAATTAAAAATAAAGTGGGACCCAAAATACTTCCCTGTGGGACCCCAAAAGATGTATTTCTCAGATCAGAACTAAAAAATTGGCCTATTTTTACGCATTGAGTGCGCCCATTTAAATAATCTGCGAATAACTTAAGTTGAGTGCCCCTTATGCCTAAACATTCAAGCTTTTGTATCAGTACAGGAATAGAAACCGAATCGAATGCTTTTGAAAGGTCCAAAAATATGCCGAGTGTCTGGTTACCCTTATCAAGTTCCCGCACCAGATAATCTGTAAGTTCGTGAACAGCATCAGCTGTTGATAATTTAGATCTAAAACCAAACTGGGAACTTGACAATGCAAAATTTTTCTCTAAATAATTAATAAGCCTGTTATTTATTATTTTTTCTAATACTTTCGATATTGCTGGTAGTATAGAAATTGGCCTGTAATTTTCAACTTGTACTTTACTACCAGATTTGTATACGGGGACAACGACGGCTTTTTTTAAACATTTTGGAAAGCATCCTTCAGCTAAACATTTATTAAAAATATTAGTTAATATTGGGACAAATATGTGAACAAACCGTTTTAGAATTATATTAGAGATGTTATCCCAACCAACAGCGGATACATCTTTTAGGCTCATAATGATCCTATTGACCTCTGCTTCATCAGTTTCTAACAGAGCAAATGATTTTAGTTTACTGCCATTTGTTGACATGTTCCTCAAAGGCGAAGTAGGCATAGACATTTGTAAATTACGTGCTAGATTTACTCCTACATTAACGAAATAATCATTTACGCTGTTTGCTGACGTTAGTTGCGACGGGTGCAGTTGTAATAACCTTGAAGATGATTCATGCTGTTTTGTCGTATGAGTAACATTTTTTATAAATTGCCAGACTTTTTTGGTATTTTTACCAGCTTTTTCAAATTGATTTTTATCGTAACCGCATTTAATTTTCTTGAGTAGATTATTGCAAAAATTCCGATATCTTTTGTACGATATTTGTAAAATCATGTTATCAGGGTCCGATTTTGCTTTTTTATGTAATTTGTCTCTATGCCTCATAGATCGAATAAGTCCCGGGGTAATCCAGGGCTTAATGATATATTTTTTATTACTCAGCCGAATGGATTCAGTATTTTTCGTAATTGATTGACGAACATAGTTTATTAGATTTGACATACAAATATCCGCGTCATCAGCAAGGTAAACGGGGTCAAACTCAAGTCTGCATAAGTCTTCTTCAAGTTTATTAAAATTTATTTTAGTAATTAGTTTTGTGCCAGTTGTATGAGTTAATTTGCAATTCAAGGTTAGTAGGGCAGCATAGTGATCGGTTATTGTTGACTTAGTAACAAGCGAAACTGATGGAAGATTGGTTTTAAGGAAGATATGATCCAAACAGGAGCCGCTTTGATGGGTAGGAAACGTGTGCGCGGGGAGTAAGCCATGGAAGGAGCAAACATGAAGGTAGTTCTGGGCAGCGGAGTCGCCGCTGTCTGGAATAATGTTTATGTTTATATCTCCAATTATTATAACATTTTTAAAATTAGATATGTGTTCTAATGTTGAATTTAGTGATTCAATAAAGACATCGCTATTTCTAAAAGATGGCGGTCTGTACAAAGCTAGGATTGCAAACTCTGACCCAAACTTAATTAGAAGTCTATTACAGTCTGACATATCTGGTTCCTCAACTGAAATATTTAAATTACTTCTAACATATATTACTATCCCGTCATTCTGGTTGTAAGTTATATTAGTATTGTATACGCTATAGCCGGGCAACTTAGGCATGTGAGTGTGTTTGCCTATCCAACACTCAGTTAACACAATAATATCGCAATTAAAATTTAACCTATGTAGAAAAGTACTAAAATTGTCAAAATTCTTAAAAATACTGCGTATGTTTTGTGTAACAATAGTAAGTGGGTCACTAAAGGAAGATAGGTACTGCTTGCACTGTTCAACTTCACAAGTCGCTGACTCAGATACAGAAAAATCATCTAGGTCAGAGATAAATTCAATACTCATTATTGTAACTTAAACTATTTAAATTTAAAAGATCCGAGAAAATTACGAGGCGGACGGCGCTCTTAGGCGCCCTCATAATCTATAGAGTTAATGTAGCGTTTTTCGGCCATTTTCTTGGCTGGACAATCAAGATCACCGGTGTTGTGATTGTGCGGTTTTTTAAACTTGGAACATGTGGCACACTTCGCTGGTTCGCCTTTTTTAGTACACTCTTTTATAGTGTGACCTACCTCTCCGCAGTGGCCGCAGGTAACGGCCTCCTCTCTGCACGACTTGGCTGCATGGCCGTATTGTTGACACTTGAAGCATCTCGTTACTATCGTAAAATCCCTTACTGGGCATGAAGACCAATTTATGAAGATCCTCTCTTTGATTATCAAGGCCTTCCTAATAACTGCTGGCACTTCGAGTACGTAATTGCAGGTCTGTGCGTCTCTCTTACCTGATTTGTGACTCAATTTCACGGAGGACAAGAAACTCGTTAAGGTCAAATCTTGTAGTTTATCGGCAATGTTTTGATGGAAAATGCAGTTTAAGACCTCTGATTCCTGCATCGACGTGGGCACCCCGATGACTACAATTCTGGGTCTTCTCTTATGCGGGTCATCCACAGTGAGTCCGAAGGACGAAAGTTGTTTGGACTGCTTAAGCTTCTCAATATCTTCTTTGGTGTCCGTGCTGATGATGACACCCCCATTCCTTGTCTTCCGAAGGCCTCTTACGTGCAGCTTCATTTCCTCAGGACGGATTATTTTCTGGACAAGGGCTTTAGTATCTTCGCTCGACTTTGATTTATCCGGATGGTAAATAGCAATGGAGTTTGCGTTACTTGAAGGTATGAAATGATTAGGACCCTTTTTGATGACGTCGGCAAAAGAAACAGTTGCTGGGGCTGGTTTCGGAGAATCCTTAATACATTGCTTAAGGTCTTGTAACTGATGAGAAAGGTCTTGTTTTTCTTTAAGGGCTAGAAGGGCAGAGTGGATCTGAATGGCCTTATGAGCTAAAGATTGGTATCCTAACGCCACTTGAGATACTCCGTGACCTACATTTCGGCAAAGGGTATTGATCTTCACCTTTTGCTCAGAGTTTAACTTTCCCTCGCAAGAGATGCTGCATACCTCGTTTAAGGCCTCTTGGATGTTGTTCAGCCATTTCTTGACATCAGCAGTCTCCAACACACTGGGTGGAGAGTCTTCCTGTCTGTCGGGCGCACGGGGAGCCGGCTCAGGGGAGGTCGGTGGGCTACGTTGCGTTAACGCACTCAGTAATAAGTGTGACAAGGGGGGGGAGGGGGGTCCAAATTCAGACGACCAGATGGCCTAGTGGTTAGAGAACCTGACTATGAAGCTTGAGGTCCCGGGTTCGATTCCCGTGTCGGGGCAGATATTTGTATGAAAAATACGAATGTTTGTTCTCGGGTCTTGGGTGTTTAATATGTATTTAAGTATGTATCTATCTATATAAGTATGTTTATCCGTTGCCTAGTACCCATAACACAAGCTTTACCTAGGTACTTTGGGACTAGGTCAATTGGTGTAATTTTTTTAAAAAAAAAGAAAAAAAAATAAATATTGATCGTCATTGGTGTGACGTAATTTATGGATGGCCCCTAATAATCAGTATTTGGGTGGATCAACCATTTCTTGTTGTTATTCTGTCCCGTCAGCGAGGGGACAAAAGTAGTACAGTTTAACTAGAAGAAATGTTGTGTCACATTAACTAACAGTACCTGGGCGACCGAGCTCTGCTCGGGCAGAAACTCGGTACCAAGCGTTTTCCCAGAGATAAGACCAAGCTAGATCAATTTTTCATCCCCGAAAACCCCCAAATACCAAATTTCATCGAAATCGTTGGAACCGTTTCCGAGATCCTGATTATATACACCGGAGGGGTGGGGGGGGGGGGGGGGTGAGAGGGGGGAGGGGATGCGGGGGAGGGAGCGCGGGGGTATTAAAGGGGGGATGAAAATTTCATTGATTTTGCCGTAGGATGCACCGTTTTCAAGATATTTGACAAAAACACCGGAGGTTGGGTGAGTCACGTTAAACTATCGTCCGTAAACCGACTTTACAGACAACCGGCTTTTCCTGTTCTGTGCTCCCTATAGGGAACGTGCACATAGATGGTGCTGCCAACTGGTGTCATAAGGGTGCCATCAATTTGAATGTTTTACCTTGATAAGTTTGTTTTACTGTCCGCATAGTGTCTCTTCTGTCGCATTAGTGCTGCCGCCTATAGTTACTGCACGTTCCCTATAATACTTTTTCTAACAAAAAAGTAACTTTTTCTCACAAAAAAGTAACTTTTTCTCACAAAAGAAGAAAACTTGACGTTTTCTCATGAAAAATAAACTTAAAAAAAAAACTAAAAATGTTGAAAAAAAACGTGGATTCGAACCGAGGTCGGCTGGATCCGCGACCACCCGATTTCTAATGTGCCATTATGATCTGCTCGAAGTGGGCGAAATTTAGCTTTATATTCTAATGCAAACAAAAATAGCCGGAAAACACGAGTAAAAGCGATTTTCTGAAAATGAAACATAGCTAGATCAGTTTTTCATCCCCGAAAACCCCCACATACCAAATTTCATCGAAATCGTTGGAGCCGTTTCCGAGATCCTGATTATATATATACACATATATATATATGTACATATATATATATATATATATATATATATATATACATATATACAAGAATTGCTCGTTTAAAGGTATTAGATGCTTATTAGATGACCAATTGTAGAAGGGGTTTAGAACCACCACAAAAATGCATGTTTGGCAAGTTTTAATCAGATAAACTCACGGTTTAAAGAGTGACCCAGGAGACCGTCACTAGCAACGAATGACAAAAAAAAAGATGATCGACCCATTTATTACCCACTGCCATTAACGACCGCTTTAGCCTAGTTGGTTGTGACCCTGCCTACGAAGCAAGAGGCATTTATTTGTGAGATGAGCACAAATATTTGTTCCTGAGTTATGGATGTTTTCTATGTATTTAAGTATTTATTTATCTATATAAGTATGTTTATCGTCGTCTAGTACCCATAGTACAAGCTTTGCTTAGTTTGGGACTAGGTCGATTTGTGTAAGATTGTCCCCTAACAATTTTTTTTTTTTTTTTTTACAATTAATTCCAGGTTTTGGTACTGGATGGTCTCCCGCAACACCTGTGCGCGTACTGTTGCGCCGCGCTACACAAATGCGCGTCATTCCGTGCCAAGTGCCTCCGTGCTCAGCGTTGCTTGTCAAAACCAGTGCCTCACGAGGTGAGTTACAGCATTAAATGTTAATAAATAAAAGTCATCAACAGTGATCGTAGATTTTGTAGCATTCTTGGTGCAGTGCTAGGGCACACGGCGGACACGACGTACAAAATACATAAGTACGCCTACATACATCGCGCGCGCACTCTTCTGGATTCCGGCGGGGTCCGGCAATCTGCGCCTTGAGGGGTGGGGTAACTGGAATCGGTGCGGGGCGGAGCGTGGCCATTCTATACGATAGTACTATTATATATTCTGTGGCTAGGGTTGTCAGTAGTGCCCAATATTAAATTGTTTGAACCAAGAATCAAATAAAATCAAAGGCATTTTATCGTCATCATCAACCCAGCCTATATACGTCCCACTGCAGGGCACAGGCCTCCTCTCAGAAAGAGAGGGCTTGGGCCGTAGTCCCCACGCGGGCCCAGTGCTTCCCCGAAGTTCGAAATCATTGGGTGGGCAAAGGCATTTAGAACTAAGTAATAACTTAAAAATTAATAATGTAGAGATGCGGTTGCCATGGTAATGAAATAAAAATTAAAAAAAAAAAGATTCAAGTCTCGTCTTGAAGACCAATTATCTATCTCTACTTTTATCAAATCAAATCAAATCAAATCAAATAAGTTTATTTGCTAGAATACAGTTATTAAGGTGTTACAAGAAAGTGGTACAGTACAGGGTATTCAGCCTGCATGCAAGCGTGCAAATATTTGTTGAATTTAAATAATGAAACATGTCAATTTATAATTAAATTAATTAATACAAGTATATTTTTGATAAACACTGGCACTGGCACTTGCACTGGCATCGCGTAAAGCGCTGCAGGTGTCTATGGACAGTGGTGATCATTTAACATCAGGTGACCCACTAGTTCATTTGTCTGGCCTTTAGAAATAGAAATAGAAATAGAAATAGTTTATTTGTTCAACACAGGTACAATTGTACATAAGCACAGATCTTGAATGTTACAGTTACATCACCATGTTGGGCCGCAAGGCGTACAAAAATTTTGTAGCAATTAATGGAACTATTACAATGGGATGTGCAGTTACCATTAATTGCAGTCTGACATAAATTCATTAACAGTATAATATATTTTGTCCACTAAAAATTTAAATAATTTGGTTTTGAAAATTGTTACATCTTCTATGTTTCTTATGGAGTCCGGAACCTTATTATAAATTTTTGGAGCCATTCCAAGTACGCTTTTCCTGAAAAACGCTGTTTTTGAAGGCATGGAACTTATTTTACTCATCAGACGTATACTCTTAAAACTATTAAATAATTGTAGATTACTTTTAACAAAGATAACAATTTCAAAAATGTATAGAGAAGGAAGAGTTAGTATACCTAATTTCTTAAAATATGGTTTACTTTAAAACATAAAAAATGCAAAAAATAATTAATAATCATTCGTTTCCGTTATAATACATCGTCAGTAATAATAATAATAAGTTATAATTGATTTATCTTAAATTCTACATAATCCCTAACACTATAAAAACATTTATCCAGAAGCCAGTCAGTCAATTTGCGCTTAAAAGGGTTCCCTTGAAGCAGCTTTATGTCATCCGGTAGATGGTTATAAATGTCTATGCACATGTTATACACAATCCTACGATATATCGCCTTGTTACAACGAGGCATATACATTAGGCACATCATTTTCTTCCTTGTTGACCTTTTAGGAATATTAAGTTTATTAAGTTTTATGTTCTGTATTCTGTATTTTTCGTGTCTTTTTTGAGGTGTGCAGGAGTTACATTATTCTAAACGTCAATCATATTATATACGTCGACAACCCTAGGTCGCTGTCGTGTGTCATTTGACGTCATCGCACCAAAAATGCTACAAAATCTACGATCACTGGTCATCAATAAATATGTTAGTAAATAAGTAAGTTTCTCATTCAGAGAGGAGGCCTGTGCCCTGCAGTGGGACGTATATAGGCTGGGATGATGATGATGATGATGAAATAAAAGTCAGTTTTTCTTGATTTTTTTTCAGAAAAATTCTATTTTCTAATAATTTTCTAGAACTGTTATAACTTTGTCTGTCGCATAGTACGGTCAGCATCAAAGCTATAGCACCCTTGTACTTTGTCGTAATACCACAATGGGCAATCAAGTATGACTTGCACCTAAGGTTGCCATCCGTCCGGGTTTCCCCGGATTTGTCCTAGTTTAGAGAAGTATTTTCTATTTATTATTAACTCAGGGACTTTATATATCCCTTTGCTATATTTAAGGCTGTATATTGTTAAGCTTATGGATTTAAACTCTTTTTTTTTAATTAATACTTTATTAACTAGTCATTGGCCCGCGACGTCGAAGTTCCTAAGACGGTCCCATAAGGCTTATGGGAACGGAAGCGATACATGCCCTCGGTACCGCTCTGCTTTCAGAGCATGACATGAGTGCGTGTGAGCCAACTTTGGGGGCGGCAGGCGTAAGCGTTTGCCTTTGGAATCCAAAAGTTTAATGGTTACTTGACCTGAAATGTGTTTTTAACACAATCATTTTTAATTATTGTGACATTGGAAGACATCTCCAATATTTTTATTTTTATTTTTTCCTTTTTAATTTTTTTTTTTTGACGGTGGAAGCATTCTACACTTCCACTTAACGTAGATATAGTTTAGATGTAGGTATTGTTTTAGTTTTTTAACTAAGGGACCCAATACATCCCTGTATTGTTTTTTTATATAATTATTTTTTTTATTTACTTAATTCTATATTTGTATGATTTTTTTAATTTGTAATTTATTATATTTTAATTTGAAAAGATGACTTCCTGCCAAGTTTCTTGCGGCGCATTCTTCTTGGCAATGATGGTCCTTACGAAAGCGCTGGTAGTTTAAAAAAAATGACAGGTAAAAGAGCCCTTTGCGGCCTACTTGCAGAATAAACGTTTTGATTTTTTTGATTTTGATTTTGAGCGTCCGGGGAACGTCCGGGCGGGGTTCCATTTGTAGTCCGGGTTTTAATTGTAGTAGTTAGATTGTAGTTCCGCTAGTAGTAGTACAGATTGAAATAAAACGAACAAAAAACGATGACGTGTCCGGTTTCTGAGCTCTAAAATCCGGGGATCGTACGCTTTTTGTCCTGGTTGCCGAATTTTAGAGATGGCTACCCTACTTGCACCTAACTGCAGAGCGATAAGGTACAAAAGTGACCAGCTACTTTTGATGCTAACTGTACCAGGTTATTGTTGTTTTGGGTCCTGTTTATAATGAAGTGACTAAAAATGTGTCTTTTTTTTACAGCTAACCACCAGCTACATAAAAACCATAGACCGCCTCTCCCATCAGCTCCTACTAAATCTCACTTTAAAAAAACTCGACGCCACAGACTACACAGACTCCGTACAAGTCGAGGAAATTAAAAAAGAAGACATAGACAACATATTTCCAGAGTCTGACGATTTGAAAATAGAATATGAAATCAAAGACAAGGATGATGTAGACTTTAGCAATGATGATAATACTTCTGAACATATATTTGTTACAACAAACCCGGTGGCAGATGTCAAGAAAAGAAAAGGGAGAAGGAAAAAAATCGTGACGGAGAAGAGAGCGAAGAGGAAAATCAAGAAGAGAATCTCGGATAATGACTATTTGCCGGACTTTGATTTTGCTAAGTTCGAGAGCAGTTACAGCGTTGAAATTATAGCTTTAACTAAGGTAAGATAATATATCGCCGGATGACAAGCAAAACTCACTAAATATTTCATACTAAATACAAACTGAAACATAGATGCACAGAAAAAACCCCAGAAAAAAGACCAATGCTGGGAATCGAACCCAGGTCCTCGGCATCCCGTGCCGCGTGCCATTCCCCTACACCACCACTGGTCAGGAGTTTAGACACAAATTTTTCCTATGCATCATACATTCCTGCCTGCCATCATCACTTTTGCAATGGTGCAGCGCCATCTATGTTCAGTTCTCATCGAGAAACATCAACACTCCTTCGGAACTAACCGCTCACCCGGACTAAGAGATGTCGCTACTGGGCCATACTTTTAACAAGTTTGGTTGAAGTATCTTTTACTTCAAACTTTTTAAAACTCACTAAAATTTCTGTAAGCGTATTCGGCATGGCATCCAAGATCTTCAACACGCTTCCAAAGAATATACTGATGACCGAGGATGTTCATGATTTTAAAAAACAACTTTTTAACTTTTTGGCGGATAAAGCTTTCTATTCATTGGATGAGTATATGCGTGATAGTTTATCAGATTTTTAGACTATATTAAGGGGCTGTTTCACCACCTTATTGTCAAACTACTGGTTACGTAACCAATGAATAAACTAAGTACTGCACAAATCTGTCGGCCAGTTTTTTTTCAGTTTCACCACTCCGGTCCTGTGCAAACTAAGTACCACTTAACTAATCGTCGGTTTAACAAAAAGTCGGAATAGCAACGTCCCATTTCACGACCACGGGTTCCTGTTCGCATATTTTCGTTCAAAGAGTCGCTCATTATTAAAGCAAAATAAATCGTAAACTATGTAATTTTTAAACACATCTATTTTTTTGCATAAACAAATGTGTAACATTATAATTAATCCAAAAACGGTATTTACTTACGATACTTTGGTTAACAATAACAAAGAAAAATAAAATCACGTAAAACGAATCGAAAAGTGGCGCCAAACCCTTTGACAGATTAACTTTTTTTTTAATGGCGATGTACAAGTTCAGGTAGAACAAACGATTGTGCCACTGAAAAAAAGTCTGTAATTAAAAAATATTACGAAATTTTGGATTTATTTTTAAATACTAAAAGCGTACCTATATTTTTTATTCCAATCTTGATATTTAAATTCTCGTTTGCAATTTAGCATGACTTCTTTCTTTAAAAAATAAAAAATACTTTGATTTATTTTTCTGAAACCGGCTGAAGGGCTCTCCAACCATGGCCACAAAAAAATAAACTAACTAATTAAAAAGATATGTCACGGATAAAAATGCTAAATAAATGCCACCTGATCTGATGGCCAAATTAAGAAATAGTTTGTCCGTCACTTAGCGCTAATCAAGACTGGTGAAACAGAATTTTTTATTCCATGTGACAAATAAGGTTATGATCAAGCTAATCCGAACTTTAAAAAAAGTGGTGAAACAGCCCCTAAGTATATTAATTTGTGCATGATTGAATGTGAATATTCATATTTGTATGCCCTTGGGCGCAGCATAGTGATACAAGTCTTTGATCATTGTACCATCCATTTTACCAATGTTTGACAAATAAATTATTTGTATTTGTATTTGCTGCTGCTCTTCAAAAAGTCGTATCTTGTTAGTAATTTCATACTGAGGTACGAGCTTTGTTTTAAGTAGGTATTTGGTGCTTAGTGACTTTTGCTTGTCACCCGACGATATAGTCCAAGATCCGTACGACCAACACCCATCTGTTTAAGGCCCTACCGAGTTTTTGGCGCATTTGTTGCAACGACCGCTTTAGCCTAGTTGGTAGTGATCCTGCCTACGAAGCAAGAGGTCCTGGGTTCAAATCCCGGTAAGGGCATTTATTTGTGTGACGAGCACGAATATTTGTTCCTGAGTTATGGATGTTTTCTATGTATTTTAGTATTTATTTATCTATATATAAGTATGTTTATCGTCGTCTAGTACCCATAGTACAAGCTTTGCTTAGTTTGGAACTAGATCGATTTGTGTAAGATTGTCCCATAATATTTATTTATTTATTTATTTATTCATTTAATCCCCTACTGTATAATTAATAGCAAAGCTTTAGTTCTGAAATTCATGTGTAAGATATTTGAGGATTCACTCTAGTGACCAGTGTTTATCGAAACACGGATTACTTGTAGTTTGTTCAATAGAAAAAAAATTCAAAGTTGTGTTTTAAAAAATAAAATAAATCCTTAGTACGGCGTGAATACTGCACGGCAGGTCATGACTGATTGAATGTTAATAAAACAAGATGTTTTCTAGGGTCTAGTGACTAGTGTTGCTACATTTTAAAAATATTTTTTTGTTTTAGTAATACGATGAAAATACCTAAATACACGCGCGGTCTAACCAACCTATCTTGAGCCATCGTGCTTCCCCCATGTCCGATAGTCAGTTGCGTTAGTTCTCCTTCGGCCATCGGACGTGGAACTCGTGTCGCTCGCGCTTACGCACGGCTTTCATTCTAGCCGCTCTCAAACACATACACGAGTGCATAGAATACCTAAAATCGATTAGCGCAAGGAGCTTGGTAGATTGGTAGGGCCTTAATGGATGAAAATACTTTTATATCAAACTAGCTGTTGCCCACGACTCCGTCCGCGAAGAATAGAGGTAGGCATACAAAAAATAGCCTACGACCTATTCTCAGACCTACCAAATATGGAGAAAAAAGTTTCATAACAATCGGTCAAGCCGTCTCGGAGGAGTTCGATAACAAACACCGTGACACGAGATTTTTATCTATACTAATATTATAAAGAGGAAAGATTTGATTGTTTGTTTGTTTGTTTGTTTGCATTGAATAGGCTCCGAAACTACTGGACCGATTTCAAAAATTTTTTTGCCGTTAGGCTGCGTATCCACCGGAGCTGTCCGAGGATGCGTTGCGAGGGATGTGTCTGTCATGAACCAATAGAAGGGTGAATCAACTTTACACTTCATTTTAAAGGTCTTAAGTGAATGAAGTGTTTCTATTGGTTCATGACAGACACATCCCTCGCAACGCATCCTCGCACATCTCTGGTGGAAACGCAGCCTTAGAAAGCTACATTATCACTGAGTGACATAGGCTACTTTTTACCGCGGGAATATACGTTTTCCTACGGGAAAATTAATTTATAGCGACGGAAGTCTAGTTGTATATAAAATAAATACAGTACAAAACATACAGGGTGTTTGGTAGCTACGTGCAAAGCTTTAAAGGGGTGATAGCCCAGGTATTTTTGAACATTTTTAGACATATATGTCTTAGCCGAAATTTGTTTTTTTTTTTTAAATTGAAGACTTGGAAATTTTAGGAAAATACCCAGATTTTGATAGTCACGAGTCAATATTGCCCCAATGAGCGTTAATTTGGAAATTTTAAATATGGCACAGAAAAATGACGCAGACTTGTCTTTTTCACATGCTATTTACTAGTTAAATTTCAAGACTAGTGCATTCTTAGCGAGTGCTCCCTGAGTTTGGTTTTTACTTTTTATCTCAAATTCAGCAAGCAATGTCAATGAGTGATACCTTAAAAGAAAGAACAATAAACAGGCATGTTTCTAAAAATGTTTGAACATTTCAAGGATTTTTTTTTAATTTTTTTTTATGGTACAGAAAAATGACTCTGTTCCAACCTAAGACATTTTTAGTAATTTCGAATGCCTCCATTTTGTTTTTGTGGCAAGAAAGACACTTAAAAATTATTTAATTTGGTCCAATACACATTAAACTATCCGAAATAAAAGATTTGGTTTCCAAATTAACGCTCATTGGGGCAATATTGACTCGTGACTATCAAATTCTGGGTATTTTCCTAAAACTCCTAAGTCTTCAATTTAAAAAAAAATATCAAATTTCGGCTAAGACATATATGGCTAAAAATGTTCAAAAATACCTCGTCTATCACCCCCTTAAAGATTTGTACTTAGCTACCAAACACCCTGTATATCCAATGAGTTGGCTAAAACATTCCTGGCGTTTTATCGTGATAAATCATGTGACGAAGTTATTTAATCGATTAATTAGATGAAAAGATTAACAATTGAATAATGTCTTTCTCTGGGGTGGCAGGAGCAACAGCTGGAAGAGATCCAGGCGCGTAAGTCCTCCGACAACTACCAGTACGCGGCGTTCAAGTGCGAGGAATGCGGGAAGGGGTTCCGAGCTGAGGACGCCTACAATAACCACATGATACGGCACAGCCCGGTGAGTGAACGAACCACTATCAAATATTAAAAATAGTACAGTAAAATTACATATAGTTTACCACTGACAGATGGTTTGCCTTCGTTTCATATTCAACTTTAACGACCTACAAATAAAGCCAATTTTAGAACACTGTCGCCCACGTTTGCAGATTTTGTAATAGCTGCTTTGTTTGTATGGTGTTAAAGTTGGAAATTGTATGAAGGCAAGCCATATGTCAGTGGTAAACTAAAAGTACACGAATTGTACAATCCAAATTCGCAAATCTGGCGAAGTAAAACTCTTTTGAAGGTCAGATACTATAGCTAAACCGTTTTACTGGTAGGCACACGAGGTGCGCTCGCCGCCCGCATCTCTCCCGGCCCCCTTTGTCGTCATACCCCCAGCCCCTGTACCGCGCGGGCGAGGGCCGAGTTATCGGCTTAGCTATAATAGGGATATTACGCCATTAAAAAATAATTCGAAGACACGACTCCAGTAAAAAAACGCATTATTTTAGTCCTAAATATAAGATTAATTTTAGAGTTATTACAAAATTAGATTTTTTGTTGCTTTAAAACAAATAAATAGCTAGTTGATTGAGTTGGCGAACAAGTGACGTCATAAGTTGCTATTGCCATTCAAACTCTAATAAATAAATATAAATATAAATAAATAAATATTAGGGGACAATCTTACACAAATCGACCTAGTCCCAAACTAAGCAAAGCTTGTACTATGGGTACTAGACGACGATAAACATACTTATATAGATAAATAAATACTTAAATACATAGAAAACATCCATAACTCAGGAACAAATATTCGTGCTCATCACACAAATAAATGCCCTTACCGGGATTCGAACCCAGGACCTCTTGCTTCGTAGGCAGGGTCACTACCAACTAGGCTAAAGCGGTCGTTAAACTCTATGGGAGAATTGTGTTTTGACAGCTCATAAAAAGTACGTCAGTTGATTGGCGGTGTCGACATCCCTATTACCCGTGATTGGAATTAGGTGAGCTAAGATACCTATTTACCGCAAGAGGGCATAATATAGTGGTTACAACCGGGCAGAAAAATATGTTCTTTCTTGAATAACGGGTAGGTGTTCGCTATTTATCAGGGTATACCTATACCACACCAACATGCCATGTAATGACAGCGTGATTTTGACACTTATTCGTACCGATAGCAAGTTCAGCAGACTCAACAGCGAATTACAAGATTGAATAAAAATTTCTTCAACCTATTTC
This sequence comes from Archips xylosteana, assembly GCA_947563465.1. Classification (NCBI taxonomy): domain Eukaryota; kingdom Metazoa; phylum Arthropoda; class Insecta; order Lepidoptera; family Tortricidae; genus Archips; species Archips xylosteana. The sequence goes on from OX387371.1 coordinate 565,846, forward strand.
GTTAAGAATTATTTAGGAAAATACGCGTATTTCAATCAAAACAGGAAATTAAATATTTTGATCTATTTTATTTAAATCAGATTCACTGTTGGTCGAGTCTGTTGAACTTGCTATCGGTACGAATAAATGTCAAAATCAAAATACCGCTGTCATTACATGACGTGTTGTTGTGTGCGTGACCTCCACTCTCGTGACGATAGCTATAGTAACCATACATCGTTATCGCGGGAGCAAATACGATTTGATAGTACTGAAAGATTATGACAAATAAACAATAACAGAAGTGACACTGATATCAAGCAACATTTATGCCTACAGCCTACGGCTTCGAAATTTATCAACTTTATTTCTAATATCAGACCTTCATACTTGACTTGATTACTAATACATATTTAAAAAAAACATACAGACGAATTGAGAACCTCCTCTTTTTTTTGAAGTCGGTTAAAAATATTAACTACGCAATCACAACGTCAAACTCTTCAGCCATTCTTCTTGTTTAACATGGTCATTTATTAATTATTCGTAATAATAATCGTGTTCTCAACATAATTATTTATTATCTATTACGAAATCCAAATAAAATCCAAGTAAATATACGTTAATAAAAAATACACACATTGCTGGGTTATTATTCAAGTAGACACAATTATTCTAGGTAGGTAAACGTTTAAACAGTAAGTATAAAACAAATTTCATTGACATTTTGTAGCGAAAACTTCATGCTACTAAAACTTCTTAGATGCTTAGAACTTGTAGGCAGAATATATCCGTATAGTAAACAGACATTCTGTTATATGTGTTCTTTAACTGATTTGTTCTAGCTCCCGCGATAACGATGTATGATAATAACGGTTAACGATAAAAATAACGCTTAACGATAAAAACGGTTAATCATAAAATAACGGTTATAAATAACGTTTCGTCCGTCAGAGCATGGGCGGGCACGCGTGCGAGGTGTGCCGGGTGCGTTTCAAGCGCGCGTCCCGCCGGCAGGAGCACCAGGACCTGCACCGGCTCAAGTTCCTCTGCCGGGAGTGCAGCTTCGTGTCCAGGAACAGGTGACCACACCGACGGGAATCATCATCAACATTTTCTTTTTTTTTTTCATACTAAATACAAACTGAAATATAGATGCACAGAAAAAACCCCAGAAAAAGACCAATGCTGGGAATCGAACCCAGGTCCTCAGCATTCCGTGCTGCGTGCTAAACCCCTACACCACCACTGGTCTAGAGATTAGACACGAATCTTTTCTACACATCGTACATTTCAGTCTGTTAGATAATCACCTTATGCAGTGTTAAACGCACATCTATGTTACACTACACCCTCTATCGAGAGACTTTAACACTCCTTTGGAGCTAACCGCCCACCCGGACCAAGAGATGGCGCTACAGGGCCAACTTTTACAAGTTTGGTATGAAGTATCTTTTTGTATTTTATAAATACAAAAAGTACTTCATACCAAACTTGTAAATCAACATCATCATTGTCCAGCGTGTGTCGAATATGGCGTGGGGATCCTGACTGCCCAGAGATGGTTGCACAACTCGTGCACCTATTCGCGCCTCCACCGTCCCAATGGGTAGGTATGTATTACAATACCGAAGTACGAAAGACCGAATGTATTAAAACATCGAATGGGTCAAAAGACCGACACGATTTTTTTCTGAAGCCGTAAACTTTTCAGAATTTATTAAAACGCCATCATACAGAACCCATTAGGTTAGGTTAGGTTTGTTTTATAACAATCTTGAAAAGTTAACGGTTTCAGAAAAAAATCGTGTCGGTCTTTTGACCCATTCGATGTTTTAATACATTCGGTCTTTCGTACTTCGGTATTGTAATACATACCCGTCCCAATCTAGGTTCAATTTTCGGCCCCGCAACCGTGACCTACTGGCGGTTCCTAAGGCGCGCACGGTGTCGTACAAGAGTTCACATAATAAATCATCATTCTCCCCTTTGATCAATTATAACTGTAGATCCACAGTCGCGCGCCCGAAAATGTCCGAGCCAAATGAGCGCCACTTTGATAAAAGTGGCCTTCTTTTTTCTCAGTAAGTTGCGCAAACGTGCGTGAAATTGTCAAGTTTAGCTGTCAAGTGTCAAGCGTTGTGGAGTTTTGCCGCTACCGAAATTCGACTGTAATGAAGTAAAGACTAGGTTCAAATTTCTGTGTAGGTGATGATTTTATTTGTTACGCAAACAAATAAATAGTTCGGACATTCTTTGAAGGGGATTTTGTTCGGCAATGTGTATCTTCAGTTATAATTGATCAAAGATTATCCCAGCTTATATACAGGATGAAATTTTGTAATACCACCTCCAGGGAAAGTACTCTAAGTACGATACTGAAAATAGGAAAATTTACTCAAAGGAAACATTCCTTTATTTTTGAAAAGAAAGTAAATTGCAATTGGGATTGTTCATTTTCTTCTAACCCCCCTTTTTATTTTTTTATCGAAAATATAGAGCATTTTAAGAAACCAATTTGAATATTTCAGCAATTCATCACTCCAATATTTTTTTATAATTTATTGAAAATTTGAGATACGACTTCTCGTAAATTACATGCCGCGGCAGAATCTGTGTATAAACCACAGACATAATGCAAAAAAAATGTGTCACAATCGATGGTTAGTTGTCATCTGACAATGTCACTTTACATTACAATAACAATAACAATAAAGTTGCCGATTCTTCCAAGAGAATAGGTACAAAAAACGATTTACGGCTATAGTATTTTTTGTACGTATAAAATAAAAAGGTCAGAAGTGTTCCCTTGAAAGTTCTTTGGCAGATTTAATCCATACTTACATTAAAATGATCCTCGCAACAATAAGTACATCTTGTCAACTTTGAATTAAGTTTGCGGCACCACTTCTCTTGTAAATCTTCTTTAATGCGAACAATTAATTTGTTTGGGCTATTGACAGAATCATTTCCACGAGTAGGAATGAAACACTTCCTGTATAAATCCATTATTAAAATATGAAAAACGCGAAGAATGTTTTTCAAAATAGTATCCTTAAACTGACATATGATAACTACGTCAAAGTGACAGAGAATAGTATAGAGAAACTAGACGGACGGCTTTTTTTTTCAAATTTTAAATTTAATGCCCACAGAAAGGTCGAACAAAGGTCAAACATTATTTTGCAAAAATACACACGATCATTTAATATTTTTTTACTACAATGCATGTTATAAAATGATTTAATAAACCTATTCCTCGAAATGGTTTTGGAATTAGACCACATTGTAAATAAGTGATCAATGCCAATTAATGATTTTCGAAACTTCGCTTGCCGCATCCGGGAATCGAACCAACTAAAATCGGGTCGGGTCCCGTTGGCCTTACTTGCATTTAGCCTTGGCGAGCCAGAGCACCTTAGTTGTATTTTGTCCGGGTAGCAAAATGCCTTGGTCTGTAAAACGCCCGCATTGCTATAAGCCATAGTAGACGGAATGACTTGGTTGTAAAACGACTTAGTGTCATAAAGTTTTAGTAGGTAAATGGTCTGGTCTGGTCTTCAAAATCTATTTAATACAATTAAGACTTTATACAATTGAGACATTCTGCCTACTTGTGCATTTCACGACCTAGGCGTTTTGCTCCCGAAGTCTTCTTGAAACTTGGACCATTTTGTAATCATGGGATTAGATAAACAAGTCATTTTGCATACTTGGCCAGTATACAACTGAGACGTTTGGAATACCAAGGCTAAATGCGAGTAAGGCGATCAGGACCCAACCACTAAAATCTGAAAAAAATTAAGAAAAAAAATTGATCGATAGGGTCAATTATAAGAATCAAACTTGGTAAATTAAATGAAGGAAAAACCATGACATCTGGACTTTTAAATTTATGTATCCAACAAAATGGAGCCCAATTAAAAAATAAGTTGTAATTACATGGTTCATTTAGAAAATCCCTGGAAAATTCCAACCTCATTTCATTTCCAACTTTAACACCATACAAATAAAGTAGCTATTACAAAATCTGCAAACGTGGGTAACAGTATTCTAAAATTGGCTTTATTTGTAGGTCGTTAAAGTTGAATTATGAAATGAAGGCCAACCATCTGTCAGTGGTAAACTTTATGTAATTTTACTGTACGTCCCACTGCAGGGCACGGGCATCTCAGAACGATAGTGCCGTAGTTCCCACGCGGGCCACTGCGGATTGGGCGTATCGCAGGTGTATGCAGGTTTCCTCACGATGTTTTCCTTCACCTTAAAAGCTCATGGTAAATTTCAATTGTTATTTCGCATACGAATAAAGAATCTTTAAACTTAATTAATTTCGTACTTGTTTCAGGTATCAGGCGAAGAAGCATTTCGAGTGGCACAGCGGCAAGATTCACGTCTGCAAGCACTGCGGCGCGAGCTTCACGTGAGTCTAACAGTAAAATTACATAAAGTTTACCACTGACAGATGGTTTGCCTTCATTTCATATTCAACTTTAACGACCTACAAATAAAGCCAATTTTAGAATACTGTTACCCACGTTTGCAGATTTTGTAATAGCTACTTTATTTGTATGGTGTTAAAGTTGGAAATGAAATGAAGGCAAGCCATCTGTCGGTGGTAAACTAAAAGTAAACGTATTGTACGGACCTTATTGGTGCGGAACATTATTCACCACATACATCCTTCATCACGGACATAGTTCGAAGAATCACCAGACTCAAGTGGCTGTGGGCAGGGCATCGCTCGTAGAACTGATGGCGGATACAAATAGATGCGGCCTCGAAAAAGGGTTCAAAGAGCTAAGTAAATATGGAGTCGGCTTCTTAAAAAAAATGTTTTTAATCATCCAACCATCTCTATGTTTAAGTTCCCGATTCCATTTTTCATAATAGTACATTACTGCAGAGGCCGTGAAGTAAGGGATTGATGGACGAGATTTGGGGTATACGGCCGAGTCGTAGACGAGGCCGGATAAAACGAGTCCAGCAATCCCTCTTCCGGCCGAGGATTGTATAGAGCTTTTCTCAAACATGCATCACCATCATCATCATCATCATCATCATCATCCATCCATCCAACCATCCATCCATCCGTCCATCCATCCATCCATCCATACATCCATACATCCATCCATACATCCATCCATACATCCACCCATACATCCATCCATACATCCATCCATACATCCATCCATACATCCATCCATACATCCATCCATCCATCCATCCATCCATACATACATCCATCCATCCATCCATCCATCCATACATCCATCCATAAATCCATCCATACATCCATCCATACATCCATCCATACATCCACCCATCCATACATCCATCCATACATCCATCCATCCATACATCCATCCATACATCCATCCATCCATACATCCATCCATACATTCATCCATACATCCATCCATCCATACATCCATCCATCCATCCATCCATCCATCCATCCATCCATCCATCCATCCATCCATCCATCCATCCAAACATCCATCCATACATCTATACATCCATCCATACACCCATCCATCCATACATCCATCCATACATCCGTACATCCATACATCTATCCATACATCCATACATCCATCCATCCATACATCCATCTATCCATACATCCATACATCCATCCATCCATCCATCCATACATCCATCCATACATCCATCCATCCATCCATACATCCATCCATCCATCCATCCATCCATCCATACATCCATCCATACATCCATCCATACATCCATCCATCCATCGATCCATTCATCCATACATCCATCCATACATCCATCCATACATCCATACATCCATCCGTACATCCATACATCCATCCATACATCCATATATCCATACATCCATCCATACATCCATCCATCACCAGTAGTTTAGGCGGTTTTATAGAAATAAAAGAAGATAGATTTTTTTTTAATGTCGTAAGTTGACTGTATGTAATTTTTCCTTTGTCAGTTTAGTGTTAGTAAGCAAATTTAAAAAGTTACAGCAGCGGACAATAATGGTTTTTCATACTTACTTTTATGGCCTAGGCCAAGAAGTAATGTAGGGAGCCATAAACAACAAACTTCATGGCTTCATTTCGTGACATTAACGCATACATTTCAAAGCATGTTTGAGAAAATATATATTATACACTCACAACAAAAAATTTGGCCCACAGTCCACCTTTCAGACAAACGAGGTCACTTTGATGTCTTGGTTCTCCACTAGGCGGTGCTTTGGCTGTGATCTGATGATGGCTACTCCGAGCATTGATATTGATAAAGAACATTCAGAGTTTCTAAGATACCCACCTGATTGAATCTGCGTTTAACACGGAAATTATACACATTTAGAAAAACAGCTAAAATGGCAATAAATGAATGTAAATCTCAGTGCTGTACAAATTCTCTCGCTGTGGTGTAAACTGGTTGTTGAATCAGTTGTGTGTGTTAGAAACTCTGGACTACCATTATCGATGCTCTGGATATCCATCATCGGATCTCAAGGGGCACTACCCTGGTGTAGAAATAAGGCATCAAAGTACAGTAAAATTACATATAGTTTACCACTGACAGATGGTTTGCCTTCATTTCATATTCAACTTTAACGACCTACAAATTATGCCAATTTTAGAATACTGTTACCCACGTTTGCAGATTTTGTAATAGCTACTTTATTTGTATGGTGTTAAAGTTGGAAATGAAATGAAGGCAAGCCATCTGTCAGTGGTAAACTAAAGTAAACGTATTGTAGCCTCGTTTGTATTAAATGTGGACTGTGGGCCAATTTTTTTGCCGGTGAGTTTATATTAACCTTTTCAACGCCAACGACACATACAGGGTGGAAAGTTGAGATGGGGCAGCAAGGGCAGCTACTAGATCCCTTGCTGCTACGCGAAAATGCTCTTAGGAGACCTATACTAACTTTTTGAGTGATGACAATCGACATTCACAGATTTTTGATAAAATGTACAGTTTGCGAGAAAATCGACAGGTTTGACTTATTTTCCTTCTTTCTGGTAAAGGGTTGCCTGGAAGAGATCGCTCTTAAGCGATAAGGCCGCCTATTGCTTACCTTGTATCTTTCTCTCTGTGTACCTGTTTTCTGTATTGCTTACTATTCCTGGTGTACAATAAAGAGTCATTGTATTGTATTGTATTGTATATTTGTTTTAATGCCAATCGGTTCCATTCCTATCAAGGATTAAAACACTCTTTGAGACCAACTGAGGTTAGAGTACTAGAACACCCACAATTCAAAGATAACTTTTTCCATACATTTCGTAGGGTAATTAATTACAATGTGAAATTTTCTTTAGCTTAAAGTTCATTAAATTGTAGACGACTACAAATACTACAATTAGGATATTAGAAATGAGAAAAATCAGTATCATTGTAAAATAACAACTAGTCTGTGTTTCATTCTTTTAGGCGGACTTGCACCTAAAATTGAATACTGGGTTAAGACACTAACTTTAGTTAAAATGTTCAGTTTTTAGTTGTCTACATACTGTTTAATTTTCTTTAAGCATAAAGGATTCATATTCGTAAAAAACAACATGCGAGAGTTTCACTTTCCAAATTACGCTACGAACTGTATCGAAAAGTTTTCTTTGATTTGTGGGTGTTCTAGTACTCTAACCTCAGTTGGTCTCAAAGAGTGTTTTAATCCTTGATAGGAATGGAACCGATTGGCATTAAAAAAAAAAATAAGTCCAATCTGTCGATATTCTCGCTGACTGTACATTTTATCAAAACTCTGTGAATGTCGATTGTCATCACTCAAAAAGTTAGTATAGGTCTCCTAAGAGCATTTTCGCGTGGCAGCAAGGGATCTAGTAGCTGCCCTTGCTGCCCCATCTCAACTTTCCACCCTGTATAGGTGCACAAAGTACAGTGTCAAAGTGACCTTGACACAATGACATAAGATTCAAAGCAGGTTTACGTTTTGTCGAGGCGCGGCGGTGAAAGGGTTAATTTTGGAGTCATGTCCACATTATTGCGAGCAACGACGCCAATTTGTCCGATCTGGCGATGGAGGCTCTATGCCGAATATTTGTCGGCAGCAAGAGCTCGACGTACCTGTCGCACGTGCGGCTCCAACATCCCGCCATGAACGTGGCGTGCGACGTCTGCGGCGAACCCTTCGTTGGACGCCTGGGTTTGCTGCAGCACAAGTCGCGCGCGCATCCACAGGTACCCACTTTAAACGTTGACTGGAAGAGAAGCATGCACTTAATACCTAACCAGGACTGAGTACTAACTATTATCAGTCAATCAAAAGTGACCCATATTACCAAGCCACACAGTTTAATAATGGCAACTAGAGACAGCGGTCCGAAAGATTACATACAAACTAGAGAAACTAGAGAATTGTGTCCCACTCGCACAAGAACTTGATCACCCTAATTAGAACGAGATGCAACTCTCTGGTTTGTTTTTTTCGGCCTTACTTTTTTGTCGCAGTACTCAGTCCTGGTTAGGTATTAAGTCCATGCACTGCACCAACTACTAGCGCCATCTAGTCGTCAAATGAGAAATTAACTAGCGATGGGCGTTGAATGAATGGAAATCTAAATCAAGACCAACATGGCTTGCCACTAAAACGATAGTACATTGTGCATCTAGGGCCGTAAGTAGGGGATTACTAATGAGAGTCTATTAGAATGCTCGTCAATGGTGTTATTCCATGCTTGTATACTAAATGACAATGGCCTAAATTGTTCTTAAGGGAGTTATAGATTTACGTACAGTTTTTCTACCCAAGGGAGTTCTAACTTTAGTTTTAAAATTTGCAAACAAGTCATTTCAGACTAAGGAGGTTTCAAGTCAGCCAACGTTTTATTTATTATATTTAAAACTTAGCTATAACCCAAATTTTACAACACAAAACTTATGTACACTTCATGAAAATTCGTTATTTTTATTTTTTAAATTTATATCAAATAGTTTTGCAATAATTTTAGTAAAAATATTTTTTTAAACATGTTGGCAGAATCTGGCCGTATGACCTTTCGAATTCTAAACTAAACACAGTTTACATTATCTATGGTGGGTGACTCGAAAAAAGTGGAAATCTGTATTGGCGGGTATGTATTACAATACCGAAGTACGAAAGACCGAATGTATTAAAACATCGAATGGGTCAAAAGACCGACACGATTTTTTTCTGAAACTGTTAACTTTTTAAGATTGTTATAAAACAAACCTAACCTAACCTAATGGGTTCTGTATGATGCCGTTTTAATAAAATCTAAGAAGTTTACGGTTTCAGAAAAAAATCGTGTCGGTCTTTTGATCCATTCGATGTTTTAATACATTCGATCTTTCGTACTTCGGTATTGTAATACATACCCGTATTGGCGGGTAGCCATTATTTTAAGTGTTTAGAGACAAATTAATTTTATTTTTGTTTTTTTTTTTCTCGCAATGTGATGAAAATCATTGTGTGTATCACGGGCAGTAAGGGGATTACAAACTCGAGTCATTAAAAGCCCTCCGCCTTCGGCGTCGGGCTTCTAATAGACTCTCATTGGTAATCCCCTACTTACGGCCCTAGATGCACAATGTACTAATGTTCTTTTTAGGGCTGCATGCCATGATGCCATAGACCTATAAACGTCATGATGCTGTGTCACATGAAACAATAGACGATCGCTTTCCCGGCCAAGGCCTGCAATTCTGTATGAAAATCCATTACATAGCACTCGTCTAACCGCGCCCGCCACGTGATACGCCCCGGCCTATTATTTGGAACGTAAGGTTAACATTTCATTGCATCTTTGAGAAAAATATAATAATATAATAATAATATTAGGGGACAATCTCACACAAATCGACCTAGTCCCAAACTAAGCAAAGCTTGTACTATGGGTACTAGATAAAGAATACTTAAATACATAGAAAACATCCATAACTTGGGAACAAATATTCGTGCTAATCACACAAATAAATGCCCTTACCGGGATTTGAACCCAGGACCTCTTGCTTCGTAGGCAGGGTCACTACCAACTAGGCTAAAGCGGTCGTTATGTTTGCGGTAGTATAGGTATATTTCCGCTTTTTAAAAGACCGCACTAAAAATGTTTATTTATTGGTAGTTTTGGAATGGAAATTAAAAAGATCACTTTCCCGCTAGGCCTGCAATTTTGTATGAAATTCCGCTAAGGTCTTCTCGTCTAGCCGCACGTGCAACGTGACACTTCGCGGCCTATAAGGAACTGATAAATTAAAATGAAAATAAACTGTTTAAGTAATAAATATAGTTTACTGAGAACTTGCGCGATCGGGTCGCATTCATCATCATCATCATCATCATCATCATTTCAGCCGAAAGACGTCCACTGTTGAACATAGGCCTCCCCCAAGGCTAGCCAAACAGATTGGCCCTGCGCCATCCGCATCCAATGCGTTCCCGCTACCTTCACCAGGTCGTCGCTCCATCTTGTTGGAGGCCTACCTACACTGCGTCTTCCGGTCCGCGGACGCCACTCGAGAACCTTTCGGCCCCATCGGCCGTCAGTTCTACGGGCGATGTGCCCTGCCCACTGCCACTTAAGTCTAGCGATTCTTCGAGCTATGTCCGTGACTTTAGTTCTTGCGCGGATTTCATCATTTCTAATGCGATCCCGCAGAGAAACTCCAAGCATAGCCCTCTCCATCGCCCTCTGAGTGACCTTGAGCTTCCTTATAAGACCCATCGTTAGCGGCCACGTCTCAGTGCCATAAGTCATCACTGGCAACACACACTGGTCAAAGACTTTTGACTTGAGACACTGCGGTATATCGGATGACAAGATATTGCGGAGCTTCCCGAACGCTGCCCAGCCGAGTCTAATTCGTCGATTGACCTCTTTCTCGAAGTTGCACCTACCCAATTGGATTGTATGTCCCAGATAGATATAGTCGTCAACAACTTCAAGCAAAGTATCACCGATTACGACAGGAGTTGGTACAACATGGGCGTTCGACATGACCTTCGTCTTGTCCATGTTCAATCGGGTCGCATTCAATTCAATTCAATTTATTTATTGCATATCATATCGCATTACAAAAATACATGTTATAGGTAAGCAGAGGTATACATGTGACGCCCTGTAAGGACACAGCAATATTAGAGGGCCAATTAATTTTGAATGTGTCAGCTGGGAGACAAGAGACAGTTTACAATACTAAAAAGGTAAAGCTCTTGAATTGGTAGAAGTTTTATATCCAACAGGAACATAACATCAATATCTCTATATCTTTAGACGACCAGACGGCCTAGTGGTTAGAGAACCTGACTACGAAGCTTGAGGTCCCGGGTTCGATTCCCGTGTCGGGGCAGATATTTGTATGAAAAATACGAATATTTGTTCTCGGGTCTTGGGTGTTTAATATGTGTTTAAGTATGCAGGGGCCTTTTTTAGATATAGTTTAGTTTTTAATTTAGTTTGTAATATTTAGTTTATAGTTAAGTTTTATTCTTTGTTATTTTTTCTTAATTGTTTTAATAAATAAATAATAGGGAGTATGTATCTATTTATATAAGTATGTTTATCCGTTGCCTAGTACCCATAACACAAGCTTTGCTTAGCTTACTTTGGGACTGGGTCAATTGGTGTGAATTGTCCCGTGATATTTATTATTATTTATTATTATTACCTCATAGCATGTTTGAGAAAAACGATTTACAAGTTGCAGATCAGTTCGGTGAAGCCGGAATCGAAGTGTGTGTCGTGCGGCCGGCAGTTCTCGAGCCGGGACGCCCTGGCCCGCCACGCCGCCTCCGCAGGCTGCGACCCCGACTCGAGGTCAGTATTTACCACATAAAAAAATAAAGGTTTTGTTAAAAAATCCATTTTTAATACAAGTTCTTTTTTAGGGTTCCGTAGTCAACTAGGAACCCTTATAGTTTCGCCATGTCTGTCCGTCTGTCTGTCCGCGGCTAAGCTCAGAGACTGTTAGTACTCGAAAACTGTAATTTGGCATGAATATATATATTAGTCACGCCGACAAAGTGGTTAAATAAAAAAAACTAGTAAAATTTTTTTTAGGGTACCTCCCATAGATGTAAAGTGAGGGTGATTTTTTTTTCTCGACTAACCCTATAGTGTGGGGTATCATTGGATAGGTTTTTTGAAACCATTGGGGGATTGCTTACATGATTTTTGTATTCAGTGATTTGTTTGCGAAATATTCAACTTTAAAGTGAAAATTTTCATTAATATCGACCGTCCCCCCCCCCCCCTCTAAAATCTAAACTGTTGGGTGGAAAAATTTGAAAAAAATTCAAAATGGTAGTAAATATATTAAATTTGCAAGGAAAATTATAGCGGCTAAGATTGCTTGGGAATTATTTGTAGTTTAAGAGTAAATAGTAGCCTAAGGTATTAAACATACCGTCACTACTTTGAAAAACTCGTATCTCAAATCAGCATGTAAACAAAACTGAACCTTGATATGCGCGTAATAAAGTTCACATTGCCAGATTAACGATTTTGAGATACGAGCTTTTTTCAAAGTATTGACGATACCTAACTTGGAAGATTCCGTACACATACGAAATCCTTAGAAAAATATTACTTGATTTTTTCGTAATGGCTACGGAACCCTATCTTGGGCGTGTCCGACACTCTCTTGGCCGGTTTTTTAAACTGTACTTTACCTACTGTGGTCGATAGAAGAAAGTGGATGAGTTGACACCGTGGTCGAAATAGGAATGTAGACAAAATGAGATGAGCCAGTGTAACGTTTTACCCCGGGCTAGACCACAGTGGTTATTTAAAAATAAATGAGTAGAACATGAGAAGTTAGGGTCGTGACACTTGCGTTGACCAGAGTGGTAAGTCATCAACATTTATTAATAATAAATAAATAATAAATAAATATCCCGGGACAATTCACAACAATTGACCTAGTCCCAAAGTAAGCTTAGCAAAGCTTGTGTTATGGGTACTAGGTATAGTTGTAAATAATCCGTTAGCTACCGTTAATTAACCAAATTTATGGTTAGCTACCGATAAAATGCAGTTATTAACGGTTAATTATCCGACTGCGACAACGAAAAAGGGTAAATAATGATTTTTTTATTGTGAAGTCAACTCCTAGGTGAAGTGAAAAATGGGTATCCGAAGGATAAAGATTTTATTTTAGATTTTATAAATCACATTTAAAGAACATAAGTATACTGACTGATTCAAATTCAAATTCAAATTGTTTATTAATATAAATAATTATTTACACGAAAAGTCGTTAGTAAGCGCTGAGATTATGTCTATGTGTTAGTAAACAAAGACCGACATACTAAAGTACTGACTCGATACAAATTGACCTTAATGGAACACTAACAACCTAAACATAACAAAATAAACATAATACAAACAATACCGTGCTATATTACCGTATTATTTTTTGGTTGTCCATGCGACGCTGTGCGAGTATTTAGCCGTAATAAAATGCGGTTAAATAACCGTTAATAACGAAAAATGCGTTTTTAACCGCTTGGTTAAAATCGTTAATAACCGGCTTCGCATCTGTAGTACTAGGCAACGGATAAACATAATTACTTATATAGATAGATACATACTTAAATACATTAAACACCCAAGACCCGAGAACAAACATTCGTATTTTTCATACAAATATCTGCCCCGACACGGGAATCGAACCCGGGACCTCAAGCTTCAAAGTCAGGGTCTCTAACCACTAGGCCATCTGGTCGTCTAAAATAGTGAGCTCCAGATGACTACGCCAACAAGCCTGAGAAGATAGCTAAATGAAACAAGTACATCCAATAACCAACAAGTTTATTTCGTTAAAAAACACGTTTTAAACAGATGGTTCACTGTCGACCGCTCTTAAAGCGAGAGGGTCATTATTTAAAAAAAAACCTTGTGAGAAATTAACCTTAGGTTAAATAACTTTTAGACACCAGTACCTCTACCATGAGTTACACTAGTTCACAGTGACCGTACTCGCTAGCGACGGCGTAAATGATTTGTATGGATATCGTGTACAGCGCCTCTAGCGGTCACTTACGGAAGTACAATTCTCCATACAAATCATTTACACCGTCGCTAGAGAGTACGGTCACTGTAAACTAGTGTAACTCATGGTAAAGGTGCTGAATAAATTATGAGCAAACCTTAAATAAGACTTTGTCTTCGTTGTACTCTCATAGTAAGTAGTTTACATTTTATGACAATACATCATACTGTCCTAAATTAAGAGTTTGACGACCATATGGCCTAGTGGTTAGAGAACCTGACTACGAAGCTTGAGGTCCCGGGTTCGATTCCCGTGTCGGGGCAGATATTTGTATGAAAAATACGAATGTTTGTTCTCGGGTCTTGGGTGTTTAATATGTATTTAAGTATGTATTTATCTATATAAGTATGTTTATCCGTTGCTTAGTACCCATAACACAAGCTTTGCTTAGCTTACTTTGGGGCTAGGTCAATTGGTGTGAATTGTCCCATGATATTTATTTATTTAAGAGTAGAAGTTAGATTTTAGATACCCTCTTGAAAAGAAAATGCTTTGGTTGCTTGGAACTATGCCTTAGTTAATGGTTAAAAGTTATCATACCGAATGTCCAGAAATACTTGAGTCCACTTTAAGCCGTGTACATCCTGAACTAGGACGAATGCCCCAGGAAGGTTAACCGTCGACCATTCCAAAGACCAAAGAGAATCCGAAGCCGATATTAGACAGTGGACAAGTTAAAAAGGTGACGTTTTCAGGCCTTGCTTGATCTGCGGCGAGTCGCTGCGCACTGAGGAGTTGCTACAGAGTCATATCCAGGAGTGCCACAATGCTGACCAGTTCAAGTGCTTGGAGGTACCAACTAAAGCTCCAAACCCACGGCGGAAGCGTGGCTGTGACGGTTGTAATATTCTAACTTGTATGAACGAGTTCGCGGTAGTACCGCACAACCGTTCATACGAGTTAGAATATTACAACTGTCACCTGGCGCCTCCGCTGTCTGTGCATTTGGAGCTTATGCTTATGAGCCATATCACACTGGCGATTTACGAATGTATTAAAAGGGAGGCGAGCGCGCCTATAGGGCTGGGACGCCATGCTGTACGGTCTTCGGCCAAGAAAGTGGTCTACCAGTTTTGACAAAAGTTTCTGTGAGATCTAAATATGGTATCCTATTATCTCGCCTCATTCGTTTTTCATTCAATTCTTATTTCGTCTCATTCTGTATTAGTCTTCGTCTTGTTCGCTATCCGTCACTATCTTTTTTGGTCAAATTCTGCAAATTAAGTATCTATCCCCTTAATACGTCTTATTCGTCAAAATCATTTCGATACGTTCGGTGCTGGTAAATAAATGTTCGTAAGTAAATGAGACAAAAAACGAAAGGGAAGAACGACGAATGAGTCCAAGGAAGACCGTGACGAAAAACGAATAAGACTTATTAAGACAGATATAAGTTACTGTTCAGATATAAGTGACGTCGATAAGCCAAAGGTTACTAGAAACACAGGGAAGCTTAAAGTTCCATCTTACAGACTGGCTAAAACTAAAAAGTCGTTTCTGGGAAGATGCATACGTTTTTATAATAAAATTCCGAAAACAATAACCGAACAAACTGATACAAAATTCAAATCCATTGTGAAGAAGACATTAATATCTAAGGCGTACTATAAAATTAATGACTATATCATGGACAGGGATGTTTGGAAATAATTCCGATCCGCATTGGCGATCCCTAGTCACAAATAGCGAATCTACTGTGTTAAAAATTTAATTGTATTAAATACTTTAGATGTATGTCATTTAATAACAATGTAGATCTGATTGAAAAAAATATACCTTGTTGAGTTTCTTGCCGGTTTCTTCTCAACAGGGTTTTTTCCGAACCGGTGGTAGATTTTTCGACGTTCATAGGAGCATCAATTTGATGCCTAAATTGAATAAAGAATTTTGACTTTGACTTTGACTGAATTTGACCAAATAAGATAATGACGAACGACGAAGAAGAATAAGTGACGAATACAGAATGGAACGAAATAAGAATTAAATGAAAAACTAATGAGGCGAGATAACCTAAATATCGCTAAGGTTGACTTTTCTATATTATTGCAAGGGAAATTCGACCTCGTTGTACCATGACGTGCGAATGATCCTCAACCGTAGGGTTGGTAGACCATATTTTTGGCCGACTGCACTCACGTACGACACAGACGTCACCTAACCCACTATTCTATTTCTATCTATTTCACCCACTTCAGTCTTTGTAATAATGGCGTCCCAGCCCTTCTTCGACTTTATTTATTTATTTATTTACTTATTTATTGCGTTTCACATTGTACATTTGGTGTTACAAAATAAAATACAGCTTCAATGTGAACTCTGTAAGGGCACAGCAACAGTAGGACAGATACGCATTTCATTAATAATATGTCAGCATAATTATAAACTATTATTTAAAACATTATTAATCATTATTACAGCTAATTAAAATTAAAATTTAACAGATAAATAGTTTTACAAATACATACCTACACACACATTCGCATTTACCAATTACACCATATCACATTCAGCAATAACTATAATTTAATAAATAATAAGTTTTAGATAACATTTTTTTTTTTACATGTCCTAGAATAAAATTAAATCAGTATCAATTTTCATCAAAAAATTCTTGAACACTATAGTATGATTTCTCACTCAAAAATGCTTTCGTAAGTGCTTGTTTATTATATTGATTCCCTGACCGCAGCAGATCCCCATAAAATAAGGCCGTATGAAATGATGCTATTAAAGTAAGAAAGATATACCAACCGTGCCGTCGCCACATCGGTTAGCTGCCGTATTTTTCTGAATGCAAACGCAGCAGAGCTCAACGTACTCGCGATTGCTGTGGTGTGCGATCCCCCTGCAATTTAGAGTCGTGGTATTCCTAAGAATATAGACATACTAGCTGATGCCCGCGGTGTAGCCCCCCCTGAAGTAAATTAAAACGGGTTTTCCTGTGGGAATTAAATATTTTCCCGTGCTAAAAAGTAGCGTGTGTCACTCTTCAGCCCTTCAACTATGTCCATACAAATACAAAGAAGGACAAAGAAACAAACTATCACATTGCGTTGATTTTAGAGATCGTCAATTGACTTCCATCGCCGTTATGTCAGTGGTGAGCGCCGGAGCTCAGTTTCATCAGCCATTCTTACCGGGCGCTTGGCATAGGACGGTCGTATTGCTCTGAGCTTATCCTTTCGCGCCTAATTTTAAGATTAGAAAGTGTTTTCTCCATATTTTCGTTCGTTTTGCAATTATTTGTAACTTTACCAATTGTGATTAAATAAAATTTGTAGTTGTAATTTTTCGTTTATTTTGATCATCCCTAATAGTAATTTATTAAGTGGACCGGAAGACGTAGTGTAGGTAGGCCTCGAACAAGATGGAGCTACGACCTGGTTAAGGTTGCGGGATCGCGTTGGATGCGGATGGCGCAGGGCCGATCTGTTTGGCGAGCCTTGGAGTCGCCTATGTTCACCAGTCGACGTCTTGCGGCTGAAATGATGATGATTACTGTTGTTTTTCGCAGTGTAACAAAACGTTTGCAAGCTCGTCCTCGTACGACGTGCATCACCAACGCGTCCACTTGAACGTGCGCTGGCGCAAGTCGCGCGACAAACGCGCGGCGGACGCGCGGCAGACGCGCCGCGACGAGCCGCCCAAGCGGAGAGAGGCCATGTGCGAGATATGCGGCAAGGCTTGTGAGGTAAGTGTCGGGCGGAAGACGCGCGGCGGACGCGCGGCAGACGCGTCGTCTAAAGCTGGGTCCACATTTGTATCATTTGAGTTGGCTGTATACGAATAGTGCCAACTTATTACCATGGCCGTTTTAAGTTTTTAAAAAGTTTGAGACTCGACAATAATGGAATTTGTATGCGACATTGTTGTCGAGTTTATCGAGCCTGCAATGTTTTTAACTTTTTAATTTTTTTATTTTTATTTATAATCTATGCAAATCACGTTCTGATATGTAAAGAATAATGTCAACTTTTACGGATATTTTTGAGAAAAACAAGTTTCGGCCACGAACGGGGATTGCCGGCCTCGTATCTCTAGATGGCCTCGTTAACACTCGGCCGGCAATCCCCTATTTCGCGGCCGCTGCAGTAATGTACTCAGTGGCGTAGCTACCGTAGGGCAAGCCGGGGCAGTGCACCGGGGCCCCCAAGCTCAGGGGCCCCCTCGGACTCTGACTTACAAACTATAAACGCGGACCTATGACAAACGCGGCGCTCTTCAACAGCGTGACTATAAAACGCTACTAGTGAATTTACAATCGCGCGAGTCTAGTGAATTTAAAGTGCATTCATCCTTACTTGTCTTATCATGTAAACAAACACGGGTTGTGGCCCTAGTTTATTTTTTGCCCCAGGGCCTTTGGTTACCTAGCTAAGCCACTGAATGTACTATAAGATAACAGTATTAAAAGTACAATAAGCGTCCATTGTGTGTGTACAGTCGAACGCGGCGCTCGTGTACCACCAGCGCAGCCACACGGGCGAGCGGCCCTATGCGTGCGTGCAGTGCCCCAAGACTTTCACCATGCCCCAGGCGCTCATCGTAAGTCACGCTGAATAAAACTAGTAATAAATAAATAAATAGTAATAAATAGCGCCGTAAATTAGATTACACTCGCCGCCCGCGGTGCCATAAGTCATTGGTCACACTCGCCGCCAGCGGTGCCATAAGTTATAGGTTACATTCGCCGCCTCATCATCATCATCATCATTTCAGCCGTAGGACGTCCACTGCATCCACCAAATCGTCCGTCCATCTCGTTGGTGGACGTCCCACGCTGCGCTTGCCAGTCCGCGGTCTCCACTCCAGAACTTTTGGCCCCCAACGGCCATCTGTTCTGCGTGCTATATGGCCTGCCCATTGCCATGTCAACGAGCTAATCCGTTTGGCTATGTCGGTGACCCCGGTTCTTCTATATATATTCGCCGCCTGCGGTGCCGTAAATCATCGCTTACACTCACCGCTTGCGGTGTCATAAGTTGGATTACACTCGCCGCCCGCGGTGCCATAAGTCATTAATTATACTCTGCGCTCGCGGTGCCATATGCCATTGGTAATCCCTATCCCGTGGTTGTTCTTTATGTCGAGAGTATGCTGCATAAAATAGGTTTTTAAGCTCTATACTTGAAAGGTTTAGGTAGTTAACTAAATGTAAACAAACTTCAGTTTCCAAATTTGGCCCATTCAAGGATTCAAAACATTTTATCTATCTATCATTGTAATACAAACTAGACTAATCTATTTTAATGCAGAAATATAAATGTTTAGATAGTTTAATGGGAGAATTACAGTATTTAAGACATCAGTTGACATTTTTTTGTTTACATTTAGTTAATTACCTAAACCTTTCAAGTATAGTGCATAAAGTAAAATCTTCGTCTAATACCAATGTACCTAATCAGCAGTAAACAGCCGCAAACAGTAGAGATTTATAAAATAAATAAATATCACGGGACAATTCACACCAATTGGGGATGTCTATTTTTTTGCAATGTGTAGTAAATCGAAAACAATTTCGAGATAAATGCTTTTTAACTCGTTTTCTGTAGTTATTTAATTTTAATATTATGTAATGAATTTATTATATAACACATAAGCAATGACCTTCATTTGACATTGGTGTAAATTGCGTGACCGGTCCAAGTCGTACTTTATTCTGTGTGGTTAGAATTCTTCACAATTTACGCGTGGATTATACTACGGAGTTTGATTTGGACCCGCTGTCTGACATCTAGCACTTTGACAGTGCCAGTAACGTGACACAGTGTATAGTGTACCACTACGCAAAAAATAATTAAAGGGGTTGCCTTATCGTACGCATTTAAATAGATTTAGAAATTTGGCATTGTGGGAGCCCTCAATTATAATCTGACGTCATCAACTAAAATAGTTTCAAATAATTAATTTTGAAAAAAGTAGAGAGCTAAATGACAAAATATTGAAATTAGTTCCTTATAATTGACTTTTCTATACAAAAAAAATATAAAAACCACTGGTAATTTTTTTTAGACATTCCCAATTGACCTAGTCCCAAACTAAGCAAAGCTTGTACTATGGGTACTAGACAACAGATAAACATACTTATACATATAGACAAATACATACTTAAATACATATTAAACATCCAAGGCTCGAGCACAAACATTCGTATTTTTAAACAAGTCAGATATGAAGTATCTTTTTTATTTATTTTTTCAACTTCATTTTTTATTACTTTTACGATCATCCCATGAAACCATATATTTCAAACTAAATACAAACTGAAATATAGATGCAGAAAAAAGACCAATGCTGGGAATCGAACCCAGGTCCTCAGCGTTCCGTGCTGCGTGCTTACCCCTACACCATCACTGGTCTAGAGGTTAGCGACGAATCTTTCCCATACATCGTACATTTCAGTCTGTTATAATCACTTTATGCAGTGAATAAATAAAAAAGATACTTCATATCTGACTTGTTTAAAGTTGCACAGTAGCGCCATCTCTTGGTCCAGGTGAGCGGTTAGCTCCGAAGGAGTGTTAAAGTCTCTCGGTAGAGGGCATAACATAGATGAGCGCTTTATCACTGCATAAAGTGATTATAACAGACTGAAATGTACGATGTATGGGAAAGATTCGTCGCTAACCTCTAGACCAGTGATGGTGTAGGGGTAAGCACGCAGCACGGAACGCTGAGGACCTGGGTTCGATTCCCAGCATTGGTCTTTTTTCTGGGGTTTTTTCTGTGCATCTATATTTCAGTTTGTATTTAGTTTGAAATTCGTATTTTTCACACAAATATCTGCCCCGACCGGGAATCGAACCCGGGACCTCAAGCTTCGTAGTCAGGTTCTCTAACAACTAGGCTATCCGGCCGTCTAAAATATAAAATATAAGTTTCTTGTTTTTCTTTTTTATACATATAACTGGTGTTTTATATCACGAATTTAATAAAACTGGGCAAATCTAGTACATTATTATAGAAATTGCAATGCATGAAAAATAAGAGCTTGTAAACATTATTTCCAGTTTTGCTGTTTAATTTTCATGCAATCGAAGTAAAAAGCAGAGTGAGGCTGCGTATCCACCGGAGCTGTGCGAGGATGCGTTGCGAGGGATGTGTCTGTCATGAACCAATAGAAACACTTCATTTAAAAGGTCCTAAGTGAATGAAGTGTTTCTATTGGTTCATGACAGACACATCCCTCGCAACGCATCCTCGCACATCTCTGGTGGAAACGCAGCCTAAAACTCGAGCATTAAACCAGTTTTCCCCTCGACGTGTCTATCCACCCTCACCGTAACGGCTCGGGTGGCATATGAGTCTCGGATGGAATGGCTCGTTTCATGCTCATGTTGTACAATCTACTATTGTTACCGACCGTGTGTGCGCAGACGCATCAGCTGGTGCATTCGGACGAGCGGCCCTACATGTGCGCGGCGTGCCCCAAAGCCTTCAAGCAAAAAGTGGCTCTACAACTCCACAGCAGAGTAAGTTACATTCATCATCATAATCACCACAGCCTATATACGTCCCACTGCAGGGCACAGGCCTCCTCTCAGAATGAGAGGGCTTGGACCGTAGTTCCCACGCGGGCCCAGTGCGGATTGGGAACTTCACACACACCATTGAATTTCTTCGCAGGTGTATGCTGGTTTCCTCACGATGTTTTCCTTCACCTTAAAAGCTCATGGTAAATTTCAATTGTAATAAATTCCGAAAAATTTAGAGGTGCGAGCCGGGATTTGAACCCACGACCCTCTGCTCGAGAGGCCTTAGGTCAAACCACTAGGCCACCACGGCTTTTTTAAAGTACATTTAATTACATTTTAATAACAAACCATATTATTTTTAGTCCAAATACAAAATTACCAATTTTACGGCACTGGGATAATGTTCATGCCCTCATGACAACTGACATTATTTGGATTATTTATTATTGTACTATTAATATTATTTAATTGGCACTAAGTTACTAAAATTTATTAAATTGTGAAATTTTGTGTTTATTATTATTGTAATTGTAATTAAATCAAACAATTTTCAAATTGAATTTTACTAACTTGTGTATAATGTACTATTATACTATTAAACATCTATGGACACATGTTCGAAATAAATGATTACTATTATTTGTCAGTACTTCATTATTCGTCGTTAGATTAAAATATAAAGTTGTTGTAACACAGGTCCATACCGGCGAGCGGCCTTACAAGTGTTCCATGTGCGACAGCTCCTTCAAACAGGTACTACAGGGTGTTTGGTAGCTACGTGCAAAGTTTTAAGGGGGTGATAGCCGAGGTATTTTTGAACATTTTTAGCCATATATGTCTTAGCCGAAATTTGTCATTTTTTTTTAAATTGAAGACAGAAAATTTGGGAAAATACCCAGAATTTGATAGTCACGAGTCAATATTGCCCCAATGAGCGTTAATTTGGGAACCAAATCTTTTATGTCGGATAGTTTAATGTGTATTGGACCAAATGAAATAATTTTTAAGTGTCTTTCTTGCCAAAAAAAAAACAAAATGGAGGCATTCGAAATTACTAAAAATGTCTTAGGTTGACTTACTTGACTTAAGGTCCTATGTCCCCTAGATGGGGCAGAGGGCGTCTACAGTGCATCGCCATCCCGTTCTGTCTTGAGCGTCTCGCTTGATTTCGCTCCAGGTTTTGCCAATGGCCTTCGCTTCGCCAATGATTGTCCGCCGCCAGGTTTGTTTTGGACGACCACGTTTGCGTTTTCCTTGGGGATTCCAGTCTAGGGCTTGCCTCGGGATATGGTTGGGATCCCTTCGGAGGGTGTGGCCTATCCAGCTCCATTTGCGTCGTTTGATCTGCTGATCGATTGGGACTTCATCGCAGCGATCCCACAGGTGAGCGTTAGATATTCTCTCGGGCCAGAATATACCGAGTATATTGCGAAGGCATCGGTTCACGAAGACCTGAAGTTGATGCGAGATGTCCTTGGTGACCTTCCACGTTTCACACCCGTAAAGCAATACGGTCTTCACGTTGGACCGGAATATTTTGAGCTTGACTCTCCGTGTCAGTTTCCGTGATTGCCATACGGGTCGCAGCTGCGCAAAGGTTGCTCGTGCTTTGGCGATCCGCGAAGTGATGTCCTCTTCAGTTCCTCCAGTCTCTGACACGCAGCTACCGAGGTACGTAAATTTGTGGACGTGTTCCACTACCTCTGTGCCGATGACCAACGGCGAAGAACTCGTTGCCCCGCACCTCATTTCCTGGGTCTTCCCGGTGTTGATCTTGAGCCCCGTCTTCGCCGCCTCAAGACGTAGGTCGTTCAATTTAGCCTGCATGTCTGCGCGAGTGTGGCTTAAGAGGCATATGTCATCGGCATAATCCAAATCCTCTAGGATATTGGTTATGCCCCATTCTATGCCGCGGCGCTTGTTTTCTATGGTGCTATGCAGAATGCCATCAAGAACAACCAAGAAGAGGAGAGGCGAAAGGAGGCACCCCTGCCGTACGCCTGCGTGTACCGCTATATCCTCAGAGACGAGTCCGTTGTGCGTCACTTTGCAAGAATAATTCTTGTATAAGGCTCTTGTGATGTTAATGAGCTTCTCGGGGACACCAATCTTGCGTAGGCGGGACCAAATGCTGGCCCACCTCACCGTATCAAAGGCCTTTTCGAAGTCTACAAAGGTAAGATACACCTCCCTTTGCCATTCTGAAGCCTGTTCCAGTATGATACGAAGAGTGTTAATCTGGTCGGTACACGATCGATTGGGACGGAATCCTGCCTGCTCACTGCGAATTAGAGGGTCAACGGCCTTCGAAAGCCGATCCAAAATGACTTTGCAGAGCACCTTGGAAGGAATCGAAAGCAAAGTAATGCCTCTCCAGTTGCTGCATTGACTGAGATCTCCCTTTTTTGGCACGGTGATAAGAAGGCCCTTGTTCCAGTCGTCCGGTAGCTCTTCGTCTTGCCAGATGAGCTGCAGCAGGGGCGTCAGGACATTTGCTGCCGAAGCCACATCCGCCTTTAACATCTCAGCTGTTATGAGATCGACTCCTGGGGCCTTGCCAAGTTTGAGCGAGCGAATGGCATCGATTACTTCAGCTCCAGTCGGTGGGGAGCAGTCAATGTTTAAACATCGCAGAGGCAAACTGTCTTCGGGCATGGTGTTAGCGGGGTCGCCCGGAATGCGGAAGATCTCCTGGAAGTGTTCCTGCCAGCGTCGCAGTTGCCCTTCCGATGTCACAATAAACTGGCCCTCCTTGCTTTTCAAGGGTTTCTTCTTAGCGCTTCGTTTCCCTGAGAGAGTCTTCGTGGCCTTGTACATCTCCTTCAGATTACCGGTGTCTGCTGCACGCTGGGCTCCATCAGCAATACCATCAGCCCACACTCTTCTGTCCCGACGGGTACTGCGATAGATCCTCTTGCGGATCTGCCGGTATTGCAGTCTGAGATCATCCTGTACAGACTCCTCACTTGCGGCAATAAGTTTGAGATGAAGCTCTCGTCTTTGTCCAATGAGGTCCCAAGTTTCCTGTCTTAGGTTGGAACAGAGTAATTTTTCTATGCCATAAAAAAAAATTAAAAAAAATCCTTGAAATGTACAAACATTTTTAGAAACATGCCTGTTTATTGTTCTTTCTTTTAAGGTATCACTCATTGACATTGCTTGCTAAATCTGAGATAAAAAGTAAAAACCTAACTCAGGGAGCACTCGCTAAGAATGCACTAGTCTTGAAATTTTACTAGTAAATAACATGTGAAAAAGACAACTCTTCGTCATTTTTCTGTGCCATATTTAAAATTTCCAAATTAACGCTCATTGGGGCAATATTGACTCGTAACTATCAAATTATGGGTATTTTCCAAAAATTTCTAAGTCATCAATTTAAAAAAAAAAAACAAATTTTGGCTAAGACATATATGGCTAAAAATGTTCAAAAATACCTCGGCTATCACCCCCTTAAAGCTTTGCACGTAGCTACCAAACACCCTGTATAATGCAACTGGTCTAATTATCAAGTGGTCTATAAAGCAGCTAGTCTAAGTAGCAAGTAGCCTTTAAAGCAAACTAGGGCACCAGAGAAGTGTCACTCTGCCCAAAATTTGGGCGGCTCAGCACGGGTTAGATCTTAAACCAACTCCAACACCCGCACATCTCCTCTTGCACTCTTTCTTCGGCTGGCTGCCTGGAACCGAAGACCTCTCCTTGCTCCTACGGCAAGACCTACTCCTGCCGCTTGCTGACCCTGGGGCCACTACCTGTCTCCAGCCTTCGTCCAGCACCGGCAGTCTACGCTTCGGATACTAATCCATGGAAGCCTTGCCAAGAAACGCTTTCCCACTCAACTCTCGAATCCGCGACCCTCGAGATCTATTTTTCTGACAGTAAAGCCCTAGGGGCAAACATACGTCTGAAACCTTCATTTTGTTTCACTCAATCTGAACCCCTAGAGTCTCACCGGTTCAACCCTGACAGTGGTTCTCTTTCCTGCCAGAGAAATGCGGGTCGTTTCTCAAGGCATGCTGCCCTTAATGGCATCATCCGCCGGTCTCTTGCTTCGGTCAATGTGCCGGCTATTTTGGAGCCAACAGGAATATCCAGAAATGACAGCAAGAGACCGGACGGGATGTCCCTGATTCCGTGGAGTATGGGACGGGTGCTAGTGTGGGATGCAACTTGTGTTGACACACTGGGCCCTTCACATCTCCACCGAACATCCACAAGGGCAGCGGCAGCAGCAGAAACGGCCGAAATTGCCAAGTTAGGGAAATACAGAGGTCTCGGCGCCGAGTATAATTTTGTACCTTTTGGCGTCGAGACCCTTGGTCCGTGGGGCCCTGGTGCTCTGAGTCTCTTCAAAGACTTGTCAAAGAGACTCAGAGATACCGAAGAGACCGAAGAGCTGGCAGCTTCCTCGCTCAACGCATCAGTCTTACGATCCAGCGAGGAAATGCTGCCAGCGTCTTCGGTACCATGCCACAGGGGCCATTTTTAGATTTAATTTAGTTTTAGTTTAATTTATTTTAATATAGTTAGTTTTAATTTTTATAGTTTGTTAGTGTTTATACTTAGTTAAGTTTTATTCATTGTTATTTTGTATTTGAATTTGAATATACTTAAGTAGCAAATGATTTTTCAGGGTCCCCATCTGCGCACGCACATCAAGCTAATGCACAACGTGCCGTGCGACAAGCAACGCCGCGGCGTCAAGCGAAAGGCGCTGTGAACACACACACACTCCAAACTGTTTACACTAACAATACGAGTAGATCTAACAACACAACACAAGAAGTCAAAGTAATTTCTTTGCTTTACCCGACTGCAAGGAAAGGGTTATGTTTTTCGCGCGTATCTTGTACCTATGTACCTATGTAATATTCTTTTCATCACACTTGCTCGTCAATGGTGTTATTCCATGCCTGTATACTAAATGTCAAAGGCCTAATTTGTTCTTAAGGGAGTTATGGATTTACGTACAGTTTTTCTTCCCAAGGCAGTTCTAACTTTAGTTTTAAAATTTGCAAACAGACTAAGGAGGTTTCAAGTCAGCCAACGTTTTATTTATATGTTTAAAACTTAGCTATAACCCAATTTTACTACACAAAACTTGTCTACGCTTCATGAAACTTTATATTTTCAATTTATATCAAATAGTTTTGCAATAATTTTAGTAAGTATTTTTTAGCATGTTGGCAGAATGTGGCCGTATGGCCATTCGAATTCTAAACACAGTTTACTTTATCTGTGGTAGATGACTTGAAAAAAGTGACAATCTGTATTGGCGGGTAGCCATTATCTAATACCTTTAAACGAGCAATTCTTGTATATATGTATATATATATATATATATGTATATATATAATCAGGATCTCGGAAACGGCTCCAACGATTTCGATGAAATTTGGTATGTGGGGGTTTTCGGGGATGAAAAACTGATCTAGCTATGTTTCATTTTCAGAAAATCGCTTTTACTCGTGTTTTCCGGCTATTTTTGTTTGCATTAGAATATAAAGCTAAATTTCGCCGACTTCGAGCAGATCATAATGGCGCATTAGAAATCGGGTGGTCGCGGATCCAGCCGACCTCGGTTCGATTCCACGTTTTTTTTCAAGATTTTTAGTTTTTTTTTAAGTTTATTTTTCATGAGAAAACGTCAAGTTTCTTCTTTTGTGAGAAAAAGTTACTTTTTTGTGAGAAAAAGTTACTTTTTTGTGAGAAAAAGTTACTTTTTTGTTAGAAAAAATTACTTTTTTGTTAGAAAAAGTATTATAGGGAACGTGCAGTAACTATAGGCGGCAGCACTAATGCGACAGAAGAGACACTATGCGGACAGAAAAACAAACTTATCAAGGTAAAACATTCAAATTGATGGCACCCTTATGGCTCCAGTTGGCAGCACCGTCTATGTGCACGTTCCCTATTGGGAGCACAGAACAGGAAAAGCCGGTTGTCTGTAAAGTCGGTTTACGGACGATAGTTTGACGTGACTCACCCCCCCCCCCCCCCACCCCCTCCGGTGTTTTTGTCAAATATCTTGAAAACGGTGCATCCTGCGGCAAAATCAATGAAATTTTCATCCCCCCTTTAATACCCCCGCGCTTCCTCCCCCGCATCCCCTCCCCCCCTCTCACCCCCCCTCCAACCCTCCGGTGTTTTGATCTCGGAAACGGCTCCAACGATTTCGATGAAATTTGGTATTTGGGGGTTTTCGGGGATGAAAAATTCATCTAGCTTGGTCTTATCTCTGGGAAAACGCCTGGTACCGAGTTTCTGCCCGAGCAGAGCTCGGTCGCCCAGGTACTTTATTTAATTTAAGTATTTAGAGACAAAATAATTTCATTTTTGGATTTTTTTCCTCGCAGTGTGATGAAAATCATTGTGTGTATCACGGGCAGTAAGGGGATTACAAACTCGAGTCATTAAAAGCCCTCCGCCTCCGGCGTCGGGCTTCTAATAGGCTCTCGTTAGTAATCCCCTACTTACGGCCCTTGATGCACAATGTACTATTTCTCAAAGATGCAATGAAACCTTATGTTCCAAATAATAGGCAGGGGCGTATCACATTGCAGGCGCGGTTAGACGAGTGCTATGCTTTGATCAATTATAACTGAAGATACACATTGCCGAACAAAATCCCCTTCAAAGAATATCCGAACTTTTTTATTTGGTTGCGTAACAAATAAAATCATCACCTACACAGAAATTTGAACCTAGTCTTTACTTCATTACAGTCGAATTTCGGTAGCGGCAAAACTCCACTTGACAGCTAAACTTGACAATTTCACGCAACGTTCTGAGAAAAAAGAAGGCCACTTTTATCAAAGTGGCGCTCATTTGGCTCGGACATTTTCGGGCGCGCGACTGTGGATCTACAGTTATAATTGATCAAAGGTGCTATGTAATGGATTTTCATACAGAATTGCAGGCCTTGGCCGGGAAAGTGATCGTCTATTGTTTCATGGGACACAGCATCATGACGTTTATAGGTCTATGGCATCATGGCATTCAGCCCTAAAAAAAACATAAGCAAACTTCTGTATCTGTATCTTTGCAATTTTAATTTCTTGAAGTTTTTTATTTATTTTCATTGCATGTTTGAGAAAAGCACTATACGATCCTCGGCCGGAACAGGGGTTGCCGGCCTCTGCAGTAATGTACAATTGTTATCTCATATCTTTCTAACGGTTACCTATCAAACCCTCGAAAATGTATTTCCGAAAATTAACATCCCGAAAACGAAACGCCATTTTTTCATTTTCCAAATTATTATTTGTCCGAAGTTTTAATATGCCATATTTTATTTCGTCAAATGTTTTAAGAATCCACCTTTTTATTTGACAACTGATTCAAAATCCAACTGTATGAAATTCCGTAGGATCATTTGCTAAATATATGTTTATTCGGCAAAATCATTATCCGCAAAATTTACGCTTTGTATTTCATTATAGGTGATTTGAAATGCAAAGGGCTTCGAGACAATGGCGACGGAGCTCCGCTTCGCGGAGCACCTATTGCACGTGCTTAAGGCGCTTAGCGCCTTGACAAAACTCTTAACCTGACCTATCTACATCATTGTTATAAAAAAGATGCCATGTGGTTGACAAATAAAAAAAATGGATATTGTTATTCGGGATTTCGTAATTGTTGCGAAACAAAATGGTGGTTAAATGTATCTGTGGCATTGTAAAGTTATGGAAAACAAAATACATATATGGATTTTAAAACTTCGGCGAATTGAAATCTCACAGGCTTCGGTGGCTCGGCCACTTGGTGAGAATGGGGGAGGATCGAGGGGTCAAGAGGGCGTATTTGGGACGCCCAACTGGACGTCGTCCGGTTGGTCGGCCGAAGTATCGCTGGGCTGATGCTGTGGAGGCGGATCTGCGACAGCTTCAATCCGGTAATTGGCGTGAAACTGCGCAGGATCGGGCTAAGTGGCGTGCTCTCGTTTCGGAGGCCAAGACTCACTTTGGGTCACTGAGCCAAACTAGTTAAAACTTCGGTGAACCGTTTTCGGGTAAATGATATTCGAGTAAAAGAGTTTTGAATCATTGATAGACCTTTCTTTAGTTTATAAATTCAAGAATATGACTTGTTAATATCTACTATCTACCGGCCGCCTCCTATAAATAAGACCCTTAATATCCACAGATCTAGTCGACCAAGAAATTCCTTTCCCGCCTGAAGGTTCAATGTCGGTTGTATAGCTTAAAAAATCAAATGCTATTTTCACTTACGTGACAATCAGCCTTATTGTATTTATTCTGATGCAGGAGCTGTCATTATAAATGGCAAAGCACTTACTTGGCCGACCATTCTTGGTATCACTATAGCTAGTCGGTTTCAATGAGTCCTCGCCCGCGTAGTACAGGGGCTGGGGGGTAGGACGACAAAGGGGGCCGGGAGAGGTGCGGGCGGCAGGCACACGAGGTACCTCTCCCGGCCCCTACATTGTTATACCTCCCAGCCCCAGTACCACGCGAGCCAGGACTCATTTCAACGGTTTAGCTATAGTTAAAAAGAGATGCTATTTTCTAGTCTTCTTTCCTTGTCGGTCACTTTTTTGGCGCATACTCAACCCAGTTTAGCTATAAGCCCATGATTTCATCATAAACCTGTAGCAATAATATGTTCAACTATACATATATATTAAATATGCTTATTTATTACGATTAAATGTCTTACGTAAGAAAATCGTTTTTTTTCCGTGTATAGCAATTCCTAGCGCCATCTAGTCATAAGATAAATTTGATAAATCCAGCATCGCGTTATCGAAATTTCTAAACTCTGCTGCATAAATACAAATTCCAACTTTTCTCCTTCGGACTTTGGTCCCCAGGCATTTTAAGCGTTCCATATTCAAAGGTTGCCAACGGTATTCTACTGTATAGTAACTGCTGTCCGTTCCTTATCTTAAAAAAAAAAATATGAGAACTCCCATGTGTTTTCCCTTTGATTCGCAAAGCGTTCGGATACATTGTCGAGATAAATGTGTTTTTGACATTTGGAATTATTACAGCTGGCAATAAAAATGACACGTTAGAGTAGAAGCTAATTACGTTCATTTATATATTTTCTTCATAGTACAGAAAAGTAAAACATGATTTATTTTGGTTTACTTTAAAGTTAGTTTTAGAAACAAATAAATAATTCTTTTAAAATAACTACGTATCTTTCACTTACGTAAATGTAACTGTCAAATGCAATGCTATTTAGCCTGTTTTGCTATACATAATAATAATAAAATAATGCAAGTTTTGTCTTCTTTGCCATTAAATAACATAATTTAGACTACGTATTGGTACATTAAATAAAACTAGGCCGTGTTTTAGTCACAAAATGTCGACTGTCAAGGTAGAAATGAGTGAAAAACTGCTAGCATGCCGAGTCTGCCTAGCTACAGACATCGAGTTGTTTGGAATAGTTGATAACCATCTAGACAAAGCTCTTTCTGATATATTGGGTACTCAGGTAAGCGTTCTTACTATTACGTATAAGTTACTGGACTGTGACCTAAAAATAAGACTGATTATAGTCAACTACGTCTTGGTGTACTTTCTCAAGAATTTGCTTAATCTTAAGCGGACTTTTGATCTTTAACACCTTTAGTTGCAGTAGCTAGGTTGATTGTCCGGGATTGAACTAATGGAAATGCCGACACAACCCTGTTATTATGTTAAATGTGTCATTCTCCACCCCACTGCTATGACATGTATAAACCCGCCAGGTATCCCCATGGGACGGGCTCCCCCAGTTCCTGTGTGCCTGTTGCCGCACCCTGCTCCTCAAGTCCAACGGTTTCCGCGAGCGAGGCCAGCGAGCCCAGGACCTCCTACTAGACATCCTCACTGTGGAACACTACGTTAGTTATTCAAACTAGAGATGCAACGGATAGTTGTTTGGCCGGATACAGGGTAACGAATGGGCATTTAAAAAAAAGTGTACAAGGGTAGGAAAAGGTTCCTAAAAAATATTCCTAATTGTCCATACAATTTTTTTGTGTCAGTTTCGTGTGTGAAAACATCACAAAAAAAAAAAATTTGGGACATTTCGTTTATCAACAGGTTTGGTTTGAAGAATCTTTTTGTATTTTTACTTTTACGGACATCCCGTGAAATCCATATAATTAATACTAAATACAAACTGAAACATGGATGCACAGAAAAAAATCCCTAGAAAAAAGACCAGTGCTGGGAAACCACCATCACCATTGACCTTTTAAAGGGCCATCTATTAAGGCCACCACAAGCCGGGAGCGCAGGGCACCGACGGAGCATGCCCAGTGCGGTCATTAACACTGAATCAAATATGGTGTGCCGCGCTGCCGGTGTGTCAACGTATATTGGATTCAGTGTTATAGAGCACGCTGAGCACGCTCCGTCGGCGCCCCGCGCTCCCGGTTTGTTTTGGGCTTTATATTATTTTTTTCCACAGATAACAACAGATATCGTACGTACCATAGACAGAATATCTCAACAGCTGACTCTGCATCTGACCACAAACATTATAGACCAGACTCCGATCGAATACACGTTCGACGACGAAATTAAAGAAGACGTCTACTTCCCAGACACACAAATAGACGATGATATTTACGACAGTCATGATATAGAAGATACAATAATTAAAGAAGATTTGGCAGAACCAATTTCAAAGGAGATAGAAAAAGAAGAAATACCCAAAAAGGTGCTACGGAAAAGACGAAAAGTTGGCAATGTGAAAGTGCAGAAGAAAGTGGTGAAGGAGACGAAGGATGTTAAAGCGAGACAGAAGGTGGATTTTAAGAGGAAGAAGAAGGGTTTCAAGAGGTTTTTTAGCTGCGAAGAAGATTATGTGAAATTTGAAAATAATTATAATATTAGTATTGTAAAGGTGAGTTATGATTATGATTGATTGTAGTTATACATCACCGTAGTAATGATACCATCCTTTTTTAGGGTTCAAAACGTGACCCTATTACTGAGGCTCCGCTGTCCGTCCGTCTGTCAGGCTGTATCTCATGAACCGTTATAGCTAGATAGTTGAAATTTTCACAGATGATGTATTTCGGTTGCCGCTATAACAACAAATACTAAAAACCAGAATAAAATAAATATTTAAAGGGGCTCCCATACAACAATCGTGATTTTGTTTGCTCGTTTTTGCTCGATATTGATAACGGCAACAGGTAGATACTTGAAATATTCACAGAATATTTAGTTTTATATTCACTTTAAAAATAAATAATTAAATTAAAATGAACAAATATTTAAGGGGCTCCCATACAACAAACGTGATCTTTTTGCCGTTTTTATAGATCCGAGAGTCCGACTCGCACTTGGCCGGTTTTTATATCTATTCAATACTATGATTTACAGGTGACCGAAGACGAGCAACGCAAGGACATGGAGCTTCGTAAGGAGAGCGCGAATTATGCGCGTGCGCATCTCCGGTGCGAAAAGTGCTACAAGGGCTTTCTCTCGGAGGCAACCTTTGAGAACCATCAGAAAGTTCACGACCCGGTCAGTGCCTGTCAAAGACAAAGACAAATAGTAAATAGTACAGCAAGTACATAAAACGCGGTATTTTACCCGAGTTGTTTATATCCACCCGAGTTGCAAGCGAGGGTTGATGTTTAAGTGAGGGTAAAATATGTTTTATGCGAGTTATTATGAACTCTGCGTTTCTTTTTTATATACCGGGGGCCCCATTTAGATGAATCTTAGGAAGATCTGTTCTAGTTAAGGAACCATGACATTGATTTTAGTGCCAAAAAAACTGCTTACCGTATTTTGTGATGTGAAATATCTGGTGAATAGTAATAACGGAGACTTATGATATGCAGGTATTCAGTATTTATCCGATTGCAACATTTCTTACAAAAATTGTATATCTAGTTAAAGATAGATAAAGTTAAAACACTCGTGTGACCATAATTCACCCACCATAGGTCACCTTCGGGCTCGTTTAATAAAACCGCACTCGTGTATTAATATCTCTCATTATGCACCTTTCACATTAGTAGTTATTTATTCGAACATCTTAAACAAAAGCATCATATTTGGGTTTGATTATCGAATTAGTCGATTTCATTCAATGTTATATTCTTGTTCCAATTTTTTTTTTAATCTTGAATATTACAATCAATTTGAGAATCTGAGTCGACTAAAGTCTAGATTCTTTATAATAATAAAATATATATAAATGTCAGTCGTTTGTTTCGAATTCGAGCTGAAAAAGCACAGATAAATAAAGTTTCCGTATTTTGTGAGGTGATTTATGTGATAAAAAAGGAGTATTGTGACATGCATGTAGATAAAATGATGCATATAACGACTGTACATGATTAGCATTAAAACAGAGAGAGTGAGAGATCATTAGTGTGATGTTATGGAACTCGCCTTCGGCTCGTTTCATAAAACCGCACTCGTGTATTAATGCCTCTCATTATGCACCAGTCACATAAGTAAGTATGATTGTCGCAGAGCATGGGCAGCAACGAGTGCCAGCTGTGTTTCGCGCGCTTCAAGCACCCGACGCGCCTGCGCCGCCACATGGAAACACACACGCTCAAGTTTATTTGCAAGCTGTGCCCGCTCGTCACGAGGCACCGGTGAGACCGGGGTTCCATACCCACGGCCAACGGAAGTTTCTGGGCCAGGGGGGTGGTGGGGGGGATTTGGGTATCAGATTTTTTGTGAGCACCTAGTCAAATAAATAAACGTAAATCAAAATAGTAGATTGTACAACGAGAGCTTAAAATGAGCCATTTTACCCGAGATGTTCATAAGCCACCCGAGCCGGTAGGTCGAGGGAAAAATAGGTTTAATGCTCGAGTTTTACACTCTGCTTTTCACTTCGATTGCAAGTAAATTATACAGCAACATTTGAAATTAAATTTACAAGTTCTTATTTTTCATGCTTTGCAATTTCTATAATAATGTACTTACTAGATTTGTCTAGTTTTATTAATTTCGTAATATAAAACACCAGTTTTATAAAAAAAAACAATACAATACAAATATTCTTTATTGAGCACCAAAAAAAAGTACAGAAAAAATAATAATAACAATATAAAATGAGGCAGACAATAGGCGGTCTCATAAATTTAATTTCTACTGTTTGCGGCTGATTGCCTTGGTCTTAGACGAAGATTTTAATGCACAAGAGCATAAAAAACTATTTTATGCGGTGGATAGTTTTTATGAGGATAAAGATGGATGGATGGATGGGTGGATGTAGGTACCTGGACTGGATACACTGGTTCTGCGTTTTTAGATAGAGGTCTTGAGCGCTGCCACTAGTTCTTCTAAATTGTCCGTCGCTGCACCAAACACTTTGCGGTAGTTTGCGGTTCACTTTTGAGTTTTTTTTAGTATTTATTTAAATATATTGCGAGAGAGACAATGCGCGCGCCATTCGTAGTGTTCATCCAAGGGCTCGGTTCGGTGTGTCGAGCAGTAGTGCCAACATCACAGATACAATCAAAAGGTGCGTTCAGGAATGGGATAAGAAAAGGAAATTGTGTTGTGTTAAGTAAGAGGAGTGTCCGGTGTGGTGATTGCTTTATGAATATATAAATTGGCAATGTCTAAAAAAATACCACTGGTTTTTATATTTTTTTTTGTATAGAAAAGTCAATTATAAGAAACTAATTTCAATATTTTGTCATTTAGTTCACTACTTTTTTCAAAATTAATTACTGAAACTGTTTTGGTTGATGACGTCAGATTGTAATTGAGAGCTCCCACACTGCCAAATTTCTAAATGTATCTAAATGCGTACGATAAGGCAACCCCTTTAATTATTTTTTGCGTAGTGGTACACTTTCACTTCTGTCACTTTACTGGCGCTGTCAAAGTGCTAGATGTCAGACAGCAGGTCCAAATCAAACTCCGTAGTATAATCCACGCGTAAAATTTTGAAGAATTCTAACCGCACAGAATAAAGTACGACTTGGACCAGTCACGCAATTTACACCAATGTCAATTGAAGGTCATTTCTTATTTGGTATGTAATAAAGTCATAACATAATATTAAAATTAAATAACTACAGAAAACGGGTTAGAAAGCATTTATCTCGAAATGGTTTTCGATTTACTACACATTGCAAAAAAATAGACATCCCCAATTCGGCCTGACCATGCGGCATTCTCTTGACATAAAGAACAACTTTACGAGCATGAGAAGTGATGAAGTAAATTATGCAAATTAATTAATTGTACAAACGAATATGATGATTGGATAGTAGGGACGTAAACAAACTCCATGGGGGGGACTGGTGCCACCCTGTTAGTTTTTATTTTGTAGAACTTTTTTTTCAGTGGCATGGCGATGATGCACTCAGACTTCCACTCGGGGAAAACGTTCGAGTGCAAGTACTGCGGGCTCACGTTCAAGTAAGTACCTGACTGACTGGCTCATATCATAAACTGTGATCGGAATAGGGACGTTGACACCACCAATAAACTGACGTACAGTAAAATTACATAAAGTTTACCACTGACAGGGGTCTATAATGACTCCCATAAAATCTTAAGTCATAATGTATCATTAGTCACAATCAACGTTAGTCATAAAGTGATTTTCGGCATTGTTATAAAACAAACCTAACCTAACCTACTGCATTCTATAAGATGGCATTTAAAAATGTCCTGAAAAATATACCGTTTCAGAAATAAATCACTGTATGATTAACGTTGATTATGACTAATGATACATTATGACTTAAAATTTTATGGGAGAAAAGGGGCACCGCACTGACAGATTTGCCTTCATTTCATATTCAACTTTAACGACCTACAAATAAAGCCAATTTTGGAATACTGTTACCTACGTTTGCAGATTTTGTAATAGCTACTTTATTTGTATGGTTTTAAAGTTGGAAATGAAATGAAGGCAAGCCATCTGTCAGTGGTAAACTAAAAGTAAACGTATTGTACTTTTTATGAGCTGTCAAAACACAATTCTCCCATAGAGTTTTTGAATGACAATAGCAACTTCAAAATCTTTTTCTTGTTAATAATAAAACTCTTTACTAAACTCATATTTTACTCGAAGTAGCTATCACAGCGGGTTTTGTAGTTATCGTCATTTTTGTAACCGACCCTTTATTTTTGCTCGTCGTGTATATGAAGTATTATGACGTATGAAATTTGGGCAAACGATGGAGATCACCGATCTATGTACTATGTTATAAATCTGTGGAGGTAGTTGTCGGCCGCGATGTCACATTGTTGTACCTCTTAGGAAGAAGACGACGTTCAACACGCACATACGCGTCCAGCACCCGCTGGAGAACGCGGCCGGCGGCACCTGCGACGTCTGCGGGGAGACCTTCATCGGCCGGCGCGGCTTGCAGCAGCACAAGACCATGGCGCATCGGAAGGTGATAGCCTAAGACCCGTTGAAGATCGACCTTCACCGATCTGTTAAGGGGTTTATACCTGCTGAGCTAGCAACGTTGCATTTTTATTAGTTTTTCTCGATTATTCCATAAAAATTGAATGAAAATTAAAAATGTTTTGTATACAAATTGTTCTAATATATAAGTTAATGTGTCTACTGCAATAATAATTCGTGATAGACTTTTATTTTCTTTAAAAACGAACAAATTATTACCTAACGGTTTTTAAAGAAAATAGATGTCTTATCACGAATTATTATTGCAGTAGACACATTAACTTATATATTAGAACAATTTGTATACAAAACATTTTTAATTTTCATTCAATTTTTATGGAATAATCGAGAAAAACTAACAAAAATGCAAAGTTGCCAGCTCAGCAGGTATAAACCCTCTTACTCGATGAGACATATTTTTTATCAAATTTAATTTATAAACAAATACACCTATGATAACTTGCCTATCGAAAAGTGTTCATAGCTATTTTTTTTTTAAATTTTTTTTTGAGTGCCTTTAGCCATCTTCCAGCTCCATCATCAGACTCTGGTTACCATCTGGGATCAAAGTACTCGTCAAGACGAATCAAACTAGTCCAAACTCGATGGGGTAATTCGCTATTTCATTAATTCAGTATGGCCAAAGGCACTCCACAATAAAACGACACAACCCCATCGAGTTTGGACTCGTTTGATTCGTCTTGACGAGTACTTTGATCCCAGATGGTAACCAGGGTCTGATGATGGAGCTGGAAGATCGCTAAAGACACTCCACAAAAAAACAAAAAATAAAAATCTATGAACACTTTTCGATAGGCAAGTTATCATAGGCATATTTGTTTATAAATTATGTTTGATAAAAAATATGTCTCATCGAGTTAACAGATCGGTGAAGGTCGATCTTCCACGTCTCCTCTACTATGAGTGCAGAATCCATTTTACAATCCAAAAATAATATTAGAAAAAACATAACCCTGTCCTTGCAGTCGGGTAAAAAGGTAAAATAACAAACAAACACACATTGACAATTAAATTAATGTTAATGATAATAATGATAATGATTCTTTATTAAGATAACAAGGATCCATTTTTGTGTTAGTAACAATTATTTTCTTATGGTTATGTTAGTAGTAGTATAAAAGATGATATTACTAAAACTAAAGTTAAAATGAAATGAAATTAAGTAATTAGTTATTAAAATTGGACAAAAGTATTATTTTAAAAATGTAATGTTCAATAACTCCTTAAATAAATAAATAAAAAATAAATATTAAGGGACAATTCACACCAATTGACCTAGTCCCAAAGTAAGCTAAGCATAGCTTGTGTTATGGGTACTAGGCAACGGATAAACATACTTATATAAATAGATACATACTTGAATACATAATATTAAACACCCAAGAACCTAGAACAAGCATTCGTATTTTTCGTACAAATATCTGCCCCGACGTGGGAATCGAACCCGGGACCTTGAGCTTCGTAGTCAGGTTTTCCAACCCCTAGGCCATCATCATCATCATTACAGCCGAAAGACGTCCACTGCTGAACGTAGGCCTCCCCCAAGGCTCGCCAAACAGATCGGTCCTGCGCCATCCGCATCCAATGCGTTCCCGCTACCCTCACCAGGTCGTCGCTCCATCTTGTTGGAGGCCTACCTACACTGCGTCTTCCGGTCAGCGGACGCCACTCGAGAACCTTTCGGCCCCATCGGCCGTCTGTTCTACGGGCGATGTGCCCTGCCCACTGCCACTTAAGTCTTAGACTTCAGTTCTGGCGTGGATCTCATCATTTCTATGCCATGAACCATAAGGTTGACGATTGCATGTATTTGACGCGTTGGGTGCTTTGATCAATTATAACTGAAGATACACATTGCCGAACAAAATCCCGTTCAAAAAGTGTCCGAACTTTTTTATTTGTTTGCATAACAATTAAAATCATCACCTACACAGAAATTTGAACCTAGTCTTTACTTCATTACAGCCGAATTTCGGTTGACACTTGACAGCTAAACTTGACAATTTCACGCAACGTACTGAGAAAAAAGAAGGCCACTTTTATCAAAGTGGCGCTCATTTGGCTCGGACATTTTCGGGCGCGCGACTGTGGATCTACAGTTATAATTGATCAAAGGTTGGGTGTGTGGATGTTTGTGCTTTCGACTATACGTTTGCTCCTACTCAGGTTTATAAAATTATATCATTGAGGGAGTTCTGTTATTGGCCTTAAGAATCACTCTGTAATTTAGGATAAACTTGATTGTACCGCTGTAGAACACCTACATAAATAAATAAATAAATAGGCCATACGGTCGATCAAAACACACCTCATCACCTCACCTCACCTTTTTACCACAATATTTTATGCGTAGCTGCCGATACCGGAGTTGAAGTGTGCGGCGTGCGGCGTGCAGTTCGAGAATCTTGACGCCGTCGTGCGTCACGCCGCGCCGCCGGACAACGTCTGCGACCCCTCGCTCAGGTACCCTCGATAAAACTGCCATAGAACAACAACGTGTTATGGTGCTCGCACATTGTTATTTTAAGCTATAATTTAACTTTAAATGTATGTTTATTCCGACGCTTCTGGGCAGCGTTCGGAGAGCTCCGCAATATCTTGTCATCTGAAATCTCTGATCTAAAAAGTCCAGTAGTGGTAGAGCCATGTTGTAGCTAGCCGCTGCATCACGAATGGGCCGGCTCGTCCGGGGCAGTACCACCCTCTCACAGAACACCGGCGTGAAGCAGCAGTACTCCTGCTGCGTTTCGTACGGTCCGTGAGAGCGCCGGAGGCCCAATACCTCTCCCCTCCCTCTCCTTTTTTAGGGTTCCGTAGTCAACTAGGAACCCTTATAGTTTCGCCATGTCTGTCCGTCTGTCTGTCCGTGGCTAAGCTCAGAGACTGTTAGTACTAGAAAGCTGTAATTTGGCAGGAATATATATATCAGTCACGCCGACAAAGTGGTTAAATAAAAAAAACTAAAAAAAATTTTTTTAGGGTACCTCCCATAGACGTATAGTGGAGGTGATTATTTTTTTCTCGACTAACCCTATAGTGTGGGGTATCATTGGATAGGTATTTGAAAATAAATAGGGGTTTGCTAAAACCATTTTTTTGATAAAGTGAATATTTTCGGAGATATTCACTCCGAAACTTTAAAATAATGTGTCCCCCCCCTGTAACTTTTGAACGCACGTCTAAAAAATATGAAAAAAATCACGTAAGTTAAACATAACGAAAACTTTCTAGGAAAATTATTTTCAACTTAAATCAGTTGAGCAGTTTTTAAGTTTTTGTAAAAACATATTTCTAAACAAATATTGTAATTTAACCGCCACTGTAGGCATTTTTTTTCTTTAAGTACGTACCTATAAGATCACGCTATCAGTATCTTCTTTCAAATAAAAAAAAAATTGAAATCGGTTCATATACTTAATAAAGAATTAACATCTGAAAAAACATCAACATACATACGTTAGTTCTAGTAGTTAGATTATTAGTTACCCAATTCGCCGATAGATGGCGCTGTACCACCGACCGCGGGAGTTGGGACCAAAACATCCACATTAATAAAGTATGCAAGATGACCCGCTTGCACGTTTTCTTCCTTTTCATAATAAAAAATAATAATATACCGCAGTGTCTCAAGTCACAAGTCTTTGACCAGTGTGTGTTGCCGGTGATGACTTATGGCACTGAGACGTGGCCGCTAACGATGGGCCTCATAAGAAAGCTCACCAGTCTATTCATTTTAGCCTTGAAGAATCCTAGGTTGTATCTATCTGGAAATATAGACGATGGGATGCTATTGCTTGTGACTCCAAATACATAATGGTCGTAATTTATACTAAAATTTTTCATGAAACTATTGATTAAACAAACTTTCTTAATCGCGTAATCTACAGATTGGTTTAGGTTAGGTTAGGTTTATTTTATGAATATCCTGTAAAGTTGAGAATTTCCAAGAAAATTGCATTATATCAAATGACCATTATGTATTTCGTCTATTATTATTTTTAAACTTTACATATTTTGATACGTACCCCCAGCCAGACAGCCCAAAGGTTACGAAGCTTGAGGACCCGGGTTCGATTCTCGGCCGGGACAGATGTTTGTGTGAAAAGTATAGGTAACGCCACCAGAGTTGAGGCCACGCACACAACCACATCTCTTGTAATGACAGCGGGATTTTGACGTTGTGTTGTCGTTAAACGTCAACACAACGTCAAAATCCCGCTGTCATTACATGAGATATGGTTGTGTGCGTGACCTCAACTCTGGTGGCGTTACCTCTACGAATGTTTGTGCTCGAGTCTTGGATGTTTATATGTGTTTAAGTATCATCATCATCATCCCAGCCTATATACGTCCCACTGCAGGGCTCAGGCCTCCTCTCAAAATGAGCGGGCTTGGCCCGTAGTTCCCACGCGGTCCCAGTGCGTATTGGGAACTTCACACACCATAGAATTTCTTCGCAGATGTATGCAGGTTTCACCGTAAAGCTCATGGTAAATTTCAAATCTAATTTCGCACGTAAATTCCGAAAAACTCAGAGGTGCGAGCCGGGATTAGAACCCACGGCCCTCTTCTTGAGAGGCCATAGGTCAAACGGTTAGGCCACCACGGCTTCTTTTTAAATTTAAATAAGTGTTTATTTAATATAAGTATGTTTAACCGTTGTCTAGTATCCATAGTATAGTCGACTAAGAAATTCCTTTACCACCCTAAAGTTCAATGTCGCTTGTACGATTGAAAACATCAAAGACTATTATTATTATTATTTATTTAAAATATGGCTTCTGTCCCATTACAGGACAATTTCGCCAGTGTCAAAGTAAGCTCTCTTCGGGAGCGGCGTTGTACGGTGATTGTAGTTTTTGCAACTTGATAGTAAAATTCCAGAAACCACGTGGAGACAACTTGCGCATTAAAAAATGTCAGACACGAGAGCAATATAGAATTTTGTGATCACTGTTAATTAAGGTTAATCGCCGCATAAAACACTATCAAAATTATACTTCAACTAGCCAA
The DNA here is from genome assembly GCA_947563465.1 of Archips xylosteana. NCBI lineage: Eukaryota > Metazoa > Arthropoda > Insecta > Lepidoptera > Tortricidae > Archips > Archips xylosteana. Next base: position 607,737 of record OX387371.1, read on the forward strand.
ATAAACATCTACATCCGCCATGTTCGAATGCTACAAATCGAATCCATCAAAGACTATTATCACGTACAAGTCAATGTGACAATCGGCCTTATTGTTTTTATTCTGATGTAGGAATTGTCTGGAAAAATGGTAAAGGACTTAATCGACTATACAGTAAAATTACATAAAGTTCACCACTGACAAATGGTTTGCCTTCATTTCATATTCAACTTTAACGACCTACAAATAAAGCCAATTTTAGAATACTGTTACCCACGTTTGCAGATTTTGTAATAGCTACTTTATTTGTATGGTGTTAAAGTTGGAAATGAAATGAAGGCAAGCCATCTGTCAGTGGTAAACTAAAAGTAAACGAATTGTACAAGCTTTGCTTAGTTTGGGACTGGGTCAATTGGTGTCGATGGTCCCATTGTTTTTTTCATTTGGTTCAGGTCATGTCCGCAGTGCGGTGAGACGTTTTTGAGCAGCGACCAACTGGAGTGCCATCTGGAGAGTGCGCACGTCAAACAAGTCTACAAGTGCGACGACGTAAGTACTGCTGTAGAGACAGACGCACAGATAATTACCATAGGAACGTGTTTTTTTCATCGTTTTTAGATTGCTAGGCGACATCGAGCGACACCTACCTATAAGTTTGCGATTTTAGTACTTACATTTTTTACGAAACTGTTTTTAAAACATTCTACGGAGGTACGGAACCCTTCATGTGGGTGTGTTTTACAATACCGAAGTACGAAAGACTGAATGTATTAAAACATCGAATGGGTCAAAAGACCGACACGATTTTTTTCTGAAACCGTTAACTTTTCAGAATTTATTAAAACGGCATCATACAGAACCCATTAGGTTAGGTTAGGTTTGTTTTATAACCATCTTAAAAAGTTAACGGTTTCAGAAAAAAATCGTGTCGGTCTTTTGACCCATTCGATGTTTTAATACATTCGGTCTTTCGTACTTCGGTATTGTAATACATACCCCTTCATGTACAGTCAGCTGCAGAAAAATGTGACCCACATTGCATACAAACTTTGGATTTAGTCTGTTTCGCACTTTTTTTTTTATATATGATCTGCAATCAGCTGTTCAAGTCATAATCAGATGATTTATTGAATCAGGCGTTACTTTGCGGAGGTCCATATTAATGAACTAAAACAATTACTTTGCTCACCCGCGACCTTACAATAGTTACGTTTATGCAAGAAATGTGTGTTCATGCAGTTCCTCCACCTCCACACTGTACGAACACACACAAATCACATAAACCCAACCATCACCACCACCAAGCTACACTGACGCGTTTCGAACTCAACCAGAGCTCATCTTCAGAGTTACCACAACCGTGTGCATAGCATAGCATAGCATAGCATACGGTTGTGGTAACTCTGAAGATGAGCTCTGGTTGAGTTCGAAACGCGTCATTGTAGCTTGGTGGTGGTGATGGTTGGGTTTATGTGATTTGTGTGTGTTCGTACAGTGTGGAGGTGGAGGAACTGCATGAACGCACATTTCTTGCATAAACGTAACTATTGTAAGGTCGCGGGTGAGCAAAGTAATTGTTTTAGTTCATAATCAGATGGTTCGTAAAAATGGATGGACTTTTATAGAGGTATTCCATTGAATACACCCCCCGCTTCAAGAACTGCATCAGTTAGTTTCTTTCATCTAGTTGCAATATTTGGCAACGTTTTAGCCGTGCTATATTGCCGTCAGTTTTAAGTAGATTTTTGGCCAGTTCGTTAGCATGAGACTCAAGTCTGGTCTTATATTTTTTGCTGTACTCCTTAACTTCCTCTCCAATAGTTACACTTTTAGCACTTGACCATTTTTTTACTCTTCAGTGCGACAAGTCATTCGCCACGAAGTCTTCGCTCGGCACGCACGTGGACCGCGTGCATCTGAAGATAAAGCCGAAGAAGACCGGCTTCTACAAGTACCACATGTATCCTAAGAAGATGCAGACCAAGCGGGTCGAGGAGATCTGCGAAATCTGCGGAAAGGGGTATCCGGTAAGTTCATCGGGGATGTGCAGATGCCGATTTTTTTCACGTTACAATCGAACTGTTAAGCTATTTGATGTTTTGTGAGCACTCCTCAAGATAATACCATAGAAAGATACAATTGAACTGTTCAGAAGCTATTTGATGTTCTGTGAACACTCCTCAAGATAATACCGTAGAAAGACAATCAAATTGTCCATAAGCTATATTTGATGTTCCGTGTACACTCCTCAAGATATAGTACATTGTTGTAGAGGCTAGAAAGTAAGCAACAGATGGATGAGTTAGTTTGAGGGCCGACGCGTAGCGGAGGCCCTCGAAAGTACCAGTCCATCTATTGCACTTTCGGCCGAGACTAAACATTGTGCTTTTCACGACTAATGCGAGGAAATAACAATTAAACAATCGAAACACTGCGATGCTCCCGCCGATTTTACTTTTTCTTTTGTGACATAATTATTATTTTTAAATAAGCGAGGCCATTCTTAAGTGGCCAGTACCCAAAACCACATAATTAAAAAATAAAAACCTCATCCTCGTCATGTCCGGATTGGCTGTTCAGCCAGTGCAGTGCAGTGTGCAGCAGGCATAAAAAGTTCATACTTAAAAAAATTAAAGCATTTTGTGCATATTATGCGTTTAAGGAAAAAAAAACACCTCATTAAAGTCATGAATGACGCATTCTCATTGGTCAATTTAATTTCACATGCAGCAGACGATTACTTTTGATTGGTCCAATTGTCGTTTCAGCACGCCGGGAATGAAATTCAGAAATTATCTTTCAAAAAGTCGTATCGTATTATGAAATACATATATTGATACGTCCTGTTTTCGTAATGTGTTACATTGTTGTCGTGTTTGCGCGCCATAAATGAGTCAGCTGTTAAATGTACATATATAGGCAGTTTTGGGTACTGGATTTAGGTTATCTATGGCCACATTTTCGAGCAGTTTCGTGAAAATACTGTAGAAAGATACAATCGACCTTATAATGTCTATGGGCATTCAACACAGCAATAGTGTAAGTACAGGAGGCACTTTACACTAAATCAGAACACTAAGATTATAGTCAGCAAGTCAGGTTTATTATTTAAGCACAGTTTATAACAGGCACAAGAATTAGCACACAGAATTGAAGAGAAGAAACAGAATACAGAATGGACTACAAGCGATAAATATTTAAACAAATGAATATGAACATAGGCACTCGCCGCACGCGCTTCCTCCCGCTAATTAAGCCGTAGGTTCCTACACAAACATCCATTTATACCATTTATCCATCCATATTACTAGAGGCGACCATCACCCTTCTGTTTATACTTCATATTTAATAAATTGTGAAACATATCTACAGTGGCTTGACTAAAAAACCAATGCGACCATCCAAGTTACCCTAGGACGCAAGCTGTATATTCGTGTAAAGGTTCTTCTTTAGATTTTTTGATTCAAAATTTGTCAAATCTTTGACGCCGATCCTAAACTTTGAATATCGACCAATGCACAATGTATGGAAACATTCATCAACCACAATAAAAATATCGTGAACAAATACATTCAGACCAGAGTTCTAGTTAAATTAGGCAATAATGTAAAACTACTCTGTTTAATTGGAAGAGACGTCAGCAAGTTATTTTTGTTTCAGAGTTCGACGTGGCTCAAATATCACCAACGTACACACACAGGCGAGCGGCCCTACAAGTGCCCCGAATGCCCCAAGAGTTACATGACCCCTGCCGCCCTCCAGGTGCGTTACAGTGTGTGTTTGTGTGTGTGTAGTATCACCAACGCACACACACACACACAGGCGGAGAGTTACATGACCCCTGCAGCCCTAACGTACACACACAGGCGAGCGGCCCTGGAAGTGCCCCGAGTGCCCCAAGAGCTACTGAGCCCTGTCGCGTTAGGACATGCCAATTAAAAACCTGCTACTTTAAGGTACGGTTGAGGTGGCACGGGACCGGTCTTTTTGGCCAAGCTTGGAGGCTTACGTTTGGCAGTAGATGTCTTTCGGTTGAAATGATGATGATGATTTATTACAATTGTTTCAGAGTCACTCGGTGTCCCACACCGGAGTGCGTCGCTGGCAGTGCTCGCAGTGTCCCAAAACCTTCCTGCACCAGTCTTCTATATACAAACACAAGTTGGTAAGTAATGTTTCCCACTTGATAAGTATCCGTAAAATACTTCACACCCCGAACAAACAAAGATAACTATTATTTTAACCATAATTTCGTTTCAATAAACTGAAACAATTAATTTGCTCACCCGTGCCCTTATGATAGCTAAGTTTATGCAAAAAATGTGTGTTCATGCAGTTCCTCCACCTCCACATTGTACGAACACACACAAACCCAACTATACTATCAGCACCACCACACTAACTGACGCGTTTTGAACTCAACCACCAGCTACCAGATGTTAGACTAACTAACCAGTGACTAATTAAAGCGTTTGTAAACAACGATTCCAAAGAAAATACTGTTTTCTCAAACATGCTATGAAATATTTACGTTATGTTCCTTATAATACGCCACGAAGTGTCACGTTGCAGGTGCAGGTGCAGCCGGTGCTGGGGGACCGCCTAGACGAGAGGTCAATAATGGAATTTCATACAACTTTGCTGGCCAAGACCAAGGCCAGCAAAGTGATCGTCTATTGTTTCATACCATGACGTTTATAGGTCTATGGCATCATAGCATTTAGCCATTAAAAAAAACTATAAGCAATATTTGCGTTTTGGTTCATTAAGACATTCTGCCACTACGCTTATTTAAGGTAAGATGATGATGATGATGATGATGGTGTGATGATGATGGTGTGATGATGATGGTGATCATGATGATGATGGTGATGATGATGATGATGATGATGGTGATGATGATGATGATGATGGCGATGATGGCGATGATGATGATGATGATGTTGATGATGATGATGATTATGATGATGATGGTGATGGTGATGACGATGATGTTGATGATGATCATGATGGTGATGATGATGTTGATGATGATCATGATGGTGATGATGATGATGGTGGTGATGGTGATGCATGTTTGAGAAAAACTCTATACAAGCCTTGGCCACGAACAGGGATTGCCGGCCTCGTATCTCTAGATGGCCTCGTTAACACTCGGCCATCTATAACTACTCGGCCGGCAATCCCCTATTTCGCGGCCGCTGCAGTAATGTACTATTCCAAAATAAATCACTTTATGATTAACGATAATCATAGGAAAAGATAACGCTTTTTCTTACCCTTGAGTTTTGGGACGCCCGGTATTGGGACCGAGCACGACGGCGGCGCCGCGTAGCGTTGACAACATTTTATTATCTCCTCATTTACTTCCAATTTTTGCCATGTTGTGCGCTGCGATCGTTTTCTGTACCCCACCACCCGCTTCGCACATAGCCATATAACCGTGCAGTAATCGTGCAGTTTTGGTTGGTTTAATAAAAACCTTTAAAAATTACTATCTCAAATGTAATTTCGCCCATGAATTCCTAAAATTCAGAGGAGAGGTCAAACCACTACGCAGCGCTATCACGTATTTAATGCTACTTACTCGAAATTTAATTATCATCGACATCATAATGAGCAGTGAAATTTAATGCACGGGATCGCCTCTATTGGTATAAAATTTAAAGTCAGAATTCATCATTTCGCAGAACACTTTTTTTTCTCAGAAACCATTATTTATTTAGGATTTTTTTTGAAATGGTTATCCTGTAGGACAATTAAAGGATTTAGAGTAAAAAGAGTTATGCGAGATGATGAATTCTGACTTTAAATTTTATGTAACCCGATCGGAATTCTCAATGTTAATTTTCTCAAAAATATCCGTAAAAGTTGACATTATTCTTTACATATCAGAACGTGAAGTGCATAGTTTATGGTCAGTAAAAAAATTAAAAAGTTAAAAACATTGCAGGCTCTATAAACTCGACAACAATGTCGCATACAAATTCCATTATTGTCGAGTCTCAAACTTTTTAAAAAATTAAAACGGCCATGGTAATAAAGTAATAAGTTGCCACTATTCGTATACAGCCAATTTAAATGACCGGTATCAGTTGTTTTGTTCGAAATCCAGACTTTTTTTATTGTGTTTGAAACAGCTTGTGATGTTTTCGGTACAAAAATTCACCTGCAGTTTTTTTTTTAATGAAAAAAGGCGGGAAAGGGTTTAATGACATTTAATTTTAAGTGATTTCAATTCAATTTCAATTTTTTTTTTTGCAATTCTTTGTACCTATTTAAAAAAAAGCTAAGCTAGTAAAAGTTTATTCTATTTTTTTTCCTTCACCATTTTTGAGAAAAGCTTTATATTAGTCTCGGCTGGAATAGCAATTGCTGGCTTCGTATTAGTTAAACGGATTCGCAAGCTCGTCCGTTTAATACTCATACTCAGCCAGCAATCGCCTACTTCCAGGCCACGACAGTAATGTACTATTATTGCCTTAACTCTTTGTGCCAGGTACATACCGGCGAGAAGCCATTTGAATGCCACATCTGTAACAAGACATTCACGCAGTCTGGCTCGCTCGCCACTCACGTCAAATACGTCCATATGAAGGTGAAGCCGCCGCCGCGGAGGCGACGCCGCGACGCGCCCGCCTAGTCGACAACAACCGCAATCTCGTATACTGCCCAGCAGTGGCACAAGTGTCTCAGAAAGACAGAGCTTGGGCTTTAGCTCCCATGCGAGCTTAGTGCGGATTGGGAACGTCAAGCACCGTTCAATTGCTTCGCAGGCGCAGGTTTCGTTTCCTCGCGATGTTTTCCTTCGCCATAAAGGCCGGCAGACCAGTTGTAATAAATGAAAATGTAAGAAAGATGGCGCACTAGATGCGTGCACTTGGTGTGCTTTCTTTCTTAAAGTTTCATTCCCAAGATACTGGAGCTACATAGCGATCTCTTCCAGGCAACCTTTATGAAAGAAAGAAAGCAAGAAATTTATTTCAGCAGGTGGTGAAATATAAAATGAAAGTTTTTTTTTGAGATTAAGAAAAAAATAACCGTTAAATAAATATTCTTTTTATTGTAATTATCATAGCTCGGACAGGTCATAGCAAAACTATCGCAACACGGTAATAGAACAAGATTAATAGAGTCGTTTTATACCTACACCGAGTTATTTAATTATACTTTTCAAATACATTTATAACGGTAACCCAAAATTGGCCAGACGTTCGTCCACTTATTTTTAATACAACCTTATCTGAATAGTTTTACAAATTTCAGTTGGCATATAACTGTACAAAACTATGATAGAAATGCAACTGTAAAAGGTCAAAAGTTAATCGGGATAACGTAATATCCGCTTTAGATAATCATAATCGACACTATTACGACTCCATTGATTCTTGTTCTATTTCCGTATCTGTTTTTGCGACGAACTGTCCGAGCTATGGTAATTATATTTTTTGCTAAAAGGTTTCATAAACTGAAAAAAAAAACAATAAAATAATTGATTTAATTGTTTTCGAATTTTGTTATCGAATTAAATTATTAAACATATTTTTACAAGGCCAAAAAAAAAAATTTATATAATGAATCAAAAATTGTAAATTTCTGATAATCTAGCCTAAATGGGTCTCTATGTCTCTCGAAGTCTCTATGAGCTTGTGCCAATGTCAGTAGATGTGGTTCTGTCTATTGGCTAATTTTCGAACTGATTTTATAGGTAGATAATAATGTTGATATTTTAAAGTTAACTATTTATTTTATATTTTAAATTATGCCGAGAAACTATCATATTATATTAACTGTGCAATTTAAGCTATTTTTACCGTATTGTTTTTGCTTCTAGTTAATGTGAATGTGTAGGAGAATAGAATATGTAAATAAATTATTTGTAATTGTTTCGATGTTTTTATGAAGTTGATGATAAAACCTTTCTTTTTCATTACAAACTGAATCTTATTCAAAATTCACTGTTTTTGCCACTCCATGTACTACTGAGCATTTTCATACAAAGTTACCACTTACTTTTTTTTATTAAGAAATTTTGGGATTTTCCTATTCAAAATTACGAGTAGGCACTATTCATTTTCATAAGAAAAAAGTGACATTTGTAATTATTTTATTATTATTATTATTTACATTATCAGGCAGACAGTTGAGGGCAACTGATAGGTGCCTGTATCTAGCTGTTCCTTAGTCAAGTATTCTGTGTACTGCTAATGTGTTGGTCTAATCGGTTTTTAAATTGATTAACATTCAGTGCTGAGACTACATGTTCTGGTAGTTTGTTCCATGTCTTGACCACTCTGTTACACAAGAAATGTCTGCGAGGATTATTGTAAGATCGTTCAGTAGATAGTTTAAATTGGTGGCCTCGCAGGCGACTGTTGTTATTAAGCTTGAACAAGTTATGGAACTCCTGTAGATCGTAATGTCCGGTAAGTATCTTATAGGTTTCTATTAAATCGCCACGATCTCTGCGCTCCTTTAAAGTCGTGAGCTTTAGCACCTGCAGTCTCTCCTCATATGATTTATTCTTTAATTGTCTCGGTATTTTAGTGAAACTGCGTTGGACATTCTCGAGTAGTTTAATGTCTTTAGCAAAATAGGGACTCCAGACTTGAAAAGCGTACTCCAAATTTGGCCTAATATATAATTTGTATATGCTGAGTATCATTTTTAGCGTCAAAACTCCGAAGGCTTTCCTAATGAGGTAGATCATAGATTTACATTTTTTGGTGATTATTTGAGTCAGTTTTGTGACTTTTTTCAGACATTTTACATGGTTCTTCGCAAAACTAACACAAAAACGTATAGAAAATAAGGGATAAAATAAATTATCATCAAAATCAATAGAGACCTTGAGTCTGAGTAAGAAAACCGCTAAAGGTAATTCTGAAAAAAGTAGCAGGTACATTTTAAATTGAAAATGCCCGACTAACACTACTAACACACGACTAACTTTATTTTGCTTTACATGTCTGTTGAAGATGCCTCAACCAGAGCCGAAAATGTCTGGATTATTACTTTTAAAAATATAGCTCCACCGATACTATTGATGATTCTGCGAAGGTCTAGGTCGATAAAGAATAATTGAAGGGTCCACGCTGCCCTGCAGATCCTAAAACGCAGTAAGTGCAAAAAAGCGATTAGACCAATGTTCCTTACGCTTTGCTTGTTATAGTTCAATATTCAACAAACGTAAAAACCCACTTACTGCGTTTTAGAGTCTGCGGCAGCACGGTCCATGTCTAGTCCTTTACCTTGCCTTTTCTTTTTCTGAAAATTGAGATTTGAATCTCAAAATGTAGAGCTGTAGAGCTCCCAAACTACTATAACTTACAGTTGTGTTAAATATGGATATCTGAAAATATTTTAATTTTTTTTTCACTTTTACTGAAATGGTTACCATAGTAATTGATCGTGATGACAACTAAGACTAAACAACTAAGTATAACTGAAAAAATTGCTTAGGAGACTAAAAAAAAAAAATTTTTTTTTTTTAGGAGACATGTTTTTTCCGTGTACCCTTCAATTTTAACAAAATATCTGTTTTTTTATTAGCATTTGTATAGAAAATATATTTTTAAATCGTCACCTGTCGCTCGATTGTCACGTTGGTGAAATAGGGGGTCTGAATCAATCAACCATAAATTCATACATTACAATATTCCTGTTTTGTTGGTATAAATAAAGATAAGTACATTTGTTTATTTAATATTTATACGTTACTAGCTTTTGCCCGCGACTTCGTCCGCGTAGAATTCCAATTTGTGGTAAAGCTTCTTCATCTCTTTCATTGTATAAAACAAAAATCCGGCACCGGCAACATCCATCATTATTATCATTTCATCATGAGTATCAGTTAGTGAATATTATAAATCCCGTTTATTCCCTATCCCGCGGGAATTTCAACAAATTTGTCCTTATTCTTTGCAAAATTACACTTATTTTTATCCCGCGGGTATTTTGCATTTTCCCCGAGAAAAGTAGCCTATGTCCTTAAAGCTTTCTACCGATAAAAGAACTTTTAAAATCAGCCGCGTAGTTGAGTTCACTTATTTTTTTCCCGTGGGAATTTTGATTTTTCACGGAGAAAATAGTCTATGTAAGTAAGGGTTAGTGTAGCTACTCACTAATAGGTGAAAGAAATTTTCAAATCAGCCCTGAAGTGAAATTCACTTCTTAATATCCCAAGGGAATTTTGCATTTTACCGAATAAATAGTAGGTAGCCTATACCAATAAAGGATAGTGAAGCTTTCTATTGGTGATTTTTTTTTAAACTCAGCCCCGAAGTTAATTTTACTATTTTCTATACCGCGGGAGTTTTGCATTTATCCGGAAAAAAGCATCCTATGTTAACCAAGGACAGTGCATCTTTTCTATTGGTGTAAGACATTTTAAAATGAGCTCCGAAGTTGAATTTTCTTTTTTCTATCCCTTGGGAATTTTGCATTTCCCCGGAAAAAAGTAGCCTATGTCAATAAAGGATAGTGTAACTTTTTACTGGTAAAAGTTTTTTTTTTAATCGGCTCGGAAGTTTCAGAGATTATCTATCCCACAGGAATTTCCAAAAATCCTGCAATAAGTTTTTTTGTTGTTATGGTCATTTTCGTTAATACTGTATTTGAAAAGATTAGTAATTGTAGTTACGGAGATATGGTCCAGTTGATTTGAGTACCTACACATATAAATCCTGATTTAACTTTATCCCGTGGAAATTTTCAAAATTCTTTATATTCGCTTTATATTCTAATAGTCTAATTGCATGCCCAATTTGTACAGTTTAGTAATCTTCGTTATGGGCATAGGGTCACTCTTGATGAAATATATAAATCCCGATTATTCCTTATCCCGTGGAAATTCCGGAAAATCCTTTCTTATCGGATGCCTACGTCATACAAAGAACACACCCTCCACGTTTTAGGTCTCTACATACAGCGGTTTAGGCTGTGCGTTAATCCGGCAGTCAGTCATTTAGGACTTCAGGACAAAGCATTTTATATGTATTTGCATTGCACCAAGCTTTTATGCGAGTTCAACAATGATATTTGAATACTCAATTCGATTTTATTCGAAAAAGGTTGAACTCGCATAAAAGCTTCATCATCATCATCATTTCAGCCGTAGGACGTCCACTGCTGGACATAGGCCTCCCTCATTGATGCCCAATCATTACGGTTGGAAGCGACTTGCATCCACCCTGAACCTGCGGCCTTCACCAAAACGTCCGTCCATCTCGTTGGTGGACGTCCCACGCTGCGCTTGTAAAAGCAAAAGCTTGGTGAAATGCAAATACTTAATACATATAATTAGCTATTATCAGAGATCAGATCAAGACGTGGTTGACAAACGTAGACAAAAATGGTTTGCAATATTTGAAGTTTCGTTTCGTTTACAATGTGTCAAAATAAAATGTAATTTAAATCAAAAGCACTAAGGAGTATTGATATCAACTTCGAAGCAAATCACCCCCAAAATAACTTTCTACTACTTTTTGACCCCGTCAAGGGATGAATTTCAATAAAATACGAAACACGTCTTCCATCAATTTTGTTAAAGAATGTTTATGCAAAATTTGAAGTAGATTGGACCAAGGAATCACGATGTCTCATACAAACTTTGCCCCCCTTTTTTACCCCCTTAGAAGTAGAACTACGGAAAATCCTTTCTTATCGGATGCCTACGTCATACAAAGAACACACCCTCCAAGTTTCAGGTCTCTACGATCAGCGGTTTAGGCTGTGCGTTGATCCGTCAGTCAGGGCAAAGGATTTTATATGTATATAACTCCGAACAAAAGAAATTTCAGATCTTTGATCAATTGTAACTGTAGATCCAGTCGCGCGCCCGAAAATGTCCGAGCCAAATGAGCGCCACTTTGATAAAAGTGGCCTTCTTTATGTATTTGGAAGTCTACTACTGATATAAACATGAAGTCTCGATATAAATAAGTACTCACTTAAATAGATCGTTTGTATCGACAAATATGAAATGCTTTTACAGAAGATGACTTTCTGCCAAGTTTCTTGCGGCGCATTCTTCTTGGCAATGATGGTCCTTACGAAAGCGCTGGTAGTTTTTAAAAAAAGTGACATGTAAAGAGCCCTTTGCGGACTACTTGCAGAATAAACGTTTTGATTTTGATTTTTAAACTGCCAGGATCAAGATAATTTTAGTGATTTCTTAGTTCGTGTACTAAGTCTCGAGAATTTATTGCCTAGTATACAGGGTGTTTGGTAGCTACGTGCAAAGCTTTAAGGGGGTGATAGCCGAGGTATTTTTGAACATTTTTAGCCATATATGTCTTAGCCGAAATTTGTTTTTTTTTTAAATTGAAGACTTGGAAATTTTAAGAAAATACCCAGAATTTGATAGTCACGAGTCAATATTGCCCCAATGAGCGTTAATTTGGAAATTTTAAATATGGTACAGAAAAATGACGCAGACTTGTCCTTTTCACATGCTATTTACTAGTTAAATTTCAAGACTAGTGCATTCTTAGCGAGTGCTCCCTGAGTTTGGTTTTTACTTTTTATCTGAGATTTAGCAAGCAATGTCAATGAGTGATACCTTAAAAGAAAGAACAATAAACAGGCATGTTTCTAAAAATGTTTGAACATTTCAAGGATTTTTTTTTAATTTTTTTTATGGCACAGAAAAATGACTCTGTTCCAACCTAAGACATTTTTAGTAATTTCGAATGCCTCCATTTTGTTTTTGTGGCAAGAAAGACACTTAAAAATTATTTCATTTGGTCCAATACACATTAAACTATCCGAAATAAAAGATTTGGTTTCCAAATTAATGCTCATTGGGGCAATATTGACTCGTGACTATCAAATTCTGGGTATTTTCCTAAAATTTCCAAGTCTTCAATTTAAAAAAAAAAAACAAATTTCGGCTAAGACATATATGGCTAAAAATGTTCAAAAATACCTCGGCTATCACCCCCTTAAAGCTTTGTACGTAGCTACCAAACACCCTGTATATTCGAACAGTTAATTGTACTCGCCAGTACTGTTTTATAGTAACAAAATGAATTTGACTCCAATGTTATTTTTATGAATTTATTAAGCCCTTAACACAACACAAAAAGATGTTACAAATATTTAATTACGAGACGCGCTCTCGAATCATCGGTATCGTTCGACGTCGGCGGCGCTCGGGGCCGCTCGGCAGCGTTCGGGAAACATCGGCTACGCACGCCATGCTATTGCGCGGGTATGTATTACAATACCGAAGTACGAAAGACCGAATGTATTAAAACATCGAATGAGTCAAAAGACCGACACGATTTTTTTCTGAAACCGTTAACTTTTTAAGATTGTTATAAAACAAACCTAACCTAACCTAATGGGTTTTGTATGATGCCGTTTTAAAAAAATCTGAGAAGTTTACGGTTTCAGAAAAAAATCGTGTCGGTCTTTTGACCTATTCCATGTTTTAATACATTCGGTCTTTCGTACTTCGGTATTGTAATACATACCCTATTGCGCAGCATTAGCGTGTAGAGGCCACTGGCGTGTTCCTGTGGCGCGGCTTCTGCGGCATCTTGCGGTGCACGTACTTGACGTGTGTGGCGAGCGAGGCGGAACCGACCTGCTTGCCGCACTCGCCGCATTTCACCATCGGACGCTGCCCCAGGTGCACCTGCCCGCAACAACGTTATTTAATTATTGATTTTTTATTATTACGTGCAATAGCATATTTGTATATGCAATTGCATATTTAGGTGAATCAACTTATTAGGGTTCCGTACCCAAAGGGTATAAACGGAACCCTATTACTGAGGCTCCGCTGTCCGTCCGTCCGTCTGTCAGTCTGTCACCGGGCTGTATCTCGAGAACCGTGATAGCTAGACAGTTGAAATTTTCACACATGATGTATTTCGGTTGCCGCTATAACAAAAAATACTAAAAAATGGAATAAAATAAATATTTAAGGGGCTCCCATACATGTGATTTTTTTGCTCGTTTTTGCTCGATATTGATAACGGCAACAGGTAGACGCTTGAAATATTCACAGAATATTTAATTATATATTGACTAAAAATAAATCATTGTATTAAAATAAAAAAATATTTAAGGGGGCTCCCATACAACAAACGTGATTTTTATAGATAACTAGCTTTTGCCCGCGGCTTCGCTCGCGTGTACCATGAGAATTCCAAAGCACCAAGATATCAAGCAAGCAAGCATACAGGCAAGCAAGCAAGCATGCAAGCAAGATGCAAGCATGCATGCACGCTTGATTGCTTGCGTGACAATGGGACCATATCAGGGGTATATTATATTCTTTCGAATAAAAAAAGAATTTTTAAAATCGGTCCACAATTGACCGAGAAATCAGTGAACATACTTACATAAAAAAATACATAAAGTGGAATGCATAGCCTCTTCCTTTTTTTGAAGTCGGTTAAAAGCCCTTTGCGGCCTACTTACAGTATAAACTTATGAATTTTGAAATTTTAGCTTACAACCAGTAAAAGGCAAAATCCCGTATTTTCCCGTTCCCGTAAGAATTTCGGGAAATAGTTTCTTAATACTCCCCTACACTCCCCAAGAAACCCACTTGCCAAATTTCAGCTTTCTACGGCCAGTAAAACGAAAAATCCCGTTTTTTTCCCGTTCCCGTAGGAATTTTGGAAAGTCCTTTCTCAATGCTCCTCTACACTCCCCAAGCAACCTCATGCCGAATTTCAGCTTTCTACGACCAGTAAAATGAAAAATCCCGTTTTTCTCGTTCCCGTGAGAATATTGTATAGTCCTCCCTTAATGCTCTTCTACACTTCCCAAGCAACCTTCATGCTAAATTTCAGCTTTCTACGACCAGTAAAACGAAAAATCCCGTTTTTTCCCGTTCCCGTGGGAATTTTGGAAAGTCCTCTCTTAATCCTCCTCTACACTCTCCAAGCAACCTAGATGCCGAATTTCAGCTTTCTACGACCAGTAAAACGAAAAATCCCGTTTTTTCCCGTTCTCGTAGGAATTTTGGAAAGTCCTCTCTCAATGCTCTTCTACACTCCCCAAGCAACCTACATGCCGAATTTTAGCTTTCTACGACCAGTAAAACGAGAAATCCCGTTTTTTTCCCGTTCCCATGGGAATTTTGGAAAGTCCTCTCTTAATCCTCCTCTACACTCTCCAAGCAACCTAGATGCCGAATTTCAGCTTTCTACGACCAGGATAGTGGTCACCATTCGTACGCGGGGCACATTCATACAGTTAGTATAACAGACAAACTAAACGGCACACAAGCGCGCGTTTGCTTGTGTGCATAGACATACCGGCCGCCATGTTGCTAAGCAGAGTGTCGCGCCAGTCGCACCACGGTGCATCGGCTGACAAGACGTAACGTGTTTTCGCGCGCGGTGAGTAAATTTTTTACGTAAATTCAATTCGCAATTGTAAGTAGAATTATTATGTTTTTGACAAAATAGTGTTGATTAATATTAATGTTAACATTGATTATTTTGAGCTTTAATTGTTATATTTCTCAAATTAAATTAGAATTTGTATAAAGTAGTATTTTAATTTTGTGCAAGGCATGGGGTGCATTCGGACAGCAAAACAGGGGGCACATTCGTACGCGTACGAATGCTCCCCTTTAGATTTTATTAACCACCAGAACATCACAATAACATTTTTCTTTTTATGAAGTATTCTAATTCTAACAAATCTATATATTTTATAAAGTAAGCCTTATAACTAATATTTTATTGCAGAATCATGGTACGAAAATATAAAAAAAAGGGTACGCGTACCCAAGAGGTGGATGAAGAGTCCATGAAATTAGCAATTGATGACGTAATTCAAGGACGGCTGTCATATAGAAAAGCCGCGTTGCAATATAACATCAAGACATCGACGTTGGAAAGCAGAGTCAAGAAATTCAAAGATGGCTCTAACACCGATGAACCCTCACGAACATTTCATTCCAAGTTCACTAGTTTACAGGTCTTCTCCTTGGAAGAAGAAACACGCTTGAATGACTACATTATTAATTGCTGCAAAATGCATTATGGCCTAACAACAATACAGATTCGCAAACTTGCCTACGAATACGCGAAAGCGTCAAATTTAATTTTTTTTAAAAACTTCTAAAGTAACAACCAAATATGTATGATTATTGACTTTAAGTTTAGATTGTCAAAGACTGTGCAACATACTCATAAAAAATGATTGCAAAGAAATCATTAAGACTGATTGTTAAGCTAAGAATTATCAATAAGTAAACTGTGGATAAACGATTTAATTTTTTGTTATGTTTCTAAAGAAACATTTATCGACTATGAGTCAAGTCAAATATTTTAAGTTAGTTCTTTAATAAATAAATATTTTTGTAATAATTAATAAAAATTTAACGACTTTAATAGGCTTTTTAATTACCCTGTATGAATCTACCCCATGGCGTATGAAAGTACCCCACCTACTGTACGAACGTACCCCGTACGTGGGGTACGTTCGTACAAATATCTTATCGTAGAAAAATTACTATAACTCTTTAACCTTTTGACATAATAGTTTCGGATTTTTTTGTAACAAACTACAATATATTTGTTACGCTTAGGTATATAAACTAGATAAATTCAACAATCCATCATAAATTAAAAAAATAAAATATAAAAAGCGTACGAATGGTGACCACTTTCCCCTAAAGCGAAAAATCCCGGTTTTTCCTTATCCCGTGGGAATTTCCAAAAATCCTTAAAACTGTTTTTTACTATTATAATTACCTACTTCTATGCCAAATTTCAAGAGTCTAGTGATTATAGTTCATAGGATCCCGTTGAACTGAATATATAAATCCCGTTTTTTCCTTATCCCGTAGGAATTTTGAAAAATCCTGAAATTAATGTTTTAACTAATGTAATACCTACTTGTATACCAAGTTTGAAGAGTCTAGTTATTATAGTTAATGAGATAGGGTCACTCGGAATCGAATATATAAATCCCGTTTTTTCCCGTCCCCGTGGGAATTCCCAAAAATCCTTCCTTAGTGGATGCCTACATTGTATAAGGTATCTATGTGCAAAATTTCAAGTCTCTAGGTCCAGTGGTTTGGGCTGTGCGTTGATATATCAACAGTCATTTAGTTTAATTAGACATTTCAACCCCATCCTGGGAGATGGTATTTTACGTCCGCCACATCGGATTTTAAAACCGTTGTTGTTTTCATAACCAGCGACCCGATAAACCATAGAAACAACACCCATGTTGATTTTCAGACTTTGTTACCCCTTTTCCCCCTTTTAGGGGTTGAATTCTCAAAAAACCTGAAACACGTGTTTACTCATTTATCATTAGGAGTACTTCTGTGAAGTTTCGAATAAAATAGTCGAACGAATCTTGTTTCCCCATACAAACTTTAGACCCCCGTTTCACCCCCTTAGGCAGTGAATTTTGAAAAATCCTTTCTTAGTGCACCCCTAGACCTTATAAGGAACCTACATGCCAAATTTGGAATCTCTAAGCCCAGTGGTTTGGGCTGTGCGTTGATATGTCAGTCAGTCAGTCAGTCAGTCAGTCAGTTTCTTCTTTTATATATTTAGATTGTACGGAACCCTTCGTGCGCGAGTCCGACTCGCACTTGGCCGGTTTTTGTATTGTTTACTCTGTCCCCGGTTGTCCAAGTGACACTTCATACTGTTTCACAGAAAAACGGTTAGGTTGTCCGAGGGACAAAATTGGTGTAACCCTATGGTTACACCAATTTAGACAACATAGGTTTTCAACACAGGTAGGTTTAGGTTATATTAAGTTTGCATCGGCCCGATGGTCCAAAAGAACACAGAAGAAGACACTCGACACTGTTTCTGTGTCAATTTAAATTGGGAATGTCTAAAAAAAATTACCAGTGGTTTTTATATTTTTTTTTGTATAGAAAAGTCAATTATAAGGAACTAATTTCAATATTTTGTCATTTAGTTCTCTACTTTTTCAAAATTAATTATTGAAACTATTTTAGTTGATGACGTCAGATTATAATTGCGGGCTCCCACAATGCCAAATTTCTAAATCTATGTAAATGCGTACGATAAGGCAACCCCTTTAATTATTTTTTGCGTAGTGGTACACTATACACTGTGTCACGTTACTGGCACTGTCAAAGTGCTAGATGTCAGACAGCGGGTCCAAATCAAACTCCGTAGTATAATCCACGCGTAAATTGTGAAGAATTCTAACCACATAGAATAAAGTACGACTTGAACCGGTCACGCAATTTACACCAATGTCAAATGAAGGTCATTGCTTATTTAAAATATATGTTATGTATGTACCTCGATAGACGATGATGATGATGACTCGTATAAAAAGTATTGTATACAATAGTTACATAATTAGCTCTTAAAATCTCGTACCTTACTTAGGCCACTCGGCAAGCCTCGTGGCCTAAACACGGTACTCGGCTTTAAGAGCCTTCATTATGCAACGATTGTATAAAATACTATTAAATTAACAATGTTTCATTTAAACGAAACATAATGGCTTGTGAATCAGAGCGTTTCGGAAAAAAGTGCACAAATAGGAGGGGCGATATTTTTGACGCCGAGTATATTTTAAATAATTAACAAAAGGCAAGGCAAAGTTACTAACTTAACTAACTACCACACAATTGGGGATGTCTATTTTTTTGCAATGTATAGTAAATCGAAAACCATTTCGAGATAAATGCTTTTAACTCGTTTTCTGCAGTTATTTAATTTTAATATTATGTAATTAATTTATTACCTATGACCTTCATTTGACATTGGGCCCCGAGATACAGGCCTCTGCCTAGTTCGGGGTCCGCCGGATATCATTCTACAATTGTATTTCTCAATAATGATTTTTATAAATAAATTTATTCTTATTTATTCTTATTAAATTACGTGACCGGTCCAAGTCGTACTTTATTCTGTGTGGTTTGAATTCTTCACAATTGACGCATGGATTATACTACGGAGTTTGATTAGGACCCGCTGCCTGACATCTAGCATTTTGACAGCGCCAGTAAAGTGACACTAGTTACAGTGTACCACTACGCAAAAAAAAAATTAAAGGGGTTGCCTTATCGTACGCAAGATAGATTTAGAAATTTGGCAGTGTGGGAGCCCTCAATTACAATCTGACGTCATCAACCAAAATAGTTTCAATAATTAATTTAGAAAAAAGTAGTGAACTAAATGACAAAATATAGTTTAGTTTTTAATTTAGTTTGTAATAGTATTATTTTTGTTTGTTTAGATCTAGTTTAGTTTTTAATTTAGTTTGTAATATTTAGTTTATAGTTAAGTTTTATTCTTTGTTATTTTTTCTTAATTGTTATAGCTTAATAAATAAAAGTATATTTTAATGACAAAATATTGAAACAAGTTTTTTATAATTAACTTTTCTATACAAAAAAAATATAAAAACCACTGGTAATTTTTTTTAGACATTACCAATAAGATTTAGGGGCTGTTTCACCACTTTTTTTAAAGTTCGGATTAGCTTGATCATAACCTTATTTGTCACATGGAATAAAAATTTCTGTTTCACCAGTCTTGATTAGCGCTAAGTGACGGACAAACTATTTCTTAATTTGTCCATCAGATCAGGTGGCATTTAGCATTTTTATCCGTCACCTATCTTTTTAATTAACCTATTTTTTTAATCTTTTTAATTAGTTAGTTTATTTTTTTGTGGCCATGGTTGGAGAGCCCTTCAGCCGGCTTCAGAAAAATAAATCAAAGTATTTTTTATTTTTTAAAGAAAAATATCAAGATTTGAATAAAAAATATAGGTACGCTTTTAGTATTTAAAAATAAATCCAAAACTTCGTTAATATTTTTTAATTACAGACTTTTTTTCAGTGGCACAATCGTTTGTTCTACCTGAACTTGTACATCGCCATTAAAAAAAAAAGGTTAATCTGTCAAAGGGTTTGGCACCACTTTTCGATTCGTTTTACGTGATTTTATTTTTCTTTGTTATTGTTAACCAAAGTATCGTAAATAAATACCGTTTTTGGATTAATTATAATGTTACACATTTGTTTATGCAAAAAAATAGATGTGTTTAAAAATTACATAGTTTACGATTTATTTTGCTTTAATAATGAGCGACTCTTTGAACGAAAATATGCGAACAGGAACCCGTGGTCGTGAAATGGGACGTTGCTATTCCGACTTTTTGTTAAACCGACGATTAGTTAAGTGGTACTTAGTTTGCGCAGGACCGGAGTGGTGAAACTGAAAAAAAACTGGCCGACAGATTTGTGCAGTACTTAGTTTATTCATTGGTTACGTAACCAGTAGTTTGACAATAAGGTGGTGAAACAGCCCCTAAGTGTTAGACTTGTTTATCAATTTAAAACATCTCTGTTAAAACACTTATAAAATGAAATATATTATAGAATAGAATAGATGATGATGTAAATGAATTCCTAAATTTAAAAGGTGATTTCTAATAATAATAATAATAATTATAATCCCATCTAGCTAAGTAGTTCATAAGAAAATTAATTACTGTACGCCTGACTGGCAGATTATAGCAGTTCTGATAGTGACAATATGTCTAACATGTATATGTACCTATAATAACAATAAATGAGTTTGAGTTTGTGTTTTCGGGACACTGGGAGAGTACCTGAGAGCGGGACAGTCCCGTTCAAAACGGGACGTATGGGCACATTATGTAAGTTTTTTTTTTAAATGACTCGGTATTGCAAGGGTAATTACGATGTGACAAATGAAACGATGGTAACGAAGCGCCTCCGTACTCACCACGCGGTGGTGGCGCTGCAGGTTGGCGCGGCAGTTGAACCGCAGCGCGCAGTCTGCGCATGTGTACGGTGTCTCTCCGCGTGGAGGTAGCGAAGCGCCTCTGTACTCACCACGCGGTGGTGACGCTGCAGGTTGGCGCGGCAGTTGAACCGTAGCGCGCAGTCTGCGCATGCGTACGGCTTTTCCCCCGTGTGTATGTGCATGTGCTCCTCCAGGTGCGCCGCGTTCTGGGGACAAACCCTCACGTCAAACTTTTGGGCGCCAATGAAAGAAAGAAAGAAAGAATAGTAGATTGTTCAACAAGGGAGGAAAATAACCAATATCACACGAGGTTACTTGACACATGCATGCATGCATGATAAATCAATTCCAAAGTCGTCTCTAAAAAATAAAATAAATTCTCAGGACAACGTAAATACTGCACGGCAGGTCATGACTTTTTGAATGTTAATAAACCAAGATGTTTTCTAGGGCGTAGTGTTGCTACATTTTTAAAATATGTATTTGTTTTAGTAATACGATGAAAATACCTAAATACACGCGCGGTCTAACCAACCTATCTTGAGCCATCGTGCTTCCCCCATGTCCGATAGTCAGGTGCGCTAGTTCTCCTTCGGCCACCGGACGGGGAACTCGTGTCGCTCGCGCTTCCGCACGCCTTTGATTCTAGCCGCTCCCACGCACACATACACGAGTGCATAGAATACCTAAAATCGATTAGCGCTAAAGATCGGTAAAACCTTAAGGGCTATATCTCACCGAGACACCACGGCGGCATAATCAGTCTCTGCCACCAACAAAACGTATACAGCTCTATGGAGGGTATCTCACCTGGCGTCCACTTGGTTGCGCAACGGATTTGGCGGCGCAACCAGCATAGACGCGTGCATGCAACATTACTGGCCGCGCCGTCACATTGGTTGCGCCACCACTAATGCTCACCTGGCACAGCCGGCCGCAGTGCGGGCACACGCGCGAGGCGGGGCGCGGGGGGCGGCGCGGGGGGCGCTGGCGGGGGCCGAGCGCGCCCCGCCAGTAGTGCATGTTAACACCGCAAGGTCACCTGGCACAGCCGGCCGCAGTGCGGGCACACGCGCGAGGCGGGGCGCGGGGGGCGGCGCGGGGGGCGCTGGCGGGGGCCGAGCGCGCCCCGCCAGTAGTGCATGTTAACACCGCAAGGTCACCTGGCACAGCCGGCCGCAGTGCGGGCACACGCGCGAGGCGGGGCGCGGGGGGCGGCGCGGGGGGCGCTGGCGGGGGCCGAGCGCGCCCCGCCAGTAGTGCATGTTAACACCGCAAGGTCACCTGGCACAGCCGGCCGCAGTGCGGGCACACGCGCGAGGCGGGGCGCGGGGGGCGGCGCGGGGGGCGCTGGCGGGGGCCGAGCGCGCCCCGCCAGTAGTGCATGTTAACACCGCAAGGTCACCTGGCACAGCCGGCCGCAGTGCGGGCACACGCGCGAGGCGGGGCGCGGGGGGCGGCGCGGGGGGCGCTGGCGGGGGCCGAGCGCGCCCCGCCAGTAGTGCATGTTAACACCGCAAGGTCACCTGGCACAGCCGGCCGCAGTGCGGGCACACGCGCGAGGCGGGGCGCGGGGGGCGGCGCGGGGGGCGCTGGCGGGGGCCGAGCGCGCCCCGCCAGTAGTGCATGTTAACACCGCAAGGTCACCTGGCACAGCCGGCCGCAGTGCGGGCACACGCGCGAGGCGGGGCGCGGGGGGCGGCGCGGGGGGCGCTGGCGGGGGCCGAGCGCGCCCCGCCAGTAGTGCATGTTAACACCGCAAGGTCACCTGGCACAGCCGGCCGCAGTGCGGGCACACGCGCGAGGCGGGGCGCGGGGGGCGGCGCGGGGGGCGCTGGCGGGCGCGGACGAGCGCGTGTACCCGCCAGTAATGCGTCTCGCGGGGACCGTCGCCGGCGAACATCAGCGGGCACTGCGACACGACACAAATCATAATATCAGGCCAGAACCCATAATTACATTTAAAATATTAAAACGAAATCGACACTCAAATTACATTAAAACACTCTTGTGATCTTATTATGGGACTCGCCTTCGGTTCGTTCCATAAAACCGCATTAGTTAGTAATGCCTCCTATTATACGCCAGTCACATAAATAACTATTATCTGCATTAATATGACTGAACGAGCAAAAGTCCTTCACCATCTGCCAGCCCTAGCCGTAATAAGCAAAACATAGAACAATCTACAGACACAATTTCTTATGATAAATTTAGTCAATTAATCAAGAAAGAGTTCGAGCAGATGAAACAAAATTTAACGGAGTCGATTACTAAAAACATTCAGCAGGCTTTAATAGCTGAATTTAACTCCAAAATTGCTGACCTCATGACAGATTTAACTCGTGCCACCTCCACTCTGACCCGGCAGCAAGGAGCAATGCAAAAGGCTATTGAACACATAAACAAAAGCATAACAATACTGGAAACGGAAAACACAAGATTACAAAGTGAATTAGATGCAGTAAATAAAAAAATTGAGATACCAAGACCTACTCAAACCATAGTTAGCGACCATAATAATAATTATACGGTTGTGCTATATGGATTGTATGAATGTCCAGACGAAGATGAATACAATATAATTGAGCGCATTAGTTACATCTTTTATGACATATTGGGAACCGACATAAATGGATTTATTGAAGGCGTACAAAGGTTAGGAAGACGAGGTTACCGGAGGCCGATCCAAATTGAACTTATAAGTAAAAGAATGAAAAACTACATACTACAGAATAGGTATCACTTCAAAAACACTGGTCTTGCAGTTTCGGAAATATTGGACCCAGTGGCACTGGAAAAAAGACGAAAGTTACGAGAGTCCCTAATGGATGCGCGACGAAAAGGCTTCAATCCAATAATAAAAAACGATAAGGTGTTCGTAAACGGATCAGAGTATTTTTCACCACTGAAAAACACACCAACTAACACACTGAGCACAAATAAAAGCTCACGCGAGATTCTGGAGCATAGTAACGATTCCTTTCGACTGTAAGGATAATAATCAGTTTTCAATATTTTTTCAAAATATGCAGAGCCTCAATAATAAAATACATATCTTAGAGACATTTTTAGAAGATCATCCTTTTGACGCGTTGTGTTTGACGGAAACCTGGTTAACTGCGGCAGGGTCTGAATTCATTCATGTGACGGGATATGATTTGGCAGCTTCATTTAGTCGCAGTGAACATGGCGGTGGCGGAGTTGCCATTCTGCTTAAACATGGTGTGGAATATTCTGTTAGAAACGATATAAACGAAATTTCAACTGAATGTATTACTGAATGTTGTTGCGTTGAACTGTCTAAACTTAATGCTATACTAATCTGTATATATAGACCCGACAGGGAAATTGAGACGTTTTATCATTGTATAGAAAAGTTATTAGATGTAATTAAGTACCAGGAGCCAAAAAAAACCGTTATAATAGGAGGTGACTTCAATATAAATTTGTTGTTAAAATCGAAATATTCCCGAAGACTTACTGATCTTATGCTGACAAAAAACCTTGTTCAAATGGTCCAGGAGCCTACAAGAATTACATTGAACTCTGTAAGTTGCATTGACTTGATCTTTAGTAATAATAATTCATTGAATGTTTTGGTTGAAGAACATGGGATGTCTGATCACAAGAGTATTACATGTAAATTTATAAATAAAAGTAGTATTATCATTAACCAAGTTAAGCCCTATATTGCATACAGAAGGATTTATAATGAACGTAATCAAATAGAATTTAAGAATGAGTTGAAGACTGTAAATTGGAACCTTATATTGAAATATGAAAATGTTAATGATAATTATAATGCATTTAGTTTAGTTTTAAAGAATATTTTAAATGATAAAATTCCAATAAGGCGCTTAACTATAAAAAGAAATCGTAAAAACTCTTGGCTTACAAAAGGTATAAAAAAATCCTGTATACACAAAAGAATGTTAAGAATTCATGTCAGTAATACCAAACTAAACCCAACCCTTAAAAATCACTATAAATTATATTGTCATATTTTAAAGAAAACTGTTAATCAGTCAAAACGATTAACCTACATAAATGAAATGGAAAAATCTAAAAATAAAACAAAAACAATGTGGAAAATCATAAATTATTCTAAAAATAGAGAAAAGAACAAGCAAAATCTAAAATTGAGAATTAAACCCCAAAACACAGTAACAGACAATCCTGAACTTATAGCTGACGCATTCAATGACTTTTTTGCTAGTGTTGCCTCCTCCAGTCAAACAGTAAGTGACGCCCTTCATGTCGATGGCAAGCCACGAGGCCGGCCGGTTCTCTCTCCACTGACTAATTCTTTTTATTTACATCCTGTCACTGAGTACGAGGTGTTGAAAACTATACGAGGGCTCAAAAAAACACATAGCTGTGGAATAGATGAGATACCTACAAATCTATTAAGATTTTGTGCCGTGGAACTTACCCCACCCTTAACGCTGCTGATCAACCAGTCGTTCATAGAGGGAACCTTCCCCCAGGAACTTAAGCAGGCTGTTATAAAACCAATTCACAAGAAAGGAGACGTCCTTGACACAAGTAACCATAGGCCAATTGCTTTATTGCCGTCGGTATCCAAGGTCTTTGAAAAGATTATGTGTAACCGAGTCTATAAATTTCTTGAAAAAAATAATTCGTTTGATGATAGTCAGTTCGGTTTCAGAAGAAATCGGTCGACTATCCTTGCTGTTAATAGCTATGTGCAACATGTGCTGACGGTTCTAAACGAAAAACAACATGCAGTGGGTTTGTTTTTGGATCTTACTAAGGCGTATGATAAGGTGTCACATGACATCCTTTTAGATAAATTGTTTGGATCAGGAATTAGGGGGCTAGTTCACGACTGGTTCAAATCTTACCTTCACCAACGCACACAACTGGTTCAAATTGAGTATTTTGATGAATCTCTAAATGAATTAAAAACAGTCCGCTCGAAAAATAAGGTTATAACAGGGTCTATACCTCAGGGCAGTGTTCTAGGATGCCTGTTATTTTTGATTTACATTAATGACCTGGCTAAGGAAATAAATGTTAAAAGTGTTCTGTTTGCTGATGACATTTCACTTATTTTCAATTTTAACAATAATGCTGACTACAACTATGATATGCACCAGACATTAAACATAATAAATAATTGGATGATCGACCATAACCTTAAAATTAATATAAATAAAACTAAACTAATGGAATTTCACCCTTACCAAAAAAAACCTTTGCAATTAGAACTAAAAATTCATGATGAAGTATTGGAGGTAGTAGAGAATTGTAATTTTTTGGGCATTGCTTTGGATACCCACTTAAATTGGAAAGCTCACATCACAAATACAAAAACTAAGCTATCCAGATTTTTATACGGACTATACACGCTTCGCAAAACGACAAATTTTAATGCAGCTCTCTCTGCTTACTATGCCTATGCACATTCATGGTTGCGATACGGGATTACTTTATGGGGAAATAGCACGGATGTGCATGATTTATTTGTGTTGCAGAAGAAATGCATTCGAATACTAGTAAACATCCGCTGTCCGGACAGCTGCAGGCCTCACTTTATCAAGCATAGACTACTCACACTGCCGTGTATATATATTTTAGAGTTAGGTATATTCGCGCGAAAAAACTTATTACTTTATAAAAAACAAAAAAGTAAAAGATACAGTGGTGGTCATACAATTAAGAACGATTTGAAGTTTCCGATTTTTTTTTTATCTAAATCATGTCATATGTCTAGTTGTGTTCCTTCTTAGAAGTAACAAGTTATGTTATAAAATAGCCACATGGATAGGGCAAACAGGATTAATAATAATAGTGTATAATTGCTAACATTTTTTTTTACAAATTTTATTTGTTCTCTATACTAATAAATTCAAATAGTAATGAAGCTGGACAAATATTTAAGAACGATTTATTAAACTGCTCGAGAGTTGTTTTATATGAAACTTAGATTAAATAAATCATATTAATGTGAAGTTGGTATAGAAAAAAAAGCAATTTAATACATTTGAACTAAAATTAATAGTTAGTATCCACATGTCATGCATGTCCACGGCTTTTAATTATGGCTTTACACCGGCGAGGCATTGAATCTATCAATTTTTGATATTTCGCAAGAGAAATAGAGTTCCATTCTTCTAAGAAAACGTCGTACAGCTCTCTCAAATTGCCACACTGTCGATTTGAAACCTTTTTCTTGACTTCGCACCAAAGATGATCTATTGGGTTAAGATCTGGGCTGTTGGCTGGCCAATCTAAGACTGAAACTGATTGTGATGTGAGGAATTCCTTAACGGTGCGTGCAGTATGCTTTGGATCATTGTCGTGCTGGAATGTCCAAATAACCGGAAGCACGTCTTCGGCATATGGTAACATTGTTTCTTGCAGTATATTTTTGTATTGGAATTGATCCATGTTTCCTTCTATCAGCCTAACAGGTCCAACGCCATGTCCAGAAAAGAACCCCCAAATTTTCACATTTCCCCCGCCATGCTTTAATGTCACTTTTGTGTACTTTGGGTCGAATGCTTTATTCGGAGGGCGTCGTACATATCGTTTTCCATCAGAACATACCCTATTTATTTTTGTCTCGTCAGAAAAAAGAACGTTTTTCCACTGTCTGACTGTCCAGTTTTCATACCTTCTTGCAAATGCAAGTCGGGCTTGCCTATGACATCGTTTCAACATAGGCACCTTCCTTGCTATCCTTCCGTTCAACTTATTTTCTACCAAACGCCTTCGAATAGTGCGTGCAGAGATTGCTGAAGGGTTGTTTTCGCCAAAATATTCTTTTCTCAACTCATTAGACCCTTTAAAAGGATTTTGTTTTGCCAAACGAACGATATTTCGATCATCTCGACGAGATGACTTTCTCTGTCTAGGTCCACGCGGAACGTTTGAAGTAGTTTGATACATGGAAAAATGTTTTACGGCATGGAAAACCATTGTTTTTGAACATTGCAGATGGTCGGCTATCTTTTTATACGACCAATTCTTCTCGCGAAGTTTTATTATTACTTCTCTTGTAGATTTATCACAACTTTTATTTTTCCCCATTGTTTTTATACGAAGTAATCACTTTTAAGACTTTAACAGCACGAAATGGCGCCAAAA
The DNA here is from genome assembly GCA_947563465.1 of Archips xylosteana. Classification (NCBI taxonomy): domain Eukaryota; kingdom Metazoa; phylum Arthropoda; class Insecta; order Lepidoptera; family Tortricidae; genus Archips; species Archips xylosteana. The sequence goes on from OX387371.1 coordinate 635,591, forward strand.
TTATACGAATAATAATCTACAACCACAGAGCCACACAGTGTTCTCTATTTAAATTTGAAAAAATAATAAACTATTCAGCGTTCTTAATTACGTGACCAGCCAGTAAGTACTAATACTAGGTTCAGATCGAATGTATAAAGTTTCTCTATTAATTTTTTAGCCAACAATGTTGCATAAATGAATGTACCGGTAGTACGGAAAAGTTTTGCAATACCGAGAGAAATAAAAAAAATACGGGCAATTAGTTATACTTGTTACTTTGAAAAAATCATCTCAATAAATAATCGTTCTTAATTATATGGCCACAACTGTATAAATATAAACTAGTATTGCCCCTTTCCAACATGAAATTATTTAAAAACAGCCCTCACTACGCAGCGGCAAGGGTTTACAATCAATTACCGGATGAGATTAAAGCAGAGGAAAAAGATGAAACTTATTCAAAAAAGTTGAAGTCACTCCTAGTAAAAAACTGTTATTATAGCCTTAATGAATTCCTAAACGACACACTGTAACTGTTAGATTATTATTTATTTTATTTTTATTGTTAAATATAGCTGTTTTTAATTTTTACTTTTTATTTTGTATTTTTTGAATTTGTTTTGTTTTATTCTAATTATTATTTTGGACATTATTTTATGAAATTTTTACATGCTTCTAATATACGTTTGATTAATAGCTTGACATTGATTATCTGGGATTTAATTTTATCTGTACTTGTGTGTGTAATTTGATAAATTCTTTTATTCTTAGACTTACATTTTTACATTGGAACAACATTGTATTTTATGAATTTTTATTTTCTTTTTTTATTTTTTTATTTTTTTATTTTTTAATCATTTAATCATCTAATTATTATTTTGGACATTATTTTATGAAATTTAAATGCTTCTTTTATAAGTTGATTTATAGTTTGACATTGTTTAATTTGTAATTTAATTTTTTAATTTTATTTTAAATGAAATTTTATACTTGTGCATGCAATTTTTTTAGACTTAAGACATTGCAACACCTTTTATGGGTAGCATGTATGATACTATATAAATATACCTTACCATCCTAATTATACCTACTACATGTATGCAATAAATGAATAAATAAATAAATAAATAAATAAATATCATAACTTCTCTATATGTCCAGAATCCAGAAGCGATAAGCAAATGACCTATATAAAGAAACCCGTATGATTGCATTTTAAAGTCTACATTAAAGTATCGATATCAATAATTGAAACAAAAAATCATATTTGATTGTGATTATCGAATTAACCGATTTGTAACGTCATTCAGAGTGAAATTGTTGTTTTATACATTTTTTTGAACTTCGAATATCAAATTCGATTTGAGAATCGAAATCTACTCAAGTCTAGATTGTTTATGAATTTAAAAAATATCTAAATGTCACTAATTTATTCATTATTACTATTATAATTAGGCATTAAACACTCGTGTGATCTTATTACCAAATGCGTTGGTGGGGTTGGAGATCGGGAGGGTATTGACAATAATTTTAGGAAATTTTTTAGCGTATCACCGCCACAATTGGGTTTCACAGGGGAGCAGGGACTCGGTGCTGATACCATCACAGGGGATGGGGCCATTACGTTTACTGCAAAGGCAGTTGCATCTAAGATTAAGGCTATGCAGCGCGGCAAGTCTCCTGGTCATGATGGTCTCAGCATTGAGCACCTCAAGTATGCTGGTGACCATTTGCCTCGCATTTTGGCGAAGTTCTTTACTTTATGCTTGAGGCATGCATACTTACCTGCGCAACTTATGAAAACTATGGTTGTGCCACTAGTAAAGGATAAAACGGGTGATTTGTCTGATATGGCTAACTATAGACCCATTTCGCTGGCGCCTGTAATATCGAAAGTGCTTGATAGTCTGCTTAATGACGAACTGAATAAACATGTGAAACTTCACGATGCTCAATTTGGGTTTAGGTCGGGATTATCTACAGAAAGTGCAGTTTTTTGCCTTAAGCAGACTGTCAGGTACTATACGCAAAGAAAAACACCGGTGTATGCGTGCTTTCTTGACTTATCGAAAGCTTTCGATTTGGTGTCATATGACCTGCTTTGGAGTAAGCTCAGTAGGACTGGGGTTCCAGCGGAATGTGTCTCACTACTGAAATTTTGGTACAGCAACCAGGTAAATCAAGTGAAGTGGGCAGGGGTAGCGTCAACTGAATACCAACTTGAATGTGGCGTAAGACAAGGTGGGTTGACGTCGCCTTTGCTTTTTAATTTATATATTGATGAGCTGATTGGGGAGCTCAGCAACACACATGTAGGGTGCCATGTAGACGGTACATGTCTCAATAATATAAGTTATGCCGATGACATGGTGTTGCTGGGCCCTTCAATCAACTCCCTCAGAGTGCTTCTCGGAAAGTGTGAAAGATATGCAGTCCAGCATGGTCTCAGGTACAATTCGAGGAAGAGTGAAATTGTTGTATTTAAAGCTCATAAAAAATATAACCCCGCTGTTGTGCCTGATTTATTGCTGGACGGTGTAGCTTTGAAAGTAGTGGACAAGTTCAGGTACCTTGGTCATATTGTTACACAGGATCTAGTGGACGATATGGATATTGAAAGAGAAAGAAGAGCGATGGCAGTTCGTGGAAATATGCTCGCTCGCAGATTTGCTCGGTGTACTAAATCCGTAAAAATAACGCTTTTTAAAGCCTTCTGTCAGACGTTTTACACGAGCAGTCTGTGGATGAGTCATACTCAACGTGTGTATAACGCACTCAGGGTCCAGTACAATAATATTTTTAGAATGCTGTTGAAGCTGCCGCGATACTGTAGTGCGTCAGGCATGTTTGCAGAAGCGCAAACAGACGGCTTTCATGCCCTGCGGCGCAAGAGGATAACCTCCATGATGCAACGTGTGCGCGGCAGCAACAACAGCATCCTGAAGATGTGGGCCGGGCGTTTGGACTGCCCCATGATGCAGCACTGGGATGCAATAGTCATAGGTTTAATTAAATAAATAAATTAATTTATTTTGACATTATTACATTATTTATCAATTATTATTTGTTATTAAGTACATTATTTATGACTTGCTTTGTTTTATTATGTGTTGTTTTAAATGTAAATTGTAACTTTATTCAAATTTTGATTTAAATTTTAATGTTAATTTTTGAATTTTTAATTATTTAGGTACTTTGATTTTTTTATTTAATTCTGATTGCGATTTTGATTTTAAATTCATATTTTATTTTATCTTATGCTCTTACTAACATAGGTATTAAGAATGTAACTAACACATTGTATATGGGACTCCTAGTCCTGAAATAAATGATTTTTTTTTTTTTTTTTTTATTATTTAAATACACCTTTTGGCTCGTTTCATAAAACCACACTCGTGTATTAATGCCTCCCATTATGCACCAGTTAAATAACTATTATTACACACCATGTGACATGAAACATATGTGTAACGCACACGCACTGACAGACAAATCACTGCCATGAAAATTGGAACATTTCAGCTCTACGAAAACTACTAATACTTTTAATAGTGGTAGAGCCATGTTGTAGCTAGCCGCTGCATCACGAATGGGCCGGCTCGTCCGGGGCAGTACCACTCTCTCACAGAACACCGGCGTGAAGCAGCAGTACTCCTGCTGCGTTTCGTACGGTCAGTGAGAGCGGCGGGGGCCCAATACCTCTCCCCTATTCCCTCTTTTTTAAAGGCCGGCAACAGATCAGTGACTTTTTGAGTCGTTGATATTTATGGGCGGTGGTGATCATTTTCCATCAGATAACCCGCTTGCTCGTTTCCCTCTCATAATGAAAAAAACTGCGATATTTTTATATTATACCACAAAATTTCGATGTCTGATTTTCATACACTGTCTTACCTCGGTGCATTTGAACTCTTCCTTGTGGCATTCCTCAGTGTGCGTCCGTAGGGCTTCGTCTGTGGCCAGCGAAGCCCCGCACGCCGCACAAGGCCTGTCCGACCGAAAAAAATACAATTGAACAGTTCATAAGAAGCAATATAGATAGCACCGGTTGAGTAAGGAAGTTAAGATCCGTATCCGTGGATTTTGACACCAAATATCCGTATACGAGCATCTTGACACCAATTATCCGCATACGAGTATCTTGACACAAAATATCCGTATACGAGTATCTTGACACCAAATATCCGTATACGAGGATCTTGACACCAAATATTCTTATACGAGGATCTTGACACCAAACATCCGTATACGCGGATCTTGACACTAAATATCCGTATACGAGGATCTTGACACCAAATATCCGTATACGAGGATGTTTGACACCAAATACCCGTATACGAGTATCTTGACACCAAATATCCGTATACGAGGATGTTTGACACTAAATATCCGTATACGAGTATCTTGACACCAAATATCCGTATACAAGTTGACACCAAATATCCGTATACGAGGATCTTGACACCAAACATCCAAAATATCCGTATCCGTACACTGACCTCGCCTCTGGATCGCAGCGACCAGTAGCCGCGTGCGCGTGGAGCGCGTCCGCGTTGTCGAACGCGGCGCCGCACGACGCGCACGCGCATTTAGACGCAGCTTTCTGTGCCTGCAACGTATTTAAAAATAGGCTTACGTTTGGCCTCAATCTCGCTTGATGGTAGGCGAAGATGAGGTCTAACATGGTACACGTTTGCCTAGGTGTCTGCCTTAAAGATGTCCAGATTATAGCGTTCCGGAAAAACTGACCTCGGCAGAGAGTTACTAATGTGTCATAAATAATTACACATTACATATCTTCAGTACTTTGAAAAAAGCTCGTATCCCAAAATCGATAATCTGGCTAATTGAACTTTACTGAGTGTCCATAAAGTTAAGTTTGGATTACATATTGATTTGAGACACGAGATTTTTTCAAAGTAGAGACGATATAATGGATTGACATTCTATACCCTGACAGGTACCCTACCCTACCATATACCTACCATTTAATAATGTGATCACAATGAATTTCGTCGCTCGGTCAGTGGAACGGTCATCGGTCGGTCAGTCAGTCGGCCGGGATCGGTGGGTCGGAGTTGGTCGGTCGGTCGATCAGTCAGTCGGTCGGTTGTTTGAACGGTCGGTCGGTTGGTCGCTCGGTTGGTAGAGTCGGGCCGTCGGTTAGGGTCAGTCGGAGTCGGTTGGGATCGGTCGATCCATCGGTTAGAGTCAGTCAGTCAGTCAGTCGGGGTCGGTCGGACAGTCGGTTGGGATCGGTCGATCCATCGGTTAGAGTCAGTCAGTCGGGGTCGGTCGGTCGGTCAGGCGGTCAGATCGGTACCGGTCAATCGGGATCGGTAAGTCGGTCGGCCGATATATTTTTTCTAATGACGTAATTAAAAAAATCCTGCTCTGGACTGGTTGGCTTCTTCACCACGACCTTCTATCAACTCCCTGCAGCTCGTCCGAATCCATCAGCTCGTCCTGGACTCCATCATCTCCCTGCTGCATACCGAAACCACTCCTGGCAGCTCCTCCCAGCCAATCTCCTTAATTCTTCTGTCACAGTTTTCTTCTTAAATTTATTCATCTTTCATCCTACTATTCTTCTGTTTACATATATTCTTCTTTCTTCTTAAGTTTATTTACTTTCTTCTTCATTTTTATTTCATCTTTATTTTCTTCAGTCTTCATTTTCATTGTTTTATTAATATTCTCTTCTTACTTCCTTTCATTTGTATATTCTTCATATCTTATCTTCATTATTTCTTTAATTTAATATATTCTTCTTTATTTTTTTTCCTTTAGTTGTTCTTCTTACTTAATTGTCTTCTTCATTATTTTTTCCATCTTTCTCTTCTTTCTTTCTTCCGTAGTTTTTTTTTTAATTCCTCGTTCTAATTGTCTGTTCTTCTATATCTATGTAAACATACTAACAACTATTTTTATTTTAAACACTTACTATTAATTTTAATTGTCTTTTTTTTCTTGTCCACATTCTTTAACTGTCCACACTTTCACAATTTAATAAAAGTCTTAAACAAAACAATTCCGTTAACGAGGCAGCGGCACTGGCAGGGTCGCCATGTAAGGATGTTTGTATTGAAAGACCAAGAGTCGAGTTAATACTGTCTCTATTTAATAGGCTTAGATCTAACTTATATAGTGTACGTTGGGAGAGTGTGTGTGTGAGGCGCAACTCACACTACAAATGTTCCACACAGAAAAGAATACAAATAAAGTTATGCGTCTAAGATCCCTTCCGCAGCTGACAATAGAGCTGATAACTTTCAAACGGCTAAACCGATTTTGATCAAACTTATCTAAGAACGATCTCCAAGAACAACAAATAAAGGAACAAATGGGTTCCTAGTTCCAAAAATTTATAACAAGATTGAGTGGCTAAGAGAAGGAAATCAGTGTCCTATAAGGAAAGTTAAAAATACTCTCAAAAGGATTCTTTTGCAAAAACTGCCTTAGGGTACATTTTTGCAAAAGTATCCACATCTCTGTATTTATTTGTTGTAACTTTTATTTTGTTTTTAGATGCATGTTTAATTTAAATAGGTACTTACATATAACTAAATTGTAATGAGCGTGTTCTCGCCAACAAACTGTCATATCAGTTTGGCGAGTGGATTTAGACAGTAAGCCAGTGTATGTAATACCTATGAGAAATAAATAATAAAAAAAAAGAAACCTGCTTTTTAATAAATAAAACCGCATCCAAATCGGTTCACCCGTTTAAGAGCTATGAAGCCACAGACAGACACACACACACACACAGTGGTCAAACTTATAACACCCCGCTTTTTTGTGTCGGGGGCTAAAAAGGAGGCTCATACGCTGACCTTGTGCGTCTTGTTGTAGTGATGAATGAGGCCGAGCGGGCTGACGAACGTCTCGCCGCATTCGCCGCACGGCACGTTCTCTGCCGCATGCGCCAGCCGCACGTGCGACAGGTATGACGAACGCTTGCTGCAACAGCGCCCGAGCGAATGAACCACACACCATTAAGAGGGTTTATACCTGCTGAGCTGTTACTGTTGGCGTATGTAAGCGATTAAGAATTTCGGGGGAGTCGGTTGGATGCGACGTGGTTCAATTGGTAGAACACCCGTTGGGGCGCATACCCAGGAGACGTGGGTTCGAATCCCACCGGCGCACCCGAAACACTTTTTCGCTTTTAAATAATCTTAGATTCGGTGAGCAGCTGTACTGCTAATAAAATAAATAACGTTGCATTTTTGTTAGTTTTTCTCGATTATTCCATAAAAATTGAATGAAAATTAAAAATGTTTTGAATACAAATTGTTCTCATATATAAGTTAATGTGTCTACTGCAATAATAATTCGTGATAGACTTTTATTTTCTTTAAAAACGAACAAATTATTACCTAACGGTTTTTAAAGAAAATAAAAGTCTTATCACGAATTATTATTGCAGTAGACACATTAACTTATATATTAGAACAATTTGTATTCAAAACATTTTTAATTTTCATTAAATTATTATGGAATAATCGAGAAAAACTAACAAAAATGCAACGTTGCCAGCTCAGCAGGTATAAACCCTCTTAAGAGGGTTCATTTGTGACTATCAGCAACTCGGTAACTATAACCAATCATAGTATAAGATACTAGCTGTTGCCCGCGACTTCGTCTGCGAAGAAAAATTAGCCTACGGACTATTGCCAGACCTACCGAATACAGAGAAAAAGTTACATAAAAATCAGTCAAGCCGTTTCGGAGGAGTTCGATAACAAACACCATAACACGAGATTTTTATTTGGTTACTAACATAATACAGGGTGTCCCAGAAGTCGACGTCAAGCCGAAATCAGATGATAGGCAAGCTGATATACAGCTATCAGAAAAATAAAAAAATCTAAGTTACGTATTTAAAAAATATAAGCATTTTAAAAAAATCAAGAAATCTTCACCATGCGACAGTCTTTTCGCTTCTGTTGCGACAAATCTATACTTTATAATTTATTTATTTTTGTTATGTAATCCTGAATAAAACTTCTATGACTCGTTGTTTAAAATTTAGACCCAACTGCTTTAGATTGTAAGAAAATGTCAGTTTTTACCCAATCAAGTACTGAAAATTAATCTTTCATCCATTTTTAACTGACTACTGAAAAGACATATTGCCCTTCTTACAATAGTTTATAAAAATATGATTTTCATAAAATACCAGATGAACGTTGCAATCGTGTGGCCGGATCTATGTATTAGACATTATGGCTTGAAATGTGACCGCTCGCTGTAGTCTTAAAAAGAGGCTCAAAAATACTCAAAAGGGGCATCCATTAATTACGTGGAGCGTTTCTGGGTTTTTTTTACCCCCCTCCCCCCTTCGTTAACCTTAATAGAACCTATATTTATATAACCTAGATTTTCAAACTTTTAAATTTAACCTATTTTTCTCGCATTTTGCCACTATTCTTTGTCATAGAAAATTATGTAGCTATGTTGAAAAATAAAAATACAAAAAGATACTTCATACCAATCTTGAAAAAGATGGCTTAGTAGCGACATCTCTTGGCCCGGGTGAGCGGTTAGTTTTGAAGGAGTGTTGACGTCTCTCGTTGAGAGTATTAACATATACGTAGATGTTGTTTGTATCACTGCTATGAGTGATTAAGCGAGCTGAGACGTGTGATGCATAGAAAAATTACAGTGTCTATATCCCGACCAGTTGTGGTGTAGGGGTTTAGCATGCAGCACGGTATGCTATGGACCTGGGTTGATTCCCAAAGCTGGTCTCTTTTCTGTGTATTTCTGTGCATCCATGTTTCAGTTCATATTTAGTATGATATATATGGATTTCACGGGATAACCGCAAAAAAAAAAATGGAGTACCAATCTTGAACTTACGTGATATTTGATGAGACCCCCGCCTCTCCCCCAAGTGAGATTTGGTGAGATTCGGCTTGACCTCCCCCCCCGCTGAATACCTCACGTAATGGACGCCCCCAAAGCATAGTTAATACTCACACAAAATTCTTCTCGCAGTGCTTGCACTGGAACTTGTGGCCTTCGTGAGACCCTAAATGCAGCTTCGCCTGATTCCTGCGCACCGTTACATATTTACAATCTAACGACCTTTGATTATTTATACACTAGATAGAGCTTATACAGGGTGATTTTTTTAATCAGTTCACAAATTTTGATACGTGATTCAGTATCGTTGATAGATCACGATTATATGATCAAGATTTTTTTTTTAAAATTTGAAATTTGGGTTGTTCATAGTAATTCATCCAATAATTGGTCGAGTTACTATGAAAAACAAAAAAATAAGTGATTAATATTATAAAGAAAAATACTGAAATTTGTTATTTTAACGACACTGAATCACATATTAAGATTTGTGCACTTATTAAAAAAATACCCTGTATATTGTCCCGAAAAATATAAGCCGATTGTTGGCTCATATGTCAATTTCCGCCCCTCAGTCTGCATAGTGACGGCGCGGGAGTTAGTATTATACAATACACGCATCTGACAAGTGTAAGTGACAAGTAAAGCTTGTCTAAGCTAAAATGACGCGCGCCCCTCTTCTGTATCAGTTGATTTTGATGTGTCCGTGCAAATATTAATTAAGACTCTTCATCCGTATGGAAGCGTCGACTATTTCGTGAACTATGATCAGTGTGCAACATCACGATCGTCAAATCACGTGAAAAATCCTGTGCGTAAATGCGATGGTAGGGCGCGTCATTTTAAATTAGACAAGCTATACTAAGCATTAGCTACTAAGCTCCGTGTAAGGCTGCGTTTCCACCAGAGATGTGCGAGGTAGCTAAGCGGTGCGAGGCTGTGTAACGAGGATGTGTAACGGTGTGAATGTTTCCACCAAAGATGTGCGAGGTAGCTAAGCGGTGCGAGGCTGTGTAACGAGGATGTGTAACGGTGTGAATGTTTCCACCAAAGATGTGCAAGGTAGCTGAGCGGTGCGAGGCTGTGTAACGAGGATGTGTAACGAGGATGTGTAACGGTGTGAATGTTTCCACCAAAGATGTGCGAGGTAGCTAAGCGGTGCGAGGCTGTGTAACGAGGATGTGTAACGGTGTGAATGTTTCCACCAAAGATGTGCAAGGTAGCTGAGCGGTGCGAGGCTGTGTAACGAGGATGTGTAACGAGGATGTGTAACGGTGTGAATGTTTCCACCAAAGATGTGCAAGGTAGCTGAGCGGTGCGAGGCTGTGTAACGAGGATGTGTAACGGTGTGAATGTTTCCACCAAAGATGTGCGAGGTAGCTGAGCGGTGCGAGGATGTGTAACGAGGATGTGTAACGGGCTCTTTTCAAATAAGCGGGCGGGGTGCGGTGAGGCGAGAGCGGAGCAACGCCACCTAGCAACACACATTCCTCGCAACACATTCCTCGCACAGCTCCGATGGATACGCAGCCTAAACCTAGCATAAGGCATACTGTACTTGTCTCGGGTGACGAACTGGCAGTCCCGGCAGACGAACCGCAGCGCGTGCCGGTGCCGGTGCAAGCGCCGCTGGGAGCGCCGCCGGAACCGGACGGCGCACACCTCACACTCGAACCGCCCCGCGCTCTGACAACCAATGCCACAATAGTGTTTTATGCATTTATTTCATACCAGCCTTCCATCCGCAGCTTCGCCCGCGATAAAATTAAATTTCCCTTAGGAAGAGGTATTTTCCCGCGGTAAAAAGTAGCCTATGTCACTCTGTGGTAATGTAGCTTTCTAACGGCAAAAGAATTTTTGAAATCGGTCCGGTAGTTTCGGAGCCTATTCAATGCAAACAAACAAACAAACATACAAACAAACAATCAAATCTTTCCTCTTTATAATATTGGTATAGACTAAATACAAACTGAAACATAGATGCACAGAAAAAAACCCAGGAAAAAGACCAATGCTAGAAATCGAACCCAGGTTCTGGCATTCCGTGCCGCGTGCTTAGCCCTACACCACCACTGGTCAGGTCAGGAGTTTAGTTTAGTTTTAGGTGTGTAGTTTAGTTTTACGATCATCCCGTGAAATCCATATTGTCATCATCATTCATCATTTCAGCCGAAAGACGTCCACTGCTGAACATAGGCCTCCCCCAAGGCTCGCCAAACAGATCGGCCCTGCGCCATCCGCATCCAATGCGTTCCCGCTACCTTCACCAGGTCGTCGCTCCATCTTGTCGGAGGCCTACCTACACTGCGTCTTCCGGTCCGCGGACGCCACTCGAGAACCTTTCGGCCCCATCGGCCGTCAGTTCTACGGGCGATGTGCCCTGCCCACTGCCACTTAAGTCTAGCGATTCTTCGAGCTATGTCCGTGACTTTAGTTCTCGCGCGGATTTCATCATTTCTAATGCGATCCCGTAGAGAAACTCCAAGCATAGCCCTCTCCATCGCCCTCTGAGTGACCTTGAGCTTCCTTATAAGACCCATCGTTAGCGGCCACGTCTCAGTGCCATAAGTCATCACTGGCAACACACACTGGTCAAAGACTTTTGACTTGAGACACTGCGGTATATCGGATGACAAGATATTGCGGAGCTTCCCGAACATATTGTCATACTAAATACAAACTGAAATATATGGATTTCACGGGATGACCGTAAAAGTAATAAAAAATGAAGTTGAAAAATAAAAAAATACAAAAAGACACATATGTATTTCATACTAAATACAAACTGAAATATAGATTGTGATGATGGTGACCCCCCCCCCCCCCCCCCCCACATACACCACCACCACAACCATCGTGCAGCCCGGCCCGGAATCGAACCCCGAACCAAGAAGAAGGACTCACGCACCATACCGGCCGGGCATCACCAACGTGTTGTAGCCGCACGTGACGCGACGGACGCACCGCGCGCGTAGCGCTGCGCGCGCAGCGGCGTCGCTATAAAAGCGCACCGAGCGCGCAGATCCGTGCACAGTCTTATACCTCCTGTAGACGATGGGGCGAAAGGAAACGAAGATCTTTTCAAAAAAACGTAAGGGAGAGTGTAAGAGAGCGGCGTGCGTCTAAGCTCGTAGAGACAGATGTAGCGACTGGAGCCTTACGGCCAATGAGAGCGATGCAGCCCTATGTACCCTCAATTTTTTGACACATACCACTCCGGCTTACACCCACCCATCTTTATTAAAAAACAACTTATAACTATAATGATTTACGCGTCGCCTACATTCCCCAGCCCAGTGCTGCCTCAGCACTCATTCTTCTTCAGTTGGGATACATGCGACGCGTGCCGCAGGTCGGCAAAGGACCCCAGACTTAGTCTTTACGTAGACAACTCGAACTCGCCCATCTTTGCCTTGGATGGTCTTTTCTATTAAACCTCTTGGCCATACATTTCGGGGCGATGCTGGGTCCACGATCAAAACCAGATCTCCCACTTGCAAGGGTCTAGGGTCACGCTGCCATTTCTGTCTAGGAAGCATTTGCGGCAGTACTTCTCGAATCCATCGTTTCCAGAATAAATCAGCCAGCCTTTGTGAAGTACGCCACTGTTTTCTTAAAAACATATCAGAGTTGTCAAAGGCTCCCAGCACGGGCAAGTTTGAAGAGCTGCCGAGTAAAAAATGGTTAGGGGTCAGCGACTCATCGCCAAATGGTTCGACAGTGACATGAGTAAGTGGTCGGCCATTGACTATCTGTTCCACTTCTGCCATCAGCGTACTCAAGACCTCGTCTCTTGGAGCGTGCTCTTTCAAAACTACCATTAGTGAGGTCTTAACGCTCCTTATAAGGCGCTCCCACGCCCCAGCCCAGTGGGGCGTTGCTGGGGGGATGAAATTCCAGGTCGTGCCATAATTTATAGCTTCGCTCTTTAGTATATCTTCATTTAGTTCGCTGATCGACCTTCTAAGCTCGTTATGAGCACCTTTCAAATTTGTTCCATTATCCGAATATATCTGTTGGGGCCAACCACGACGCGCGGCCATTCGACGCAGAGCCATGATTAAAGCGTCAGTCGTGAGTCTTGTCACTATTTCGATATGAATGGCTCGAACAGTCAGACACGTAAAAAGGACTCCATATCGTTTTTCTCTGCGTCTCAAGACGGTCACTTCTATAGGTCCAAACAAGTCAACTCCGCAGAACGAGAAGGCGCGCTGGTGATGGGCCATCCGAGCAAAAGGTAAGTCACCCATACGTGGTGGTTGAGGGCGGGCTTTCCTGATTCGACAAAGCATACACTTGCTAGTCACGTGCTTTACAGTTGGCCGAAGACGAATAATCCAATATTTTTGTTTCAGATCATTGACCACCTTTTCTTGGTTTCCGTGCGCGGCATTCACGTGGTAGTGCTTCACTATCAACCGAGCGATGTAATTTTGACCATCAAGTATCACCGGCTGTTTTGTTTCAGGCATTATTCCAGATACAGCGTTGATCCTGCCTTCGAGGCGCATGACTCCGTGCTCATCAAGAAAAGGCGACAAGGTAAGTAATTTACTTTTACGATCTATATTTCTCTTATTTTTCAGGTTCTGAAGGTCTTCAGGTGTGCAAGTATTTTAAATAGGCAACAATTTTTTGGATTATCATCCTCTTTGGCTGTCGGTGGCTGATTGGCGCTAAGCCCATGCCATGCACCGCGGCAAAAAAGAAAGGAGCTGTCAGGGCGGCACTTCTTAAATTTATCGGCGGACGTATATTATATTGTGAATTGTGCTGTGTAAATAAAAAATATTGTAAATAGTGTTATCTAGTACTAATGATAAATAACGGACATTATTTAGTGTAATATGTAATAGCAAGTGGCGGTGCGGACTTTGCGGCTCTACGGACGGGCTAAGCGAGCGCTTATCGAAGTCGGCTTCCTTGAGGTTTGTGGTTCATAAATTGTTGTTTAGTTTTAATGCTGCATAGAAACGAATAACCACGGCCTTGGTGACAGTCACTATATATCGAAGGTTTTAATGAACATATTTTTTGGTCCATCGTCGCTCGGAGTTCGTTTCGTTTTGTTGCGTGTAATTGTGTAAATATTTAGTTCTTCGGGATAATTTGGTTTGCATTTGATCGCCAATTGTTTTAAGCGTATAGGAGGCTGACGCTTACCTACGTTCTAATTTCAAAATGGCAAAAACAAAGGCTTGTGAAGTAAAATTAAAATTAGAATGCGATTGGTTTCATGCTTCCGTGGAAATGATTAAATCGCCTGACTTTAGTTCGAGTATTTTAGCTGCGCGATTACGAACATTGGAGAATCACTTTACTAACTTGACCATTGCATACGAAGGCTTATTGGAGGTTGAATCGGATGAGGAAAAGATTAAAGAATATGATAATCGGTACCGAAACGCTACTCTACACTATAATGAATGTGATGCTAAATCAGCGGAGATGTCGAGTTGTGTGGATACTAACAGGAACGATACGGCGGCTGGAGCGGCGGCCCGAGAGGCGGCTGCGCCTGTCCCGCGCTTGCCTCAGATTAATTTGCCTCAGTTCGATGGTGATGTCTTTCAGTGGGTCAGCTTTTACAGTTTATATTCTTCCTTAGTATTATCAAGGAAAGATATCTCTGACACAGAAAAGTTTCATTACTTAATTTCTCATGTACAAAACGAGCCGAGATCGTTGATTCAGCATTTGCCTATGACGGCTTTATCTCTTGTCACAGCGCTGGAGATTCTCACCTTGCGTTATCATAATAAGCGTTTGTTGTCTGATCGTCATATCTCGCGTATTTTAAATCTACCGTCGTTGAAAAATCATGGCTCGTTAAGAACTCAGATACTGAATCCTTTGCTCGAATCCACTCATGCGTTGAAAAGTTTTGGGTTGCCAGTAGATGAATGGAGTTATCTTTTATTGCATATTGCTTTAACATTGTTGCCGTTGGAGTTAAAAACACGATTTGAGCAAAAATACGGTGGACTACAAGAAAATTTACCGAAATTTGATGAACTGATTGTTTTCTTGCAAAACGAATGTCACTTTATTGACACTGCCAACTCGTTTGATTCGATGACAAAGCTATCGAATACATATTATGTTAGTGACAATAATAAGCGATTCACGGAAAAACTGTGCGCATTTTGCTCAATGAATCATTCATTGCAAGATTGTTTTAAATTTAAAAAGGGCTCTCCTATTGACCGAAAGACTTGGGTGCGAAATAATAATCTGTGTTTCAGATGTTTCGGCAATCACTCAGCGTTAATGTGCAAACAATTTATTCCGTGTGCAAGATGTGGCAACGTCGGGCACAATTATTTAATTTGTTGTATTGATACGAATGAGCAACGGAACATGGTTCAATATCGTGAGCCACAAGAGCAGCCCTTTCGGCGCACTCAGTGCGAGAAAGCACGCGCGAGCAATAGCGCCGCGCTGCGCGGGCCGGCGGCGGCGGCCGATCCCGCTGCGCAGTGCGCGTGCTCTGCGCGAGAGTCACCCGTAACGGCTTGCGATAACTCCGAATAGCAACTAGCCACATGTAATGTTTCGACAGATCCCGTTTTAGTAGAAGATGTTATTTTACCTACGGTTATTGTAAATATTGTTTCAGCGAGTGGTGAACTTATTAAAGCACGGGCTTTGTTAGATTTAGGTTCACAAGTTTCAGTTGTTCGGGGTGATTTTGTTAATTTGCTAGGACTGAAGAAACATTACTGTGTGACACCGTTGACAGGTATAGGTGGTACTCAATCAAAAGGTGGCAGCCATATTGTCACAATTAATTTTCGGTCGGAGCGTAATGTGAATACTTTCTTGTCGGTAAATGCGGTTGTTTTAAAATTACCTACTACTTATGTTGCGACTCGGCTCGGTATTTCTAGCAAAGTAGGTATTTCGGAAAGCGGTTTCGGTCATATGTCCAGGGTGGACATTATATTTGGTTGCGATATTCTCGGCGAAATTATTGAAGGTAACAAGGTTACTTTGCGGCCCGGCGGTCCTTATGCGATTGATACTATATTTGATTTTGCTCTATTTGGGCCATTACATGGTGATAAAAAAGGTATGTTACCTCGCAGTGTAGATTACTTTTCGGGAGTATCTTTAGTAGAAGCTGTTGAGCGGTTTTGGAAGGCGGAGGAACCACCTATGGTTGTGATAAAAGATCCAATGGATGTGATCTGTGAACAATTGTTTGTTAAATCGGTTTCGCGCGGTTCGGATGGTAAATATACAGTTCGGTTACCCTTTGTTCCTGATCACGTGGCTTTAGGCGATTCTAAGCAAACTGCGGTTCGTCGGTTAATGTGTTTAGAAAGACGTATGAATGCTCAGCCTAAATTTAAAGAAAAATATATTGAATTTATGCGTGAGTACATAGAGCTTGGGCACATGCAACCCTCGCAATTTGACATTGATTCGGGCCAGGAGCACTACATTCTCGCGCATCATGGAATATTTAAGAAATCAGGTGATACTGAAAAGATTCGTGTAGTTTTTGATGGAAGTGCAAAAACTACCAGCGGATTCAGCTTGAACGATTGTTTATTATCTGGCGAAAAATTACAAAATGATATAGCCAAGATTATTTTAAATTTCCGCGTTCCGCTATTTGTATTTACAACTGACGTGAAAATGATGTTTAGGATGACTTGGATTCACCCTGAGGATCGTAAATATCAATTAATTCTTTGGAGATGGAGTAGGTCGGAACCGATTCGCATTTTTGAACTGGCTACAAATACGTACGGTTTAAAATCGAGTCCCTACTTGGCAATACGTAGTCTTCATCAGTTAGCAGTTGATGAGCAGGAAAGATATCCAAGAGCGGCAAAGATTTTACTAGCAAATTCATATGTTGATGATATTAATGGAGGTGCTGATTCTATCGAAGAAACTCGAGACCTCATGGATGAACTGATACAACTTATGAAAACTGCCGGTTATGAACTAAGAAAATGGACATCAAATGACACTAGCTTGATATCTGATTTTCCAATAGACCATTGTGAAATTCCTCGTTCTTTTGATGATGATAATGATTCCGGTTTTATTAAAGTACTAGGGGTTCAATGGAACCCTTCCACAGATAGTTTCACTTACAGGATAAACTTACCGTCTGAACAATCAAAAGTCACTCGACGTAGCATTTTGTCGTCTCTGGCTAAATTATTTGATCCTTTGGGATGGATTTGCGCTGTGGTGTTTCGGGTTAAATTGCTTTTACAGGAATTATTAAGTGACGGAGCTAAACATGTTGAGTGGGACACACCTGCACCTAAAAATTTAGTTACGAAATGGAGAGCCATAGTTTCAGATTTGCCCAACTTAACGAAACTTTCCATACCACGTTGCTTAAAATCAAAAAATGAAAAAATGTACTCCTTGCAGGGTTTTTGTGATGGGTCATCCTGCGGATATGCAGCTTCGGTATATTTACGATCGGAAAATATCGACGGTGAAGTTACGATTCGCCTGGTCATGGCTAAATTTCGTGTTGCTCCACTTAAAACCAAGTTGACTATACCGCAACTTGAATTAAATGGTGCTGTTTTGCTTGCTAACTTGTTGTCACATGTATACAGATGTTTAAGTGAATTATCATTTGTGTTCACGGACGTTATTGGATGGTGTGACAGCACTATAGTTTTGGCTTGGTTGGACATTTCGCCTCATAAATTGGAAGTCTTTCAAGGTAATAGGGTATCACAAATCAAAGGTACAAACTTGCCTATGGTTTGGAGACATGTCCCAGGGGAATTAAATTGTGCAGATGTAGCTTCGCGAGGATGTTCTGCAGCCCAGTTACTGGAGCATCCACTTTGGTGGGGCCCAGAGTGGTTACGCCAGGCTCGTGAATTGTGGCCTCAAGAGGAAAAAACGGAAGTTTCTCATATATTGCCGGGAATACGTTCAAAGTCCGTTAACGTTGCGATTTCAGAAGAAAAGTTTGATTTATTAAGTCGTTACAGTTCATTCGAAAAATTAATAAACGTGACAATTTATGTCTACCGTTTTATAAATGCTTCTCGAAAACGGACTACTATCAACAAAAATCCAGTCTTGGAACGTCGGTTGGCTTTGATCAATTTAATAAGTGTGGTTCAAAGAATACATTTTGAAGACCATATTGCAGCTTTGACTGCAGGAAAACCCATTAGAGACTCATTAAAAAAACTGAATTTATTTTTAGACAAGGGATTGATACGCGTAGGTGGGCGTCTGTGTCATTCGGATCTGCCTTATATGGCGCGTCATCCTATTCTGCTTCCCGGAAAAAATAAATTCACGGTACTATTGGTAGAAAATTACCATAGAATGTATTGTCATGTAGGGGCAAATACATTGGCAGCAATTTTGTCTCGTAATTACTGGATTTTAAACATGCGATATTTAACTAAGAGCGTGACTTTTAAATGTGTGACATGTTTTAAGGCCAATCCTCGTCACCATCAACCATTCATGGCCGATTTGCCTGCTGATCGTGTTCGATGTTCACGTGCTTTTGAAGGAGTTGGAACCGATTTTGCCGGACCCATACTCGTAAAAAGCAGTGCTTTAAGAGGTGCTCGGGTTCAGAAATGCTACTTGTGTATTTTCGTTTGTTTGGCTACAAAGGCGGTACATTTAGAGGTGGTTTCGGAACTTTCAGTAGAAGGATTTGTGGCAACGTTATCTAGATTCGTTTCTCGAAGAGGTCTTCCATCCTTGATTCGCTCTGATTGTGGAACTAACTTTGTTGGAACAAACAAGTATTTGAAGGAGCTGTACATATATTTAAGAGATCATCATTCTGAAATAGAACGTCAGTTATCTCAAAGTGAGATCACCTGGTTGTTTAACCCTCCCAGTAGCCCTAACATGGGAGGATTATTCGAAGCGGCTGTTAAGTCAGCAAAGACTCACATGCATCGTGTGCTCGGGGAAAGACGACTCACCTTCGAAGAGTTGAGTACATTTTTTACCAAAGTAGAAGCTGTCATGAATTCCAGGCCTCTCTGTCCTCAAAGTTCGGACCCCGCTGATTTGGAAGTTCTAACACCCGGTCATTTCTTAATCGGTCAACCTCTTGTATCATTGCCAGAATACCCATTTGAAGAAACAAATTTTAATCGGTTGTCACGGTTTCAACAAATTCAGAAAATGACTCAGCATTTTTGGTCTCGATGGCGAAATGAATACCTACATACGTTGCAACAACGTCCTAAATGGACTTCGCGTTTTCCTGCTCCTAAAGTCAACGATTTAGTTCTAATAAAAGAGGACAATTACCCTTGTTTACAGTGGAAACGTGGTCGTATTATTAAAATATTGCCTGGACAGGACGGAACGGTCCGAGTGGTCGAACTCAAGACCCAAAACGGTACTTTACTTAGGCCGGTGTCAAAATTGTGTATTTTGCCCTTGGATAGTGACTGTTAACTAACGCATGGTTTGGTTTCGGGGGGGAAATATGTGCAAGTATTTTAAATAGGCAACAATTTTTTGGATTATCATCCTCTTTGGCTGTCGGTGGCTGATTGGCGCTAAGCCCATGCCATGCACCGCGGCAAAAAAGAAAGGAGCTGTCAGGGCGGCACTTCTTAAATTTATCGGCGGACGTATATTATATTGTGAATTGTGCTGTGTAAATAAAAAATATTGTAAATAGTGTTATCTAGTACTAATGATAAATAACGGACATTATTTAGTGTAATATGTAATAGCAAGTGGCGGTGCGGACTTTGCGGCTCTACGGACGGGCTAAGCGAGCGCTTATCGAAGTCGGCTTCCTTGAGGTTTGTGGTTCATAAATTGTTGTTTAGTTTTAATGCTGCATAGAAACGAATAACCACGGCCTTGGTGACAGTCACTATATATCGAAGGTTTTAATGAACATCAGGAAACGACTGCAGTTGGGAGTATTTTATCAATAATTGTTCAGCCTTTTCTATCTGATAGTGATTCATCTCTCCGGTAAGTTTTTTACATTTATCTATGAATAACAGAACAGTACATGTAGCTTTCAGTAATTTCATCCATGAAGAAAACCTTTCAGGTTCCGGCACAGCAGGGAAGTGATCAGAAGCATCATGAAGTATCATAACGTGTTCTAAGTCCACGCCTAAAGGCGGAGGCAGCTTTATATTTGAAGGCCAAGTACTTTCGTCGTTGTACAAGAACGCTGGGCCCTTTAACCTTTCATTTTTCAGGTCTGATAGTTCGCAGGTATCTCTCGTGGCAATGTCCGCTACGTTCATCTTCGTAGGTATGTATCTCCATTGATTAATTTGCGTTAATTCGTCTATCTCCCCAAGGCGATGCGCGACGAATGCTTTATACGTGCGCGCTTCGTTATGTATCCAATGTAATACGGTTGTTGAATCGCACCAAAAAAACGTTTTTTCTGCGGTCATTTTATGTTCGTTTGTTATAGTATTTGCTAATCTAGCGGCTAACAACGCTCCCTGCAGCTCCAATCTAGGTATACTAATGTGTTTTACAGGTGCGACGCGGCATTTACTCGAAATAAATGATAATTGCCACTGATTGTTGTTATTTAACCAGCGCCAGTACGCAACGGCGGCGACAGCCTGCGATGACGCATCGCACATAACATGCAGTTCTAGGTTCGTATAGCTAGCGCCTGCGCTGCGCGTCCGCCGACTGCTATTCGGTGCATTCAGTGCGTTTTCCATCTCGCTCCCTCCCGTTGCGGCTTGATAATGCCGCGGTAAACGTACTTCATTCACACTTTTAAGTAGTTTAAGCCAATCTGACCATTTTTTATAGGTATTATCAGTTATTGAATCGTCCCAATCAATGCCATTTTTCCATGTTTCTTGCAACATTATTTTTCCTTTTATTGTTATTGGCGACAAGAATCCGTAGACATCAAATAACGACATAACCACTCGTAACATTTCTCTTTTGGTAGGTCTTTTTTGCCCGCTGAGTATAGTTTCGGAGATGCGTTTAAAGGAGACATCAAAGCCCAACAAGTCTTCTTTTGGGAACCATACCAAACCAAGTGTTCGTTCGCCGTCGTCTTGCTCGTTCATTTTGAACCTTATAGCTGTAGGTCCTAGGGTTTCTTTTGGCAAACTATTTATTATTGCTTCGCTGTTGCTAGTCCAATTACATATGTCAAACCCGCCTTGTTTATGTATCTGTATGACTTGTTTCACTACTTTTGTGGCGGTTTCTTCGTCTTCAAAACAATCTATGTAGTCATCCATATAATGTTGTTTCCAAATGGCTTCCACTGCGGTAGGCATTGATGACTGATAACGTTCAGCGTTTTTATTCTTTATAAATTGGGCAACGAACGGAGAACAATTAGCCCCAAAGATTAAAGATGTCATTTTATATATTTTTACAGGCGCATCAGAAACCGAAGATGTGTTTTTCCATAAGAATCGAAGCGAATCTTGATCTTCAGGTAAAATTTTTACTCTCAAAAACATATCGCGAATATCTCCAGCGACTGCAATTCTGTTTTCTCTGAATCGAAGCATTATTCCATACAGTGAAACGAGTAAATCAGGTCCTTTATATAGGTAGTCATTCAGACATAAGCCATTGCTCTTAGCTGCAGCATCGAAGACAAGTCTCAATTTTTTCTTTTTAGGGTTGTCTACACCAAAATGAGAGAGATACCATATTTTTTGTGAATGCACGGGATTTTTAATTTCTTCAGCGTAGTCATTTTTTAACAGATGTTCTATTCTTTCTGAATATCTTGAAGAATAAGCGCAATCATTTTTCATTTTTTTAAATACTCCCTTTAGTCTCATTTCAGCGGTATTATAGGAGTCAGTCGTGTTACAGTTTACGTCTTTCCAGGGCAGACCCACGTGCCATCTTCCGTCGATTAATTTTGCTGTTTGTTCCAGGTGTTCCTGAGCCCGCAGGTCTTCAGAGTTCTGGCGTGGATGACAAGTGATTCCCAAGGATTCAATAGCGAAAGAGCGACGAACTTCCTCGTGTATTTCTCGTAGCATTGCTTCGTTTTCAGATTTAATTACTTCCAGGTCTTCATTTATAAATAGTGTAGAATACTGCTGGTGCTGCTCACGGGGCGCGCTGACGCTGCCGTGTACCGACCAGCCCAAGGCGGTGTGAGTGACATAAGGTTCGTTTGGTTTGCCTTTTATGATTTGTAAAGGCAACATTAAATGATAATGATCCTGTCCGATCAATAGTTCTGGTTTTTTATGTTTACTATCGCATAACATTGTTTTGATATCAACACCAAGGTCATAATTAGTGAGGTTAACCGTTGATGTGTTTTGCACAGGTAAGTTTAGCTCGGCGACGCTGCGCGCTCGTAAAGTAAACATCTGTCCGTCTTTGTTTGACACGTTAAAGTTCATGATTTCGCTTTCACATAATAATTCGGTATTATTGAACGCCCCACTCACGCGCATTGTTTGTTTAGTGCCCTGCAGGCCCGCTCGCGCCGCTAGTTCGCCGCTGATAAGCGAGACAGTCGAGCCATCGTCTAGCAACGCATAAACACTTATGATTCCGTTAGGTCCGTGAATGTTTAAGGGCACAGTTTTTAACAATATTTTACAGCTGTTTGAGTTTATATGCGAAACAATCTCCGAACGCGGTTCATTCACTTCAGTGTCTGTTATTTCTGTAATGTTTACACTTGATGTTCGATTAGCGTTAGTGTTCGTGTTATAGTGCAACAAACGGTGATGCAATTGTTCACAACTGTCTATGTCACACGCGGGCGCCGGGCATGTTTCTTTATTATGGCGCGATATTAGACATTTGTAACATAGCCCGCTTCGCTTGACAAATTGCCACCTGTCTTTCCGTAAAGACTTTTTAAACTTTTTACAGTTTATTAAGGTATGTTTTGATACGCGACAGAATCGACACTTATCTTCAATTTGTTCGTTTTGCACCAATAATGTTTGTGAACGGTATTGGAAGTCACTTTGTTTACGTCGAGCAAAATTATCACTGTAGGCGTTACATAGGCTAACAGCTGTTCTCGATGTCTTGATGGCTTCATTTTCCAGGAATTCAGATAGGATTACGAGTCTGGGTTTGATGCCTTCGTTGATAAAAGAGTAGCTGTAGTCAACCCATTTGGATATCAGTACAGTAGGTAACTTTGCTAATATCATTGTTACGACATTCATTCCCTGTAGGTACTCATTATTGCCGATAGCTGACACTGCTGCGACGTAATTTTTAACCTTAATTGCAAAAGGCACAATGTCTTTGTGATATTCTTGAGATAGCATTTGAAGCTTGTTGACACTTTGAATTATTTTAGAAATAATTATGTCGGGATTTCCAAACTGCAGCTCCAATGTAGACATCACGATGTCTGGCGTAGTAGCTCCGATCAACAGAGCGGTTACCGCTTCTTTAGCTGGTCCATGAAGACATTTTCTCAGTCTCCACAGATTTTCTTTCTCGTTGAAATTACACACTTGCGTTGACTCGTCGTAAGCCTGCTTGAAAGTAAGCCACTCCATAGGGTCACCTGAGAAGTTAGGTAAATCTCGTGGTGTGCATAAACGGCTCAACATTCGTGCATTAGGTCCTTCAGCAGTAGAAGCAGCGGCTAAATCCTTCAGCGCGGTTGCCAGCAGGTGAACTGTGTCGTCGGTGCCGGCGCCCGGTGGCGGCGGCGGGTGCGGCCTGGCCGTTTGTGTACCAGTGTGTGGCACAGGCTGCTGTTCCAGTTCCAGTTCCAGTTGGCTGCGATCTATCCACTTCTCCACCTCTTTGTCGAGTTCCTTTTGTGTGTGTACTTCACTGTTTTCCGATTGTGAACTGTATTTTTCTTCTTCTAAATCTGCTAAGTCGGCCGCTAATTTTTTATCAATTAATTCCATTTGTATACGAGCTTTCGCTTCTGCAGCTTCCAGTTCCAGCTTCTTCTTTCTGGCTAAGATGGATGTTGATTTCGAAACATTTGATTTATGGGTATATTTTAACGACGTTGATTTGTCTTCTTGGTATGCTCCGTGCGTTAAATTACCGTTGTTCTTTTTTGAATTGCCATTTTTTTCATTAATACTACCCACATCTAAAATTATAGTTTTATCAAAAGTTTTCTTTGTTTGATCTTGCGATGTGGTAGGTATATCTTCCAAGTGGGATAACGTAAACGAAGAAAGCTCTTGTTTTGGCTCGTGCTGCTGCGGCTGGCCCTCAGCCTTGAGTTCCCTCTGCTTCTCTTCATGTTTTTTAGTGCTGCTTCGAGTGTTCACCATCTTATGCGGAGTCCGGTACATTAACGCAGATCTGGTTCGAAGACCACTTTGTAGACGATGGGGCGAAAGGAAACGAAGATCTTTTCAAAAAAACGTAAGGGAGAGTGTAAGAGAGCGGCGTGCGTCTAAGCTCGTAGAGACAGATGTAGCGACTGGAGCCTTACGGCCAATGAGAGCGATGCAGCCCTATGTACCCTCAATTTTTTGACACATACCACTCCGGCTTACACCCACCCATCTTTATTAAAAAACAACTTATAACTATAATGATTTACGCGTCGCCTACACCTCCAGTCTTACGTGTTACAGTACGGTCCGAGTTCCGCGGACCGTCCTCTCGGCGGACGAGGTATATGATTGTGCGCACCCTGACCTACCTACCTACTCACTCCTGCCCATCCTGACCCTGTACTGGCACGGCCGGGTCTTACCACGCCGTACCGACAGGGCCCCCCTCCGGATATCGCACGGCCGGGTCTTACCACGCCGGGCGATAGAAGGTACCCACCTGGTGGAAGGCGGCCGGGTCTTACCACGCCGACACCATCAGTTGACCCCCCGGGGAGTGCGGTCGGCGGAAACCACGCCATACGGTGAGGGACCCCGCTCATTCCCGTAGGGACACCGAGTAGGCGCGGGAATCCACCGGGATTCCATCCGCGATAGGTCACGCCCTTCCGGCGAACCCCCACAGAACCGTAGTGCTAGACTAAGACTTACCATTGTAGAATAAACTGGCATTAAAGCTCACTGTATTTATAATTGTACAAGGTTGTTTGCTACTTCTCCCCGTATTCCCGTTCTCTGAGGTATTCCTTCCAAATACTCCCAACCGGGTTCGATTCCCGGTCGGAGCCGAACGTGCGACCCCTACTGGGCCGCCCGTTACATACCGTTCCAATATACTTCCAACCGGGTTCGATTCCCGGTCGGAGCCGAACGAGCGTCCCCTACTGGGCCGCCCGTTACCTACCGATCTAAGTCCTCCCAGCCAGGTTCGATTCCCGGCCGGAGCCAAGCTTGCGACCCCCTTCCGGGCCGCCCGTTACTGACTTAACTACTCCCAGCCAGGTTCGATTCCCGGCCGGAGTTAAATGTACGGTCCCCCTCCGGGCACTCCGTTACAAGATGCACAGAAGAAACCCCAGAGAAAAGACCAGCGCTGGGAATCGAACCTGGGTTCAAACTTGTTACATAGTATAAGTCCGACTAACCGGACTGTGCCTCAGCAGGTGGTTCTTGTAAGACGTCGGGACGTCGAACCCCTTCCCGCACACTTGGCAGGGGAAGGCGGCCGGCGTCTTCTTGCTGGCGCTGAACTGCCTCCAGTCTGCCAGCTGCTGCTCCTGGAATCACCTGCTTGTTAGAGAGAGAGAAGGATAGGGGAGAGGGGACCCCTCCCCCCTTGTCACACTTATTACTATGAAAACGGAAATTATTTTGTTCTAGTGTCACAGATCACTTGACCCCCCCCCCCCCCCCCCCCTAAATGTGTGACGTAATTTAGGACGGCCTCAAAGAGGAGGGAAAAGGAGTTATATTCATGGTTTCCACACGATTTTCCTTCACCGCATAGCTTCATCCCAGATTATACAGGGTAATTTTTTAATAAGTGCACAAATTTTAATATGTGATTCAGTGTCGTTAAAATAACAAACTGCAGTATTTTTCGTTATAATATCAATCATTTATATTTTTTGTTTTTCATAGTAACTCCTCGACCAATTATTGGATGAATTAGGTACTATGAACGACCCAAATTTCAAAAAATTCTTGAACAGATAATCGTGATCTATCAACGATACTGAATCACGTATCAAAATTTGTACACTGCAGGGCACAGACCGTAGTTCCCACGAGGGCCAGTGCGGATTTGTAAATACTTAGGCCCATACAACACGGGCGGTTTCCCGCCGCGGGAAACCGCTCGACGGAGCTGCGCAGTGTACTTTGCACCATACAACTTAAAGAAAGAAAGAAGACATTTATTCGCTTTTACAAGACACACACATACAAGAAAGTACACACAATTTAACACAAAAATACAAAGATAACAAACAATGGAGTAATAAACATGTACATACACAGCTCTGCATGTGTGTCCCCGCAAAAGTGAAACGGTCGCTGACTCAGCATTATGCTGAGGCGTTAGACGCCTGCAGCGCTGATTTTCTGTCAGAACCGTCTGTGACTCACGGAACGATACACAAATATACTATATGAACCATTTACCTATATAGAAATAAATTAATAAAATGACAATAAAATTGATAAATAGTATAGATTTATTATAGAGTAATAATAATAATAATAATAATAATGTTTTATTGACAATTAATTACAAATACAATAGAAGTACCCTGACCTCCGAGCTAGGTTGAAACCTGTGTTACAGAAGTCAGTGTCCTCTCCCATTCATGCGATACATTTAGCCTTAAATAATAATAAAAGATGCGTGCGTACGTGTTAATGTGTGTGTGTGGTGTGTGTATGATGTGCGTGTGTGTGTGTGTTACAACAACAAGTCTACGGTAACAGCGCCTCAGATTCTTCATAATTCAGTGTCAGTAACCATGTTTTTAGTTTGGTTTTACATTCGTAGGTAGATAGAGAATACATATTTACGATTTTATTAATTTTATTATATAAATAGATGGCCATAAACCTTTGCTGTCTTTTAGTAGTAATGTAATAGTAATTTTGTCGGAAATCTATATGGGCTAAACGTCATAACCTTTAGCAAAGATCTTTGCGCCCTTTCCAGGCTTAGCATATGCGTTTTTGTGGCACCAGTAGCAGTAGCAGAATAAGTAAATAAATAAGTTACAATAAAGAAAAAGTAAACGACGAAGATATGTTTCAAGTGGAGTTTTGCCGCTACCGAAACTCGACTGTAATGAAGTAAAGACTAGGTTCAAATTTCTGTGTAGGTGATGATTTTATTTGTTACGCAACCAAATAAAAAAGTTCGGACATTCTTTGAAGGGGATTTTGTTCGGCAATGTGTATCTTCAGTTATAATTGATCAAAGAGGCTGGCATATCAATGTACTTCCATATAAAATTGTGTCTAGTGGCGGTTCAGAGGCGGTTTCCCGCGGCGGGAGAACCGCCCGTGTAGTAAGGGCCCAAGTGACATAATTTAATTATTGGCATGGTGTTTTTAGGGTTCCGTAGCCAAATGGCAAAAAACGGAACCCTTATGGATTCGTCATGTCTGTCTGTCTGTCCGTCCGTATGTCACAGCCACTTTTTTCCGAAACTATAAGAACTATATGCTGTTGAAACTTGGTAAGTAGATGTATTCTGTAAACCGCATTAAGATTTTCACACAAAAATAGAAAAAATAAAAATAAATTTTGGGGGTTCCCCATACTTTGAATAGAACTGAAACTCGAAAATTTTTTTTTCATCAAACCCATACGTGTGGGGCATCTATGGATAGGTCATCAAAAATGATATTGAGGTTTCTGATTTAATTTTTTTCTAAACTGAATAGTTTGCGCGGGAGACACTTCCTAAATGGTAAAATGTGTGTCCCTGTAACTTCTGAAATAAGAGAATGATAAAACTAAAAAAAATATATGATGTACATTATCATGTAAACTTCCATCGAAAATTGGTTTGAACGAGATCTAGTTTGTCTGTCTGTCTATATCAGTAACCAATCTACAATGATCCCACACTTCGCACATTTTGCTTAGGAGCAGGGGTGTGCTAAGACTGGATGTTCATAGATACATATAAATTTGTACGGAACCCTCGGTGCGCGACTCCGACTCGCACTTGGTCGGTTGTTTTGTTTAATTGCCTTGAATTGATTTTATTATTGTTTGAATGGCTTGAATTTATTAATATTATTGTATGTGTTCTGCTGTAATGTTGTGTAATTTGGTCAAATACCCATTACAATGTATAATAAATAATAATAATAAAAAGTAGGGGACAATCTTACACAAATCGACCTAGTCCCAAACTAAGCAAAGCTTGTACTATGGGTACTAGACGACGATAAACATACTTATATAGATAAATACATACTTAAATACATAGAAAACATCCATAACTCAGGAACAAATATTCGTGCTCATCACACAAATAGATGCCCTTACCGGGATTTGAACCCAGGACCTCTTGCTTCGTAGGCAGGGTCACTACCAACTAGGCTAAAGCGGTCGTTTAAAACTAATGTATATTGTTCTTGAATTAATAAATGAAATTAAATGAATGAAATATGTTCTTACCTTATTTAGAATTTCAATATCGACATTCAGCTCTTTTTCCAGCGCCGCAACGTCGAAATTAGGCTGGAACTCGGTCGGGGACGGACCTAGGATTCTTCTTTTCTTTAACTCTATCTTTTTGTTCTTCTGATCCACCTTCCTCTTCCTCGTTGGCCTTTTTTTTACCTCGACCTTATCAGTTGGTATTAGCACTTGTTCTATTTTTATTTTATTACCTAGAAACATATTAATTGTATTTGTATTATATTTAATAGTAGCTTTAAGGCCTTGCCGAGCTTTTGGGGCATTTATTGTATTCATTTAACCCCTTGCTGTACATTAATTCATTACTAGCATAGTTTTAGTTCTAAAATACCAGATATTTGAGGATTCACTGTGACCAGTGTTTTTTCGGAACACGATTACTTGTAGTTTGCTAAATAGAAAAAAAAATCTAAAGTCGTCTCTAAAAAATAAAATAAATCTTTAGTATGGCGTAAATCAGTGGCGATCCTTTTTGTGCTTTATATTAATGATATAGTTCAAGTAACAAAACATCAAATGGTAATGTTCGCTGATGATTTGTCAATTATCATTTCAGATGATGACAAATATATATCACACGAACGTTCAATTAATAATGCAGTCAATGACATAAGCAAATGGATAGACAATAATAAATTAAAAATGAATGCCGAAAAAACAAAATGGGTTCAGTTTTCTAATCATAAATCTCAACGTGTGTCATTGAATGTTCATTATAAGGGACAACACATACAAAGCAGCGATGAAGTAAAATTTTTGGGTATAACTATTGATAGGTTCTGCAACTGGAAGTCACAAATAAACAGCATATGTTCTAGGCTCAATAGATTCGTGTTTGCTTTAAGGAGGTTAAGGAATGTGGCAGGCGAATTTACTGCTCTAACAGCCTTTCATGGTTACGTTGCATCTGTTCTCCGCTATGGGGTTATCATTTGGGGGAATTCGACAGATATTAGCAAAGCGTTTATAACTCAGAAGAGGTGTGTTCGTGCAGTGTGCGGAGTCGGTCCAGTGGACTCATGTAGACCATTATTTAGAAAGCACAACCTCTTGACCTTGACATGCATTTACATATTGGAACATGCAAAGTTTGTGAGAAGCAATCCTGAAATGTTTGCAAAACCAGTCCAGAACCCGAAGTTACGCGGTAGGGACAAGTATCGCGTTACAGTACCTTTTTCCAGGACAGCATTGTGTAACAGAAATAGTTTTATTATGTCAGCAAAAATTTATAACAAAATTCCAGTAGATATAAGACAGCTGACTTACAAAATATTCTTAGCCAAAGTACGATCCTGGCTCAAGGAAAAATGTTTTTACACCATGTCAGAATTTTTTGAAGCGTAATATTTATGAGTATGGTTAGTATTATTATTAATAGATCAACTATGAATAGTATTAGATTAATTTGTATGTTTTTTATCCTGACATTATTTTTATGTAATTAATGATGAAATGAATATTATTATGAATTTTATTATTTAAAGTAGGATACAATTTTAAAGTTTTGCATGCCAATGTATGGTGAATTGTGTTGATCCACACTGATTTTTATTTTTTATAACAGCCTATGTACCATAATTCGAGCAAATAAACATTTGACTTTGACTTTGACTTTTGATCCTTACATAGAAGCCCAAAAGCCGGGCTTGCCTTATAAATCTCAAATCAAATTTAAAAATAAAAACCAAACCTCGTCCAAACGAAAAAAGTTCTAATAAAATCACTTTCACGCGCTTTATTTTACGTAAAATACCAAGAATTGCATAACAAATCCGCTGCGCGGCCCGGCGGCGCTGAACGGCGATAGTAGCGACGTTATAAATAGCATGACATCTCGCTCGCTCTTGTGGGCTTTTACGGGGCTTCCAAACGCTCTCTTCATACTTAGGAAAACGTTAGTTTTGCAAATATCTATGTATAGCTGCATATATAGCGCTTTCTTTGCAATTTTGAATCTGGCTTACGGTGTGAAGTTTGCTGCGTTTGGTTTAGAACGCGAGTGCGCGGGCGAGATGAATAACTTCACGATTGTTTATATCGAAACGTGGGCCATACCATGCAAGGCGTTGTAAAATGCGTGAATTTATGTAATTACAAAATAAATAGGTATTCTTGTTTTAGTGCGTTGCGTGTGAGAATGAGTCTGTAAAATTTAAAATTCTGTCTAGTAATAGAATGAAGTGTGCTTTGGTAAGCTTGCCCAAACTGAGTAAAGCGGCAACAAGATGGATTTACCTACATTAAATTATAAAAAAATACTAAAACATATCTCTCGGCTTGCCATAGCTTGATACCCTAGGCACGCCACTGGCGTAAATACTGACTTCTTGAATATTAATAAAACAAGATACATTTCTAAAATATTTAAACATTGTAACACTTTTGTTACTTTCTTTCTTATTGTTATAGTCGGGAACATAAATATACATGCGCTCCCTGGGCGTCAATATATCTATACACTTCTATGCCATGAACCATAAGGTTGATGATTGCATGTATTTGACGCGTTGGGTGTGTGGATGTTTGTGCTTTCGACTGCACGTTTGCTCCTACTCATGTTTATAAAATTATATCATTAGGGGAGTTCTGTTATTGGCCTTAAGAATCACTCTGTAATTTAGGATAAACTTGATTGTACCGCTGTTGAACACCTAAATAAATACGATGAAAATACCTAAATACACGCGCGGTCTGACCACCCTATCTTGAGCCGTCGTGCTTCCCCCTTATCCGTAGTTAGTCGCGTTAGTTCTCCTTCGGCCATCGGACGGGGAACTCGCGTCGCTCGCGCTTACGCACGGCTTTCATTCTAGCCGCTCTCACGCACACATACACGAGTGCATAGAATACTTAACATCGATTAGCGCAAGAAGCTTGGTGCGGCCTTCACCCAAAAAACAATTGTAACAAAGTGCATGTCATTTTTTATAAGCATTTCTATAGAAAACATGTCACATATCAACTATTGGTCGACATATGTCACTGACAATTGCCATGTTGGAGAAATAGGGCGAGCTCTTTGTGTTAAATACAGCACGTTACGTTGGTATTTCTTTCATCTGACATTTAGTTTTGTTTGACATTTAGTTTCCGATCACCGAGGTTAAGCAACGTCGGGCGCGGTCAGTACTTGGATGGGTGACCGCCTGGTTTCATTTTTGTTTTTTTGAATGTTTTGTTATGACGTTGTCACATTAAGCTATCGTCCGTAAACCGACTTTACAGACAACCGGTTTTTTAAATAAATTCTTTCTGTGCACCGTCTTGCGCAACTGATGTGTGTTGTTTTAATCATAAAATATTTTAATAGCTTTAATGAAACCAGCCTAAGGCTGCGTTTCCACCAGAGATGTGCGAGGATGCGTTGCGAGGGATGTGCCATGAACCAATAGAAACACTTCATTCACTTAGGACCTTTTAAAAGAAGTGTTTCTATTGGTTCATGACAGACACATCCTAAAACACTTAGTCTGAATGTGATATAATGCATTCTTACCTATTTCTTTGACTTCATCTGTTTTATCATCAATTGATTCTTGGTCATCTATGGGTGAGCTATCTTCATCGATGTCTAAACCGAACGCGTCCAATTCATCTTTAAATATGGTTTCTTTAACAACTACAGAGGGATCATCTTTAAGCTCCAGAGGACAGATACTCATATCAGTGACTTCGACGTGAGTTAGAGACAATTTGAACACGAGATTGTTTGAGAAGCGATCTATGGTTTCTATGTACTCCATGGTTTTCTGGAAGAAAAATAAGTTTTTGTTAAAAGGGTGGATCAACTATTTCTTGTTGTTATTCTGTCCCGTCAGCGAGGGGACAAAAGTAGTACAGTTTAACTAGAAGAAATGTTGTGTCACATTAACTAACATGCTTATTAGATGACCAATTGTAGAAGGGGTTTAAAACTACCACAAAAATGCATGTTTGGCAAATTTTAATCACATAAACTTACGGTTTAACCTTTTAAACGCCACGCATCGTTTTTGTTAGGAACAAAATTGATTCTTATGCGGATGCAGGTAGGTTTAATTTTGTATTACCGTACTGTCGTCTATATCCGACGCTGGCGGTCAAAAGGAGAGTGACCCAGGAGACCGTCACTATATCAACGCAACGAGTGACAAAAAAAAGTTGATCAACCTAAAAATTCTACGTGGGGCATACTGAAAGTTTCTGGAACTGGCCACTTATAAAAAGAAAATTAAAACAGCAATAATAGGATTTGAAAAAATAACTCTCTGGCAGTATATTACTTTTTAATTTACGAGACTGTCATTTGTTTTTTCATCGTGGTGTTGGATTGAAATTTGTGTGTCGCTGTTGCAATGAATTTAAATCGTGAAAATTTTCGATCCATGATTTTTTACGATTTCCGATGTGGATTAAGTCAGCAAAAGAGTTGTCAAAGACTTCTATTAGCATTTGGTGATGAAGCCCCATGTCGTAGCTCTGTCTATTCGTGGTTTAGTGAGTTTCGACGAGGACGTGACCATCTCCATGACGATGAACGTGAAGGCCGGCCAGCAACTGCGGTTACCGATATTAATATTAATACTGTACGACAACCAGGGCTGGGCAGTATTTGAATTACTTGTAATTGAAATACGTAATTGAAATACAAATACGTATTTGGTATTTGTATTTCAATTACTCGCTGAAAATGTAATTTGTAATTCGTATTTCAAATACCTGACGCTAAGGTATTTTGTAGTTAGTATTTCAAATACTTATGACTTCAAAATACATTTTAACAAAATACATTTAGATTTCATTTGGCGATCTTAAGTTGAACATGAAAACGCACCGGTGTAGACATGACTTTATTCATTCCCCTATAACACTTAAGTCTGGTGTTTAGGAAAGGAAACTCTGCTTTTAATCAGTAAAAGTACCTAGTTTCCTTTAATGAGAGTAATTTTTAGTAAAATAATACTGATTACCCACGTCTCAAAACTAGTTTAAGTCGACATAGGTATTTCAACCCGTAGCGTACTTGAGTGCACGTTTGGCACAGCCGTAGCGTGCTCTTCCGAGAGGAAGGGTTACGGATTAGCCCGAAACTGTCGAGTTAAACTCGACTCGTTTTGAAACGTGAGTAATAGTAGGAGAGCTGGCACCAATTTTTGGGTAGGTGTTTGAGGCAAGCTGAAAACTTGTCACATACTTCTCCTATTATACCCCAACACAAGACTACAGACCTGGCTGGTGAGTAGCGGGGCTAAATGAACCTATGAATTTTTAATTTTAATTTTTTTTGGTTCGTAAAATATATTTGAAGAAATATGCAATTTTTATGTTGTAGTTTAATGTTTAAAGAATAAAAAAAAATAAGCCAGACGACTTAGTCGGGGCTTTAATATTGCCTGGCGCGTGCAAACATATTTTGATTTTTCAAAAAAATATAAAAAATTTATTTGAGGCAACTTGAAATTTTAATAGGGTATTATTTATAACTAAAAAATAAGATTCTCAAAAAGACAGGTCATTTTGGTGGGACTTTCTACCTGCCAGGTGATCTAACAAATGATATATCCGTGCGAGTGAGTATATTTGTTAAATCACCTGGCAGGTAGAAAGTCCCACCAAAATGACCTGTCTTTTTGAGAGTCTTATTTTTTAGTTATAAATAATATACTCTATTAAAATTTCAAGTTGCATCAAATACATTTTTTATATTTTTTGAAAAATATGTTTGCACGCGCCTGGCAATATTAAAGCCCCGACTAAATCATCTGGCTTATTATTTTTTTATTCTTTAAACATTAAACTACAACATATATATATAAATTGCATATTGCCTAAATATATTTTTGGAACCAAAAAAAAAATTAAAAAGTCATGGTTTAATTTAGCCCCGCTACTCACCAGCCAGGTCTGCAGTTTTGTGTTGGGGTTTAATAGGAGAAGTATGTGACAAGTTTTCAGCTTGCCTCAAACATCTACCTAAAAATTGGTGCCAGCTCTCGGACCATAATCTGTATTGTTTCACTATGAGTGAGTCTCACGACCTCACGGTAGTTTCATCTTTAAAGAGAGTAATTTTCTTTTACTCTGCTTGCCCATGCCGGGTTGGATTCGTTTTAATTCTACTTAGTATTTTGTAATTTGTATTTTGTATTTTAAATAAAAATACCTGAAATACTGTATTTTGTATTTTATATTTCAAATACTCGACTTAAAAGTATTTTGTATTTCGTATTTTAAATACATGCGAGATAGTATTTTGTAATTTGTATTTTAATTAAAGCAAAGCATGTATTTTGCCCAGCCCTGACGACAACTAATTGAAACTGACAAAAAAGTTACATGTTACCTTAGGAATTGGAATGAGCCAGGTCCAAAAGATATTGCATTTGCATCTGAAGGTTCGGAAACTTTGCACACGAAGGATACCGCATGATTTATCGGAACACCAGAAACGCCTGCGTGTAGAGTGGTGCCGCAAAATGATAAAAAAATTTGACGGAGGACAATCAATGGTTGTATATAACATCGTGACAGGTGACGAAACCTGGGTATACTACTTTGAACCGGAAAGAAAAAGTCAATCGGCTGAATGGGACTTGCCGACGAAAGTAAAAAAGAGTCGAAGCACAGGTAAGAAAATGGTTGCTTCGTTTTTCGGCAAATCGGGACATTACACCACTGTGTCACTTGAAAACCAAAAGACAGTAACTGCAGATTGGTATGTGAACACGTGCTTGCCCAAAGTGTTTGAAAAAATTCGTGAAAAGCGTCCCCGTAGCAAAATAGTCCTTCATCACGACAACGCGTCGGCACATTCCGCTAAAGCAACGAATGCGTATTTGGAGGCCTCAAATGTAGAATTAATGACTCATCCGCCATACAGCCCTGATCTTGCACCATGCGATTTATTTTTGTTCCCAAAGATTAAAGATAAACTTAGAGGTTTACGGTTTACAAGTCCGGAAATGGCAGTGAATGCTTTCCACGAGGCCGTCGAAGAAGTCCCTAAGGAAGACTGGACCCACTGCTTTTCACAGGGTATGTATTACAATACCGAAGTACGGAAGACCGAATGTATTAAAACATCGAATGGGTCAAAAGACCGACACTATTTTATTCTGAAACCGTAAACTTCTCAGAATTTATTAAAACGGCATCATACAGAACCCATTAGGTTAGGTTAGGTTAGTTTTATAACAATCTTAAAAAGTTAACGGTTTCAGAAAAAAATCGTGTCGGTCTTTTGACCCATTCGGTGTTTTAATACATTCTGTCTTTCGTACTTCGGTATTGTAATACATACCCTTTTCACAATGGTTCCAGCGAATGCAAAAGTGTGTAAATAGGGAGGGTATATACTTTGAAAAACAATAAACGTGTCATAACGATAATGCGTAGTATTATTTTTTAGAATCCAGAAACTTTCAGTATGACCTATGTATTTTGAAGAAATTTTTTTTTTGCTGACTGTGCTTTTTGCCCCTGTTTACCATCTAGGGCCAAAGTAATCGTCTACACAAATCAAACAAGCCCAAACTCGATGCAGTCATTTCAGCTCAATTAGAAACCTGGATGTGGGTCAAATTAAACTTACAAGATTTGACCCATACATACATAGTTACATACTTACATAAAAAAACTTGTAAAAATATGAAAACACTGTGTCTGTTTGTTATGCTATGTATGACCTCCCCAGTGTCTCGAACTATCCCAATGCCAGATGTTCTAAATGTTAAAAGGTAACAGATTTACTATCTATTGCTAATTCTGTTTTTTATTTTGTTGGTAGACCAAGGGGGAGAGAGAAAGAGAGAGGGAGAGAGAGAGAGAGAGAGAGAGAGAGAAAGAGAGAGGGAGAGAGAAAGAGAGAGAGAGAAAGAGAGAGGGGGAGAGATAGAGAGAGAGGGAGGGGGGAGAGAGAGAGAGAGGGAGAGCGGAATAGAGATAGAGGGAGAGAGAAAGACAGGGGAGAAAGAAAGAGAGAGGAGAAAGAGGGAGAGAGAGAGAAAGATTTATTTACAATTATTCAACACAACGTGGTGGATAGCCGTGGTGGCGTAGCGGTTTGACCTATGGCCTCTCGAGCAGAGGGTTGTGAGTTCAAATCGCAGCTTGCACCTCTGAGTTTTTCAGAATTTATGTGCGAAATACTGTTTTAAACTTTCGTGATTTTCACTCATAATTAGTATACTAAAAGGGACTTATCACGCACTTAATATTTACCTCGACGTTTTGGCCACATTGCAGCAGCCGTGGTCACGAGTTAACTAACGTCGAGGTAAATATTAAGTGCGTGATAAGTCCCGTATGCGTATAGTCTGTTTAGTATAGTATTTATGTGCAAAATCAATTTGAAATTTACCACGAGCTTTATGGTGAAGGAAAACATTGTGAGGAAACCTGCATACAACCGCGATGAAATTCAATGATGTGTGAAGTTCCCAATCCGCACTGG
This sequence comes from Archips xylosteana, assembly GCA_947563465.1. Lineage (NCBI taxonomy): Eukaryota > Metazoa > Arthropoda > Insecta > Lepidoptera > Tortricidae > Archips > Archips xylosteana. Next base: position 672,384 of record OX387371.1, read on the forward strand.
GCCCGCGTGAGAACTACGGCCCAAGTCCTCTCATCCTGAGAGGAGGCCTGTGCCCTGCAGTGAGACGGATATAGGCTGGGATGATGATGATTATTTGACACACAGGAAAAAAAAGGTTAGTATTGTGTTGTACGTAAACAAGTTTGATATGAAATATTTTTTGTATTTTTATTTTTCAACTTCATTTTCTATCACTTTTAAGGTCATCCCGTAAAAACCATATACATATTTATATTGTATATATGGTTTTCACAGGATGACCGTAAAAGTAATACAAAATGAAGTTGAAAAATAAAAACACAAAAAGATACTTCATATCAAACTTGTTAAAGTTTGGACAGGTAGCGACATCTCTTGTCCGGGTGAGCGGGTAGTTCCGAAGGAGTGTTGAAATCTCTCGATGAGGGTATAACATAGATGGCGCTGTATCACGCAAGTGATGATCTAACAAGGTGGGATATGAATGTGTAGGAAAAATTTGTGTCTAGACTCCTGACCAGTGGTGGTGTAGGGGAATGGCACACGGCACGGAATGCTGAGGGCCTGGGTTTGATTCCCAGTGCTGGTCTTTTTTCTGTGCATCCATATTTCAGTTTGTATTTAGTACGAAATATTATGTACGTACATTGTCCTGATCTAGTTTCTGCAGGAAGCAGTCATGCGCGCGCCGGCAGCGCTCCCGGAACGCTGTGCTCTTGGCCAGCAGGACGCGGCACACTCCACATAACCATTGCGGGAACCCATCTTGGGGTACCACCTGGAAAGGACGACAGAAAACGGTAGAACATCATCTTGTTCTATACAGGGTGTAACATTTAGATCGGTCAGTATGGGAAAGTCTGAAACTATAAGCCATACGAAGATCTGTTCTTAGGAACCATGTCATCAATTTTAATAACAAGAAAAACTGCATTCATACATACTGTTTCAAGAACCATTAAGTATTTTTTAAGACAACAATTTTGGCATAGTAAATATATACATCAGGTCAAGTGTAAACTCTCCTTAAAAATGAGTACAATTAAAAGAAAGAAAGAAAAAAATTATTTTATAACAACAATCACACATACACAGGCAAAAATAAGAGTACAAACATAGACATAGGAATGTAGGTACATATTAGTTGTACAATTGATGTTTTTCCTTTTGGTTGGTAGGGTTCGAGAGTAGCACCCTCTCGTGGCGGCGAAATAAGGTCCCGGAACATGTTTTTGAGTCGCTCTTCGCATACTTTTAGGGGTCTATATCCTATTAGATTCTGATACAAAATCAAGTCATAGATGGACAACACTTACTGGATATCCTGTAATATATCCGAAAGCCTCAGCAAGCTGGTTTTTGTGTATATCAAACAATTTAACATCGGTCGCGAGACAACCACGACAACACCTCAATTCAAAAGAGGATTTTGAAGATTTTTCCATTATAAGTTATCGTGTTCAACCACTTGTTTTCCTAATACAATTATCGGGGTTGCACTTATAGTCATTAGATAGTAAGTTTTCCGGGGTTTCTCTGAATTTTCTCACATTTTCTATACGTAAACCAGTCGAATACAAATACAAAACGAAATGTTTTGTCAGTTTGACATTGACAGTTATATTTTTGCATTCGGATACATTATCCACCGGCCATTACGTTTTAGATACCTATTATTTTTCAGCTTCGGCAACACCTTGCATTGATGTCAAAAATTTACGGGCGGGAATTTGAAACGAAAGGGCGTAAAACTTGATTTTTTTGAAAAGAAAATTCATAATATTGTATATATTTGTGTTTAAGTGTTTTTATTTGTCTGCAAATAACTAATATTTAGTGAAGTGTTTTAAAAATGGAGGGTAACGAGGGCGGGGGTGGCGTTCCCCTCGCCCCCGGCACAAAACGGGGCAGGACAGTGGACAGGGAAAAGAACAGTGGCGGTGAGGACAATCTTTACTTACCTTTTCACAAACCTGATTACAAGAGACTATCCGGAAAACTCGGCTTCCACGGAATTTAAAGTATTCGTCGAATCTAGTAGTACGAACGAAAGACTAGGAAACAAAAGCCCAATTTATTTGAACCACATATTCACAAATGAAATCAAAGGTGTAGTGGCTATTCGTAGAATAAACGCTAGTAAGATTGTGGTGGTATTTAAACAATTTAACACGGCCAACAACTTTATTAACAACACGGCTTTTTTGGAAAAAAATGGCATGCGAGCTTTCATACCCGCAGCTCATATTGAAAAAATAGGAATTATTCGATTTGTTCCAGTGAACATTTCAAACAAGGACTTGTACTCCAAGCTGTCGTCGATATATGAAATAATTTCAGTTAGACGTTTTTCGAAAAAAGTAGGACAAGAACGAGTGCCTTTGCAAACTGTGAGCATTACGTTTCTGTCAAATTCATTGCCTGACAATGTTCAATATGACCTGTTCTCGTACAGGGTATTCGATTATATTCCCCCTCTGCAGCAATGTTACAGATGTTTTAAGTTTAATCACTCGGCCAAGATCTGCAGCGGCAAACAGCGCTGCAGTTGTTGTGCCGGTGATCACCACTACAAAGAATGCGATAAACCAAACGAGCTTTCTTGCGTAAATTGCAGCGGGCCACATATGGCTATTTCAAGGACTTGTCCAATAAAAATGCAAAAAATGATGGAGAAAAAGAGTAAAATTACTTACTCTTCTATTGTAAATACCAAAAACGTTGTGGACTTTCCCCCATTAAAAACTACTCAGCAAACTGTACAAAATGTAAATTTGAATGTAAATAAGCCTTTAAATACCACTGTAAATAAGACACAGAACCTAACGAATTTCACTTCTGTTGCTGATGTTAAAACTCAGCTATTAGGTAATAATGATCTGACTATGGCTATTGTTCGTACATTGATCCAATTGGCTAATAATGGTGATGACACTCCCATTACTACCGCAATAATTAAAGAGATGCTTTTTAAAAATTTATCATAAATGGATTCCAGTTCTTCTCATAATTCACAGTTAAGAATCGCTCTTCATAATATTCAAAGTGTTAAAAACAAAAAGCCTTTAATTATTAAGTTTTTAAAAGAAAATAATATAGATATCTGCCTACTGAATGAAACATGGCTTAAAGAAAATCAAACTTTTAACATTCCTGGTTACAATATATTTTATAAAAATGCGAAAAATGAACACGGAGGTGTAGCCATTCTGATAAAATCATTTTATAAGTGTAAATTATTACAAACTGCTTTTTATGAGGACATTCAAGCAATTGCTTTATCGTTGTCTGTTGAAAGTGGTAATATGTCAATTTTATGTGTCTATTGTCCCCCTACTGGAGGCCTTATGCGTATTAATAATTTACGGAAATTAATAAATGATCTACCTAAACCCATTTTTGTAGCAGGAGACTTTAATGCTCACCACATAGCCTTCGGCTGCGTTTCCACTAAGGGTCGTGGCCAACAATTGTTCGACATGATTGACGAGTGTAATTTATGTATATTAAATGATGGCAGCTTTACAACTCTTAATTATCCTAATCGCAATCCTTCTGCTATAGACGTAAGTCTAATCAGTCCTTGTATTGCCCCTCTTTGTGAGTGGTCAGTACATGATGACAACATGGGAAGTTATCATTTCCCAACTATAACAGACATAACACTCTCAATAGACAGATATCAAATAAACCCTCCTGTTGACAAGTTTTTATATAACAAGGCAGACTGGGAAAAGTTTAAAAAATTATCAATTGATATCTTTAACGATTTGACTGTGGACAATGAGAACCCTTTGGAATCATATAATCAGTTTTGTATTTGTCTCAACACACTTAAGCAAGAATGCATACCTAAATTTACTAAAACTTCAACTTTTCGAAGTAAACCTCCGGCACCCTGGTGGAATGATAAATGTGAACAGAGTGTTGTCAACTCTTATGAGGCTTTAAAGTGCTACAGAGTTACTCCTACTATGGAAAATTACATACAATACAAAAAAATTGATGCTATTAAAAAAAGGACTATTGCTGAGGAAAAAAAGAATGGCTGGTTGACTTTGCGACAATTTTAATAGAACCACACCAATAAGCATTATTTGGAATTACATTAAAATGTTTAAAGGTATGAATAAAAGTAAAAACAAATCATACAACAATGAGTTTATCGCATCCTTTTTAGATAAGTTGTCGGAGGACAGCACAGATAGTTTCGACAATCTAGATGTATACTTTAATCTTAATAATAATAATGAGAAATCCAAGTTTCTGTTAGAACCTTTCTCAAGAAATGAATTCTTACTAAGCCTTCAGTCACGTAAAAATACAAGCCCTGGTTTAGATGATTTTCCCTACATACTAATTAAAAACTTGGATTCAACTGTACAAGATATTTTATTAGATATATTCAATGCACTATGGTCAAAACAAATAATTCCTCAGCCGTGGAAAACCCAGTGCGTGATTCCAGCTCTTAAACCAGATAAGTCCCCAGATTGTGCTGATTCATATCGGCCTATTTCCTTGTCATCATGCATTGGTAAAGTTTTTGAAAACATGGTAAAATGTCGCCTCGACTGGTTTGTTGAATCAAATAGCATTATTCCGCAAATGCAATATGGATTCAGACGAGGTAGGAGTTGTGCAGACAGCTTCTTGTCCCTTATATCAGATCTGAAATATGCAAAAAATAGTAATGTTAGTGTTGCATGTGTTTTTTTGGATGTCAAAGGAGCATTTGATAATGTTCATCCTGGAATATTAGTTAAGGTGATAACTAACTTGGGAATACCGGGGTTAGTTGCCAAGTGGGTGCATGAATTTCTAATTAACCGGACATTATATGTGAAACATAATAATATAATACATGGCCCAAGATCTGTGTCTAAAGGCACTATGCAAGGTGCAATTCTGTCACCTTTGCTATATAATTTATATACTAGTGAGATTTGTAAATATGTAAATACCCATTTTGTAAATATTTTACAGTTTGCTGATGACCTTGTACTATATAGTGTCAATAATGATATAGACATAGCCATCCATAAAATTAACTATGCTCTTGAGGAACTACATTTGTTTTACCATAACAGATTACACCTACAAATTAATCCAACTAAAAGCAGTGCTATGATTTTTAGTAAGGACTCTCCTTCTAATAATATTATATTCAATAATGAAGTAATTTCTCAAGTTAACCATCATAAATTTTTAGGCATAGTTATTGAGAATAACTTAAAGTTTGAAAAACATATTAAATATATATCTCAAAACTCCACAAAAGGGCTAAATATTATGAGGTGTCTAGCAGGAGTATCTTGGGGGGCAGACCCAAAGATACTGTCAATGTTGTATAAAGCAATAGTTAGAAGCCATTTTGACTATAGTTGTTTAGCTTACTTAGATAGTAATTATGTACATAGACTAGACATTATTCAGAATAAGGCTTTGAGGGTGATTTCAGGAGCTTTCTGCTCTACTCCCATTAGAGCAATGGAGGTTGAAACAACTATCATGCCTCTTGCATTGAGAAGATTACTACTGGCAGAAAGACATAGTGTGAAGCTATTAGCTTCAAATAATCAACATATAATTAAAAAAATAATACCTTGTGAATTAGACTGCCATGATCCTATGACTACAGGTGCCGATCTTCTCAATGGCCAGGCTCCCAAAGTCTCTCGCATCCTGCTGGAAATGAGGAAGAAATTCCCATCATTGTATGCAATATCACCTTGGCCATGTTATTCACATTCATTCAGTTCTTTATTCCCTCAAGTTTCAGTAATTAGGGCTTCCATCACCTCTAATCAGGATATGTTAGAATTTTTAAGTGAAAATGAGGATTACTACAAACTTTATACAGATGGCAGTAAGGGAGAAAATTATGTTCGTAGTGCTGTTTATAACCCTCAAAATAAGTTTGTTCAAAGCTTTGTTCTGAATAGTAATTGTAGTATATTTACTGCGGAGGCATATGCAGTTTTAGAAGCACTTAAGTTAATTGCATTTACTAATAGTTACCATAAGTTTTTGATTCTTACTGACTCTTTAAGTCTAATTAAAGCTCTGGAAAGCTTCAAAGTTCATTTTAAAACATCATATATGATTTATAAAATAAGAGAAATGATTAATAATTATAGGAAAAAAGGATTAGACATTTCTTTTATGTGGATACCGTCACATAAAGGAATAACAGGCAATGAAATAGCTGATAAGGCTGCATATGATGGAATCAATGCGTTAGATGTGTCTATAATTGTAAATATTCCGGTTACTGATTGTTATGCCGCCATTAAACATGATATACAAAAATTGTGGCAAGAATTTTGGAAGAAGGACCAGGAAGTCAAGGGAAAATGGTATGGAAGCATTCAACAAGACTTACCAGTCAAACCATGGTATAATAAGCTCAAGTCACCCAGCCGTGATTTTATCACCACAATCAATCGTCTTCGTTTTGGCCATACTAAGACACCTGCACATCTGACCAGACTTGGAATTGTACATAATAATAAATGCAACAACTGCGGCAGTATCGGCGATATAGACCATTTGATTTTTTCCTGTCCGGCATACTCCTTGGATAGGTTAATCCTGGCTAGTGAAGTCAAAGTGTTATCAACTAACGACCCCTCCCGCCGCCTCAGTGAATTGTTAAAAAATGTGGACTGTTATATACCAATCTTTAAATATATTAAAAATACTTTCAAAGAACCACAAAAGAAAAACGTAAAAGTGAAACGTGAAACAATTGAAACATACATATATACTTTAGTCTATGTACTGAAACTACTCTTTCATGTGAAATGTGAAGTGAATGACGTGACGTTTAATCAATGGTGTTACCAGTGAGCAAATAACCGCTATGACAATAATATATGAAAATAAAGACTTGGCTTAAAGGTCCAGTTACCAGGCCATAAAATTCCAAAAAAAAAAAAAAAAAATGACATATAAGCCAATCGTTGGCTTATATTTTTACGGGACGTTTCCATGCCACCTAAGCTCTATCTAGTGCATAAATAATCTAAGTTCTTATCTAATCTTTTTATTTGTCCACGTACTAGATGAACAACACCGCACTATTTGTTTATACGTGACACCGCGGTAGGTAAATATCGCGCGTAAGTACATGGCATGCATGAGGCCTGATCTTACGGTGCACGTACTTATAGGTAACGCCACCAGAGTTGAGGCCACGCACACAACCACATCTCAATCTCAATGACAGCGGGATTTTGACGTTGTGTTGACGTTTAACGACAACACAACGTCAAAATCCCGCTGTCATTACAAGAGATGTGGTTGTGTGCGTGGCCTCAACTCTGGTGGCGTTACCTATAATAAATCTCCAATGTTATTTTTATGACTTTATTTAGTACTTAACAATACAAAACGATGTTACAAATATTTAGTCTGCACTGCATAAGTCGTTTTCAAAAAAAATGTAAGTTAAGGGCTTGATCAAAACAAAATCGCGATCGTTTCCTTTGTGTAACGAAAGTTAGTCATACCAACTATATGGGTAACTAATCAATCAATTAAGTTTTGTTCTAATTAAATGTAACTGTGTAAAAATTTTTTGAAAACGGCTCTTGTGTCGTTCGCCGTCGGCGGCGCTCGGTACCGCTCGGCAGCGTTCGGGAAACATCGGCTACGCACGCCATGTTATTGCGCAGCGTTAGCGTGTAGAGGCCACTGTGCACGGCACGGCTTCTGCGGCATCTTGCGGTGGATGTACTCAATAAATCTCCAATGTAATTTTTAATAATTTATTAAGCACCTAACACGATACAAAATGATGTTACAAATATTTAATTACGAGACGCGCTCTCGAATCAGTCTGTATCGTTCGCCGTCGGCGGTGCTCGGGACCGCTCGGCAGCGTTCGGGAAACATCGGCTACGCACGCCATGCTATTGCGCGGGTATGTATTACAATACCGCAGTACGAAAGACCGAATGTATTAAAACATCGAAGGAGTCAAAAGACCGACACGATTTTTTTCTGAAACCGTTAACTTTTTAAGATTGTTGTAAAACAAACCTAACCTAACCTAATGGGTTTTGTATGATGCCGTTTTAAAAAATTCTGAGAATTTTACGGTTTCAGAAAAAAATCGTGTCGGTATTTGACCTATTCCATGTTTTAATACATTCGGTCTTTCGTACTTCGGTATTGTAATACATACCCTATTGCGCAGCATTAGCGTGTAGAGGCCACTGGCGTGTTCCTGTGGCGCGGCTTCTGCGGCATCTTGCGGTGCACGTACTTGACGTGTGTGGCGAGCGAGGCGGAACCCAGCTGCTTGCCGCACTCGCCGCATTTCACCATCGGACGCTGCCCGAGGTGCACCTGCCCGCAACAACGTTATTTAACTGGCGATGTCCATTTTTTTGCAATGTACAGTAAATCGAAAACCATTTTGAGATAAACGCTTTTTAACTCGTTTTCTGTAGTTATTTAATTTTAATATTATGTAATGCATTTATTACATAACAAATAAGCGAGGACCTTCATTTGACATTAGTGTAAATTGCGTTACCGGTCCAATTCGTACTATACTCTGTATGGTTACAATTCTTCACAATTTACGCGAAGATTATACTACGGAGTTTGTTTTGGACCCGCTGTCTGACATCTAGCACTTTGACAGCGCCAGTAAAGTGACACTAGTTACAGTGTACCACTACGCAAAAAATAATTAAAGGGGTTGCCTTATTGTACATATTTAGTTAGATTTAGAAATTTGACAGCGTGGGAGCTCTCAATTATAATCTGACGTCATCAACCAAAATAATTTCAATAATTAATTTTGAAAAAAGTAGTGAACTAAATAACAAAATATTGAAATTAGTTTCTTATAATTGACTTTTCTATACATAAAAAATATAAAAACCACTGTTAATTTTTTTTAGACATTCCCAATTATTGATTTATTATTAGACCGGATTACGTGCAATAGCATATTTGTATATGCAATTGCATATTTAGGTGAATCAACTTTTTAGGGTTCCGTACCCAAAGGGTAAAAACGGAACCCTATTACTGAGGCTCCGCTGTCCGTCCGTCCGTCTGTCAGTCTGTCACTGGGCTGTATCTCGAGAACCGTGATAGCTAGACAGTTGAAATTTTCACAGATGATGTATTTCGTTTGCCGCTATAACAACAAATACTAAAAAATGGAATAAAATAAATATTTAAGGGGGCTCCCATACAACAGACGTGATTTTTTTGCTCGTTTTTGCTCGATATTGATAACGGCAATAGGTAGACGCTTGAAATATTCACAGAATATTTAATTATATATTGACTAAAAATAAATCATTGTATTAAAATAAAAAATATTTAAGGGGGGCTCCCATACAACAAACGTGATTTTTATAGATAATTGTACGGAACCCTTCGTGCGCGAGTCCGACTCGCACTTGGCCGGTTTTTGTATTGTTTATTCTGTCCCCGGTTGTCCAAGTGACACTTCATACTGTTTCATAGAAAAACGGTTAGGTTTAGAGACATTTATTCTCAAAAAAGACACAAGTCACTTACATGAGAACAATAATTAAAAGTATAAATAAACATAATCGTTCGCTTCGTAACAAGTACTCTCCCAGAGTACCTGAGAGCGGGACAGTCCCGTTCAAAACGGGACGTATGGGCACATTATGCAAGTATTTTTTTTTAAAATGACTCTGTATTGCAAGGGTAATTACGATGTGACAAATGAAACGATGGTAACGAAGCGCCTCGGTACTCACCACCCGGTGGTGGCGCTGCAGGTTGGCGCGGCAGTTGAACCGCAGCGCGCAGTCTGCGCATGCGTACGGCGTCTCCCCGCGTGGAGGTAGCGAAGCGCCTCTGTACTCACCACGCGGTGGTGGCGCTGCAGGTTGGCGCGGCAGTTGAACCGCAGCGCGCAGTCTGCGCATGCGTACGGCTTCTCCCCCGTGTGTATGCGCATGTGCTCCTCCAGGAGCGACGCGTTCTGGGGACAAACCCTCACGTCAAACTTTTGGGCGCCAATGAAAGAAAGAAAGAAAGAATAGTAGATTGTTCAACAAGGGAGGAAAATAACCAATATCACACGAGGTTACTTGACACATGCATGCATGCATGAAAAATCAATTCCAAAGTCGTCTCTAAAAAATAAAATAAATTCTTAGGACAACGCAAATACTGCACGGCAGGTCATGATTTTATGAATGTTAATAAACCAAGATGTTTCTAGGGCGTAGTGTTGCTACATTTTTAAAATAAGTATATGTTTTAGTAATACGATGAGAATACCTAAATACACGCGCGGTTTGACCAACCTATCTTGAGCCATCGTGCTTCCCCCATGTCCGATAGTCAGTTGCGTTAGTTCTCCTTCGGCCACCGGACGGGAGAACTCGTCTCGTGTCGCTTACGCTTACGCACGGCTTTGATTCTAGCCGCTCTCACGCACACATGCACGAGTGCATAGAATACCTAAAATCGATTAGCGCTAAAGATCGGTAAAGCCTTAAGGGCTATATCTCACCGAGACACCACGGCGGCATAATCAGTCTCTGCCACCAACAAAATGTATACAGCTCTATGGTGGGTATCTCACCTGGCGTCCACTTGGTTGTGCAACGGATTTGGCGGCGCAACCAGCATAGACGCGTGCATGCAACATTACTGGCCGCGCCGCCACATTGGTTGCGCCACCACTAATGCTCACCTGGCACAGCCGGCCGCAGTGCGGGCACACGCGCGAGGCGGGGCGCGGGGGGCGGCGCGGGGGGCGCTGGCGGGGGCCGAGCGCGCCCCGCCAGTAGTGCATGTTAACACCGCAAGGTCACCTGGCACAGCCGGCCGCAGTGCGGGCACACGCGCGAGGCGGGGCGCGGGGGGCGCTGGCGGGGGCCGAGCGCGCCCCGCCAGTAGTGCATGTTAACACCGCAAGGTCACCTGGCACAGCCGGCCGCAGTGCGGGCACACGCGCGAGGCGGGGCGCGGGGGGCGGCGCGGGGGGCGCTGGCGGGGGCCGAGCGCGCCCCGCCAGTAGTGCATGTTAACACCGCAAGGTCACCTGGCACAGCCGGCCGCAGTGCGGGCACACGCGCGAGGCGGGGCGCGGGGGGCGGCGCGGGGGGCGCTGGCGGGGGCCGAGCGCGCCCCGCCAGTAGTGCATGTTAACACCGCAAGGTCACCTGGCACAGCCGGCCGCAGTGCGGGCACACGCGCGAGGCGGGGCGCGGGGGGCGGCGCGGGGGGCGCTGGCGGGGGCCGAGCGCGCCCCGCCAGTAGTGCATGTTAACACCGCAAGGTCACCTGGCACAGCCGGCCGCAGTGCGGGCACACGCGCGAGGCGGGGCGCGGGGGGCGCTGGCGGGGGCCGAGCGCGCCCCGCCAGTAGTGCATGTTAACACCGCAAGGTCACCTGGCACAGCCGGCCGCAGTGCGGGCACACGCGCGAGGCGGGGCGCGGGGGGCGGCGCGGGGGGCGCTGGCGGGCGCGGACGAGCGCGTGTACCCGCCAGTAATGCGTCTCGCGGGGACCGTCGCCGGCGAACATCAGCGGGCACTGCGACACGACACAAATCATAATATCAGGCCAGAACCCATAATTACATTTAAAATATTAAAACGAAATCGACACTCAAATTACATTAAAACACTCGTGTGATCTTATTATGGGACTCGCCTTCGGTTCGTTCCATAAAACCGCATTAGTTAGTAATGCCTCCTATTATACGCCAGTCACATAAATAACTATTATCTACATTAATATCATAACTTCTCTATATGTCGAGAATCCAGAAGCGATAAGCAAATGACCTATATAAAGAAACCCGTATGGTTGCATTTTAAAGTCTACATTAAAGTATCGATATCAATAATTGAAACAAAAAATCGTATTTGATTGTGATTATCGAATTAACCGATTTGTAACGTCATTCAGAGTGAAATTGTTGTTCTATACATTTTTTTGAACTTCGAATATCAAATTCGATTTGAGAATCGAAATCTACTCAAGTCTAGATTGTTTATGAATTTAAAAAATATCTAAATGTCACTAATTTATTCATTATTACTATTATAATTAGGCATTAAACACTCGTGTGATCTTATTACCAAATACACGTTTTGGCTCGTTTCATAAAACCACACTCGTGTATTAATGCCTCCCGTTATGCACCAGTTAAATAACTATTATTACACACCATGTGACATGAAACATATAACGCACACGCACTGACAGACAAATCACTGCCATGAAAATTGGAACATTCCAGCTCTACGAAAACTACTAATACTTTTAATAGTGGTAGAGCCATGTTGTAGCTAGCCGCTGCATCACGAATGGGCCGGCTCGTCCGGGGCAGTACCACCCTCTCACAGAACACCGGCGTGAAGCAGCAGTACTCCTGCTGCGTTTCGTACGGTCAGTGAGAGCGGCGGGAGCCCAATACCTCTCCCCTATTCCCTCTTTTTTAAAGGCCGGCAACAGATCAGTGACTTTTTGAGTCGTTGATATTTATGGGCGGTGGTGATCATTTTCCATCAGATAACCCGCTTGCTCGTTTCCCTCTCATAATAAAAAAAACTGCGATATTTTTATATTATACCACAAAATTTCGATGTCTGATTTTCATACACTGTCTTACCTCGGTGCATTTGAACTCTTCCTTGTGGCATTCCTCAGTGTGCGTCCGTAGGGCTTCGTCTGTGGCCAGCGAAGCCCCGCACGCCGCGCAAGGCCTGTCCGACCGAAAAAAATACAATTGAACAGTTCATAAGAAGCAATATAGATAGCACCGGTTGAGTAAGGAAGTTAAGATCCGTATCCGTGGATTTTGACACCAAATATCCGTATACGAGCATCTTGACACCAATTATCCGCATACGAGTATCTTGACACAAAATATCCGTATACGAGTATCTTGACACCAAATATCCGTATACGAGGATCTTGACACCAAATATTCTTATACGAGGATCTTGACACCAAACATCCGTATACGCGGATCTTGACACTAAATATCCGTATACGAGGATCTTGACACCAAATATCCGTATACGAGGATGTTTGACACCAAATACCCGTATACGAGTATCTTGACACCAAATATCCGTATACGAGGATGTTTGACACTAAATATCCGTATACGAGTATCTTGACACCAAACATCCATAATATCCGTATCCGTACACTGACCTCGCCTCTGGATCGCAGCGACCAGTAGCCGCGTGCGCGTGGAGCGCGTCCGCGTTGTCGAACGCGGCGCCGCACGACGCGCACGCGCATTTAGACGCAGCTTTCTGTGCCTGCAACGTATTTAAAAATAGGCTTACGTTTGGCCTCAATCTCGCTTGATGGTAGGCGAAGATGAGGTCTAACATGGTACACGTTTGCCTAGGTGTCTGCCTTAAAGATGTCCAGATTATAGCGTTCCGGAAAAACTGACCTCGGCAGAGAGTTACTAATGTGTCATAAATAATTACACATTACATATCTTCAGTACTTTGAAAAAGTTGCTGCTGTGTGGTGACCGGCAGAGTAGAATAGCACCAACCCCTTCTGCTAATGGGTGTCGTAAAAGGCGACTAAAGTGTGATAGAGGAAATATCTAAGCTCTCTATATGTATATCAGAGAAGGAAAACTTGAAAATAAACCTGCATCCAAACCTTCCTCCGGTTGTAGCGGTCTCCGTTCCACTGGGTCACGGGGAGTAAGGACGAGAGAGGGCGTCTGTGGTAGCGCGCCCACTTATGCACTAAAAATGTTCCTGCGCAGATGACAGCTTCCGAATTTAGGACTCCGAGAAAGAAAAGCCCCACGGCGATAGGCTGAAGTAGAGAGAGGTTCGGTTTGATGCTGACCGGGCTTTGTCTGAGGCCTACACGTGGGCGGCTCCGGGGGTGTTGTATGACATCGTGGTCGCTTTCGCTCTGCACTGGGGTGACAGAGAGGATTCGGCAGCACCCGGAGCGTCAGAGCAGCCCTATTAAGGGTGGCACTGCTCTCCTTGCTCAGCCTTGGAAGGGGCTAGAAAAGGTGCCCTAAAAAAATGCTCACCCCACCCTACACGGAAGGTAGTAACCGCGGCTGCCTCCGCATCTTTAAACTCGTGGTCGAAGTAACAGAAATAGTAGAGTTAAAAGAAAAATTATACAATCGGAAATGACATTTGGTGCATGGAACGTGCGAACCCTCCTTGATCGTAATGACAATGCCTGCCCAGAGCGAAAAACTGCCATTGTAGCTCGAGAACTCTCTCGCTATAATATCGATGTGGCTGCTCTCAGCGAAACACATCTTGCTGATGAGGGAGAGCTGGTGGAGCACGGTGGCGGGTACACTTTCTTCTGGAAAGGACTCGCCTCGTCCGAACCGCGAAGGTCAGGCGTTGGATTTGCGATCAAGAACCAACTTGTTAAAAAATTACAGGAGTGTCCGGCGCACATCTCGGACCGCGTTACCACTTTGCGCATTCACCTGGAAAATAATAACTACCTTAATGTCATCAGCGCTTATGCACCCACGTTGGATAAATCTGATGACATTAAGGAGCAATTTTATGAGGAGCTGACTCACTATATAGAGAGCGTACGACCCAAGGAGCAAATCCTCCTATTGGGGGATTTCAATGCCAGAGTCGGACAGGATTTCGATGCATGGCCTAATGTTTTAGGCAGACACGGAGTAGGCAGGATGAACGATAACGGACAACTACTACTAAATTTATGTGCACAATTTCATCTTGCGGTTACAAACACAATGTTCAGACTTCCCGCCAAGCATAAAAATACGTGGATGCATCCAAGGTCTAAACACTGGCATCTGATAGACTATGCCATCGTACGCCAAAGAGACGTTTCCCAGGTCCAAATTACCCGTGTCATGCGTGGTGCACACTGCTGGACTGATCACAGGCTTGTTGTCACAAAGCTTCGTCTCCGCCTCCGTCCTCCTTGTAGATCTGGTAGAACTAAGCCGACGTGTCTAAACGTGGATAGGCTTGCAGATCTCGAAACTAGGGAGCTCTATGCTGAGACTTTGACTGCTGTGCTGCCTCCTTCAAACAAAGACCATGGTGATGTTGTCGCTGATTGGGGGACTATCTACTCTCATTTTAGATACTGCCACATCTACTTTAGGTCTAAAAGTCCAGAAAAACGAGGATTGGTTTGATGAAAACGATGGAGTTCTGAGGGAAGCAATTGATAACCATCGAAGTCTTCTACGGCAGCACAGGAGCACAAATATACACAGCGTAGCGGAGATTAAAAGTAGTGACCTGGAGCTTCGTAAGTTAGCTCGGGAAACAAAGGACAAGTGGTGGCAGGACAAAGCTCGTCATTTGCAGTGGCTTTCAAATACTAACCAGCTAGGGGAGTTTTATGGTGAAATCAAAAAGCTAATCGGCACAACTTCACTTGCTAAAGTCCCACTTAAGCCTGGTAGTGGCGGAGGCCTTCTTAAAAGTAAGGAAGAAGTATTGATGCGGTGGGCAGAACATTTCAACGCTCTGCTGAACGTAGACAGATCGGCCGACCTGGAACACGTTCGCGCAATCCCTCAACTCCCTGTACACGTACAGCTAGACGAGCCGCTGAGACGGGGCGAGGTTGTTCTTGCTATCAAGCAACAGCAGAATAAGCGAGCGGTAGGTATTGACTTTATACCGGGTGAACTACTCAAGTACGGCGGTGAGGAATTGCATTTGGCCATATGGGAGCTCTTTCAATTGATATGGAGAGAAGAGAAAGTCCCATCAGCCTTTAAAATATCACGTATTAGAGCCTTATATAAGAACAAAGGAGACCGTTCAGATTGCGATTCCTACCGTGGTATTTCGCTGCTATCAGTCCCTGGAAAAGTCTTTGCCAGAGTCTTAATGAACCGTCTTAAGGAACTTTCAGAAAAGTTACTACCTGAGACTCAGTTTGGCTTCCGACCTGTTCGAGGCACCTGCGAGGCTATTTTCTCATTACGGCAATTGCAAGAAAAGAGTAGAGAGCAAGGCCGCCACATGTACCTCTGCTTTGTCAATCTTGAGAAAGCCTTTGACAGTGTGCCTCGAGATGCCCTGTGGGTGGTACTTAGCAGGATAGGATGCACAGAGAAGTTTGTAAGACTTATCCGACTCCTACATGATGGCATGCAGTGCTGCGTCGCTGTAGACGGCAAACAGTCAGACTTCTTTCCCGTTACCTGTGGGGTGAAGCAAGGTTGCGTTCTAGCGCCCACACTGTTCGCGTTGTACTTTGCGGTTGTAGTCCGAGAAGTCTTACAGACTACATCTGAAGGGGTCCGTATTCGTTTCCGCACCTCCGGCAACGTCTTTAATCTAGCGAGATTCAAAGCTCGCTCAAAAGTCTCATACGCAGTAGTCACAGAGATCATGTACGCTGACGATTTGTGCTTTGTGGCAGAATCTCCAGGTAGCTTGCAACAGTTGATGTCCGATTTCGACGAATCTTGCCGTAAATATGGCTTGAAGATCAGTGTCAAGAAGACAGAAGTAATGTCTTTAGACGTTTACGGTCACGAGGCACTATCCATTATGCTCGGCGAGGATAAACTGAAGCAGGTCAACAGGTTTCGTTACCTGGGGAGCACTTTAACATCCAAGTGCGACCTTGACGCTGAGATTAACAGCAGAATCGGCGCTGCAGCTGCAGCGTTTGGTAAACTGGATTCCAAGGTCTTCTGTTCACATGATCTTAAACTAGCCACAAAGATCTCTGTGTATATGTCCATTGTCCTTCCCAACATCCTTTACTCTGCTGAATCGTGGACCGTGTATCGGAGGCATATCCGCATGTTGGACCGTTTTCACCTGAGATGTCTGCGAAAAATTTTGAAGATCAAATGGTCCGATCGTGTGCGGAATACCGAGGTGCTGCGTAGAGCCAATGTGGGTGGCATCGAGTCCTGCCTCATGGGGCGGCAGCTACGGTGGTGCGGACACGTGGCACGAATGCCGGAGCAGCGGATAGCGAAGCGCGTCTTTTACTCAGAACTTCAGGATGGCAAGCGTAAGCATGGCGGACAAGTTCTGAGGTATAAGGACGTGCTAAAGAGGCACATGAGAACGTGCGACATAGTGCCGTCTCAGTGGGAAAATCAGGCCGCCAATCGACTGGAGTGGAGGTCTCAGGTGAAGATCAAAATCCACGATTTCGAACTGAGACGGCGCTGTGACTTAGATGCCAAGCGTGACAATTTAAAAGCCCGACCACCTGCGGCAATCAATTATAATTACGTAAACGGTGCGCTCGTATGCCCGCGTTGTATGAGGATCCTGTCCAATAAAGTTGGATACGTGAGCCACTTGCGAGCGCATGATCGACATGAACGGAATTGAAGCTGTTGCCATGGTCGAAACCGGCCGGATCGGATCATCACTTTGAAAAAAGCTCGTACCCCAAAATCAATAATCTGGCTAATTGAACTTTACTGAGTGTCCATAAAGTTAAGTTTGGATTACATATTGATTTGAGACACGAGATTTTTTCAAAGTAGAGACGATATAATGGATTGACATTCTATACCCTGACAGGTACCCTACCCTACCATATACCTACCATTTAATAATGTGATCACAATGAATTTCGTCGCTCGGTCAGTGGAACGGTCATCGGTCGGTCAGTCAGTCGGCCGGGATCGGTGGGTCGGAGTTGGTCGGTCGGTCGATCAGTCAGTCGGTCGGTTGTTTGAACGGTCGGTCGGTTGGTCGCTCGGTTGGTAGAGTCGGGCCGTCGGTTAGGGTCAGTCGGAGTCGGTTGGGATCGGTCGATCCATCGGTTAGAGTCAGTCAGTCAGTCAGTCAGTCGGGGTCGGTCGGACAGTCGGTTGGGATCGGTCGATCCATCGGTTAGAGTCAGTCAGTCGGGGTCGGTCGGTCGGTCAGGCGGTCAGATAGGTACCGGTCAATCGGGATCGGTAAGTCGGTCGGCCGATATATTTTTTCTAATGACGTTATTAAAAAAATCCTGCTCTGGACTGGTTGGCTTCTTCACCACGACCTTCTATCAACTCCCTGCAGCTCGTCCGAATCCATCAGCTCGTCCTGGACTCCATCATCTCCCTGCTGCATACCGAAACCACTCCTGGCAGCTCCTCCCAGCCAATCTCCTTAATTCTTCTGTCACAGTTTTCTTCTTAAATTTATTCATCTTTCATCCTACTATTCTTCTGTTTACATATATTCTTCTTTCTTCTTAAGTTTATTTACTTTCTTCTTCATTTTTATTTCATCTTTATTTTCTTCAGTCTTCATTTTCATTGTTTTATTAATATTCTCTTCTTACTTCCTTTCATTTGTATATTCTTCATATCTTATCTTCATTATTTCTTTAATTTAATATATTCTTCTTTATTTTTCTTCATCTTTCTCTTGTTTCTTCCGCAGTTTTTTCCTTTAGTTGTTCTTCTTACTTAATTGTCTTCTTCATTATTTTTTCCATCTTTCTCTTCTTTCTTTCTTCCGTAGTTTTTTTTTTAATTCCTCGTTCTAATTGTCTGTTCTTCTATATCTATGTAAACATACTAACAACTATTTTTATTTTAAACACTTACTATTAATTTTAATTGTCTTTTTTTTTCTTGTCCACATTCTTTAACTGTCCACACTTTCACAATTTAATAAAAGTCTTAAACAAAACAATTCCGTTAACGAGGCAGCGGCACTGGCAGGGTCGCCATGTAAGGATGTTTGTATTGAAAGACCAAGAGTCGAGTTAATACTGTCTCTATTTAATAGGCTTAGATCTAACTTATATAGTGTACGTTGGGAGAGTGTGTGTGTGAGGCGCAACTCACACTACAAATGTTCCACACAGAAAAGAATACAAATAAAGTTATGCGTCTAAGATCCCTTCCGCAGCTGACAATAGAGCTGATAACTTTCAAACGGCTAAAGCGATTTTGATCAAACTTATCTAAGAACGATCTCCAAGAACAACAAATAAACGAAATTGAATGAAGCAATATCACCTTTTTTGACAGCTAAGATAGAGCATTTTCGAGCTAACTCGTCTCGTCTTTTCGAAATTAAGCCTCATATGGCAATGTACATACTGCGGCTCTGTTTGTTTGCTCCAAAGTTTATGTACCTTTTGCGCAGTTGTCCCATTTGGAATTTTCGCGACATAATTGATCGGGTGGATTCGACGTTGCGAGAGGTGTTGTCAAGACTTCTGAATCTGTGTTTTGATGACCGTTCGTGGGCGCAAGCCACCCTTCCCATTTCTCTTGGGGGTCTTGGGATTCGTCTTACTTCTGGCGTGGCGCTCCCTGCCTTCCTGTCCTCGACACACGGCTCTTTGGCTCTCATCGGCATGATCCTAGATATACCTTGGGCTGATGTTCGGGTTGAGTGCTTGTCGGAGGCATTGTTGGCGTGGAGAGTTTTATGTCCGGATGTCAGTTTGCCCTCCGAGGTTGAGAGACAGAAACAATGGGATCTCCCTCTATCAGAGAAGATTTATGCTGGCCTTCTGGACCATTGCCCGGACGACGCGGACAGAGCGAGACTTCTTGCGGTCGCGGAGGGCGAGTCGGGACATTGGCTCCTTGCTCTCCCCTCTGATAATTTGGGCACGGTTCTTGATCCCAGCTGCCTGCGCATAGCGGTCGGCCTGCGTCTGGGTGCGAAAATATGTGAGCCTCATCGTTGTCCATGTGGCCATACAGTGGATTCTCTTGGACGTCACGGACTGGCGTGCACTAGGAGTGCCGGCCGTTTTTATCGTCACGGGGCTTTGAATGACTTGGTCAATCGGGCCCTTACCTCAATTTCCGTGCCTGCGGTTCTTGAACCGAGTGGCATGCTGAGGGATGACGGCAAGAGGCCTGATGGAGCCACGCTGGTGCCCTGGAGTCAGGGACGTGCACTCGTTTGGGATGTTACCTGTGTGGATACCCTAGCGCCGTCTCATATCGCCAGCACTTCAAGGGAAGCTGGGGCCGCGGCTGCACAAGCACAGGTTAACAAATGCAGAAAATATTCTCTGCTTTCTGCACATTACGAGTTTGTGGCGCTAGCCGTGGAAACTTTGGGTCCGTGGTCATCTCATACCAAGGCGTGGTGCAGGGAAATGTCGACGCGATTGGTCCTCGTTTCTGGGGATATTAGGGCGGGAAATTACTTTGCGCAGCGTTTGAGCCTCGCTGTGCAACGTGGCAACGCGGCCAGTGTTTTGGGTTCCTTGCCTCGGGGTGATGATGGGCTTTTGTTTGTTTAGTTTTTAAGAGCCTGTGTGTTTTTTCTGTATAGTTGTTTTTTTTTTTTTTATATATTGACATTTTTATAATAATGATGATTTAATTTTAATTTAATTTTTATATTTTGATTGAAATTTTTTATAATTGATTTAATTTTGGATTGTTTTGATTATTGCTTGTATTGAATTAATTTTTATTTTTTTATTTTTTATTTAAATGGAATGATGAATATTATTATTATCATCAATTATTATGTATTGTAATTTTAGTGTAATTAATTGTAATTTTGTGAATTTATATGTAAAAATAAACGAACAAATGGGTTCCTAGTTCCAAAAATTTATAACAAGATTGAGTGGCTAAGAGAAGGAAATCAGTGTACTATAAGGAAAGTTAAAAATACTCTCAAAAGGATTCTTTTGCAAAAACTGCCTTAGGGTACATTTTTGCAAAAGTATCCACATCTCTGTATTTATTTGTTGTAACTTTTATTTTGTTTTTAGATGCATGTTTAATTTAAATAGGTACTTACATATAACTAAATTGTAATGAGCGTGTTCTCGCCAACAAACTGTCATATCAGTTTGGCGAGTGGATTTAGACAGTAAGCCAGTGTATGTAATACCTATGAGAAATAAATAATAAAAAAAAAGAAACCTGCTTTTTAATAAATAAAACCGCATCCAAATCGGTTCACCCGTTTAAGAGCTATGAAGCCACAGACAGACACACACACACACAGTGGTCAAACTTATAACACCCCGCTTTTTTGTGTCGGGGGCTAAAAAGGAGGCTCATACGCTGACCTTGTGCGTCTTGCTGTAGTGATGAGTGAGGCCGAGCGGGCTGACGAACATCTCGCCGCATTCGCCGCACGGCACGTTCTCTGCCGCATGCGCCAGCCGCACGTGCGACAGGTACGACGAACGCTTGCTGCAACACCGTCCAAGCGTATGAACCACACACCATTAAGAGGGTTTATACCTGCTGAGCTGTTACTGTTGGCGTATGTAAGCGATTAAGAATTTCGGGGGAGTCGGTTGGATGCGACGTGGTTCAATTGGTAGAACACCCGTTGGGGCGCATACCCAGGAGACGTGGGTTCGAATCCCACCGGCGCACCCGAAAAACTTTTTCGCTTTTAAATAATCTTAGATTCGGTGAGCAGCTGTACTGCTAATAAAATAAATAACGTTGCATTTTTGTTAGTTTTTCTCGATTATTCCATAAAAACTGAATGAAAATTAAAAATGTTTTGAATACAAATTGTTCTCATATATAAGTTAATGTGTCTACTGCAATAATAATTCGTGATAGACTTTTATTTTCTTTAAAAACGAACAAATTATTACCTAACGGTTTTTAAAGAAAATAAAAGTCTTATCACGAATTATTATTGCAGTAGACACATCTATATATATAAAAGAAGAAACTGACTGACTGACTGACTGACTGACATATCAACGCACAGCCCAAACCGCTGGGCCTAGAGATTCCAAATTTGGCACGTAGGTTCCTTATCAGGTCTAGGGGTGCACTAAGAAAGGATTTTTCAAAATTCACACGCTAAGGGGGTGAAACGGGGGTCCAAAGTTTGTATGGGGAAACAAGATTAGTTCGACTATTTTATTCGAAACTTCACAGAAGTACTCCTGACGATAAATAAGTAAACACGTGTTTCAGGTTTTTTGAGAATTCAACCCCTTTAAGGGGATAAAGGGGTAACAAAGTCTGAAAATCAACATGGGTGTTGTTTCTATGGTTTATCGGGTCGCTGGTTATGAAAACAACAACGGTTTTAAAATCCGACGTGGCAGACGTAAAATACCATCTCCCTGGATGGGGTGCGATGGGATTGAAATGTCTAAATAAACTACATGACTGTTGATATATCAACGCACAGCCCAAACCACTGGACCTAGAGACTTGAAATTTTGCACATAGATACCTTATACAATGTAGGCATCCATTAAGGAAGGATTTTTGGGAAATCCCTCGGGAACGGGAAAAAACGGGATTTATATATTCGATTCCGAGTGACCCTATCTCAGTAACTATAATAACTAGACTCTTCAAATTTGATACACAAGTAGGTATTACATTAGTTAAAACATTAATTTCAGGATTTTTCACAATTCCCACGGGATAAGGAAAAAACGTGATTTATATATTCAGTTCAACGGGATCCTATGAACTATAATTACTAGACTCTTCAAATTTGGCATCGAACTAGGTAATTATAATAGTAAAAAACGGTTTTAAGGATTTTCGAAAATTCCCACGGGATAAGGAAAAAACGGGATTTTTCGTTTTACTGGTCGTAGAAAGCTGAAATTCGGCATGTAGGTTGCTTGGGGAGTGTAGAGCTGGATTGAGAGAGGACTTTCCAAAATTCCCACGGGAACGGGAAAAATCAGGATTTTTCGTTTTACTGGTCGTAGAAAGCTGAAATTCGGCATGTAGGTTGCTTGAGGAGTGTAGAGGAGCATTAAGAGAGGACTTTCCCAAATTCCTACGGGAACGGGAAAAAACGGGATTTTTCGTTTTACTGGTCGTAGAAAGCTGAAATTCGGCATGTAGGTTGTTTGGGGAGTGTAGAGAAGCATTGAGAGAGGACTTTCCTAAATTCCCACGGGAACGGGAAAAACGGGATTTTTCGTTTTACTGGTTATAGAAAGCTGAAATTTGGCATGTAGGTTGCGTGGGGAGTGTAGAGGAGCATTGAGAGAGGGCTTTCCCAAATTCCCACGGGAACGGGAAAAAACGGGATTTTTCGTTTTACTGGTCGTAGAAAGCTGAGATTCGGCATGTAGGTTGTTTGGGGAGTGTAGAGGAGCATTGAGAGAGGACTTTCCAAAATTCCCACGGGAACGGGAAAAATGGGATTTTTCGTTTTACTGGTCATAGAAAGCTGAAATTTGGCAAGTGGGTTCCTTGGGGAGTGTAGGGGAGCATTAAGAAAACATTTCCCGAAATTCTTACGGGAACGGGAAAATACGGGATTTTGCGTTTTACTGGTTGTAGAAAGCTAAAATTTCAAAATTAATAAGTTTATACTGTAAGTAGGCCGCAAAGGGCTCTTTAACCGACTTCTAAAAAAGGAGGAGGTTATGCATTCCACCTTTTTTTTATGTAGGTATGTTCACCGATTTCTCGGTCAATTGTGGACCTGCTTGCTTGCTTGCCTGTACGTTTGCTTGCTTGATATCTTGGTTCTTTGTAATACTCATAGTACACGCGAGCGAAGCCGCGGGCAAAAGCTAGTTAACTTATATATTAGAACAATTTGTATTCAAAACATTTTTAATTTTCATTAAATTTTTATGGAATAATCGAGAAAAACTAACAAAAATGCAACGTTGCCAGCTCAGCAGGTATAAACCCTCTTAAGAGGGTTCATTTGTGACTATCAGCAACTCGGTAACTATAACCAATCATAGTATAAGATACTAGCTGTTGCCCGCGACTTCGTCTGCGAAGAAAAATTAGCCTACGGACTATTGCCAGACCTACCGAATACAGAGAAAAAGTTTCATAAAAATCAGTCAAGCCGTTTCGGAGGAGTTCGATAACAAACACCATGACACGAGATTTTTATTTGGTTACTAACATAATACAGGGTGTCCCAGAAGTCGACGTCAAGCCGAAATCAGATGATAGGCAAGCTGATATACAGCTATCAGAAAAATAAAAAAATCTAAGTTACGTATTTAAAAAATATAAGCATTTTAAAAAAATCAAGAAATCTTCACCATGCGACATTCTTTTCGCTTCTGTTGCGACAAATCTATACTTTATAATTTATTTATTTTTGTTATGTAATCCTGAATAAAACTTCTATGACTCGTTGTTTAAAATTTAGACCCAACTGCTTTAGATTGTAAGAAAATGTCACTTTTTACCCAATCAAGTACTGAAAATTAATCTTTCATCCATTTTTAACTGACTACTGAAAAGACATATTGCCCTTCTTACAATAGTTTATAAAAATATGATTTTCATAAAATACCAGATGAACGTTGCAATCGTGTGGCCGGATCTATGTATTACGCATTATGGCTTGAAATGTGACCGCTCACTGTAGTCTTAAAAAGAGGCTCAAAAATACTCAAAAGGGGGCATCCATTAATTACGTGGGGCGTTTCTGGGTTTTTTACCCCCCTCTCCCCTTCGTTAACCTTAATAGAACCTATATTTATATAACCTAGATTTTCAAACTTTTAAATTTAACCTATTTTTCTCGCATTTTGCCACTATTCTTTGTCATAGAAAATTATGTACCTATGTTGAAAAATAAAAATACAAAAAGATACTTCATACCAATCTTGAAAAAGATGGCTTAGTAGCGACATCTCTTGGCCCGGGTGAGCGGTTAGTTTTGAAGGAGTGTTGACGTCTCTCGTTGAGAGTATTAACATATACGTAGATGTTGTTTGTATCACTGCTATGAGTGATTAAGCGAGCTGAGACGTGTGATGCATAGAAAAATTACAGTGTCTATATCCCGACCAGTTGTGGTGTAGGGGTTTAGCATACAGCACGGTATGCTATGGACCTGGGTTGATTCCCAAAGCTGGTCTCTTTTCTGTGTTTTTCTGTGCATCCATGTTTCAGTTCATATTTAGTATGATATATATGGATTTCACGGGATAACCGCAAAAAAAAAAAATGGAGTACCAATCTTGAAATTACGTGATATTTGATGAGACCCCCGCCTCTCCCCCAAGTGAGATTTGGTGAGATTCGGCTTGACCTCCCCCCCCGCTGAATACCTCACGTAATGGACGCCCCCAAAACATAGTTAATACTCACACAAAATTCTTCTCGCAGTGCTTGCACTGGAACTTGTGGCCTTCGTGAGACCCTAAATGCAGCTTCGCCTGATTCCTGCGCACCGTTATATATTTACAATCTAACGACCTTTGATTATTTATACACTAGATAGAGCTTATACAGGGTGATTTTTTAATCAGTTCACAAATTTTGATACGTGATTCAGTATCGTTGATAGATCACGATTATATGTTCAAGATTTTTTTTAAAAATTTTGAAATTTGGGTTGTTCATAGTAATTCATCCAATAATTGGTAGAGTTACTATGAAAAACAAAAAAATAAGTGCTTAATATTATAACGAAAAATACTGAAATTTGTTATTTTAACGACACTAAATCACATATTAAAATTTGTGCACTTATTAAAAAAATACCCTGTATATTGTCCCGAAAAATATAAGCTAATTGTTGGCTCATATGTCAATTTCCGCCCCTCAGTCTGCATTGTGACGGCGCGGGAGTTAGTATTATACAATACACGCATCTGACAAGTGTAAGTGACAAGTAAAGCTTGTCTAAGCTAAAATGACGCGCGCCTTTCTTCTGTATCAGTTGATTTTGATGTGTCCGTGCAAATATTAATTAAGACTCTTCATCCGTATGGAAGCGTCGACTATTCCGTGAACTATGATCAGTGTGCAACATCACGATCGTCAAATCACGTGAAAAATCCTGTGCGTAAATGCGATGGTAGGGCGCGTCATTTTAAATTAGACACGCTATACTATATACTAAGCATTAGCTACTAAACTCCGTGTAAGGCTGCGTTTCCACCAGAGATGTGCGAGGTAGCTAAGCGGTGCGAGGCTGTGTAACGAGGATGTGTAACGGTGTGAATGTTTCCACCAAAGATGTGCGAGGCTGTGTAACGAGGATGTGTAACGGTGTGAATGTTTCCACCAAAGATGTGCGAGGCTGTGTACCGAGGATGTGTAACGGTGTGAATGTTTCCACCAAAGATGTGCGAGGCTGTGTACCGAGGATGTGTAACGGTGTGAATGTTTCCACCAAAGATGTGCGAGGCTGTGTAACGAGGATGTGTAACGGTGTGAATGTTTCCACCAAAGATGTGCGAGGCTGTGTAACGAAGATGTGTAACGGTGTGAATGTTTCCACCAAAGATGTGCGAGGTAGCTGAGCGGTGCGAGGCTGTGTAACGAGGATGTGTAACGGTGTGAATGTTTCCACCAAAGATGTGCGAGGCTGTGCAACGAGGATGTGTAACGGTGTGAATGTTTCCACCAAAGATGTGCGAGGCTGTGTAACGAGGATGTGTAACGGTGTGAATGTTTCCACCAAAGATGTGCGAGGCTGTGTAACGAGGATGTGTAACGGTGTGAATGTTTCCACCAAAGATGTGCGAGGCTGTGTAACGAGGATGTGTAACGGTGTGAATGTTTCCACCAAAGATGTGCGAGGCTGTGTAACGAGGATGTGTAACGGTGTGAATGTTTCCACCAAAGATGTGCGAGGCTGTGTACCGAGGATGTGTAACGGTGTGAATGTTTCCACCAATGATGTGCGAGGCTGTGCAACGAGGATGTGTAACGGTGTGAATGTTTCCACCAAAGATGTGCGAGGCTGTGTAACGAGGCGTTCCAACACACAAACTCCGAAGAAATTATATAGACTTTTAAGACTTTGAAACTGAAGAATACCGAAGATCTTTGGGGTATCTCTGTTCGAGTCATGCAATCTGTCATTGTTCGGTACGTTAAGGTTCAGAGTTCAATGTAGGGATTTTGCAGAGAAACAAACGTGTGCGCTCTTCGATGATTTAATTGCGACTAACAATACTAACATACCGCCCACCAAAAGGGCTTGACCTTTTTCTTACATTACACAGGTATACATCTACAAAGTGTACATAGTATGTGACTATAACAAATTGTATGATTAAATTATCAACATGCAATTGCATTGACAAACTATAGCACTATGTATATAGCAAGGAATGGCAAATATTAGCCTATAACATAAATTAAATTACAAAGGTGTTAATATTTTCAGGTAGGTTAGGTATAAAGTATATATAAAACATTTATTAATATTATTTTTTTGTGTTACATGCAAAATTATTTTTATTTTTATTAAGATTCTATATCAACAGGCATAAGGCATAATTTCGTGACAGTTCTTTTTACAATAGAATCACCACTCTTAACACTATAAACGCGAGTAAGATTATCAGCACCAGGATGCTTTTCCACTATGCGCCCAAGCTGCCATTTACCAGGGGGCAACTGATCATTCTTGATAACCACTATTTGACCAATTTTAAATTCCTCTTGCCTTTTTAGCCACTTGGGTCGTTGCTGCAATCTGCATAAATATTCTTGTTGCCACTGACGCCAAAAATCGTTTATTAATTTTTGTGTATGACGCCAACGACTTAAGCTGCTAACACAAGTGTCCTTAAGAGTTGGGGAAGGGACAGTAATTGGGGCTTCGGTTATCAGGAAATGGCCTGGTGTAAGCACTTCCATGCTATCGATATCCTTATCGTTTATGGGACACAGAGGCCGTGAGTTTAAGCACGATTCTATCTGACAGAGTACTGTGGTCATCTCTTCAAACGTTAAGTGGGTATTCAGAATTCGTTTTAAGTGGTATTTCATCGAGCGTACCCCTGCCTCCCACAAACCTCCAAAGGTGGGGCTGTACGCGGGTATAAAATGCCACTGCGTTCCGTCAAGTGCCAGTTTTTCAGCTACTTCACCGTCCAGTTCCAGTTTTGCTTCTCGAAAACAGTCTGCGAGCTCTTTACTAGCTCCCACAAAGTTGCGGCCTTGATCACTCCAGAGATCAGCACACCGTCCTCGTCGCGCAACAAATCTACGGAAGGCACCGATAAATGCCTCCGAGGTCATGTCACTCACCAGTTCCAAATGAATAGCCTTTGTGGCCATGCACACAAATATTCCAATGTAAGCCTTGCAAGTCTTGGCTCCTCGACCCTTAGACATTAAAATTTGATAAGGTCCGGCAAAATCAACGCCACTATTCAAAAAAGGTTTGGCTGGTGTCACTCTTTCTTTTGGTAGGTCTCCCATCAACTGTTCTTTAGTAGAGGCGTTCTGCCGTGCACATTTCAGACATTTTCTTAGATACGTCGTAAGAAGTCTCTTTACCTTTAAGATCCAATATTTTGCTCTTATGTAATTTAAAGTCAATTGAAATCTCCCATGCAAGGTTCGATAATGAGCGTCTGCCATAATTAGGTAAGTAAGATGACATTTACTCAAGATTATGGGGTGCTTTCTGTTTTCATCCAACGTAGAATGGGATAATCTACCGCCCAACCTGAGGATGTTATTTGTATCAAGGTAAGGGTTAAGAGTTCTTAATTTGCTTTTAGCGCTTACTCTATTTCTCTCTCTTAAACTCTCTATATCTTCCTTAAAACATTCCATTTGAGCTGCCTTAATACAAATCTCTAAGGCAGTTTCTAATTCCTGTGTAGTAATTGCTTTTTCTAGGTTTGTAGTTTTCTGTTTCAGGAATGCCAGAAATCTCTTCGCGTAAACGATGGACTTCAATAATTCAGGTAACGTATCATATTCTTCGAATTTCTCAGGTAAGGTTTTATAAACTTCGACACCTTTATTTAGTTTTAGATTAATATTTATAATATTATTTTTCATTTCCAGGTCCGTGTCTTCAATTGTCGGGTATTCTAACTTGATTTCTTTATGTTTCAGCCACTGCGGTCCGTGCCACCAAATATTACACTTCTTCAGTTCGCCCAACGACATACCTCTGGATGCGATATCAGCAGGATTCTCCGTACTTCGCACGTGGTACCATCCATTTGGCATAAAATCCTTTATGGTGACAACTCTATTTCTGACAAATGTTTGCCATCGTGTAGGATCTCCGTGCAGCCATGCCAACACTATCATGGAGTCGGTCCAAGCAAATATCTGACTGGTGGGTATTCTGGTTGCTACGCTTATTTGGTTTAGTAATTTTGATAGCAAAACCGCACCACATAATTCTAGCCGAGGCACTGTCATAGGCTTGACTGGCGCAACTCGAGTCTTGGCGGCTAAAAGGAACGATTTGTATTCTCCATCCTGTGTCTGTACTCGTAGGTAAGCTACAGCTCCATACGCATAGTTGGAAGCATCGCAGTAGCCGTGTATTGTGACATTGTCCAGCGTGTCCTGAGTCGTATTCAACCATCTGTCTAATTTAATATTCTTGATCTCATGTAAGTCTCTTCGTATGTTCAGCCATTCTTCTCTTATCGTCGTGTTGACCTGTTCATCCCAACCAACATTCAATAGCCAGAGTTTTTGAATAATTCTTTTTGCAGGTAGTAAAGCAGGTGATATCCAGCCAAGTGGATCAAAAAGTCGTTGAATATCAGCCAAAATGTTTCTCTTCGTGATTACTTCAAGTGGGTTTGACAGGTTCAATTTATATTGGAAAGTATCTTCACTCATATTCCAGCAAAGTCCAAGAGCTCTGATTGTGCCGTCAAGTTCGAGGTCTATTTTTACATGCGCACTTCTTTCTGAAGGTGCAAACTCGTTGAGGAACTCAGGACTATTAGATGCCCACTTTTGAAGTGTAAACCCTCCCTTCTTTAAGATATCCACTATCTGTTTAGCTTTCTCGACAGTTTCTGGCACGGTATCTAAGCCGGTCATGAGATCGTCCATGAAAAAATCTTCTCGTATAATCTGTGATGCTATCGGGTAGTCCTTCCCTTCATCTTCTGTTACTTGTAGAAGTGATCTTACAGCAAGATAAGGTGCCGATGCTGTACCAAAGGTAACACGGAGCAAACGATAGTCTTTGATGGGATCACTTGTATTTTTGCGCCATAGTATCCTCTGGTAATCAGTATCCTTAGGGTTCATCAGTATTTGTAAGTACATTTTCTTTATGTCTGCTACTATAGCTATCCGTCGCAAACGCCATCTCATGACTAAGTTCCTCATATCTTCCTGTAGGTGTGGTCCTATTAGAAGCTCGTCATTTAAGGAAACGCCATTAGAGCCCTTAGCTGATGCATTGAATACTATTCTTGTCTTTGTTGTTTCCTTTTCTTCGTTGATCACAGCATGATGCGGGAGATATACGGCTGGATTCGCTATTTCTTCTTCCGGTACTTCCTCAATGTAATTCATTTCCATGAATTCTTCCATAGCCTTAACATAATCGTCCTTTAGTTTAGCGTTTCTTTCGAATCTTCTCTCTAATTGTCTTAGTCTAAGAAGTGCAATGTCTCTTGTTTGTCCTCTTGGCGATTGTGGTTCTTCCGTCTTAAATGGTAATGTTACTATGTATCTTCCTTCCTCGTTTCTTGTATGTGTCTCTTTGTACTTATTTTCGCAATCCTTTTCTTCTTTCGTTAATCTTTTGTTTGTGTCTGTTGTGTCTATCTCCCAAAATGCCTTTAACATATCATCAACATTCACTTGATGATGCATGACGATGATATTATTATCTTCTTGATAAGTGTCTGCTGGATCTTCTGCCGTTCCAAAGAGAATCCAACCTAGGCTTGTGTCTTGGGCGCATGGAGAGCCAGGTGGACCCTTGATAATTTTACTCTGAAATATTTGTGCACACACTTCTACACCTAACAACATGTCTACTCGCCCTGGCTGGTGGAAACATGGATCAGCCAGGGTAAGACCTTGAAGGTGTGGCCAGGCCTTTGGGTTGTACGTTATTTTGTTTGAGGGTAATCTTGAAGTTAGCTTCGAGGACATTATATAAACGTTTACATTTATCTTAATCTTGTCATCTTGTGTTGACGTTATTTGCAATTGTGCCTTGCTGCTGATTGTAGTCTGTGTCGAGCCGACACCGGTAACAGTTCCCTTCGCTGGTAATCTCTTGACTCGTAACGCTTGTGCTGCCCGTTCGCTTATAAAACTTGATTGGGACCCTTGATCGATTAGGGCCCTCAGGGTAGTCGTACGTCCATCTTCGTCCCTTACAGAGACCATTGCTGTCGCTAGCAAGGCCGTAGATTTTTTGCATGCTAAATTGGACGAAATTTCTACGACTTCTTCTTGTTCTTCAATGTTAGGGTCCGCGTCCACGTGTTCCGTTGTTTGACTGTGGTGAGCCTGTGCCTTGTCTGATTCCAGGTTTTGCGCTTGATGGATCATGGTGTGATGACGCTTCTTGCATAGTCGACATGTAAAAGGTAAGCGACATCGTAAAGCAGAATGTCCAGGTAGGAGACAGTTGAAACATAGATTCATTTTCTTCACGTACTCTATTCTTTCCACAGGTGACTTTCTTGTAAATTCTTTACAGTGACATAAAGTATGTACATCCCTACATAAAACACAACTCTTCGCTGGCGCCGACACATGAAATGATTTCTCCTTAATAGGTCTTGTCTCTCTTGAAAATACTGGGGTAGTGACAGGGTTAACCAATTCTAGCGTGCGGAATTTCGATTCAAGGTAGTTCTTTAATTCTGTCCACTTCGGTAGCTCGTCAGCGGTCGTTGATTTGTATGAGTATTCCTCCCATGCCTTGTGCGTTTCAGAATCGAGTCTATTCACTACTAGGTATATTATGAACGGGTCCCAGTCTTCCACTTTCACTTCCAGATTTTGTAAATCATTTAAACATTGTGTCGTCGTGTCTAGTACATTCTTGATCTGGCTAGAGGTTTGTGCAGTACATTTTCTTTGGTTAAACAATCTTTTTAACAGGGAATTCACAATTAACCTTTTATTTCCGTACCTTTGTTTTAAAGTTTTCCATGCCAGTTCATAATTTTGCTCAGTAATTGTGACATGTTTTAATAATGCAGCTGCTTCGCCAGCGAGGCTTGACTTCAAATAGTGCAGTTTCTGAACCTTGCTGAGACTTGGGCTATTATGGACCAACGACGTAAACAAATCGTGGAAGGTTGGCCACTCTTCATAATTATTAGAAAACACAGGAAGATGTATGGCAGGCAATTTCACTTGTTGTTGTACCGCATCCACCGCCGTAATATCCATTGAATTTGATCCCCTCACTTGCACAGCGATCGTAAGCGCGTCCTTAATATCACCTTGTAAACATAGATATAAGTCTTCTATAACGTAATAATCTTCTTTAAGAAAGTACTGCATCTCGCCGCGCTCCTCTCTGCTGGTTACTTGTACAAGTTTTTGATGCGCAGATGTAAATGTCTGCCAGTACGCTTCAGTGCATTGCAATCGCGCTTCTAAGTAGCCTTTTGTTAACCTTTGCTTAGGACATTTCTTTAAATTGATTTCCGTCTTCCTTAATAATCCCGCAGTATCTTCCAAAACACGAAGTAATTGCTCGGACGTACTCATATTGCACTATTTGCTTGTAACTTCGCGTAAACAACACACCGTTATCAATAACTTAATTTAAATTTTACAAGTTGATAGCAAACGACAAGTCTATAGGCTCAGGAATGCGGTCCTCTATTGTACTCGCCGGCCGGTCAGTCTTCCTTTCACTTGTTCGGATCCGGTTCGAAGGACCATTATGTTCGGTACGTTAAGGTTCAGAGTTCAATGTAGGGATTTTGCAGAGAAACAAACGTGTGCGCTCTTCGATGATTTAATTGCGACTAACAATACTAACAGTCATCCATATTGTGGCACCGCATCTAGCCATCGTGTTTAACAAGTGCATTGATGATAGTGTATTCCCGGACTTAATGAAGTATAGCAAAGTCATTCCATTGTTTAAATCCGGAAGCTCATCTGATCCTGGTAACTTTCGACCGATATCTGTGCTTCCAGTGCTGAGTAAAGTGTTTGAGAAGATCATGCTTAACCAGTTGCTTCGTCATTTTGATTTAAATGAACTATTACATAGTCAGCAATTTGGTTTCACAAAAGGCCGTTCGACAACAGATGCGGCCGCAACTCTCATGAAGCACATTTATGACGCGTGGGAACATTCACAAGATGCAATAGGAATATTTTGCGACCTTTCCAAGGCTTTCGATTGCGTGGAACATGAGACGCTTATCCGTAAACTTCAACACTACGGACTCTCCGTTAAAGCACTAAACCTTGTTATGTCTTATCTCAGTCAGCGAATTCAAAAAGTGGACATAAATAGAACGCAGTCAGGCGGCTCTGCGGTGAAGCTTGGAGTACCACAAGGATCCATTTTGGGTCCTTTTCTCTTTCTGGTTTATATAAATGACTTGCCCCACTTGTTAGAAAAGAAGTGTAACATTGTATTGTTTGCTGATGATACTTCTTTGATTTTTAAAGTAAACAGGCAACAAGAAGATCAAAGTCACATCAATGAGACTTTAACAGCTGCGCTAAACTGGTTCACCGCAAATAATTTATTACTGAATGCAGCCAAAACTAAATGTATTAAATTTACGTTGCCTAATGTAAGACAGGTTGACACAACTATATCCTTAAATGGAGAAAATCTGGAACTTGTGCATGAGACTGTTTTTCTTGGTCTTACCTTGGATCGAAATTTGCAATGGAGCCCACATATTTCTGGTCTTGCTGGTAGATTGAGCTCTGCCGCCTATGCTGTACGAAGAATCAGGCAATTTACCAACGTAGAAACTGCCCGGCTTGTTTATTTCAGTTATTTTCACAGCATAATGTCTTACGGCTTGCTGATTTGGGGCAAGGCAGCCGACATCGAAACGATCTTCATTCTACAAAAGAGGGCAGTCCGGTCTATCTACAACCTTGGCTCCTGGTCTTCACTAAGAGAACGCTTTAAGGAGATAAACATCCTCACAGTAGCTTCACAGTACATACATGATGTGATCTTGTATACACACAAAAATATCAAGTCCTTTAAGAAAATGTCAGACGTACATGATATCAACACTCGTAATAAACACAAGCTTGTCGTCCCTAAATTCCGTATACGGAAAATAAGCAAATCCTTTGTGGGAAACTGCGTGAGATTTTACAATAAAGTCCCTGTAGAAGCATGGAAATTGCCACACAACTCTTTCAAAGAATACATAAAGAGTGCACTCTTGAAGAAAGCATACTATAAAGTTGAGGAGTACTTGTGTGATAATGCGACATGGCCAAGACTGAAAGCCGAAGATAATTAGGATGTCGATATGTGATGTGATGTACTCGTGTTTGTGTGTGCGTGTGTGTGTTTATGTGGATGTGCTTTGCAATGTGAAGTGTTGTGAAGTGTGACTTGTAGTGTCCCGGCGCAATCCGCGGCTAGTTTCTGGTTCTGTTGCCGTTGTCCACTTAATTATAATAAGTAGGTACCTATTTGTTTGATATTCGGAGACCTTATACATCTCCAGCTCTTTTTATTAATATTATTATTAATTTTGACCTTGGAGGCTTCTTACACCTCTAATGTATGTAACTAGTTTACGTTGA
Source organism: Archips xylosteana (assembly GCA_947563465.1). Taxonomy (NCBI): domain Eukaryota; kingdom Metazoa; phylum Arthropoda; class Insecta; order Lepidoptera; family Tortricidae; genus Archips; species Archips xylosteana. The sequence continues at coordinate 706,742 of OX387371.1, forward strand.
CATTTAGAGACATATAGTCTAAATTTAGATGAAGTATTTTCTATTTATTATTAACTCAGGGACTTTATATATCCCTTTGCTATATTTAAGGCTGTATATTGTTAAGCTTATGGATTTAAACTCTTATTTTTTAATTAATACTTTATTAACTAGTCATTGGCCCGCGACGTCGAAGTTCCTAAGACGGTCCCATAAGGCTTATGGGAACGGAAGCGATACATGCCCTCGGTACCGCTCTGCTTTCAGAGCATGACATGAGTGCGTGTGAGCCAACTTTGGGGGCGGCAGGCGTAAGCGTTTGCCTTTGGAATCCAAAAGTTTAATGGTTACTTGACCTGAAATGTGTTTTTAACACAATCATTTTTAATTATTGTGACATTGGAAGACATCTCCAATATTTTTATTTTTTCCTTTTTAATTTTTTTTTGACGGTGGAAGCATTCTACACTTCCACTTAACGTAGATATAGTTAAGATGTAGGTATTGTTTTAGTTTTTTAACTAAGGGACCCAATACATCCCTGTATTGTTTTTTTATATAATTATTTTTTTTATTTACTTAATTCTATATTTGTATGATTTTTTTAATTTGTAATTTATTATATTTTGATTTGAAAAGATGACTTTCTGCCAAGTTTCTTGCGGCGCATTCTTCTTGGCAATGATGGTCCTTACGAAAGCGCTGGTAGTTTAAAAAAATGACATGTAAAAGAGCCCTTTGCGGCCTACTTGCAGAATAAACGTTTTGATTTTTTTTGATTTTTTTTTTTGAGGATGTGTAACGGTGTGAATGTTTCCACCAAAGATGTGCGAGGTAGCTGAGCGGTGCGAGGATGTGTAGCGGGCTCTTTTCAAATAAGCGGGCGGGGTGCGGTGAGGCGGGAGCGGAACTACGCCACCTAGCAACACATCCCTCGCAACACATTCCTCGCACAGCTCCGATGGATACGCAGCCTAAACCTAGCATGAGGCATACTGTACTTGTCTCGGGTGACGAACTGGCAGTCCCGGCAGACGAACCGCAGCGCGTGCCGGTGCCGGTGCAAGCGCCGCTGGGAGCGCCGCCGGAACCGGACGGCGCACACCTCACACTCAAACCGCCCCGCGCTCTGACAACCAATGCCACAATAGTGTTTTATGCCTTTATTTCATACCAGCCTTCCATCCGCAGCTTCGCCCGCGATAAAATTAAATTTCCCGTAGGAAGAGGTATTTTCCCGCGGTAAAAAGTAGCCTATGTCACTCTGTGGTAATGTAGCTTTCTAACGGCAAAAGAATTTTTGAAATCAGTCCGGCAGTTTCGGAGCCTATTCAATGCAAACAAACAAACAAACATACTAACAAACAATCAAATCTCTCCTCTTTATAATATTGGTATAGACTAAATACAAACTGAAACATAGATGCACAGAAAAAAACCCAGGAAAAAGACCAATGCTAGAAATCGAACCCAGGTTCTGGCATTCCGTGCCGCGTGCTTAGCCCTACACCACCACTGGTCAGGTCAGGAGTTTAGTTTAGTTTTAGGTGTGTAGTTCAGTTTTACGATCATCCCGTGAAATCCATATTGTCATACTAAATACAAACTGAAATATATGGATTTCACGGGATGACCGTAAAAGTAATAAAAAATGAAGTTGAAAAATAAAAAAATACAAAAAGACACATATTTCATACTAAATACAAACTGAAATATAGATTGTGATGATGGTGACCCCCCCCCCCCCCACATACACCACCACCACAACCATCGAGCAGCCCGGCCCGGAACCGAACCCCGAACCAAGAAGAAGGACTCACGCACCATACCGGCCGGGCATCACCAACGTGTTGTAGCCGCACGTGCCGCGACGGACGCACCGCGCGCGTAGCGCTGCGCGCGCAGCGGCGTCGCTATAAAAGCGCACCGAGCGCGCAGATCCGTGCACAGTCTTATACCTCCAGTCTTACGTGTTACAGTACGGTCCGAGTTCCGCGGACCGTCCTCTCGGCGGACGAGGTATATGATTGTGCGCACCCTGACCTACCTACCTACTCACTCCTGCCCATCCTGACCCTGTACTGGCACGGCCGGGTCTTACCACGCCGTACCGACAGGGCCCCCCTCCGGATATCGCACGGCCGGGTCTTACCACGCCGGGCGATAGAAGGTACCCACCTGGTGGAAGGCGGCCGGGTCTTACCACGCCGACACCATCAGTTGACCCCCCGGGGAGTGCGGTCGGCGGAAACCACGCCATACGGTGAGGGACCCCGCTCATTCCCGTAGGGACACCGAGTAGGCGCGGGAATCCACCGGGATTCCATCCGCGATAGGTCACGCCCTTCCGGCGAACCCCCACAGAACCGTAGTGCTAGACTAAGACTTACCATTGTAGAATAAACTGGCATTAAAGCTCACTGTATTTATAATTGTACAAGGTTGTTTGCTACTTCTCCCCGTATTCCCGTTCTCTGAGGTATTCCTTCCAAATACTCCCAACCGGGTTCGATTCCCGGTCGGAGCCGAACGTGCGACCCCTACTGGGCCGCCCGTTACATACCGTTCCAATATACTTCCAACCGGGTTCGATTCCCGGTCGGAGCCGAACGAGCGTCCCCTACTGGGCCGCCCGTTATTATTATTATTATCGTACGGCCTTTAAGAATAAAATTCCTGCGTTTCCTATAAAACTAAATCTAAATTATTAAGCCAGTCTATAGCCTCCCCAGAGCATTTGTTAAGCCCCCTGAAGCCGCCAGCAAAGCGTCGGTTGGGGCACTCCTCCACGATGTGGTAGGCTGTTTGCTGCGGAGCGCCGCAGTCACACGCTGGCGAGTCCATAAGGCCCCACTTGTGCATGCAGTAGTTGCAGCGGGCGACACCCGAGCGGATGCGGTTCAGCGTCGTCCAGTTCTTACGACTGGCTTTGAAGCCAGGTAGCCGGGCGGACGGGTTCTCCACAAGGTCACCCGCCGAGCATTCCTGGGACTGCCAGTCGGCTGACCAGGCAGACCGGATGTTGAAAGGTTGGCGGATGACGGGATCTGACCAGAGAGGCTTACGCGAGGAGAGTCGCTGTGGTATATGTCTGTCCAGGGTTCTAGTAATCGGCAGCCCGTTACCTACCGATCTAAGTCCTCCCAGCCAGGTTCGATTCCCGGCCGGAGCCAAGCTTGCGACCCCTTCCGGGCCGCCCGTTACTGACTTAACTACTCCCAGCCAGGTTCGATTCCCGGCCGGAGTTAAATGTACGGTCCCCCTCCGGGCACTCCGTTACAAGATGCACAGAAGAAACCCCAGAGAAAAGACCAGCGCTGGGAATCGAACCTGGGTTCAAACTTGTTACATAGTATAAGTCCGACTAACCGGACTGTGCCTCAGCAGGTGGTTCTTGTAAGACGTCGGGACGTCGAACCCCTTCCCGCACACTTGGCAGGGGAAGGCGGCCGGCGTCTTCTTGCTGGCGCTGAACTGCCTCCAGTCTGCCAGCTGCTGCTCCTGGAATCACCTGCTTGTCAGAGAGAGAGAAGGATAGGGGAGAGGGGACCCCTCCCCCCTTGTCACACTTATTACTATGAAAACGGAAATTATTTTGTTCTAGTGTCACAGATCACTTGACCCCCCCCCCCCCCCCCCCCCCCCTAAATGTGTGACGTACTTTAGGACGGCCTCAAAGAGGAGGGAAAAGGAGTTATATTCATGGTTTCCACACGAGTTTCCTTCACCGCATAGCTTCATCCCAGATTATACAGGGTAATTTTTTAATAAGTGCACAAATTTTAATATGTGATTCAGTGTCGTTAAAATAACAAACTGCAGTATTTTTCGTTATAATATCAATCACTTATATTTTTTGTTTTTCATAGTAACTCCTCGACCAATTATTGGATGAATTAGGTACTATGAACGACCCAAATTTCAAAAAATTCTTGAACAGATAATCGTGATCTATCAACGATACTGAATCACGTATCAAAATTTGTACACTGCAGGGCACAGCCCGTAGTTCCCACGAGGGCCAGTGCGGATTTGTAAATACTTAGGCCCATACTACACGGGCGGTTTCCCGCCGCGGGAAACCGCTCGACGGAGCTGCGCAGTGTACTTTGCACCATACAACTTAAAGAAAGAAAGAAGACATTTATTCACTTTTACAAGACACACACATACAAGAAAGTACACACAATTTAACACAAAAATACAAAGATAACAAACAATGGAGTAATAAACATGTACATACACAGCTCTGCATGTGTGTCTCCGCAAAAGTGAAACGGTCGCTGACTCAGCATTATGCTGAGGCGTTAGACGCCTGCAGCGCTGATTTTCTGTCAGAACCGTCTGTGACTCACGGAACGATACACAAATATACTATATGAACCATTTACCTATATAGAAATAAATTAATAAAATGACAATAAAATTGAAAAATAGTAACGACCGCTTTATAATAATAATAATAATATGTTTATTTATTTAGACTTTTCAATCCATTATTGTTAGTAATACATAATCACTTATTAGGTAATGTTAGTAGTTCTCTATAATAATTTAACTTAGAATAATCATAATAATAATAATAATAATAACAACACAATATAATAAAATCAATTCAATTCATTTGTTACGTGTCACATGTCACGTCTAAAAGGAGGCAATGGAGAGTGCAACGAATGCCAGTGCCTCATGAAAGGGCCGTCAAGCCTCTCGGCCACCACCGCCAGCAGCCTGTTGCCGCTGTCCCGAGCTCTGCGCGCCATCGAGGCGGCGCTTGCGCATCGTGGCGTGGAAGCAGTCCACGCGCGCCCCGGCGAACATGCCCGACGCACTACAGAACCGGGGCAGCCACAACAAAGCTCTAAGCGCGTTATTGTACTGAACGCTTTAGCCTAGTTGGTAGTGACCCTGCCAACGAAGCAAGAGGTCCTGGCTTCAAATCCCGGTAAGGGCATTTATTTGTGTGATGAGCACGAATATTTGTTCCTGAGTTATGGATGTTTTCTATGTATTTAAGTATTTATTTATCTATATAAGTATGTCTATCGTCGTCTAGTACCCATAGTACAAGCTTTGCTTAGTTTGGGACTAGGTTGATTTGTGTGAGATTGTCCCCCTAATATTATTATTATTATTATATGCTGTTGAAACTTGGTAAGTAGATGTATTCTGTAAACCGCATTAAGATTTTCACACAAAAATAGAAAAAATAAAAATAAATTTTGGGGGTTCCCCATACTTAGAATAGAACTGAAACTCGAAAATTTTTTTTTCATCAAACCCATACGTGTGGGGCATCTATGGATAGGTCATCAAAAATGATATTGAGGTTTCTGATTTAATTTTTTTCTAAACTGAATAGTTTGCGCGGGAGACACTTCCAAAATGGTAAAATGTGTGTCTGTAACTTCTAAAATAAGAGAATGATAAAAGTAAAAAAAATATATGATGTCAATTATCATGTAAACTTCCACCGAAAATTGGTTTGAACGAGATCTAGTTTGTCTGTCTGTCTATATTAGTAACCAATCTACAATGATCCCACACTTCGCACATTTTGCTTAGGAGCAGGGGTCTGCTAAGACTGGATGTTCATAGATACATATAGACGACCAGATGGCCTAGTGGTTAGAGACCCTGACTATGAAGCTTGAGGTCCCGGGTTCGATTCCCGTGTCGGGGCAGATATTTGTATGAAAAATACGAATGTTTGTTCTCGGGTCTTGGGTGTTTAATATGTATTTAAGTATGTATCTATCTATATAAGTATGTTTATCCGTTGCCTAGTACCCATAACACAAGCTTTGCTAAGCTTACTTTGGGACTAGGTCAATTGGTGTGAATTGTCCCGTGATATTTTTTTTTTTTTATTTATTTACATATAAATTTGTACGGAACCCTCGGTGCGCGAGTCCGACTCGCACTTGGTCAGTTTTTTTTGTTTAATTGCCTTGAATTGATTTTATTATTGTTTGAATGGCTTGATTTATTAATTTGGTCAAATACCCATTACAATGTATATTGTTCTGTTCTTGAATAAATAAATGAAATTAAATGAATGAAATATGTTCTTACCTTATTAAGAATTTCAATATCGACATTCAGCTCTTTCTCCAGCGCCGCAACGTCGAAATTAGGCTGGAACTCGGTCGGGGACGGACCTAGGATTCTTCTTTTCTTTAACTCTACCTTTTTGTTCTTCTGATCCGCCTTCCTCTTCCTCGTTGGCCTTTTTTTTACCTCGACCTTATCAGTTGGTATTAGCACTTGTTCTATTTTTATTTTATTACCTAGAAACATATTTATTTATTTATTTATTTATTTATTTACGGAGAACCAACAGCTTATACATCATCTTAAACATTACAGTAAATACAGCAAGCCAATTACAGGTTCTCGCCGACAATTACAGTGTAACAATAAGGCAGTATGCCCGCACAGAGCCCCTTCGGACACACAAAAAAGAAAAAAGAGAAAATAACTACTTAGTGACTAATAATTCAGCACTATTTTATCGGAGGAGAAAAATTAATCAAGTCCCTAACCTAACAAACTTAATCTACAGTAAGGTACAACGCTCAATGCACGCTCTCAAAAAATCGATTCACCAAAGTACGTCTCAAGGTGTCAGTGTTAACATTAAACACGTCAATATCAAGCTCCTTCGTTAGTTTATTCAATTGTCTACTTGCACGTATACAAAAACTGTTCCGCCTATAGTTAGAATGGCCAAAAGGCACAGAAATAGGGGGCGCGTATCTCTTCGGTCTGGATGGAGTGTTGAATGATATATTAGCTAGCAGTTCAGGGCAGTTAATGCTGCCATTAGTAATTTTTAACAAATATATAGTATCTGCAATTTCACGACGTTCAGAAAGTGATATTAATTGTATTTGTATTATATTTAATAGTAGCTTTAAGGCCTTGCCGAGCTTTTGGGGCATTTATTGCATTCATTTAATCCCTTGCTGTACATTAATTCATTACTAACAAAGCTTTAGTTCTAAGATTCTAGATATTTGAGGATTCACTGTGACCAGTGTTTTTTCGGAACACGATTACTTGTAGTTTGCTAAATAGAAAAAAAAAATCTAAAGTCGTCTCTATAAAATAAAATAAATCTTTAGTATGGCGTAAATACTGACTTCTTGAATGTTAATAAAACAAGATACATTTCTAAAATATTTAAACATTGTAAAACTTTTGTTACTTTCTTTTTTTTTATTATTTTTCTCGTTATCTCATATTAAGTGTTATAGTTGGGAACGTAAATATAAATGCGCTCCCTGGGCGTCAATATATCTATACACTTCTATGCCATGAACCATAAGGTTGATGATTGCATGTATTTGACGCGTTGGGTGTGTGGATGTTTGTGCTTTCGACTGTACGTTTGCTCCTACTCATGTTTATAAAATTATATCATTAGGGGAGTTCTGTTATTGGCCTTAAGAATCACTCTGTAATTTAGGATAAACTTGATTGTACCGCTGTTGAACACCTAAATAAATACGATGAAAATACCTAAATACTCGCGCGGTCTGACCACCCTATCTTGAGCCGTCGTGCTTCCCCCTTATCCGTAGTTAGTCGCGTTAGTTCTCCTTCGGCCATCGGACGGGGAACTCGCGTCGCTCGCGCTTACGCACGGCTTTGATTCTAGCCGCTCTCACGCACACATACACGAGTGCATAGAATACTTAACATCGATTAGCGCAAGAAGCTTGGTGCGGCCTTCACCCAAAAAACAATTGTAACAAAGTGCATGTCATTTTTATAAGCATTTCTATAGAAAACATGTCACATATCAACTATTGGTCGACATATGTCACTGACAATTGCCATGTTGGAGAAATAGGGCGAGCTCTTTGTGTTAAATACTGCACGTTATGTTGGTATTTCTTTCATCTGACATTTAGTTTTGTTTGACATTTAGTTTCCGATCACCGAGGTTAAGCAACGTCGGGCGCGGTCAGTACTTGGATGGGTGACCGCCTGGTTTCATTTTTGTTTTTTTGAATGTTTTGTTATGACGTTGTCACATTAAGCTATCGTCCGTAAACCGACTTTACAGACAGCCGGTTTTTTAAAAAAAATCTTTCCATGCACCGTCTTGCGCAACTGATGTGTGTTGTTTTAATCATAAAATATTTTAATAGCTTTAATGAAACCAGCCTAAGGCTGCGTTTCCACCAGAGATGTGCGAGGATGCGTTGCGAGGGATGTGCCATGAACCAATAGAAACACTTCATTCACTTAGGACCTTTTAAAAGAAGTGTTTCTATTGGTTCATGACAGACACATCCTAAAACACTTTGTCTGAATGTGATATAATGCATTCTTACCTATTTCTTTGACTTCATCTGTTTTATCATCAATTGATTCTTGGTCATCTATGGGTGAGCTATCTTCATCGATGTCTAAACCGAACGCGTCCAATTCATCTTTAAATATGGTTTCTTTAACAACTACAGAGGGATCATCTTTAAGCTCCAGAGGACGGATACTCATATCAGTGACTTCGACGTGAGTTAGAGACAATTTGAACACGAGATTGTTTGAGAAGCGATCTATGGTTTCTATGTACTCCATGGTTTTCTGGAAGAAAAATAAGTTTTTGTTAAAAGGGTGGATCAACTATTTCTTGTTGTTATTCTGTCCCGTCAGCGAGGGGACAAAAGTAGTACAGTTTAATTAGAAGAAATGTTGTGTCACATTAACTAACATGCTTATTAGATGACCAATTGGGATTGTTCATTTTTTCTAACCCCCCCTTTTTATTTTTTTTATCGAAAATATAGAGCATTTTAAGAAACTAATTTGAATATTTCAGCTATTCATCACACCAATATTTTTTTATAATTTATTGAAAATTTGAGATACGACTTCTCGTAAATTACATGCCGCGGCTGAATCTGTGTATAAACCACAGACATAATGACAAAAAAAATGTGTCACAATCGATGGTTAGTTGTCATCTGACAATGTCACTTTACATTACAATAACAATAACGCTAAAGTTGCCGATTCTTCCAAGAGAATAGGTACAAAAAACGATTTACGGCTATAGCACAGAATATATAATAGTACTGACGTACAGAATGGAAACGGTCCGCCCCGCACCGATTCGAATTACCCCACCCCTCAAGGCGCAGATAGCCGGAAACCACCCGAATCCAGAAGAGTGCGCGCGCGATGTATGTAGGCGTACGCGTGTACAGACGTCGTCGTGCTTATGTAGATTCAAGAACGCGTATTTGTACGTCGTGTCCGCCGCGTGGCTGGCTATAGTATTTTTTGTACGTATAAAATAAAATGGTCAGGAGTGTTGCCTAGAAAGTTCTTTGGCGGATTTAATCCATGCTTACATTAAAATGCTCCTCGCAACAATAACTACATCGTGTAAACTTTGAATTAACTTTGCGGCACCACTCCTCTCGTAAATCTTCTCTTATGCGAACAATTAATTTGTTTGGGCTATTGACAGAATCATTTCCACAAGTAGGAATGAAACACTTCATATATAAATCCATTATTAAAATGTGAAAAACGCGAAGAATGTTTTTCAAAATAGTATCCTTAAACTGACACATGATAACTACGTCGAAGTGACAGAGAATAGTATAGAGAAACTAGACGAACGGTTTTTTTTTCTTGTTGCAAAGAATTTCAAAGTTAATGCCCATAGAAAGGTCAAACAAAGGTCAAACATTATTTTGCAAAAATACACACGATCATTTCATATTTTTTTACTACAATGTTATAAAAAGATTTAATAAACCTATTCCTCGAAATGGTTTTGGAATTAGACCACATTGTAAAAAAGTGATCAATGCCAATTGTAGAATGGGTTTAAAACTACCACAAAAATGCATGTTTGGCAAATTTTAATCACATAAACTTACGGTTTAACCTTTTAAACGCCACGCATCGGTTTTGTTAGGAACAAAATTGATTCTTATGCGGATGCAGGTAGGTTTAATTTTGTATTACCGTACTGTCGTCTATATCCGACGCTGGCGGTCAAAAGGAGAGTGACCCAGGAGACCGTCACTATATCAACGCAACGAGTGACAAAAAAAGTTGATCAACCCCTACCCCTGTTTACCATCTAGGGCCAAAGTAATCGTCTACACAAATCAAACAAGCCCAAACTCGATGCAGTCATTTCAGCTCAATTAGAAACCTGGATGTGGGTCAAATTAAACTTACAAGATTTGACCCATACATACATAGTTACATACTTACATAAAAAACTTGTAAAAAATATGAAAACACTGTCTGTTTGTTATGCTATGTATGACCTCCCCAATGTCTCGAACTATCCCAATGCCAGATGTTCTAAATGTTAAAAGGTAACAGATTTACTATCTATTGCTAATTCTGTTTTTTATTTTGTTGGTAGACCGAGGGGGAGAGAGAAAGAGTGAGGGAGAGAGAGAGAGAGAGAGAGAAAGAGAGAGAGGGAGAGAGAAAGAGAGAGAGAGAGAAAGAGAAAGAGAGAGAGAGAGGAGAGAGGGAGAGAGAGAGAGAGGGGGAGAGAGAGAGGGAGGGGGGGGAGAGAGAGAGAGAGAGGGAGAGCGGAATAGAGATAGAGGGAGAGAGAAAGACAGGGGAGAAAGAAAGAGAGAGGAGAAAGAGGGAGAGAGAGAGAAAGATTTATTTACAATTATTCAACACAACGTGGTGGATAGCCGTGGTGGCGGAGCGGTTTGACCTATGGCCTCTCGAGCAGAGGGTTGTGAGTTCAAATCGCAGCTTGCACCTCTGAGTTTTTCAGAATTTATGTGCGAAATACTGTTTTAAACTTTCGTGATTTTCACTCATAATTAGTATACTAAAAGGGACTTATCACGCACTTAATATTTACCTCGACGTTTTGGCCACATTGCAGCAGCCGTGGTCACGAGTTAACTAACGTCGAGGTAAATATTAAGTGCGTGATAATTCCCGTATGCGTATAGTCTGTTTAGTATAGTATTTATGTGCAAAATCAATTTGAAATTTACCACAAGCTTTATGGTGAAGGAAAACGTTGTGAGGAAACCTGCATACAACCGCAATGAAATTCAATGGTGTGTGAAGTTCCCAATCCGCACTGGGCCCGCGTGAGAACTACGGCCCAAGTCCTCTCATCCTGAGAGGAGGCCTGTGCCCTGCAGTGTTACAGATATAGGCTGGGATGATGATGATTATTTGACACACAGGAAAAAAAGGTTAGTATTGTGTTGTACGTAAACAAGTTTGATATGAAGTATTTTTTGTATTTTTATTTTTCAACTTCATTTTCTATCACTTTTAAGGTCATCCCGTAAAAACCATATACATATTTATATTGTATATATGGTTTTCACGGGATGACCGTAAAAGTAATACAAAATGAAGTTGAAAAATAAAAATACGAAAAGATACTTCATATCAAACTTGTTAAAGTTTGGACAGGTAGCGACATCTCTTGTCCGGGTGAGCGGATAGTTCCGAAGGAGTGTTGAAATCTCTCGATGAGGGTATAACATAGATGGCGCTGTATCACGCAAGTGATGATCTAACAAGGTGGGATATGAATGTGTAGGAAAAATTTGTGTCTAGACTCCTGACCAGTGGTGGTGTAGGGGAATGGCACAAGGCACGGAATGCTGAGGACCTGGGTTTGATTCCCAGTGCTGGTCTTTTTTCTGTGCATCCATATTTCAGTTTGTATTTAGTACAAAATATTATGTACGTACATTGTCCTGATCTAGTTTCTGCAGGAAGCAGTCATGCGCGCGCCGGCAGCGCTCCCGGAACGCTGTGCTCTTGGCCAGCAGGACGCGGCACACTCCACATAACCATTGCGGGAACCCATCTTGGGGTACCACCTGGAAAGGACGACAGAAAACGGTAGAACATCATCTTGTTCTATACAGGGTGTAACATTTAGATCGGTCAGTATGGGAAAGTCTGAAACTATAAGCCATACGAAGATCTCATCAATTTTAATAACAAGAAAAACTGCATTCATACATACTGTTTCAAGAACCATTAAGTATTTTTTAAGACAACAATTTTGGCATAGTAAATATATACATCAGGTCAAGTGTAAGCTCTCCTTAAAAATTGGATTCTCCTTGTAAATTGGATTTCTTTTAATAAACAAATTTATTATTATTATTATTATTATTATTAAAATGAGTACAATTAAAAGAAAGAAAGAAAAAAATTATTTTATAACAACAATCACACATACACAGGCAAAAATAAGAGTACAAACATAGACATAGGAATGTAGGTACATATTAGTTGTACAATTGATGTTTTTCCTTTTGGTAGGTAGGGTTCGAGAGTAGCACCCTCTCGTGGCGGCGAAATAAGGTCCCGGAACATGTTTTTGAGTCGCTCTTCGCATACTTTTAGGGGTCTATATCCTATTAGATTCTGATACAAAATCAAGTCATAGATGGACAACACTTACTGGATATCCTGTAATATATCCGAAAGCCTCAGCAAGCTGGTTTTTGTGTATATCAAACAATTTAACATCGGTCGCGAGACAACCACGACAACACCTCAATTCAAAAGAGGATTTTGAAGATTTTTCCATTATAAGTTATCGTGTTCAACCACTTGTTTTCCTAATACAATTATCGGGGTTGCACTTATAGTCATTAGATAGTAAGTTTTCCGGGGTTTCTCTGAATTTTCTCACATTTTCTATACGTAAACCAGTCGAATACAAATACAAAACGAAATGTTTTGTCAGTTTGACATTGACAATTTTATTTTTGCATTCGGATACATTATCCACCGGCCATTACGTTTTAGATACCTATTATTTTTCAGCTTCGGCAACACCTTGCATTGATGTCAAAAATTTACTATTAAAGCTGATTTCGCTATTTTTTATTACTTTATAAAAATTTTGTCTCATATATTAGGTCTTACTGCAATAGCATAAAGCTAGTTTTGCAAAATACTATTATAAGATATAGTATTAAAAACGAAGTAACTAGTTCAAAGCTAACGCGCAGGTCAATAACGCTGATTGCAGCGGTTGCTATCTTTATTTACGTTTTTATCAGAAAGCCGACGAAATAACCACTATTGTTGTATTATTTACTGCGACCGCACGTCAAGTGACCCTAGAGAATGGCCACAGTGAAACAAGAGACAGACGAGCTGCTGGCATGCCGAATATGCCTCGCGACCAACACCAAACTTTACGGTCTTTATGAATACCGTTTGAACGATACTTTCGTCGATATTATGGGCACTACGGTCCGTATTTTAAGTTTAATAAAATATTTCATAGCAGCTAGAGTTAGTTTTTTGTCAGAAAATTCTTATATAAGTAGATTTTATTTTCTTATTGGATTTCGTTGTGTCAAATGTTGAGTGAGGGGCATAGGTATCAAAAAAAAATTAGCAGTCTTGTAAAAAAGTTTCATACAAGTATCAAAAAGAAAAACCATAGTGTAAAAAATCTACTAGTGAAGTAACTTGGTGGTCCGATGCATAGTGGAAGCTCTGTCCTCGACACAAATTTGCAAACCCAAATCTGTACAACTTTGTGTGCATGTTAATACTAAGTAAAGAAACAGGAAAAAATTGGCACTAATTGACCTAGTCCCAAAATAAGCAAAGCTTGTGTTGTGCATACAAGGCGCCATATAAACATGCTTAAATACATATTAAAGACTCAAGGACAAAAGTTGTCTATCCACTTGCTTATTATCATAGCTCTGATAGGCCATTGCAAAACAGCTATGGACATGGAATAAGATTCAATTTATATACTATTGTAATTAACCCTTAACCCTTCGTATGCCTTGTACCGGATCCGTACCCAATTTAAGGCTTTCTTTTGTATTTTTTTTTAAATCTGTATCATTGGATTTATATGAAACTGTTGAGGCTAGAATTTTTTTTTTTACTTCCGGCATACGAAACTTTAATTAATTTGACCTTTTTTAGTTGCATTTCTGTCATTGTTTTGTCAAAGTGGCATCCCTGAAACAGTTTTATAACAACTTGGCTTAAAGGTCTTGCAATCAAGCCATAATCTCCAAAAAAAAAAAAAAACTGAAATAAGTAAAATTATTATCTTACGGTTATTTCTAAATACTTAAAATATGTCCAAACCAACATTTGATCAAATTAACTTAATATTGAATAATTACAAATAATTAAATACATAAAAACATTGGTTTATTCTAGAACATGGAGTATCAGATGTTGACAATGGCATTATGTTCAATTCAACCAACAGAATTTAAAAAAAATGTTGATGGAAATACCTCCATATTAAGTATCCATGTCAACATTAAAAATATATTAATTTCAGAAATTAATAAAAAAAAAAAATACAATAAAATCAGATCCGCAGCGTAGGCTTTGTCAATGAGAAAAAAAAAGTAAATATTTTGTTATCCGCAACAAGCTTCGTCATAGCAACAGATTGAGATCCGCAACAGGCTTCGTCAGCAACCATCCAGCAGCAGCAGTATCCATGTTAATGTTTAAGGTCATTCACCCGAAATTGCACTACCTATTCCGATCACTGATAAGTAATTATGCAAAGTTCATGTGTTCCAGCTGTCTGCGTGGGACGGGTTCCCGCAGCACGTGTGCGGCTGGTGCCGCTCCGAGATGCTTCGTGCTGCGGGGCTGCGCGCGCGCACGCGCCGCGCCGAGCAACTGCTCAAGGAAGCGCTGATGCACCAGCACTTTGTAAGTTGCTATTAACTCGCTAGGCGCAGGAATTTTTTAGTTATACTTACACATCACACATACATCAAAACATTACTTACTATGTTGGCTCAGCGACCAGAAGTGGATCTTGGCCTCTGATATGATTTTGACTAGTTAGATCAATTTGCCAGAATCATTATTTCCTATACTTCATTTAATTTAGAATTGAAAACTACAACATCATTATATTGCGGCTCGTCAACTATTTCTTACCTAGCAAATAGTACAGTACAATAGTCTGGGAGCCGCAAAATAAAATTGTTTTAATGTCACTTTATTTGCGTGTCGTCAATTGTTACTCTAGTACAAATTGTAAAGAGATCACAGTTCACGAGCCGCAATATAATGTTGTTGTGGTTTATAATTCTAAATTAAATGGAGTATAGTAGCACCAATCACATTTTTTCCCCAGATGCATTTTTTCTCATTATGGTTTTTTTACTGAAGCTTATTTTCACAGAATCGTTTTTTCCCAATTTGAATTGACGCGGAGCTCCTTCTTCTGTGTGCTGGCCCTTTGGGCCGATGCATACTTAACATAACCTAAACCTACCTATGTTTCTAAAATCAGCCAGCTCAGGCTACATACGTCCCACTGCAGGGCACAGGTTTCCTCTCAGAACATTGAATTTCTTCTCAGGTGTATGCAGTTTTCCTCACTTTGTTTTTCTTCACGGTGAAGCTTATGGTAAATCACAAATATAGTTGTTTTTATAGATAACTAGCTGTTGTCCGCGACTCCGTCTGCGAAAAATTCGTTTATCGCTATCCCGCGGGAACTATGCAATTTTTCGGGATAAAAACTATCCTATGTGCTTTCCCGGGACTCAAATTATCTGTGTACCAAATTTTATCCAAATCGGTTCAGCGTTTAAGCGTGAACAGGTAACAGACAGACAGACACACTTTCGCATTTATAATATCAAGTATGGATGGTACTGAACCCTTCGTGCGCGAGTCCGACTCGCACTTGGCCGGTTTTTTCTGTAACTGACAATACGCCTAATTTATTGCAACAGATAACCACAAATTACCTGGAAACCCTGGACAGAGTGGCCCATCAGCTCACCCTATGTCTCACAATCACAAACCCAACAACCATAGAAGCCAGCCACGACGAAACCAAGCCAAAGAAACTAGAGAAACAAGAAGAACAACCAGAACACGAAACAGAACTAGAACCAGAAGATTTAGATGATTTCGATCTGTACCATCCAGAATTCGATGAGCCAATAATAAACCTTAAAAACAAGATGCTGTTAGAAAATATGCAGAATATAGAAATGAGGGTGGACTCGGTGAAGACTGATCTAGAAGTTAAGGAGCCTAAAATCGTGAAGAAGGTGAAGAGAGTGAAGAAAGGCGTGAAGAAGAAAGATAAGGCTAAGGAAGAACGAAAGGAGAAGGAGTGTAAGAGGAAGATGAAAGGATTCAAGAAGTTCTTTGCTAGTGAAGACGATTATACCAAATTTGAGAATACTTATAACATAGGTAAGAGAAGATTTAACATTATAAGATAAGATAATTTATTCAAATAATTTCAGTACAAATAACAAGTGCGTGCCTGCACTAGGGTTACTAGGTAACTCTGTATTGCAGGCTAAACGAGTTATTATAAATTAAAATTAAAAATAATTATCTAATCTTAACAGAGCAAATAGGTATTATAAAAGTAAACAGACATAAAATAACATGAAATCCAAAAACAATAAAACTGTAACAAAATTGTGTGTAGTGATTACAATAGTACAGATAAATCAATAGAATTCATGTCTAGTAATGTTAAAGCAAGTGAGTAGGGCATTATTAAGTACACAAATGCAACTCTGCGTGTGCGATGTACAATTGTGCGTGCGATATACCTATTGAACGACAACGCAATACCGCGAATAAATCGGTCGGTCGGTCGGTTCGGTTGGTTCGAAAAATCCTTTCTCCGAGTGCCTACGACATAATAGCTATCTACGTGCCAAATTTCAGCAAAATCCATTCAGTAGATTGAGCTGTGCGTTGATGGATCACTCAGTAATGGTTGCTTTTTATATATACAGAAGAAGATTAGCCCACCCTCTTTTCAACCGACGAAAATTTATGTGTGACCACGCATAACTTTTTACAGAGTAGTCCGATTTTGATACTTATTTTTTTATTGGAACGGGTATATCCCGAAGTTGGTCTCATGTAAAGGAAAAAAAATCTTGCTTTTCTGTCTTTTCGGCGGTCTAATTTTTTTTGTTAAAAGTTTACAACTATAACTTCATGCAACTCACTTTGTATGTGTGATTGTGTACCCCGCAGAGATAGTAAAACTGACAGAAGAGGAACAACTGAGCGAGATGCAGGCGCGCAAAGAGTCCAGCAACTACCTCCGCTCCGCCTACAAGTGCGAGCGCTGCTTCAAAGGGTTCCTCTCGGAGACCACTTACGAGAACCACCAGAAGAAGACGCACGAACCTGTAAGTCTACGCTTCCATAAAATTGATCCTGGCAACACACACAATACACAAACAAGATGAGGTGTCCCTCAGGGTACTGTTCTGTGACCAACTTTGTTAGTGCAATACAAAAATAAAATGAGGTGTCCCTCAGGGTACTGTTCTGTGACCAACTTTGTTAATGCAATACAGAAACAAAATGAGGTGTCCCTCAGGGTACTATTCTGGGACCAACACTATTAATGCAATACAGAAACAAAAAGAGGTGTCTCTTAGGGTACTGTTCTGTGACCAACTTTGTTAATGCAATACAGAAACAAAATGAGGTGTCCCTCAGGGTACTGTTTTGTGACCAACTTTGTTAATGCAATACAGAAACAAAAAGAGGTGTCTCTCAGGGTACTATTCTATGACTGTGAAGCGTGACAATCAGACATAAATGCCATATCTGATTGGGCAAGTAGCAACAGATTGTCGTTCAACGCGGGGAAGTGCAAAGTCATCTCGTTCACGCGTTCTCCGGCAGCTGTTGAGTATTCCTATAGCTTGGGAGGTAGCATATTGGACAGGGTTCACAGTATTCGGGACTTAGGCTTGATCGTGGATGATAAATTGGACTATCATCAGCACATCATTCGTACATGCAAGAGCGCCAATAAAGCCTTAGGATTTATAATGCGTGCAGGCTCACAGTTTCAGAGTGTCACTGTCTCTATTGTCCTGTATAATGCTTTTGTACGTAGTAAGCTGGAATATTTAACGACCGCTTTAGCCTAGTTGGTAGTGACCCTGCCTAAGAAGCAAGAGGTCCTGGGTTCAAATCCCGGTAAGGGCATTTATTTGTGTGATGAGCACGAATATTTGTTCCTGAGTTATGGTTGTTTTCTATGTATTTAAGTATTTATTTATATATATAAGTATGTTTATCGTCGTCTAGTACCCATAGTACAAGCTTTGCTTAGTTTGGGACTAGGTTGATTTGTGTAAGATTGTCCCCTAATATTTATTTATTTATTATTATATAATTGCATTGTTTGGGATCCTCGGGAATCAAAGTATAATATGCTCATAGAGAGAGTTCAGCGTAAGTTTGCTCGTCACCTGTATAAGAGGTTATATGGTTATTATCCGTTTTTGTTTCCGTCGCTTTTTGTGTCAGGTATGGTTGGACTGGATACCCTAAACCACAGGCGAAAGTTGCATCTACTCGTACATTACTGTTCATTATTACAGAATAGAGTCAATAATCCCTTGGCATTGCGGGAAGTGACACTATTTGTCCCGCAACAGTATGTGCGGGCGGGAGTGCGCCGCCGCCACCACTTATTCGCGGCGTTGGCGGGGCTGAGGACGCGTAGAGAGGAACTGTCCAACGGCTAGGGCAATTGCGCTGCGCTGTTAAATGTATTTCTGTCCGAAATCCAGGATGCTGACGTGTTTGCCGATAGTTGGGGAATACTTTTGTTTAAAATAATGTTATTTTTAGCATAATAATGTTTTAATTTTTTAATGTTTATATAATAATACTTAATAATTTTAGTAATGTTTTTTGTATTAACGAGTTAGGCGTTTTGGTGCAAACTGTAAGCCTGACTATACAGTTGTCATTTTGAGGTTAGGTATTTCCACGCACTAAAGGCTTCCACAGACCGAAGCGCAGGGCGCTACAGAGCGCTACGGAGCGCTTCGAAGCGCCCGCAGCGCGCTGCGGTCTGTGGAAAGATTTAAAATTGTCTATGCCCAGTCACTGAAAATAGCAATAATCCTCCATCCACAAACACCGTGATTGGCAGTTTAGGGGTTTCCAAAGTAAATTAAAAAAAAATTACTTTAATCCCTACAGATCAAAAAAGAGCTTTAGTTCGGATATGCAGAGATTAAAGTAACATTTTAAGAGCATGAGAAGTGAAAATAAATAAAAGACCAATATTGTTATTGTAATACAACGTTGTCCGGTTCCGGCAGAGCAACGGGCGCAACGAGTGCTGCCTGTGCGGCGCGCGCTTCCGGCACCCCGCCGGACTGCGGAAGCACTTCGAGTCGCACACGCTCAAGTTCATCTGCAAGATCTGCCAGTTTGTGACCAGACACAGGTATCAAGTTACCAATTCGAAGAATAACACTTTTGAGGAATAAGTGGGATTTTGATGAACTGAAAATGACAAAAAAGGAAATTTGACAAAACTTCAGATTCTAGTCTGTCTCAAATCGTGTTAATTACATGTTATTTACTATTTAATAATTATCTATACACATATTAGTAAACTTTGTTTGTTAGTCTAGACATCATCATCATCGCAGCCTAGCTCTCAAAATGAAGCTTGGGCCGTAGTTCCCGAACGGGCCCAGTGCGGATTGGAAACCTCACACACACCATTGATTTTCTTCTAAGACCTTCACATATACATTCTGAAAACTCAAACGTGTGAGCCTAGGCGCGAACCCACGACCCTCTGCTTGAAGGGTCATAGGTCAAACCATTAGGCTACACGAGTAACAAAAGTTTATTCAACTAATCATAATTGTGTGTTGTTTCTTAGAAGCATGGCGGTGATGCATGCAGACTTCCACTCGGGAAAGACTTTCGTCTGCAAGTACTGCGGGCTCACTTTCAAGTTAGTACACTCGACAGATTGGCGACTCTCTTTGAGTTGTTGATATTTATTTTCCGTCAGATGACCCGCTTGCTCGTTTGCCTCCCTCTCATGATAAAAAAAAACTTTTTAACCGACTTCAAAAATATGAGTCTAATGATTTATTGAATCAGGCGTTACTTTGCGGAGGTCCATATCAATGAACTGAAACAATTACTTTTCACCTCACTAGCTCGGAAAGCCCTTTTTGTTTGTTTGACATCTATTGAGAAAATCGCTTTTTATCCACATGTGAAGAAAGAGTTTTGACATTTGAAGGCAGCTTACGTGATATTTATTTGACAGCTAACAAAACGTAAAACGTTAAAAGTGCTGAATTTTTAACATCACAATTAATGAATTGCATCGAATAAAAAACACTAAATACAGTCTTACAACTTTATTTTAATTCATAAATATCAGCATTCAACATTAACCTTCATTCTTGTTGCAAAAACGGATAAAATGTTCTGACAGTCCAAGTAAGTCGATGTGCGAACAAAACGCATCCGAAATAATAAAAAAAACTTAAGTCAAAACTTTTCAATTAATTATTTTGAGTGAATAAATAAATAATAATTGATAGTACAAACCCTTTTTCTTATTTTCCTCGCTGTAGTGAGGTGAAAAGTTTTGTGTTATACACGGGTGAAAAGTTATTTTACGTCTCGTGTGTTGAAACACTCGCTATCGAAAGGACTCTATTTTTGAACCACTCGCTTCGCTCGTGGTCAATCATAGAATCCTTTCGATAGCTCTTGTTTCAAATGAACACTCGCTGGTAAAATACAACTTTCCCCCCTTGTATAACAAATAACTATTGCTCGCCCGCGACCTTACGATAGTTACGTTTATGGAAGAAATGCGTGTTCATGCAGTTGCTCCACCTCCACACTGTACGAAGACACACAAATCACACAAACCAAACCATCACCACCACCAAACTACACTGACGCGTTTCGAACTCAGCCAGAGCTCATCTTCAGAGCAACACAACCGTTCGCCATGCTACCAGATGTTAGACTGTCTAACAACGCGAAACGCCTCAGTTAGTGTGATGGTGTTGATAGTTGGGTTTGTGTGATTTGTGTGTGTTCGCACAGTGTGGAGGTGGAGGAACTGCATGAACACAGATTTCTTACATAAACGTAAATAAGAATATGATTCGGCGAATTTGAATGCCTTCTTGTATGCAAGTGTAGGTATTATAGCTTAGTATGTAGTTTTCTTCTTTTTTTTCTTTCTTTCTTTTTGTAAAGGATTTAGATTAAGATCAGAGTGTCAGAGAGTGAAATTTTTCTGCCAACAAACTGTCATGCAGTTTGGCAGATAATTAATCAAAAATGTATTCTGTTTATTAGAGAAATAAATTAAAAAAAAAAAACTATCGTAAGGTCGCGGGCGAGCGAAGTAATTGTTTCAGTTCATCCGTCTCTTTCCCAGTAAGCAGACAACGTTCAACACTCACACGCGCGTGCAGCACCCGCTGGAGAACGCGCGCGCGGGCACCTGCTCCGCCTGCGGGGAGACCTTCACCGGCAAGCGCGGCCTGCAGCAGCACCAGGCTATCGCGCACAAGAAGGTAACCACCCGACCAAGGAGAAAAACCCACTGAATCCGGTTCGAAGGACCAAATTTGTCCGGCTCGAAGGACCAATTTTATCCGGGTCGAAGGACCAAATTTGTCCTGCTCGAAGGACCAATTTCATCCGGTTCGAAGGACCAAGTTTGTCCGGCTCGAAGGCTCAATTTCATCTGGTTCAAAAGACCAATTTTATCCGGTTGGAAAGAACAAATTTGTCCGGCTCGAAGGACCAATTTGATCCGGCTCAAAGGACTAAGTCTATCCGGCGGGAAGGACCAAGTTTATCCGCCTCGAAGGGCAAATTTTATCCGGCTCTAAGGCTCAATTTCATCTGTTTCAATAGACCAATTTTATCCGGTTGGAAAGACCAATTTTATCCGGCTCGACGGGCCAATTTGTTCCGGCTCAAAGCGGTCTATCCGGCGGGATGGATCAAGTTTATCCGGCTCGAAGGACCAATTTTATCCGGCTCGAAGGACCAATTTTTCTTTTTCTTTTAGCTCACAACGCCGGAACTGAAGTGCCGTGTGTGCCTGGTGCAGTTCGACAACCTAGAGGCCAAACAACGGCACAAAGACAACAACGTCTGCGATCCCAAACTTAGGTGAGAGAAAAACAGTATTTTTAAAAATTAATAGAAACTGGAAAATGCAAGAAAAATGATTTTAGAGAAAAACTCTGTCTGGGGTCTGTCTGTCCGTCTGTCACCAGGCTGTGTCTCATGATCCGTGATAGTTAGACAGTTGAAATGTTCACAGATGATGTATTTCGGTTGCCGCTATAACAACAAATACAACAGAATAAAATAAATATTTAAGGGGGCTCCCATACAAAAAACTTGATTTTTTTGCCGTATTTATAGATTTATAGATAGATTTTTTTTGCCGGTTTTTTTTAATACATACAAACTTTTGCTGGACGAACTTTTTATCGACAATAATTAACTAGCAGAAATATATATCCCGACCAGTTGTGGTGTAGAGGTTTAGCACGCACCACGGAATGCTGAGGACCTGGGTTCGATTCCCAGCGCTGGTCTCTTTTTCTGAGTTTTCCTGTGCATCCATGTTGCAGTTTGTATTTAGTGTGAAATATATGGATTTCACGGGATGACCGTAAAATTAACAAATTTGGAGTTGGAAAAATAAAAAATACAAAAACACTCCAATAAAAAAACAATCTTAGTTTTATTCAATCAAATTATGTTCTATTTGATTGACAATGTTTGTCAGTGTCAATGTTAGTTTTTTCTGTGGTGCAAGCATGTCGACATTAATTTGACGAACCTTTTCTTAGCCCGACTGTAGGGCCAATCAACTTTTAAACCGACTATAATCTGTCCGCGACTTTTTTCAAACAATTGCAGATTTTTGTAAGTAAATATGTTTTTTCTGTAATTTAATAGATGAATAGCATGAATACATGCCATCCTACGTAAGTTTAACCTATTAAACCGTGAAATATCTTGTTGGAAGTACGATTTTTTGGTAACGCCAGAGACAATTTTGGTAACGCAGGAGACGCCAAAAACGTCGGTTTAAAAGTTGATTGGCCCTGTACTTTGTGACGTATATATCTGTCGTTAGCGTTGAGACGGTAAAATGTTTATTGGACTTCTCAGGCCGTGTGCGACGTGCGGCGAGAAGTTCCCCGACGAAGAATCCCTGAACAAACATGTCCAGGATTCCCACGTAAAGGAACACTACAAATGTGATCAGGTACAACAATGCAATAATATAGTTATTTATGACTGGCGCATAATGAGGCATTAAAATACGAGTGTGGTTTTAAGGAACGAACCGAAGGCGAGCTTATAATAAAATCACACGAGCGTTTTAATCCTAATTATGCACAGTCGCATACATAGCTTTATCTAAATGCACACAATACGTTTACTTTTAGTTTACCACTGACAGATGGCTTGCCTTCATTTCATTTCCAACTTTAACACCATACAAATAAAGTAGCTATTACAAAATCTGCAAACGTGGGTTACAGTATTCTAAAATTGGCTTTATTTGTAGGTCGATAAAGTTGAACATGAAATGAAGGCAAACCATCTGTCAGTGGTAAACTTTATGTAATGTTACGGAGATGGGTCAATGGGAAACCAGTAAAAACATTTTTACGAAATTAGTAGCACTTGCAGTCGTTTTCAGCAGGCTGAAATCTGATTTCAGGCCGTTCTGGAAGAAGCCCTAACACATAACGGTAAATCAGAAATTACCCCAAGTTAGCATTATTTTCAGCAGGCTGAAACATGTTTTCAGGCCGTTTCAGGACACTAACTGTCACATGACACCATTTCCTGAAATCCCGTTATCAGGCCGTTTCAGGACAAGTTACAGTCCACCTGTCTCTGGAACATTCTAGAAGGTGTGTGACAAGGATAGCCTATATGTGTGAAAGAGACAGACGATCTTGTTCCGGAACATTCTAGAAAAGTGTGCGAGCGAGATAACATAGCGTACTCGTGAAGGAGACAGACAGATGATCCTGTTTCCGGAATATTCCAGACTGTGCCAGAGAGTTCTAGCTGGAATGTTCTCGAACTTTGTGGACCGATTCACTGGACCTATATAAAGGCAGACAAGGTTCCGACAGAGTCAGTTTTTTGGAAGAGATACCGAGAGATAAACATCGAAGAGAGATCAAAGTGATTACTAAGTGATTTAAGCGAATAAGTTTAGTGTTGAAAGAGATTCCTTTTTGTTCAATTAAATTAGTTTTACGTTAAAGGCGTATTATCTATCTAACGAACCCTACGGCTCGTAACAGTAATTTTACTGTAAGTCTCCGTTATTTTTTCACCGGTGACTTTATTTTCTGTTATTTGACAGTTCGAATTTTGCATTTGCCATTGCCATACTCACGTTGTATTCACCTCGAGGCCTAGACAATAATGTACTATTGTGTCGCGTTCCAGTGTGACACGACCTTCGCCAAGAAGTCTTCTCTGGCGGTACACTTCGAGCGCGTACACCTCAAGATAAAGCCGAAGAAGCCAGCCTTCTACAAGTACCATCAGTACGGGAAGGGCCGCTTGAAAATACGCAACGCGGAGATCTGCGAAATCTGCGGAAAGGGATACCCGGTGAGTACGTGACGGGAAGTAGGGTAGACGGTTTCTGCAAAGTGGCCATTTTTAGGGTTCCGTTATAGTTTCGCCATGTCTGTCTGTCTGTATGTCTGTCTGTCTGTCTGTCCGCGGCTAAGCTCAGAGACTGTTAGTACTAGAAAACTGTAATTTGGCATGAATATATATATTAGTCACGCCGACAGTGATTAAATAAAAAAAACTAAAAAAATAGACGTAAAGTGGGGGTGATTTTTTTTTTCTCGACTAACCCTATAGTGTGGGGTATCGTTGGATAGGTCTTTTAAAACCATTGCGGGGTTGCTTACATGATTTTTGTAGTCAGTGATTTGTTTGCGAAATATTCAACTTTAAAGTGAAAAATTTCATTAAAATCGACCCCCCCCCCCCTCTAAAATCTAAACTGTTGGGTGGAAAAATTTGAAAAAATTCAAAATGGTAGTAAATACATATATTAAATTTACAAGGAAAATTATAGCGGCTAAGATTGCTTGGGAATTATTTGTAGTTTAAGAGTAAATAGTAGCCTAAGGTATTAAAAACATACCGTCACTACTTTGAAAAACTCGTATCTCAAATCAGCATGTAAACAAAACTGAACCTTGATATGCGCGTAATAAAGTTCACTTTGCCAGATTAACGATTTTGAGATACGAGCTTTTTTCAAAGTATTGACGATACCTAACTTGGAAGATTCCGTACACATACGAAATCCTTAGAAAAATATTACTTGATTTTTTCGTAATGGCTACGGAACCCTATCTTGGGCGTGTCCGACACGCTCTTGGCCGGTTTTTAATAATTTATTGAATCAGGCGTTACTTTGCGGAGGTCCATATTAATGAACTAAAACAATTACTTTGCTCACCCGCGACCTTTTTATGAGCGTCTACTGAAGCAAAAAACCGGGCTTTTTCATCCAAACGATCGAATTCAATTCTATGTAATTTAAAAGTAAGTTCAGACTGCAATACTTTGAGATGTAATTTTAAATTATCTCTAACACGGAACCAACTACGCGACTCTTCACTTAACCATATTTTCCTCGCCCTTTCCATTGCAATTTTAGCAGCTATACTAGTACTATAACAACGGAATTGAATATAATTAGGTTTTTAATAAATCATGAGACAATCGGCACCAAAAAAAAAAAAAAAAAAAATAATAAAAATTAAAGTGATAAAATTTTAGTTGTCGGTTTCACTGATCAGTTAACGTTTGAATTGTGGGTAAAATGGTACCGACGAAAGACCAGCGTCAGCTGCATAGCCGACATCGTGCTGAGTTGGGACCATTTCGCGATAATGTTGTATCTGTTACCGTTTTTTCACCTGTTGCTTTAAGATTGTCGTGAATAAATATTTTTCTTTCTTTCAAATTGACCTAGTCCCAGACTAAGCAAAGCTATGGTACTAAACTACGATTTAGAGTTTGTGGAATTCTGACAAATGGCAAATTTTGACGTTTCAGAAACATAATAAAATAGGCACATTACTAATTATAAATACCTATAGTGAAGAGATCTTTTACTATAAGAAGTTTATCAGTTTTCATTTATTAGTCTATATTTATATCATAGTTTTTTAAGAGATTCTTGTATTCATGATTCATTTTTCGCCGATTTATGACTAGTAACGAAATGTGTATTTTTTGTGTAGGACACGACGTGGCTGCGTTACCACCAGCGCACGCACACGGGAGAGCGACCCTACAAGTGCTCGCAGTGCACCAAGAGTTACATGACGCCCGCCGGCTTGCAGGTACACACACACACACACACACACACACACACACACACACACACACACACACACACACACACACACACACCCACGCACGTACGCACGCGCGCGCGCCACAATCATTTATTTATTTATTTTCCACGCTTTGATGATTTAAATTTTTATCAAAAACTATCAATCAATTTAATGAAAACGTCATAACAAAACATTCAAAAACAAAAATGAAACCAGGCGGTCACCCATCCAAGTACTGACCGCGCCCGACGTGGCTTAAACTCGGTGATCGGACGAGAACCGGTGTTTTGTCAAATATCTTGAAAACGGTGCATCCTACGGCAAAATCAATTAAATTTTCATCCCCCTTTAACCCCCCGCACCCCATCCCTGCGCCCCCCTCACCCACCCCCGCATTGATTATTACCCGAGCGCTAGTACTAAGATTGTACATCCTGGCGCGCGCTGCTCTCTTGTACATCCTGGCGTTCACTGCTCTCTCTTGTACGGGACATGTACGGACATGTACGGAACATTGCGTCATCCTTTTTCGTGCGTGCAGCCGGCGTTCGTCGATTTATTAGACGTTGTCACGTCAATAAGTTGTTAAAAATTTAATTTACAATGCAAGCTTTTTCGCTGACTGTACATTTTCTTGACTGCACTTGCATTGTCATCCAACCTACATAAGTATACCAAATTTCAAGTGAATCCGACCACTGGAAGTGGGTGTTCATATCATAATAATTAGTATAAGTGTGAACTAAGGTATAGATATATTGTGTACTAGCTTTTGCCCGCGACTCCGTCCGCGTGGAATTAGTAATTTGGGCAGCTTATTTTTTATCCAAGCCCCCCCCCCCCCCACCGACCCCCTACCGAACCCCCCCCCCCCCCGCACACCCGCGTTCACATTCACAACCGTTCCTACTCCCAAGTCAGTACTTCTAAAAACTGTTCTATAAATTCTTAAAATAGACTTATCTTTCTTATTTGTGAACCGATTCAAATGAAACAAACACTAAATGTTAATCCAAGAAAATACCAACATATCAGTGAAAACCGCATCCTTCTAGGTTAAGCCGTTTCTGAGATTAGCGCGCACAAGCGCACAGACAAACAGACAAACAGACAATAATTCTAAAAAACATTGTTTTGGGTTCTATTGCGCTAGTAAATAGCCCTAGTGACAGTTTTTCTCAAATATCTTCAATGTACAGACACCGACTTGTTACAGATTTATTATATGTATAGATGTTTGTTCGTTGCAGCGTCACGTGGTGATACACACGGGCGTCCGTCGCTGGCAGTGCTCGCAGTGCCCCAAAACCTTCCTGCACCAGTCCTCGATATACACGCACAAACTGGTAAACTACCCACATTCTGTTACGTTTCGTGTAGTCGCCTCCACAAGCTATCCATTGTCTGAGGTCGCCATTTTCTATCCAAATTGGTTATTCAATGTAGGTGTCTAAAGACCCCTCATGATGAAAGTTTACCTACCACTGGATTAGAAGTTATTGGGTTCGCAGTATACAGGGTGTAATCGTTAAGCGTAGCCAGGCAATTGGCTACTTTCCTAACTAGTCAGTCTTTTAGATTATCAAAAAATATTGGACACGTATTTTTTATCTTGTCAATTAAACAAAAAATTACGAAGATATGGCGCGTTGAAGTTTCGCGTGACGTCACTTGTTCCTACACTTTGTATGAGCGTTTTAGGAACAAGTGACGTCACGCCTCGTCACGCAGAACTTCAACGCGCCATATTTTCGTCATTTTTTGTTTAATTGTCAAAAGAAAAATTGCGTCTCTTAATATTTTTTGATAATGTAAAATACGGACTAATAAGAATTATTATTTTTATACCTAGGAAACATCCCTATTATTCCGTATATATAACAGATATCAGAAAACTTTAAACTGATATCGAAACTACGTTACCTAAGAAGTAAAATGACATCAATAACTTGTTATAAATAAAACGAAAAATCTCCAAAATTTTGACATTAAACACTCCCATACTACAATTACATACATCAATCAGTACGAGATTAGTAGAAAGGTTTTAGTTTCCTTATTTGAAAAGGTTCTTTTATAAGCTTACTGATATTTAAGGAAACTATTATTAACCTAACAAAGTAGTAAAACTATCTTTTAATTGTATAAAATCAATATTATTTATTTCTTAGTAATATAAGTACAACATTTTGTATTCAAGCAGTTCATTCACTTAAAACATAGTTTTATTACTTTGTTAAGTTAATAATAGTTTCCTTGAATATAAGTAAGCTTCTTATAAAAAAAGACTATTAAAATAAGGAAACTAAAACCTTTCTACTTATCTCGTACTGATTGATGTATGTAATGAATGGAGTATGGGAGTGTTTAATGTCAAAATTTTTGAGATTTTTCGTTTTATTTATAACAAGTTATTGGTGTAATTTTACTCCTTAGGTAACGTAGTTTGAAGTTTTCTGATATCTGTTATATTTACGGAATAATTGCCTGGCTACACTTAACGATTACAACCCGTATATGATCAAAGGTTGTTTAAGTTGTCTTTCAATGGAACCTACTAACTATGTAAACAAAAGGCGTAACTTTGTTATGTCACTGTTTCTTGCATTTTCACACCAACTCATCAAACACCATTGAAACCATACACTATTGAAACGGTCGTTACCGTAAAATACAAAACCATAAAATACATAACATAACTATATCTACATAGCTTTTTAGCGATAAGACCGCCTATTGTCTACCTGAAATTTTATTTTTGTAATGTACTGTTTTTGGTGATCAATAAAGAATATTTGTATTGTATTGTATATCTTGGATATTTCAATAAAAGTTGAAAATGGTTTCATAAGTTATACCTCAACAGGAACCCTGTCGCAGGGAGCCTCTGCTGTCCTTGACAAGATTGTTTTTAATAAGTGCGGCAAACGTTGACTGCGACAGGGTTCCGCGGAGGGTCGCGCACGAGTTTGTCGGACTATAGGTTATTAGGACCTGATGGAATCAGAGATGTAACGTATCTAAGATACAGATACAAGATATGTATTTTTTTATACTTTTTAAATATATATTTTGTATTTCATACTAAATACAAACTGAAATATAGATGCACAGAAAAAACCCCAGAAAAAAGACCAATGCTGGGAATCGAACCCAGGTCCTCAGCATTCCGTGCCGTGTGCCATACCCCTACACCACCACTGGTCTAGAGATTAGACACGAATCTTTCCTATACATCATACATTTCAGTCTGCTAAATCATCACCTTATGCAGTGACAAGCGCTCATCTATGTTACACCCTCTATCGAGAGATTTTAACACTCCTTCGGAACTAACCGCTCACCTGGACAAGAGATGGCGCTACTGTGCAACTTTAAACAAGTTAGCTTAGCTATGAAGTATCTTTTTGTATTTATTTTTTCAATTTCATTTTTTATTACTTTCACGGTCATCCCGTGAAATCATATATGACCGTAAAAGTAATAAAAAATGAAATTGAAAAAATAAATACAAAAAGATACTTCATAGCTAAGCTAACTTATATATTTTGTATCTTGTATTTAGAACCAAAAAAGTGTAAATGACCATATTTCCTTTCAAATTGTTACATATTAGCTGTGACTTATTTTTCAAATGTGTTTTTCAATAAAAAGAGACGTCAAGATCGCTTACCTTCTTTCTAATACTAAAAAAAACGATGTGTAGTAAATTCATCATTCAGAGACAATTTCAATATGGCGGTTTGTTTGACTGGTTAGATCATTTCCCCAAAATCGTAATTGCCTTGTAGCAAAGTTTCCGTTCGCAGATTTTCCTAAATGCTTCTTTTCTCACCATAGTTTTTTTACTGAAGCTTATTTTCACAGTAGCGTTTTTTCTTAATTTGAATTGACACAGAAACAGTGTCGACGGAGCTTCTTCTGTGTGCTTTTGGCCCTTCGGGCCGATGAAAACTTAACGTAACCTAAACCTACCTATGTTTCTGTGTCGATTAAAGTTGGGAAAAAACGCGATTGTGAAAATGAGCTTCAGTAAAAAACCATAGTGAGAGCCCAGGCTTACAACTCTAGATGTCGGGGAAGGGATGAACTGGCGCTACCAAAACCTAACATTGGTATATTTAAGAAAAATGCGTACTATATGTCTATGAGGCTTTTCAATTCATTGCCAGATCATGTCAGATTGATAGAGGACAAATGTTTTGTATTAAATATTGACAAATATCTCATGCAACATTGCTTTTACTCCGTTAATGAATTTTTTAAGTCTGATGATAAATGATAATTGTATTCATACTGACATTAATATTTTTTTTCTTTTGGATTCCTTTGACATTATATTTTTTTTTTCCCTCTATATTAAAACCAGTTTGACATTAAATGTAACCTTAGACAAATTTTGAAAATTTGTATGTTGCATGTGCAACAGAATATGTCTGGACATCAAATTTTATTAACATCCATATTATGTAACCATATTCTATGCAAATAAATATTATATTATTATTATTATTAAAAAGCATTTGGGAAAAAAAGTTCATCATCATCATTTCAGCCGTAGGACGTCCACTGCTGGACATAGGCCTCCCTCATTGATGCCCAATCATTACGATTGGAAGCGACTTGCATCCACCCAGAACCTGCGGCCTTCACCAAATCGTCCGTCCATCTCGTTGGTGGACGTCCCACGCTGCGCTTGCCAGTCCGCGGTCTCCACTCCAGAACTTTTGGCCCCCAACGGCCATCTGTTCTACGTGCTATATGACCTGCCCATTGCCATTTCAACGAGCTAATCCGTTTGGCTATATGAAAAAAAATGTTACAAGGAAATTACGATTTCGGTAAATTGCTCTAACCAGTCGTTTGTTTACATAGTTAGCAAGTTCCATTGAATGACACTAATGTTAATGGCAGGTGCACACAGGGGAGAAGCCGTACGTGTGCCAGATATGCAGCAAGGCCTTCACGCAGTCGGGGTCCCTGCAGACGCACGTCAAGTACGTACACATGAAACTCAAGCCGCCGCCGCGCAGGCGCCGCCAGGACTGGAAGCCGCTGCATTCCTGAACACCCTCCAGCCACGACGGAGTCCCAGTGTTGCCAACATTAGATTGAAGTACCTGGGCGACTTAGATTATTTATGCACTAGATAGAGCTTCGGCGGCAATGATATTTTAAGTGTAGATACGTTATATGCTCACATTATGCCCAAAAAAAATGCTCCGCACGCGGCGGCCGGCACACACACATACACGTTTCATTTTACTTACATTTTATTACATTGACAGACGGTATTAAGAGAGATGGCTTCATTAAGACGATATGAAGAAAAAAGACAAAGATAGTCAATCACTTGCGCGCAAAGTGTAAGCAAACGTCACAATCCGACTGATTCCAATGGTCACAATTAGGACCATTTCGCGGCACACTTTTGGTGCGTTGGTGGCGTATCTACCTCTTTTTTGTATATAATATCATTGTTCGGCGGCATGAAAACGTCCCGAAAAAACATAAGCCAACTGTTGGCTTATATGTCATTTGCGTCATTCGCAGGGTTGCCAATAGTAATAATATATGCTAAAATCCCCAAACGCATTGTCGAAATTCCCCACGTGTGGGGAATGAAAAATTATGTGGGCCGAGTGACTTAGTTTAGAGCTGTTGCGAATAATGAATTGTAGGAAATTAATCAAGACTAGCAGAAATTTGATGTCAAATGTCGCGTATTTGTGTTCATACTTAATATCCCCTCATTTTCCCCGAATTGAAGCTCTCCCCACACATTCCCCAATCAGCTTCACTTTCCCCACATTTTGGGGAATGTGAAATTAACTGGTATCATTAAGCACGCACACAGTGACAACCGGAATGACGTAACGCGATCGTAATATGAAGCTGTCAAATGGATTTGTGGACGTTTTGTATCGCAATGTTTGCTACTGACACTCTATCTAGTGCATAAATAATCTAAGCTGGGCGAGCTCGGGCTGAAATTCGGTACTGTTGGGTTCTTACTAAGACCCTGGGATGTAGCTCTTCAAGGAGATTACTTAAAAGACGTGTTTATAGTTCGACTTGGTTTTATTCAATGTCCTTTGGAAAAGATAGAGTTTGTTTTTTAAATAAATAAATATTAGGGGACAAACTTACACAAATCGACCTAGTCCCAAACTAAGCAAAGCTTGTACTTTGGATACTAGACGACGATAAACATACTTATATAGATAAATACATACTTAAATACATAGAAAACATCCATAACTCAGGAACAAATATTCGTGCTCATCACACAAATAAATGCCCTTACCGGGATTCGAACCCAGGACCTCATGCTTCGTAGGCAGGGTCACTATCAACTAGGCTAAAGCGGTCGTTAATTTTAATGGCTGACATTCGACTGCTGTTCCATTTTTCATATTTAAACTATCTCATAGACAACTCACATTTAGCAGTCGCCTGCCAGCTAACAGTACCAAGCGTTTTCCCAGAGATAAGACCAAGCTAGATAAATTTTTCGTCCCCGAAAACCCTCACATACCAAATTTCATCGCTATCGTTTGAGCCGTTTCTGAGATTCTGATTATATGAGTATATACAAGAATTGCTCGTTTAAAGGTATTAGATAGCTTAGGTTTATCGATAGTGGGTCTATAATGACTCCCATAAAACATAATCATAACATAATCAGCGTTAGTCATACAGTGATTTATTTCTGAAACAATTTATTTTTCGGAATTGTTATAAAACAAACCTAACCTAACCTACTGCATTCTATAAGATGGCATTTAATAAAGTCCTGAAAAAAATACCAATTCAGAAATAAATCACTGTATGACTTACGTTGATTATGACTAATGATACATTATGACTTAAAATTTTATGGGAGAAAAGGGGCACCGTATCGATAGTATTGCCAACAATATCGTGACCTCGAAAAGTTTTTATTAAAAAATTAATTTTCAATGCAAGCTTTTTTCTGACTATACTTTTTGTTGACTGTACTTGCATTGTCATACAACCTACATAAGTATACTAAATTTCAAGTGAATCCGACCACTGGAAGTGGGTCAAATTCAACTTCCAAGATTTGACCCGTACATACAGTCAAGGAATTTAATTCCCTACCAATTTCGTAAAAATGTCGTCAATTCTATCGATAAATAGCAATCAAAATAGTTCCATTAAAGAATAGGGATGTTTCCTAGGTAAAAAAATAATAATTCTTATTAGTCCGTATTTTACATTATCAAAAAATATTAGACACGTAATTTTTCTTTTGACAATTAAACAAAAAATGACGAAGATATGGCGCGTTGAAGTTCCGCGTGACGTCACTTGTTCCTAAAACGCTCATACAAAGTGTAGGAACAAGTGACGTCACGCGAAACTTCAACGCGCCATATGTTTAGTTTAATTGACAAAATAAAAAATACGTGTCCAATATTTTTTGATAATCTAAAAGACTGACTAGTTAGGAAAGTAGCCAATTGTGGCGAATAGCCGTAAACTTGAACGTGTATAAATGCATTAAACGAATTCAAGTCTTATTTTGCAAATTCGAAACGTCTTGCAATTTCTTTGCAAACAATTATGAAAACTGTAATCAAAACTTGTGTGTAATTTACATATAATTTATCAAAAAATCATTTCATTAATTTGTAACTAGGTATTGTAGTTTAAGTAATAAAATAATGAAATGTCATTGTGATGTAAATATACTTTATTTGTCTAGTATTAAGTAATTTATTTGAAATCAAGTAAATGAGTAATTTCAAACTGCATTTTACTCACGTACCTTAGCCCAATTAAAAATTAGGTACCATGCGTCTCAATTTTCCAATAACTTCACTCGCTGCTAGTGCTAAATGTTAAACTTACAAAGGAAGCGGGACCTTGAACTTTGTATGTCCCATCAGACGACCCGCTTGTCTCCCACTCATAAAAAAAAAACTTTAATTTTTTACAATTTTTAATTGGATTCGTCCGATTCTACCTCCGCTCCGCTCTCTGCGCTCCGTTTTCCGCCCCGTTCCCGCATCCTCCTATGTCTCAAAACTTCAACAAGTTCCCGCTTCCTCTTTACTTCGTCGCGTGCCGCCTCCGCTCCACTCGCAGCGCTCCGCTTGGCGCTTCTCTTCCTCCGCTCGCGCTTCGGCGGCGGGACGCCGCCGTGCACGTGTCGCATGTGATCTGGGAGCGAGCAGGCAGCCATGCACTTGCCGCACAGTTCACAAATCACCTGCACTCTCTTATGCACCTGTTAAGACAGACAACATGTTACAATACGTTTACTTTTAGTTTACCACTGACAGATGGCTTGCCTTCATTTCATTTCCAACTTTAACACCATACAAATAAAGTAGCTATTACAAAATCTGCAAACGTGGGTAACAGTATTTTAAAAGTCGTTAAAGTTGAATATGAAATGAAGGCAAACCATCTGTCTATGGTAAACTTTATGTAATTTTACTGTAACCGACAAAGGACAAATGTATTAGTTCAGTGCGCGTTTGGCAGCCGCCGTGACGTGTGACTCCGAGAAGGGCTACGGATTATCCCGAAACATGTCGCATTAAACTCGTTTTAAGACGTGAGTGATCCGTTTATTTTCACTATGAGTGAGTCTCACGGTAGTTTCATGTTTAAAGATCTACAATATGGTTCAATAGGGATGTTGGCCCATTAAAAAATAATTCGAAGACACGACTTCAGTAAAAAAAAACCTTAATTTTAGCCATGAAAACCAGATTATTTTTAGATTAACTGCAAAATTAGATTTTTTGTTGCTTTAAAACAAATAAATAGCTAGTTGATTGAGTTGGCGAACAAGTGACGTCATAAGTTGCTATTGCCATTCAAACTCTATGGGAGAATTGTGTTTCGACAGCTCATAAAAAGTACGTCAGTTGATTCTGTGGTTGATTGGTGGTGTCAACATCCCTATTACATACATAT
Organism: Archips xylosteana; assembly: GCA_947563465.1. Lineage (NCBI taxonomy): Eukaryota > Metazoa > Arthropoda > Insecta > Lepidoptera > Tortricidae > Archips > Archips xylosteana. Next base: position 741,910 of record OX387371.1, read on the forward strand.
ATCTAAAGTATTTAACGCAACTAATTTTTTTAACACAGTAGATACGCTATAAGAGTCGTTTTTAAAAAAAAGCATGATTATGGCTTTGATCAATTATAACTGTAGCAGTGGCGAGGCGTGAATTTTTTTCCAGGTAAAGCCGGACGGAACAAAAGCTAACAAAAATCATACCCCATTTAGTACTAGGTTATATTCTTGAGAAATAGTACTTGCGTGTAGTAATTCGGTCCATAAGACTGCAGCATACTTATCCTTTCACTGATATCAGTATCAAAACAATATGTTACTTATACATGAATTAGACACTGAATTATAATCAGATTTTAACCTGACAGACGATAATATGTACGATTAAATTTCACCAATATTGCGTATCAACACTGATCTAATATTGTGTTTTATCTTAAAGTTTTTCACATTAATTTTTTACGACAAAACACTGAGCGATTGACATGACATTACGTGATGTTGCCATTTCAATAAATACCACACCACAAGCAAATCGACCGCGCTAGCGGATCACGTCCGGCACGTTCTATGGCTCCGAATCGTACATACAGTGCCACATTCCGGCAGCGCGGCGCAGCGTATACGATTTGGTTTTGTGCAGCGCGCTGAGCACAGCCTGTGGCGGTATTAAATTTTGTCTGTTTATAAATCTTATTATATAAATAGATAAAATATCGTACTTTTTGTTTTACACTAAAACTCGATATTTTAAAATTCAATTTCGCTCCAGTAATTTTAAATAAGTTTACGAATGGCTGTATGAATGTCAATTCCGTCGGTTATTCCAAGTGGGATAAATTAATTAAAAAAAAATCTTCTGTCAAAGTGAAATTAAGCCTTATGCGCAATATAGAAAGTCTTTTTTTAAATGTGATAAGCCGATAGAGACCGGCTTATTTTGAGCCTATTCCATGCGTATTCTTACAGTAGACGCTTATGTAGTGAATATTGGTTTTATGAATGAATATTTACATGTGTGAGTGTAAGATTCCTGACGGCATACTGAATTTATGAATGACTGATTGGTCTTGTGGAAATTTTGATGCGCTTTGTTACTGCACCATTTTGAAAAATACTTAAAAGTTTATTAAGGAAGAGTAAGTCTCTATACAAACAATCGGTTACTAAGAGAAGCGTTTGGTTACTTCAAAATTTTAGGCAACCCGCCGGGAATCGGGTTGTTAGTACCCTTCGCCACTGAACTGTAGATCCACAGTCGCGCGCCCGAAAATGTCCGAGCCAAATGAGCGCCACTTTGATAAAAGTGGCCTTCTTTTTTCTCAGTACGTTGCGTGAAACTGTCAAGTTTAGCTGTCAAGTGTCAACCGAAATTCGACTGTAATGAAGTAAAGACTAGGTTCAAATTTCTGTGTAGGTGATGATTTTAATTGTTATGCAAACAAATAAAAAAGTTCGGACATTCTTTGAAGGGGATTTTGTTCGGCAATGTGTATCTTCAGTTATAATTGATCAAAGGATTATGGGATTTAATTCAAACAAAATTTAATTGGTTCCTTTGTGTAACGAAAGTTACCCATATAATTGGCACGACTAACGTTCGTTACACAACGGACACGATCGTGATTTTGTTTTCATGAAGCCTTTAATGTGTGTATTTTTTGAAAACGTCTCATTTAAGACTAGGTCGCTTGTTTTTAGAAAAAAAACTTTGTGCCAAGTTTCTCGCGGTGCATTCTTGGCAATCATAGTCATTTCGAAAGCGCTGATAGACTCGAGCCCTTAACGATAGGGTTGCCACCTTTCTTTACAAGAAATAAAGTATATTTAGGTCTGTGAAGGAAAACAAACAGTATTTTAGAAAAATTAACAGTGTTTTACGTTAATTTTTTAATATTTTAGTGCTTCTCGCTCACACAACATATCAATTTAGTGTGCTTGTTCAGCAGATCTCCATAGCCATCCAGAGAGGCAATGCTGCGAGTGTGATGGGGACATTTGTTTCCATTTCGTCGCGGGGAGGGATTTTTGAGCCAACAAGCATAATTTACACAGCTATCATTATAGGTTTATACCTATTTAATGCGCTATTTGTCATTGATAATAATAAACAATACCTACTTAACAATAATTAAAACTATAAACTAAATATCTAACTTAAAAACTACTAGACTAAGTCTAAAAAAGGCCCCCGTGGCATCGTACCCAAAAGGCTGGCAGCATTCCCTCGTTGAATGGCGATGGCGATTCGTTGAGAGAGATAGCTGCCAGCCCTTTGGTCTCCAGTGGTGTCGACCAGACGCTTTTGTATTTCGTTAATTAAGTTGTGTGCGCCTAGGGATACCATATTGAAATAGAGGGATGCCTGACTATGGTACCTAAAATGCCTGATTTTTCAGAAAAATGCCTGTCTAAAGCAAAACGCTGTAAGTAATAAGTAAAAGCCAACAGAAAATAATGAAGAAGGATGTTTATTACTGATATTTGTCAGAGAACAAAAATGCCTGTCTCAGACCAATGCCGGCCGCACGCCTGTCTAAACCCTAAAATGCCTGTCAAATGCGGCAAACGCCTGTCGGTAACCCTATGTGCGCCAGGACCCCAAGGACCCAGGGTCTCAAAACCGACAGCAACAAAATTGTAAGCTGAACCGAGACCCTGGTATTTTAATACTTTCCTGCTCTCGGCCGCTTCAGCCGCTGCGCCAGCTTTTTTTGTTGTACCCTGAAGGTGCGAAGGGGCTAGGGTATCCACGCAGGTTGCGTCCCAAACTAAAACCCGACCCATCCTCCAGGGAATCAGAGACATACCGTCCGGCCTTTTGCCATCATCCCGCGCAATGCCATTTGGTTCTAATATTGACGGCACGTTTATGGTGGCAAGAGACCGGCGGATAATATCATTCAGCGCAGCGTGTCGGGAAAAGCGGCCAGCACTTTTTTGGCAGGAAAGCCCATGGTGGCCCATTTGGTCGACATTGGCACCACAGGGGCAGCGGTGTGGAGAACACAAAGCAGCGCCCAACCTCAACCCAACTGCAATTCGCAATAATTATTAATTATTTTAGGATAAATTTAGTGTATATTGTTTGTTTGGTGCTGTACTAACTTAGTTTTTAAGAGTTTTGTTTTGTTACTCACCAATTTTGCTGACATTTTGATTAATTTTGTAAAAACCCTCAATTAAATTAAATGAAACAACTTTGTGTGTGTTTCTAGTTTTAGGCATTTCGATGCTGAAAACAGTATTTTCTATACGTTATTTTTATTTAACAATAAAAAGTATAATGTAGTGAAAAACAGTATAATACTTTTTTTAACAGTATAGTTGGTAACACTGCTTAACGGTCTACTATCGGTTTTTTTTAAATTTATTTTTTATCTAACTTTTGGCACTGTAACCGTAAGCTACTCACGTTTTTGACATGCCTCGAAAGGTTGCATTTCAAGGCGAAGGCCAGGCTGCACTGCTCACACGCGTACGGCCGCTCGCCTGTGTGCACCAGCATATGACTCTGCACACACACACGCAAACAACACATCATCCTACTGATATATGAATAGAATAGAATAGAATCATATATTTCTGTTTAGTGTTACATTTAGGTACAATTTACATTAAATGTGCCAAACTACAGAGCAGTTTGTCGGCACTTTAGCTCTTGGTTTATGAAATTACAAATTACAAGCAACGCTAAACATAGGTATAGTTAGTAATAAGATTTAAAATGGCTAGTGTTGTAAGTTATAACTTATGGCATTATACTTTAATCTATTTAACTATTACAACAAGCATGATACATATGCACCGCACTTGTTGTTAAACAATTTATTTTCAATTATCTATAAAGTACTTTTTTAATTTTAACTTAAATAAATGTTTTTTTTTGTTATTTCTACATCCCTAATGAGTTCATTCGGTAGTTCATTATAAATTTGAGGAATCAGGTAACTACTAGTTCTACGACCATAATAGTTGGTGACGGTCGGCATGACATATGGTTTAATCTTTTTGGGACGACTTGAGTAGGTACTTGAGAGTAAATTGTACGCAATTAACGGATTTAATAAAAACAAAACTTCATTGATTCCTTTGTGTTACGAAAGTTACCCATATATTTTGTATGACTAACTTTCGTAACACAAAGGAAGCGATCGTGATTTTGTTTTGATTAAGCCCTTAACTATGTACAATATTTTTGAAAACGATTCATGAATAAATAGTATCCAGGAAAAATTCACGAATCGTTTTCAAAAAAAAATGTACACAAGGGCTTTAGTTAAAACAAAACTTAATAGATTCCTTTGTGTAACGAAAGTTACTTATACAGGGTGTAACATTTAGATCGATCAGTATGGGAAAGTCTGAAACTATAAGACATACGAAGATCTGTTCTCAGGAACCATGTCATCGATTTTAGTAACAAGAAAAACTGCATTCATACGTTTAAAAAAACTTGTACTCCGCTCGGGAATCAACCCGGAAGTTTTGAAAAATAAAACTAACGCTATTTCTATTTGGACGACCAGATGGCCTAGTGGTTAGAGACCCTGACTATGAAGCTTGAGGTCCCGGGTTCGATTCCCGTGTCGGGGCAGATATTTGTATGAAAAATACGAATGTTTGCTCTCGGGTCTTGGGTGTTTAATATGTATTTAAGTATGTATCTATCTATATAAGTATGTTTATCCGTTGCCTAGTACCCATAACACAAGCTTTGCTAAGCTTACTTTGGGACTAGGTCAATTGGTGTGAATTGTCCCGTGATATTTATTCTATTTTAGATATCGATTGTGTAGGTCTTAAGCAGCCAATACTACGAAACATGATGTCTAAAATTAAAATGCATGGTTTTCATATCTTTCATAGTGCTTTAGTTTTTTAACTGTAAAGCTGTGCAATTGTTTGAAATAAATAAATAAAATCTTTCATTTATTTTAGTAGGTGTTAAACCATAGAGACAATTTTACGCACCTAAACGAGATGAATGTTGTATTGAAAAAACATGGTAGTCATGTCGAGCACCACTAAAGTAAATGAAAGGATATGAAACCAATGCATGTTATTAATTTTAGACAACATTTTTCATATCAACATTTGCCGCTTAAGACCAACCCAATCGATATCTAAATAAGAAATATTGTTAGTTTTAATTTTCAAATCGTCCGGGTTCGATTCCCGAGCTGAGTACAGGTTTTTCTTAATGTATGAATGCAGTTTTTTTAGTATGTATATGCTACTATTGATTTGTTTATTTATTTATTTACAAAGTGAATTAACAGTTATAACCAAAGCATTCACAATGTTAATTAAAGATGTCATAAAATTAACTAAACATATAAACATACAATTATTACAAAGAATTAGCATTATAATGACTATATTGATTATGATAGGTAAAAACTTAAAAATAAATCTAAATTAGATTAGGTAAGTGGCCCACTCATCCGCAAACATCAACATCACGCATATCATCCAACATGGAATTAAGATGAGCGATAGCCCTTGGGGTGGGAGCGCTGAGCGCGTGGCGCGTGCGCAAGCCCGCGGGGACCGCGAACAGCCGCAGTCTGCGGCGCACACCCACTCGCGTGTACTGCTGAGGGACGAACAAACGTAGATTCACCAGAGTACTCGGGCAGCTAATTAGACCTCTCAAAATCAACGTGTAGTGCACTAGGAGTAACCTCTTACGTCTTAACTCTAGCGAGTACATATCCACCATACCTAAAACGAACGTAGACGGGTAAAGATATGGATAGTAGCCGAATCTACGCTTGAAAATGTGTCTTGCGAATTTCTTTTGAACCTTTTCCAGAATTAGGGAATATTTTCTTTCAAAGGGGTTCCAAACGACTGCGTTATACTCCAACTTACTTCGAACGTACGTATTGAACAGCAGAACAGCGGTACGAGTATCCGCAAACTGAGAAGATGTGCGCATAATGAATCCCAAAACCCTGCAGGCAGCCTTTGAAACAGTCAATATAATATGGTCACGGAAATTTAGATTAGAGTCCATCATCACTCCCAGATCCTTTACACTCGTGACCCGTTTCAAGAAACCACCATGAAGGGTATAGTCGGCTATTCTGGGAGTAGGGGATCTAGAGAACGTTATAACCTCACATTTGGATTCATTAAAAGCTAACCGATTCGCCTTGCTCCAATCAGTTATAGCCTTAATATCCATCTGGAGAGCCTCACAATCCGCCGTACAGGTTACTGGATGGTAAAGTTTTAAGTCGTCGGCAAACATTAAGCATTTTGCCGACACGAGGGTCTCGGGCAGGTCGTCTATCATAATGAGAAACAAAATGGGCCCAAGCGTACTTCCCTGACTGACACCTGATCGCGTATAATATTCGTGTGACTGATATTTGAACACCTGAACATATTGTTTGCGATTTCTGAGATAATCAGCGAAAAACCTCAAAAGCCCACGATTGAACCCGCGAGAAAATAATTTTTGTAGCAAAATGTCATTATCTACGACGTCAAAATCTTTTTTGTAGTCAAAATATGCTGCATCAACCTGCCAGCCAGCATCCATGTGGGTCGTTATGTTGTCTACAAAATGCACATGATTAGTAACAGTAGAGCGTGCTGGACGAAAGCCATGTTGGGAATCGCTCAAATGAGGGTTGAGCTGTGTAGAAATACTTTTGCTAATAATAGTCTCCAACATTTTACTAAGCACTGAAAGTACCGCTATTGGTCTATGTTTTTCTACATCCACTGACAACGGCTTCTTAGGGATGGGCGTAACCTTCGAGATTTTCCATTTTAGTGGATATGTGCATGTCTCTAGGCAAAGATTGTATATGTGCAAGAGTGGAGTTTCTAAGGCCGCCAGACAGTCCCTAATCAGGAATGGAGGTATTTGATCTGGACCAGATGACGACAAAGGCTTAAGTTTGCGAGCTGCATACCTTAGGTCACATGGTATTATACGATCGCAACTAATCATTAGAGTATTAGCTGACTTCTTGACGCTGTTCTCAGCTTTATCAGCGTCAAGTTGTGGTACGTCAGGCAGAAATACAGAGCTAAAATATTCCGCGAACGCCATGGCCGCATCCCGTATCGTATCGCTTCCGTATTGATACTCATCACATTTCCATCTGTCCTTGCGTCGTTCTTCGATGTATTTCCAGAACATGGCGGGATCACTAGAGATATTTTTTTCCATCGTTTGTATATATCTTGCATATTCCACGCCAACAAGCTCCTTAACGAGTGTACGGTAATACCATAAGAATAAATAATAACAGAGTAGAAGGGAATCTCTTTTGACGGCGTCCAAAACGCCGCCATTTATATACCTACTTCCCTCCTCTCGTCGTTACACCCCTCTGTCGCCCAGGCGTGTTGCTAGGGTTGCTTACTGTTAAATATTACTTACGTCTAAAGATAATATCGCTAAAATATAAGTTTTTATTTACTTTGAAATCATTATTTTATTCTAGTTTTACAAAATATCTGATTTATAAATCATTAGGTACTGTCAACAGCATAAATAAGTGGTCATTTCTGTACCTTGTCGTTTTCAATCGTTTGACAATTTTGTATGACATTTCAAACATGACGTTAAAGTGACAAGGTACATAATGATCACTTATTTATGCTGTTGACTGTACAGTCAAGGATTTTAATTGTTAGGCCACTTGCCACTGTTCGTATCTTAACCGTGTAATGCAAATCGGGTGAAGCCGCTTATACTTACTCGTATTTGCTGATTTGCATTACACGGCTAAAATACGAACAGTGGCAAGTGGCCTAACAATTAAAATCCTTGCCTGTACGTACCAACATATTGTAGGTAGGTACTTCTAAGTAAGAAGTTATTACAAGTGCCATACCAAATGAAGCCATTTAAGGTGATTTGGCATCGTTTTTGAATTGTTTATACACCCAAATACACCACAATAACTTGACGTCATTGTTATTTTTGTTTCCAATAAAACGAACGCGCAAACAATTAACAGCCAAACGCGCGTGCGGCGACGCCGGCCGTGACACCCTGACTGAGTTCTCTCTTAGAGAGTACTCTAATACCGTGACCTTGAGTCCGGCCGGAGCGGGAGTTTCCCTTCTACTCTGTTATTATTTATTCTTATGGTAATACTTAAATATTTCGCGATTGAACTCGAGGCCCTTTACCTTGAACATTTTGAGGTGGTAATATTTGGACTTGATACAGTTAATAACTTGCGGTGTATACCACGGCGGATATATGTACCTCCTAGACTGAACATTTGTTTTCGTTGGAACATTATTGCACAAAGTTAAATTCAATTTATCATAGAATAATTCGACTGCTAAATTAACATAGTTTTGATTTACTATGTCGGACCAGTTTATATTGTCGATGTCATTGTACAAGCTATAGAAATCAGCTTTCCTAAAATTCCAGTCCGGCGCATATCGCGATGGTGGGGCCGTGCGTTCAGACATTTCAGGTTGATACGAAGTAGATCGCGGCAATGTTAGTGTCACTGAAAGCGGGGGATGATATGCATCAATCGGGACCAGCGGCTCAACGTCACCCACCACATTGACTCGCTCCGGCGAGAGTCCAGACAGAACCAGGTCTGAGATGCCTCCATGTGTGTTGCGAATAAAATTAAATTGTTTTATTTTACAAAATTCAACAAAACATTCATATTGAGCTATAATGTTACCATTACAGGAGTTAAGGTTAAAATCTCCAATTATTAAAACTTCCAAAGTTGAATATTTACATACTGCGCCTTCAATGCATGATAGTACATTTGAATATTGTGATACACTATAGTTAGGCGGTAAATACACACAGCAAAATTCTTACATTTTTCCAGCAAAGAATTGCAAAAATCACTTCCTTGTCATCAGTCAAACCTTCCAAGTCAGAAACTACACGCACATTATATGTGTCACGCACCGCCAACAGAACACCACCCCATCCAGCGTCGCTACTACGATCCTTGCGTATCACTACGTAGCCAGCCGGGAATAGTTCTCCATCCGCAACAGAGCCGGTCAGGAAGGTCTCCGTTAGCGCTATGATTTCATACTGACAGATTAGGAGAGCAGCATAGAATGTCGATGTCTTTGATCGAAGTCCTCTGACATTCTGATAAAAAATACTTTACCGCTTAGATGAGTCAGTCCTTTTTCTCAATGTTTTTGGGACGAAAAATCTGCCTCCAAGGCTTGATACAAATATTTTCTGCCCAAATCTCCGGTGCCATGACACCTTCGGCAAGTCTCGCGGGTACACCCAGCTTAAAAGAAGAATAGTTCCCTCGAGACTTCAGGGTCTCCACAGTACAGGCGTCATAACCACTAACAGACCGAAGGTGCTCGCGTACTTCTTCGTCAGTAGTTCCCACCTTTGGATAGTAAAGATGCAAATACCGCCACTTCTCTGCTGCTTCAAGTTTAGTTGTACCAGGAGCGGCAACACCACTTCTTGCTCCACTGGACAGACCTCGTGTACGTTTAGACTTTACCTTTCTCCAAGTTCCCTCATTGTTATCTATATCATGGTCGGCTACGTTAGGCGTCACCGGAGGTTGGGGGTTAGTTGTATTTGCGTTGCCAACAACTACCCGTTTTTTAATTGTGGGGGCTTGGATATTATCTTGAGTATCTTGATGGTTGCTGGGCCGCTTTTTTTCCGGTTGCCTCTCGTGTTTTTTATCTTTTGGCGATAGTATTGGGATTGTTGGACCCACAGAGGATCCAGGTTTTGAAGCAGTAGTTGTAGGCGGAGTTATTGTAGGTGAAGTTTTAGTCAGGGGGCCGTTGTTAATACCATTTATCAGTGTGAGCTTAATCATTCTCTCGAGGGCGTCTATTTTGTAAACAAGCCCCGCTACAATAGCTTTCATCTGATTTGCTAATTTAATATTTTGTTGTACTAACATGAACTGTAACTCCTCGCGAACAAGCAATCGAATAATATCTGCATTGAGGTTCTGAGTACTAGATATAGAAGATATACGCCTATTTTGACGAACGGTGATATTCTCTTCCTGGCTGTTAGTTTCTCCATTGAAGCTCAAATCCAACGCTTCCGGTTCGGTATGATTTCCGCTATCGAGCGTTGTCGAGAGATTCAAGATGCCTGCATCAATATTGTCGTTTACAAGGGGAACAGTTTGGTTTCGTATAGGTGTTCCGTCGTTATTGATACGGCGTACTCTACTGATACAGACCGGGCATTCCCAGGACTTTTCCAAAATATGGTAGTGCTCTCTAAAGTAAGCAGAGGTTAAATTAAATGTAGTGATATGATAGTCTACACTTAACACAGCATAGCATCTCACCACGACCGATAGCCGTGTTACAGCCATGGCAATTCATCCTTCGAGCATCAAAGCACCAGTCAATCCAGAAAAAATTGGCTAGTTTCCTAAAAAATTCTAATTAGTTCGTCATTTAAATTATCAAAAAATATTGGACACGTATTTTTTCTTTTGTCAATTGAACAAAAAATGACGGAGATATTGTATGTTGAAGTTCCGCGTGACGTCACGATTCGCTACACTTTTTAGCGAACCGTGACGTCACGAGCCCCCACTCCCGAACTTTGTCGCGCTTTATCTTTGTCGTTTTTTGTTCAACTGACAAAAGAAAAAAAAACGTGTTCAATATTTTTTGATAATTTAAATGTCGGACTAATTGTAATAGTGTTTTTTTACCCAGGACACTACCCTATTATGAGATCGTAGGTTCCGCTAGAACATCCGCGAACAGGCTCCGAGCCTCGCTACAGTAGAAAAGTGCCGGGTGGAATGTCTGCTGCGTCAGTGCTTTATTTACTTATTTTCATTAGTGTTTTTCAATAGTGTTCACCACCGGAGCTTGGTCACACACATTGGTAGCGTTATTTTAATTAAAATGCTTCTTTTTTTACTGGCAACACTAAACTTGTTTATTAAAATTTGGTGGGTAGGTGAGATAAGTTCTTTTGAGGGTAGGTTTTTATTCCTCCAACACTACGAGTGTCACTCGCGTATTTGCGGCTAGAAATTTCACCTTTTTATGCAGAATTACTTCGGGATAACACTACTTCATGTGAGTTAGATGGTACGTTTCACTTCGACAACACAGATTGGCATAAAAACACATTTAACATTCTATTGGTGCGGTAAATTCAAGAGCGCTGTCGACTTCTATGCTAATGCGGGTTATAGCTTGTTGACCTCCTATAAACCTCATAATACGAGTACCTATGTTTTTAAATTGAAAATTGTACCTACTGATTTCAGCACTTATCAGTGAGTTTCCGGGATGGGGGCCTGGAGATGTGTAATAAAGGTTTTACCCAGTTCAGACTCCAGTCCCTCGCAAAAGTTACTAGTATCTAACTAATCTACCATAATGTTGTATTATTTATAACTATTGCTGTTACCTATGTACTTTTGTGAGGAGAAAATATACGATTATTATTACTATTATTATTAGTTTTTCTTGTTATTAAAATCGATGACATGGTTCCTAAGAACAGATCTTCGTATGTCTAATAGTTTTAGACTTTCCCATACTGACCGATCTAAATGGGCCACCCTGTATAATGTATGACTAACTTTCGTTACACAAAGGACCCGATCATGATTTTGTTTTCATTAAGCCTTTATTTAAGGGGGTACATATCAAAATATATAAAGTTTAAAAATAATAATGGACGAAATACATAATGGTCATTTGATATAATGCAATTATCGTGGAAATTCTCTGTAGATTACACGATTAAAATAGTTCGTTTTTTAAACTATTAACCATTAGGGGGCGTCCATAAAGTACGTCACACATTTAGCGATCTGCGACACTAGAACAAAATAATGGCGATTTTCATGGTAATAAGTGTGACAAGGGGGGGGGTCCAAATTGATCGAAATTAGTGTGACGTAATTTATGGACGGCCCCTATGTATTTCGTCCATTATTCGTTTTAAACTTTATATATTTTTATATGTTCCCATTTAAGGTATGTAGGTACATAATTTTTTTTGAAAACTACTGGTGTATCAGATTCAAACTTATCTCTGTAAATATTGTAAGAGCACGATAAATAAATAAATATCAAGGAAGAATTCACACCAATCGTCAAGAAACCTGGGAAACAAGTAGTTTACGAGATATTCGAAATAAATACATACAGTCAAGGGCAAAAATATGTATACACTTTAGTACCTTGTCACTTTAACCACTGTGACAGTTCATATATGGCAGTTCAAATATGACGAAAATAGACAAGGTACTAAAGTGTATACATATTTTTGCCCTTGACTGTACAAAAAATCTCGTTTATAAGAGTATTCGATATTTAACCCTTTATATTTTAGACGACCAGATGGCCTAGTGGTTAGAGACCCTGACTATGAAGCTTGAGGTCCCGGGTTCGATTCCCGTGTCGGGGCAGATATTTGTATGAAAAATACGAATGTTTGTTCTCGGGTCTTGGGTGTTTAATATGTATTTAAGTATGTATCTATCTATATAAGTATGTTTATCCGTTGCCTAGTACCCATAACACAAGCTTTACTAAGCTTACTTTGGGACTGGGTCAATTGGTGTGAATTGTCCCGTGATATTTATTTATTTATTTTATTTATATCGCCCCATTTATTGGAGCATACTACCACAGAATCAAAAGCAGCTATCGAATGCATACCTGACAAAGGATATTTTTAAAGCTAGTCGTATTTTCAATAATGCCAATGGAAATTGTGACGTATAGTGAAAACAATAAGGTTGAAATTCCAACTCGCTTCTGCCTTATAAAGGGTTAACTACTGTACCTGTTGGCCAGTTTTGGTAGTAAATTTCTTGGAGCACACCGGACAGGAGAAGGGCTTGATGCCGAAGTGAGTGTTACGGTGGTTCTCCAGATGCTGGAGGCTCTGAGGACAAATGTTATGCCACGGGTTAGGAATACGGGCAAACGGGTCACCTTGTGGTCAGTGATGTGCCCAGACACTCGCAATATCAGAGGTACCGCAGATGCGTCGCCAACATGAAGTGCTAAGTCGATTAAGGTTACCGATCAAGTGCGAGTCGGACCCGTACATGTAGTAACTAACTAATAGTAACTTTTTAAATTTGCTTACTAACATTAAACTGACAAAGGAAAAATTACATACAGCCAACTTACGACATTAAAAAAAATCTATCTTCTTTTATTAACCGACTTCAAAAAAAGGAGGAGGTTCTCAATTCGGTTGTATGTTCTTTTTTTTTTTTTTTTTTTTTTTTTTTAACGTGTGTTACCTCAGAACTCCGTCATTTATGAACCGATTTGGAAATTTTTTTCGTTGTTTGAAAGCACATTCTTCAAGGTTGGTCCCGTTGTTACCAGAATCCAGTTCTGATGATGGGATCCATGAGGAATTGAAGAAACTCCTCAAAAATTCAAGAGAAATGTATAGCGATTTTAGTATTTTCGGTGACAAGTCGAACATTTGCATTCAAAAAGTATCATAGAACTATGTAATAAAACAACACAACCCCGTCGATCATTAAAAATGGAATTTTTAACATAAACTTATTTCGAAGTCAAACTGATGATTTTATCCTACGCATCTATTTTATACAGAAACAACTAAAAAGCAAAAAATAAAAATTTTAAATAAAAAATAAAACCTCCTTCAAAAAACATCCAAAAAACTATGAAATAATAATTGAACCGAACCGACCACAATAAGCATGAAAATATCTTTCTTCTAATCTGTTTGAAGTTGGTGCCTCAGCACGAGCCAGCAGGGGTGTAGAAGCCCTATAGATAGTAGGTAGCTATGTAGGTAAGTTAGATTACTAGGTCCACTCCTGCTGGCTCGAGCTGAGGCACCAACTTCAAACAGATTAGAAGAAAGATATTTTCATGCTTATTGTGGTCGGTTCGGTTCAATTATTATTTCATAGTTTTTTGGATGTTTTTTGAAGGAGGTTTTTTCTATAAAACCGCCTAAACTACTGGTGATGGATGGATGGATGTATGGATGTATGGATGGATGGATGGATGTATGGATGCACGGAAGGATGTATACAAAAAAAAATACAAAATCGTTTATTGACAAAAAGTACATATTTACATTTTTGAGGGTATCCATCAGTGGCCAAACTAGGCTGAGCCTGTATCTTGGCCATCTGCGAGTGCATTAAACAGAAAAAAAAAGAAAAAATATTACAGAAGTGTTATTATAAATCACGGGTTTTTACGCTTTCAATAAAATTATACTACCTATACCTATTTACAATCCTATACAGAAGGGTAAAGTGTGTGTGTGTGTGTGTGTGTGTGTGTGTGTGTGTGTGTGTGTGTGTGTGTGTGTGTGTGTGTGTGTGTGTGTGTGTGTGTGTGTGTGTGTGTGTGTGTGTGTGCCTGTATGTAAGAGTGTGAGTGTGTGTGTGTGTTTATGTGTGTGGGCGTGTGTGTATGTGTGTGTGTGTGCGTGTGTATGTTATAAGTCCTCATAAAATGGATTCACTTTATATGTATGGATGTATGGATGGATGTATGGATGGATGGATGTATGGATGGATGGTCGTATGGATGTATGGATGGATGTATGGATGTATGGATGGATGTATGGATGTATAGATGGATGGTCGTATGGATGTATGGATGTATGGATACACAAAACAATGATATAAGGAATGGAATTCGCTCCCGTCGTCTGTATTTCCAGATAAATACAACCTAGGGCTCTTCAAGGGTAGAGAGAATAGGCTGTTACTGAACCAGTGAGGTACACCTTTGGCCTCATCTGCACTTTACATCAGCAGGCTTATTGTCTAACGTTTCTAACGCTTGCCTTCGCAATCACTATCTCTTTCTGTCAAACGGTATAAAATGATGACAGAAAGAGATGGTGAAAGCGAAGGCAAGCGCCAGAAGCGTTAGGCAATACGGCCTCTGGTGAGATAGTGGACAATCACGGGTCAGTTTTACGTAAAAAACCGGCCGCCGAGTCGCGCTACGAGGGTTCCGTACAAAGGCTATAGTCGGGTTTCCATAGTAAGTCGGCCCTTACATCATATGGGCTCGAGTTTTTTTTCTGAGTACCTCTTGTAATGAAGAATATTTCAGCCGAGTATGGACATCCTACTTGTAATAGTTTTTGACTTATGATTTTTTCAAGTTTTTTTTTATAATGTTTAGTTTAAAAAAATGTATTCAAGTGATTTGCTTCAAATTTTGAAATGATGTTCTTTAGATAGATTTGAATCGCCACTCTAAAAACTAATACTAGTTATACTTTAAAAAAAAACCGGCCAAGAGCGTGTCGGGCACGCCCAAGATAGGGTTCCGTAGCCATTACGAAAAAAATCAAGTAATATTTTTCTAAGGATTTCGTATGTGTACGGAATCTTCCAAGTTAGGTACCGTCAATACTTTGAAAAAAGCTCGTATCTCAAAATCGTTAATCTGGCAAAGTGAACTTTATTACGCGCGTATCAAGGTTCAGTTTTGTATATATGCCGATTTGAGATACGAGTTTTTCAAAGTAGTGACGGTATGTTTAATACCTTAGGCTACTATTTACTCTTAAACTACAAATAATTCCCAAGCAATCTTAGCCGCTATAATTTTCCTTGTAAATTTAATATATTTACTACCATTTTGAATTTTTTTTAATTTTTCCACCCAACAGTTTAGATTTTAGAGGGGAGGGGGACGGTCAATTTTAATGAAAATTTTCACTTTAAAGTTGAATATTTCGCAAACAAATTACTGAATACAAAAAATCATGTAAGCAACCCCGCAATGGTTTTAAAAGACCTATCCAACGATACCCCGCACTATAGGGTTAGTCGAGAAAAAAAAAATCACCTCCACTTTACGTCTATGGGAGGTACCCTAAAAAAAAATCTTTTTTAGTTTTTTTTATTTAACCACTTTGTCGGCGTGACTAATATATATATTCATGCCAAATTACAGTTTTCTAGTACTAACAGTCTCTGAGCTTAGCCGCGGACAGACAGACGGACAGACATGGCGAAACTATAAGGGTTCCTAGTTGACTACGGAACCCTAAAAAGGAAAAAAAAAAGACCAAATTAAAAAAAAAAAAACATTTTTTTATGTGGTTGTGAAGTAGTGACACCTCTAGATTTTTTTCTCAAGATAGATCATTCCTTACTTGCCTAAATATCAAATTTTTCCAGGCGGTACTTCCTAAAAAAATCAGCAAAATGTGTGGCCAAGTTTTGTATTTAATCGGCGTTTTTCAATGTAGTATACAAAAGGGTGCCCCTTTTCTCCCATAATCTTTTATATCCGCATTTTGAAAGTCAGAAATTGATGTACTCATAAATACCGATGGTCATAATTTTTTTAAAGCATATCGCTTAATAGTTCTAACTGCAATGATCCATAATCCTATTGTTCATAACTTTAAAAAGTCATAATATTGATATCAATAACATTTATCGGAATACCGTTGATTATTCAGAAACATTGTCAGGCATATATCTTAAAGTAATAATTGTTTTTAGTCATAATTTTTCATCACCTAAAATGTACTAAGCATATACATCGAAATCTATAACATCCGAAGGAATATCGATAATTATTCAGAAACATGGTAAGGCATATCGCTGGCAGCGAGCGAGCGAAGCGAGCGAGCAAGACCTTTCAGGGCAGAAGCGACTCGGACAGGTTAGGTTCAGAAGGCTAAGGGGGGAGCGAAGCGTAGCGTAGCTCCCGCCTTAGCCTTCGATGTTAGGTATTTTTTTATGACTGCA
Source organism: Archips xylosteana (assembly GCA_947563465.1). NCBI lineage: Eukaryota > Metazoa > Arthropoda > Insecta > Lepidoptera > Tortricidae > Archips > Archips xylosteana. The sequence goes on from OX387371.1 coordinate 758,613, forward strand.
CAGAAAAGGGTTATTAAAAATAAATAAATAAATAAATATTAGGGGACAATCTTACACAAATCGACCTAGTCCCAAACTAAGCAAAGCTTGTACTATGGGTACTAGACGACGATAAACATACTTATATAGATAAATAAATACTTAAATACATAGAAAACATCCATAACTCAGGAACAAATATTCGTGCTCATCACACAAATAAATGCCCTTACCGGGATTCGAACTCAGGACCTCTTGCTTCGTAGGCAGGGTCACTACCAACTAGGCTAAAGCGGTCGTTAAATTTTATTACCTTTAATATTATGAAATGTCATACAACCATGACATTGAATGTTATTACAAAGCAATATTATGCCTAAAAACAATTATGACCTGCGAAAAAAGACCTTGCAATAATTATTATGAGCGACTTTATTACCTTTAACATTATGAAGAGTGATGCATCCATGACACTGAATGATATGACTTTACTTGGTAGTCCTTACAATAATTATGACTTAAGAAAATCGTAACTCCAATTTATGTTGTTTAATATTATGACTTCCGATAATATGTCGAAGAAAAATTATGTCAGGAAATGTTATGGACTTGAAAATTCGGAACAAAAATTTTATGGGAGTCATTGTAGACCCATACAAACTCTTCGATTATGTTTGAGTTTTCATATCAGTTTGTCGTATTTAAGAGTAAAATGCTATCATAATCGAAGAGTTTGTATACTACATTGAAACACACCGACTGAATACAGAACTTGGTCACACATTTTGCTGATTTTTTGTAGGAAGTACCGCCTGGAAAATTTTGATATTTAGGCAAGTAGTAGGCCAATGTATGGTCTATTTTGAGAAAAAAATCTAGAGGTGTCACTACTTCACAACCACATAAAAAAAATGTTTTTTTTTTTAAATTTGGTCTTTTTTTATACTATAACTAGTATTAGTTTTTAGAGTTGCGTTTCAAATCTATCTGAAGAACATCATTTTTAAAATTTGAAGCAAATCGCTTGAATACATCCTGAAAAACTAAACATTATAAAAAAAACTTGAAAAAATCATAAGTCAAAAACTATTACAAGTAGGATGTTTATACTCGGCTGAAATATTCTTCATTACAAGAGGTACTCAGAAAAAAAAACCAGAGCCCATATGATATAAGGGCCGACTTACTATGGTAACCCGACTATAGCCTTTATATGTATCTATGAACATCCAGTCTTAGCAGACCCCTGCTCCTATGCAAAATGTGCGCGGTGTTACTGATATACATAGCCAGACAGACAAAAAATTTATGGTTTTCGCAATTTTTCCTTTATCTGTGCCATAAGACCTTGATCGTACCAAATTTCAAGTTTCTGAGTTCACGGGAAGTACCCTGTGGGTTTTGATTCCTTTGCGAGTTTCGAAAATTTGCGGCATAAATGGCTGTGTCTTTTGATTGCGTTGGCTTAGAAGTTTGATTTTTTCACAGATCCAAGGGACAGTAGACCTGAGTATTTGATATAAATTTCAGCTTGATACCTAAACGCGTTCCTGAGAAAAAGGGTCTTGACAGACGGACAACAAAGTGATCCTATAAGGGTTCCGTTCTTTCCTTTTGAGGTACGGAACCCTAAAAAAAGAACATTGATTTGGCATAGAAGTCACGCCATAACTAACAATTGCCATGCAAAATGTATGTGACACTCATATTTTAACAGCTCATAAAAATCCGTAGTTTTTTTTTTTTTTTTTTTTCTTTATTAAGGTTCACCAACAATAGTTTACAACAATACATTGCATATATTTTTACAGAATGAATTTATATAGAATATTGTAACTATTACTTAAAGGTAAACTCAGCATGCAAAACTTACACTAACTATATTGTGCAGGGGATAAAGTAGAAATAGTCGTAGGAGTTAGTTTTCATACATATTGTCTGCTCTGACCCCGGATCCTCAATAAATGAAGCGTAGTATATTTAATTTACAGATTATACCCAAGTCATAGATCAAATACATATATGTAGGTAATTCTACCATTGAGCAGGTCAATAGTTTTAGATATTTAGGCAGCATGATTACCTGTGACTCCAGATGCACCACGGATGTGAAAACAAGAATAGCCATGGCTGAGAAAGCATTCAATGATAAAAAGCACATTTTTAAAGGTAAAATCTCAAGGAACATTCGGAAAAGATTTATTAAGACCTACATCTGGAGTATAGCATTATATGGGAGCGAGACTTGGACATTGACTCAGCGGGACCGAGACAGATTGAGTGCGTTTGAGATGTGGTGCTGGCGGAGAATGGAGGGGATTAGCTGGACTGAAAGGAGAACTAATGAGGAGGTTTTAGAGTTGGTGGAAGAGGAAAGGCGGCTGTTGAGGACGATTGAAAATAGGAGAGGGAATATGCTGGGGCATCTGATACGACATGACAGTTACATAAAAACCATTTTGGAAGGGCGAATAGAAGGCAGGCGAGGCAGGGGAAGACCGAGACGGTCATTTATAGATCAAGCCAAGGAAAAAGTCAATGTCATGTCGTATCAGGAGCTGAAAATGCTGGCAGAGAACCGAAAAGAGTGGCGATTACTCCACCGACAAGAGCTAAGCTCTTAAATTAATGATGATGATGATGAATATATTTAAATTTGAAGAAAAAAATACCGTCCCTAAATTCAAAGCACATTTTTCTTGTTAAAATAATCAGAAATTAAATGGTTGGCACCTGCATTTTCTGGCCGCATATCTCGCAGTCGAGCTGCCTGGGCCTGGTACCGGGCGTGCGGGGCCCGGTACCAGGCGAATACAATACAAACTTTCGCATTTATAAAATTACGAGCTGTTGCCCGCGACTCCGTCTGCGAAGAATTCGTTTATCGCTATCCCGCGGGAACTACGCCATTTTCCGGGATAAAAAGTATCCTATATGTTAATCCACGTCATAATCTATATGTGTGCCAAATTTTATCAGAATCCGTCAAATCGTTTTAGCGTGAAAGAGTAACAAACATCCATCCATCCATCCATCCATACTTACAAACTTTCGCGTTTATAATATTAGTAGGGTTGTATAGTATACGAGTACCTACAGTATAGTAAGTTTGTTACCTTAAAACTGCGTTATTTATGAACCAATTTAGATGTTTTTTATTAAGGAGATACTTCCGATTAGATCACATTTAAATTAAAATAAAATACCATCCCTAAATTTCACAAACCACGTGTTTTTGTTAAAATAATCACTAATTCAATTATTAAATGCACCTGAAGTTTTTGGCCGCATATCTCGCAGACGAGCTGCCTGGGCCTGGTACCGGGCAGCTGGGGCCTGGTACCAGGCCAGCGGGGCCCGGTGCCAAGCGAATACAATACAAACTTAATAAATACTTTCGCATTTATAAAATTAAAGTACAGTATGGTATACTACGTTTGTTGCCTTTAAACTGTGTTATTTATGAACCAATTAAGATGTTGGTTTTTATTGTCAATAAAACATTATTATTATTATTAAGAATATACTTCCAATTAGATCCCATTTAAATTAAAAGAAAATGCCATCCCTCAATTCCACAAACCACGTGTTTTTGTTAAAATAATCATTAATTCAATTATTAAACGCACCTGCCCTTTAAGTATAAGTCCGCATATCTCGCAGACGAACAGGTCGCGGGGCCGGGTACTGGGCGTGCAGGGCCCGGAGCGCCCGGTACCGGGCGTGCGGCGGCGCGGGCCGCTGACTATGCGGCGGAAGGGCGCGGCGGCTGAGCGTTCGCCGCGATGCTTCCGCGTCTCGTGGAGTGAAAAGGACGCCGCGTTCGAAAACGTTTTGTTGCACTACAGAAAAAAACATGGATTTTAATTGAGTGGCTTACGTCAACTCCGAAAAAACTGATCTACCCTCTTAGGAGATTATCTGTGTTTTTTATATTTTCTTTTAAAAACTAAAATTTTAAATAACAAGAACAAAACAAAATCATTTTTTTTTATATATATATATATAAGAGAGGGCAAACGAGCAGACCACAGTAGCAGTCACCTGATGGAAAGCGATCACCGTCGCCCATGGACACCCGCAACACGGGGGGAATCACAGGTGCGTTGCCGACCCTTTTCGGAATTGGTAGGCTCATTTTGTAAATACCCCTAAGTTGTAAAGCTCCGGGAATGTTGCCGCATTAAGGTGATTCCAGATCTACGTCGTGCGAGGAAAGAAGTTTCGCTTCAAACGCACGGTACCAGACTGTCAATCATCAAGATGGTGAGGATGGAAAGACAGACGGTTCCTCGAAGTGCGGTAGTGGAATTTAGCCGCAGGCAGCGATTCGAACAGTTCGTCAGAACACTCCCCATGATAAATACGTTATAATATGCATAAAGACGCCACATCCCTCCGCAAAGCCAAATTTTAATTTTTTGCGTAGTGGTACACTGTAACTAGTGTAATTTTACTGGCGCTGTCAAAGTGCTAGATGTCAGGCAGCGGGTCCAAATCAAACTCCGTAGTATAATCCACGCGTAAATTCTTAAGAATTCTAACCACACAGCATAAAGTACGACTTGGACCGGTCACGCAATTTACACCAATGTCAAATGAAGGTATTTGTTAGGTAATAAATTCATTACATACATACAATCACGCGTTCTTCCCAGCAAGGGGATAGGCAGAGACTATTTGTTTCCACCTGCTACGATCCTGACATACATCCTTCGCTTCAGCAACACTCATTAGTCTTTTCATACATGCTCGCCGGTTTCGGGTACTCTTGACCTGACCCTTCTTCAAGACATCCCCAATCTGATCATGAAATGTCCTTCTTGGTCTCCCTCTTCCAATATTTCCATCTACACTCGCATTATATATCTCTTTCGTAATTTTTCCTTCGTCCATCCTCTCCACATGTCCAAACCAACTTAACATCCCTTTCTCTATACGAGTCACAACATCATCTTTCATGCCACAACGTTCCCTTATTAGACTATTCCTCATTCGGTCACTCAAGTTCACACCAATCACACTCCTTAATGCTCTCATTTCCACAGCATTTATCCTACTTTCATGTTTTTTCTGCCAAACCCAACTTTCACTTCCATACATAAGTGTCGGAACTAACACCCCCCTATGCACAGCCAGACGAGCCTTCTGAGAGACCCTCTAGCTGTTCATAAAGGCATGCAGCGCTCCATTTACCATATATTTCATTACATAATATTAAAATTAAATAACCCAAGCCCAGGTTCGGCCAAGGATGGAGTATTGCTCTCATCTCTGGGCTGGCGCACCCCAATATCAGCTGCTTTCACTTGATTGCATACAGCGCAGGGCGTGCCGAGTTGTCGACAACCCCTCACTCTCCGATAAACTCGATCCTCTTGCTCTCCGCAGAGACGTTAGCTCCCTTTGCGTGTTCTATAATATCTACAACGGGGAATGCTCTGAGGAACTCATTGACCTCATTCCAGCTGCGGGGTTCCATTACAGATCCTCCCGTCGTAAGCGTTCATTTCATCGACATCATGTTGATGAATGGCAGTCTTCGACGGTGCGTTTTAAGCGGTCTTTTTTGCCACGAACTTGCAAAATCTGGAACGAGCTTCCCGCTGGGGTCTTCCCATCGAGTTACGACCTGGGTGCCTTTAAGAGGCGAGTGTACAATTTTCTGCAGGGCCGACAACGCACTGGTATCGCGTAAAGCGCTGCGAGTGTCTATGGACAGTGGTGTTCATTTAACATCAGGTGACCCACTAGTTCGTTTGTCTGGCTTCACTAACATAAAAAAAAAAAACTACAGAAAACTAGTTAAAAAACATTTATCTCGAAATGGTTTTCGATTTACTATACATTGCAAAAAAATAGACATCCCCAATTGTTTACGAAAAGAATATGTGGTTCAACGTTATCGGCACTACAAGCATAAGAATAAATAATAACAGAGTAGAAGGGAATCTCTTTTGACCGCGTCCAAAACGCCGCCATTTATATACCTACTTCCCCCTTCACGTCGTTACACCCCGTTGTCGTCCAAGCGTGTTGTTAGGGTTGCTTACTGTTAAATATTACTTACGTCTAAAGATAATAAAGATAATATCGCTAAAATATAAGTTTTTATTTACTTTGTAATCATTATTTTATTCTAGTTTTACAAAATATGAGAATTATAATTATTCTCTCTCTCTACTACATTTGCTAACAAGTCAATTTCAATGAAATACATATAATACTGTGCCGGGTAAATACTGTGTTCATCGACACAGGCCCTTAGGCCTGCTCTAGTGTATGTACCTGTAACCTGTACCTACATAGATATAGGTACTTAGGTACAGTTACCGTTACCATCGATTTTTACGTCTTTTCAGTTGCGAGTTAAGTACATGCGCAAACTTAGCCCCACCACGTCCCATTTTGTTCAAGATGTTTGTCGGAAACTATAGGTACGTATACGTAGTGTGGGTTTAAATAACTGAATTTGCGCCACTGGCCACTGCGCTGTGCGATCGCGTCGCGAGGCGAGGCGAGCGAGAAAAGGTCAACGACCGATGGCGGGGCTATTGAAGATTTGACGAAAAGCAATAAAATGCTGTAGGTACCTACTCTAAAGTAAATTTTACCATTGGGTGAAACAATTGGCTACACAAAAAGAACTGCTCATGTCTTTTTGATTAATTAGGTACGAAAACGAAATAATATTTATTTTATTATTTTATTTGATGCTTTTTGCATCACTTCACTCCCTGAGACGTCTGCAGAACTTTTTTCCGTTTCAAACAAAACTTACTCTTGCTCGTTCTCTACTCTTGCCTCTCCTCGATTATGGTGATGTTGCTTTTATTGACCTAAGAGAGGAGTTGCTTGATAGGCTGGAGCGTCTGCAGAATGTGTGTATCAGGTACATTTATGGTCTTCGTAAGTATGATCATGTCTCCCACTTCTGCGAACAGCTTCATTGGCTACCTATTCGTCGTCGCAGAGACGTTCATACTCTTTGCCTTCTTTATGTCCTGTTTAATCCTGCTTCTCCTTCTTACTTATCTGAAAGATTTAGCTACATGGCCACTGGAAGCGGACACCGTTTGCGGTCGAGTTCCAAACTTACACTTGCCTTCCCGCCTAACAACGCGCGCTCTTATGCTAAATCTTTCACCTTCCATTCTGTCAAGCTGTGGAACGATTTGCCTTTGTCTCTAAGGTAGGGTTGCCAAAAGTGTGGGGACTCAGACCGGGACATTTAAAGAAAAACTAGTAAAGGTAGAAAAAAAGGAACTTTTATTACAGCAATAGGTAACTTTAAAGGTTTAGTCCTTGTCTATACGCAAAACAACTTTTTCACTTCTCATGCTCTTAAAATGTTACTTTAGTCTCTGCATATCGGGACTAAAGCTCTTTTTTGATCTCTAGGGATTAAAGTAATTTTTTTTTAATTTACTTTGGAAACCCTAAACTGCCAATCACGATGTTTGTGGATGGAGGATTATTGCCATTTTCAGTGACTGGGCATAGACAATTTTAAAGCTTTCCACAGACCGCAGCGCGCTGCGGACGCTCCGAAGCGCTCCGTAGCGCCCGCTCCGTAGCGCTCCTTAGCGCCCTGCGCTTCGGTCTGTCGAAGCCTTTAGTGCGTGGAAATACCTAACCTCAAAATGACAACTGTATAAAAATATTTTAAAAAATAATAATTTCGTGAAACACCATGAATAATTAAGAATATTAATCTATTTAATTATATTAAAGATAAATTCATTTTATTATGCATACTTAGTCTAATTAGCTATGAAATAATTTTCAAGTTTGAATCTGTTGGCTAAATATGCAAACATTTAAAGCGTCACTCAACAAAAAAAAAACCGCGGAACAAATTTAAATTGCTATATGAATTCTAAACAGACGTCCATTGCTCGTATTGAGCGTACGTTTTATAAAAGTAATATTGTAGATTAGTATACCTAAAACACCGTTTTTTTCCTCGCATTCAAAGTGAAAAGTAGAGTGTTTAACGCGAGACTAAACTGCCATAATGACACGCGAATTATAGCTACTGGCTCTGCTCGGGTGGCTAAATATCTTGTGTCATTATGGCTTGTTTTAGTCCCTTGTTGAACAATCTACTATTAACACCGCCATTCAATGCCAGCGACCCGCCAGTCGGGTTTTCTGTTTGTTGGCGCTTTTCGCTATATTGGTGAAAATGCACATTATCGGCTACGAGCGCAGCGTGTAGCGTGCGCTGCCGCTAGGTATATTACTGTTTACCAAGCCCAGCCCTCTATTAAATAACTATGATTTTTAAACCGGGACAATCTGCTTATCGGCCGGGACGCCGGGACACCATGCTTCATACCGGGCCATGTCCCGGCGTACCGGGACGTGTGGCAACCCTACTCTAAGGGAATCTCCGTCTGTGGCCTCGTTCAGGGAGAGGTTAAAGAAATTATGGCTTGACACTGACATCTGAGGCGAGATTGTGTCGGCTTTTGTAATATGTTTTATCTGTTTTATGTTGCATTTAATGTAAATAATTTTGTATTTACTTTCTTTTGTACTTATTTAATTATTACTGTTATTATTTTTTTTTTTTCCTTTCTCTTTTGAGTATTTCTGTTTTTCTTTTTACTGCACGTATTTTTAACTGTCTGCTTATCCATTATATATTAATCTAGCTTTTTCCCGCGACTTCGTCCGCGCACAAAAAGTTTTAAAGTTAACTCCCGATCTTTATCCCGCGGGAAATTCCAAAAATCCATGGTATTTCACGTCCGCCACGTAACCAGCGACCCGATAAACCATAGAAACAATACCCATGTTGATTTTCAGACTTCGACACCCCTTTTAGGGGTTGAATTCCAAAAAAAACCTGAAACACGTATTTACTATTGTTAGGAGTACTTCTGTGAAGTTTCGAATAAAATAGTCCAACTAATCTGGTTTCCCGATACAAACTTTGGACCCCCGTTTCACCCCCTTAGGGAGTGAATTTTGAAAAATCCTTTCTTAGTGCACCCCTAGACTTTATAAGGAACCTACGTGCCAAATTTGGAATCTCTAGGCCCAGCGGTTTGGGCTGTGCGTTGATATGTCAGTCAGTCAGTTTCTTCTTTTATATATTTAGATTGTCTTCTCTTTACTAGGTTAGCTGGAAGAGATCCCTTTTTAGGGATAAGCTCGCCTTTGTTCACTTCTCTGTTTATTTGTATTTTTATTTTTATGTGCAATAAAGAGTTTACATACATACAATATTTAGAAAATATTACTTACCGCTCATCATCTTAGGGAAAACTAAAAAAACATAAGTGTGGCATCGTTTTTCCATTATTTACACACCCAAATACACCACGATAACTTGACGGCATTGTTATTTGTTTCCAATAAAACGAACGCGTAAACAGTAAACAGCCAAACGCGCGTGCGGCGACGCCGGCCATGACACCCTGACTGAGTTCTCGCTTAGCGAGTACTCTAATATCGTGACCTTGAGTCCGGCAGGAGCGAGAGTTTTCCTTCTACTCTGTTATTATTTATTCTTATGCTACAAGTTCGAGACATGCTTTATTGGTTTATATTACCTTGTCACAGTGGAGCTGCTCAGGCGAGTGTCTCTCTGCCGCATGCGTCTTAAGCGCGGCCTCGCTGCCACTAATCTCGCCGCATGCGGCACAAGGCCACAGCGCCGCATGCGGCACGCCCGCGCTCAATTTCTCGTGCCTTTGCAGCGCTGCGGGGCTCAAAAACGTGACATCGCAACCTTTACATTTCAAGATGGCTGCTTCGTTCTGTAAAAAATAAGGAGAATAAGTGAAATGATAGTACATTACTACAGAGGCCGGGAAGTAAGGGGTTGCCGGGAAGTAAGGGGTTGCCGGGAAGTAAGGGGTTGCCGGGAAGTAAGGGGTTGCCGGCCGTATATTTTTATACACAGCTTAAGGCCCTACCGATTTTTGGGCGCTAATCGGTTTTAGGTATTCTATGCACTCGTGTATGTGTGCGTGAGAGCAGCTAGAATCAAAGCCGCACAAGCGGCACCAGTTCCCCATCCGATGGCCGAAGGAGAACTAACGCAACTAACTATACGGACAAGGGGGAAGCACAACGGCTCAAGATAGGTTGGTCAGACCGCACGTGTATTTAGGTATTTTCATCGTATTACTAAAACAGATACATATTTTAAAAATGTAGCAACACTAGGCCTTAGAAAACATCTTGTTTTATTTTATTAACATTCAAAAAGTTATGACCTGCCCCTGCAACTCTTCGCTACCTCAAAGAGCGATTTAGCTACGGAACTTCTATTCGATGCTCTCAGAACTTTCTCCTTACCGTGCCTCTCTCTCTCTCCAAATTCTATGTCTATTCTTATACTGTCCAGGCTATTCGGTTGTGGAATTCCTTGCCGATTGACTTACGTCGGGCAAAATCTGTCAATCTTTAAATCTATGCTTAAGGAGCACTATCTGTCATCTTGTAATAATTAGCTTTATTATACCTAGTTTATTTATTTATTCATTTGTGGCTGTTTATCCCACTGCCTATATTTATTTTTGACATGAATTACATGTACGTTTTATGTATGAGTAGATGTACTATTTTTGTTGCGTTTATAATATTCTGATCCACTGTTGATGCACCACCTGCTGTAAACTAGTCCTTCCTTATTTCTGTTTAAAGGGTTGCCTGGAAGAGATCGCTCTTAAGCGATAAGGCCGCCTATTGCTTGCCAAGTAACTTTCTCTCTGTGTACCTGTTTTCTGTATCGCTTACTATTTTTGGTGTACAATAAAGAGTCATCGTATTGTATTGTACCTGCCGTGCAGTATTTACGCCGTACTAAGGATATACAGGGTGTTTGGTAGCTACGTGCAAAGCTTTAAGGGGGTGAATAGCCGAGGTATTTTTGAACATTTTTAGCCATATATGTCCTAGCCGAAATTTGATATATTTTTTTTAAATTGAAGACTTAGAAATTTTAGGAAAATACCCAGAATTTGATAGTCACGAGTCAATATTACCCCAATGAGATATTTTATTTCGGATAGTTTAATGTGTATTGGACCAAATGAAATAATTTTTAAGTGTCTTTCTTGCCACAAAAACAAAATGGAGGCATTCGAAATTACTAAAAATGTCTTAGGTTCGAACAGTCATTTTTCTGTGCCATAAAAAAAAATTAAAAAAAAATCCTTGAAATGTTCAAACATCTTTAGAAACATGCCTGTTTATTGTTCTTTCTTTTAAGGTATCACTCATTGACATTGCTTGCTAAATCTGAGATAAAAAGTAAAAACCTAACTCAGGGAGCACTCGCTAAGAATGCACTAGTCTTGAAATTTTACTAGTAAATATCATGTGAAAAAGAAAAGTCTACGTCATTTTTCTGTGCCATATTTAAAATTTCCAAATTAACGCTCATTGGGGCAATATTGACTCGTGACTATCAAATTATGGGTATTTTCCTAAAACTTCTAAGTCTTCAATTTAAAAAAAAAAACAAATTTCGGCTAAGACATATATGGCTAAAAATGTTCAAAAATACCTCGGCTATCACCCCCTTAAAGCTTTGCACGTAGCTACCAAACACCCTGTATTTTATTTTTTAGAGACGACTTTGTATTTTTTTCTATCGAGAAAACTACAAGTAATCGTGTTTCGAAAAACACTGGTCACTATAGTTCGACATGCTCGAGCGCGGCGCTCGGCGGAACCCTGTCGCAGGGAGTCTCTGCTGTCCTTAAGAGGGTACGATGGCTGAGAGACTTTTGAGAAATAGGTATTTTAATGAAATGTCGCTGTCTCGCTCGAACCGCTCCGTGTCAGTACAGCGAGAGCGGGACAACTGCAGCTCAGACCGTTAATAGGCGCGTAAAATCGATCAAAACAGCATTTCGTAATCCCCTGTTTTCTTCTCGAAAACTGGACCAATAAAATTATTATTTTCAAATATAATTAGAGGATGGATTTAGCTATGCCCCTATGTTTTCCTTTTTTTGTATAAGGGATTCTTTTCTGATGAGTGTCCGAAAATGACGTTGAAATTGGGCAATTTTTTCAGTTTTTGAAAGCTCGTATTTCTTATGTTATTTGAAATATGGAAAAAAACGAAACCTAGGGGCATAGCTGTGGTAGATACGGATTACACAGTAAAAAAAATTTGGCTCTAAAGCCATTATCCAGGGAGGAAACAGGGGATTACGTTTGTATGGAGAAATGGTGCGCATCGTATCCTCTTAACGAGATTGTTTTTAACAAGTGCAGCAAATGCTGACTGCGACAGGGTTCCGCGGAGAGCCGCGCACGAGTTTGTCGAACTATAGGGTGGATCCTCAATTGGCTAAGTAAAGTTTTTTGAAGATGTGCTAATTATATTTTTTTTCGACAGTCTGCGTTCTGGAGATCGAGAAACTGCAGCTGTTTTATTTTTATCTCCTGTTGTTTACTGGAAATATTTTTTTAAGTGTTCGAGATGACATTTGTGAGATTTTACGGCTGACAAGCGGTTCGTGCTCAGTACTAAGAAGAAATAGAAAAAAAAAACGAAGTCAACTGTCAATTCTGTCAATGTCAAATCGTTTGCGTTTCGTTTGCTTTGCGTTTTGGTGTGCTCAGTGTGATTTTTGGACTATTTTTATCGACCTCCGCATAAAATCCGGACTTTCAATTTTACCGCATTTCTCCACGACCTATGCACGTTAATTGGATCACGATTAAATACTTTCGATCACAATTTTGGAACAGCTTCTTGGACAACGCAAAGCAAACGAAACGCAAACGGTTATACTCCATTTGACATTGACAGAAGCGACAGTTGACTTCGTTTTTTTTTCTATTTCTTCTTAGTACTGAGCACGAACCGCTTGTCAGCCGTAAAATCTCACAAATGTCATCACGAACACTTAAAAAAATATTTCCAATAAATAAAAGGAGATAAAAATAAAACACCTGCATTTTCTTAGTCTTGAAGTCGACCACTGTCGAAAAAAAATATAATTAGCACCTCTTCAAAAAACTTTACTTAGCCAATTATCTTACACATGAATTTCAGAACTAAAGCTATGCTAGTAATTATAAGCTAGGGGATTAAATGAACCAAGATTGGTTTTTGGAGTCTTTTTGTATTTTTATTTTTCAATTCCAAATTTTTTACTTTTACGGTCATCCCGTGAAATCCATTTATTTCATACTAAATACAAACTGAAACATGGATACACAGAAAAAGAGACCAGCGCTGGGAATCGAACCCAGGTCCTCAGCATTCCGTGCTGCGTGCTTATACCTCTACACCAGTGGCGATCCTTACATAGAAGCCCAAAAGCCGGGCTTGCCTTATAAATCTCAAATCAAGATTAAAAATAAAAGCCAAACCTCGTCCAAACGAAAAAAGTTCTAATAAAATCACTTTCATAATAACGCGCTTTATTTTACGTAAAATACCAAGAATTGCATAACAAATCCGCTGCGCGGCCCAGCGGCGCTGTACGGCGGCCGACGCGGCGACAGGCGATAGTAGCGACGTTATAAATAGCATGACATCTCGCTCGCTCTTGTGGGCTTTTACGGGGCTTCGAAACGCTTTCTTCATACTTAGGAAAACGTTAGTTTTGTAAATATCTATGTATAGCTGCATATATAGCGCTTTCTTTGCAATTTTGAATCTGGCTTACGGTGTGAAGTTTGCTGCGTTTGGTTTGGAACGCGAGTGAATAACTTCACGATTGTTTATATCGAATCGTGGGCCATACCACGCAAGGCGTTGTAAAATGCGTGAATTTATGTAATTACAAAATAAATAGGTATTCTTGTTTTAGTGCGTTGCGTGTGAGAATGAGTCTGTAAAATTTAAAATTCTGTCTAGTAATAGAATGAAGTGTGCTTTGGTAAGCTTGCCCAAACTGAGTAAAGCGGCAACAAGATGGATTTACCTACATTAAATTATAAAAAAATACTAAAACATATCTCTCGGCTTGCCATAGCCTGATACCCTAGGCACGCCACTGCTCTACACCACCACTGGTCAGGAGTTTAGACACAAATTTTTAATCCTGTACATCGACATTTTTCAGTTTGTTTTCTATAGTCACTTAAGCAGCGACACTAGCGACATCTATGTTAATGTTCACATCTAGAAACGTCAACACTCCATCGGAACTATTTCAGTTTAAGTTTGTATTTAGTATGAAATATATGGATTAAATGAATGCAATAAATGCGCCAAAAGCTCGGCAGGGCCTTAAAGACAGTGTGGGGCAAATCAACTAATTTCGTCAATCAACTGATCAATCATGACTAATTTAATCATGACTAATGTAATCATGATTGAACTAATAATGACTAACGCCACAAATCATAAGTCATTCAATCGTTAGTTTACCATATGATTGATGCTTCTATCTAACGGAATGTGAATGTTTGTTTGTTTCGTCGTACTTCTGTTCGATCGAGTTATCGCTTTTCTGGTAGTTTTGTACTGTCCTTATGTTATCTTAGGGTAAATTAATGTACTTAATCGCGTACCGATCCAAATTCATCAAAATGAAAACAAGCAAAAGAAAATAATATTTAAACCACCAATTTGTTGGTATTTGTGTCCTGTATCTATGGTCAAGGACATGAGCTACTATGGAACCATTTCCCAGTAAACGTCATAGTGACATCGCATTATTTAACAAGGAAAATCGTAATGACTTTTACTTAGAAAAGGTTCTATGGTGGCTCATGAATTAAAGTCATAAACGATAATCATAAACGATCAATCATGATTGCTTGACTAAGATTGAAACTAATCAATAATCAATCACCACACCACGACTAAACTAACAATCACTAGTCATCAATCATGATTGACGTATCTAATCATCAGTCATCAATCATTAGTCAAACTAAATTTTGCCCAACACTGCTTAAAGACATGACCCTCCTTCAACAGTCGCGTGACGTCTGTCTGTCTGTCTACCCACCGGGCGATGCGCCAGCGACTTGTGCTGCCTCACGGCAGACGCAGACAGGAACGTCTCGCCGCACTGCTCGCACGCCTCACTGTGTTCAGGGTGAGTACACCGCACGTGGTTGTAGTAAGAGTTCTTCCGGACATACTCTTCCTGGCAGTAAGGGCAAGCGTAGGAACTGCCCTCGTGCACTTTGTGGTGGGATTTCACGCTGGTGCTACGAAAAAACTTATATATTTAAATATATTTCATACTAAATACAAACTGAAATATAGATGCACAGAAAAAAAACCCTCAGAAAAAAGAAGGTCCCAGGTCCTCGGCATTCCGTGCCGCGTGCTTACCCCTACACCACCACTGGTCAGGAGTTTACACGCAAATTTTTTCCTACGCATCATACATTCCAGCCTGTCATCATCACATCACTTATACAGTGATACAGCGCCATCTATGTTCAGTTCTCATCGGGAAACATCAACACTCCTTCGGAACTAACCGCTCACCCGGACAAGAGATGTCGCTACAAGGCCATACTTTTAACAAGTTTGGTTTGAAGTATCTTTTTGTATTTTTAATTTTTTCAACTTAAATTTTAAATAAAAATAAACGAGCAATTGGGATTGACTTATAGTATACTAGCTGTTGCCCGCGACTCCGTCTGCGAAGAATAGGGGTAGGTGTACAAAAAAATGCCTACGACCTATTCTCGGACCTACCGAGTATGGAGAAAAAAGTTTCATAAAAATCGGTCAAGCCGTTTCGGAGGAGTTCGATAACAAACACCGTGACACGAGATTTTTATATTTTAGACTAGCTGTTGCCTGCGACTCCGTCTGCGAAGAAAAGGGGTACGAAATAGTACATTACTGCAGCGGCCGCGAAATAGGGGATTGCCGGCAGAGTTGTTATAGATGGCCGAGTGTTAACGAGGCCACCTAGAGGTACGAGGCCGGCAATCCCTGTTCGTGGCCAAGGCTTGTATAGAGTTTTTCTCAAACATGCATCATCATCATCATCACCATCATCATCATCATCATCATCACCACCATCATCATCATCATCATCATCATCAACATCATCATCATCATCATCGTTGTCGCTGTCGTCGTCATCATCACCATCACCACCACCACCATCATCATCATCATCATCATCATCATCATCCACCATCATCATCATCATCCACCATCACCATCATCATCACCACCACCATCACCATCATTATCACCATCATCATCATCACCACCACCACCATCATCATCATCACCATCATCATCATAATCATCACCACCACCATCATCATCACCATCATCATCATCACCATCATCATCATCATCATCTTACCTTACCTTAAATAAGCGTAGTGGCAGAATGTCATAATGAACCAAAACGCAAATATTGCTTAGTTTTTTTTAATGGCTAAATGCTATGATGCCTATAATGATGATGATGATGATGACGATGATGATGATGATGATGACGATGACGGACGATAACGATGACGATAATGGTGGTGATGGTGATGATGATGACAATGACGATGATGATGATAATGATGATGATGGTGATGATGATGATGACAATGACGATGATGATGATAATGATGATGATGATGATGACGATGGTGAAATATTTCTCTAGGCAGATCACCATTGCCATCACCATCACCATCTTACCTTAAATAAGCGAGTGGCAGAATTTCATAATGAACCAAAACGCAAATATTGCTTATAGTTTTTTTTTATATGGCTAAATGCTATGATGCCATAGACATATAAACGTCATGGTGCTATGTCACATGAAACAATAGACGATCACTTTGCTGGCCAAGGCTAGCAATGTTGTATGAAATTCCATTACTGACCTCTCTTCTAGCCGCACACCACGCCGCGCCTGCGTCGTGACACTTCGTGGCGTATTATAAGGAACATAACGTCAATATTTCATAGCATGTTTGAGAAAAATAGCTTACGACCCCACTGAAAAACAGCGTTGCGGCCGCAACATTATGCCGAGTGGGGCCCAATTTATACTATTCGATGATTTTTATTTGCATCTTTTCCTGTCAACTGTATTTCCTGTGTAACGAATGTGTAAATAAACATCTCTCTCTCTCTCAAAAGCGCAATAATCACCTGTCCCGGTTGACCAGGCCGCACTCCCGGCAGGTGTACCGGTCGCGGTGGCTGTAGCGGTGCCGCAGCAGAAGGTGCGAGCGCCGGAACCGCTGCCGGCACACGTCGCACTCGAACGGACCCACCCTCTGCCGACACGAGGACCGGGTAGGGGAGCGTCTCACGAGATAACAAAATACAGGGTGTTTGGTAGCTACGTGCAAAGCTTTAAGGGGGTGATAGCCGAGGTATTTTTGAACATTTTTAGCCGAAATTTGATATTTTTTTTTTAAATTGATGACTTAGAAATTTTAGGAAAATACCCAGAATTTGACAGTCACGAGTCAATATTGCCCCAATGAGCGTTAATTTGGAAACCAAATCTTTTATTTCGGATAGTTTAATGTGTATTAGACCAAATTAAATAAGTTTTAAGTGTCTTTCTTGCCACAAAAACAAAATGGAGGCATTCGAAATTACTAAAAATGTCTTAGGTTCGAACAGAGTCATTTTTCTGTGCCATAAAAAAAATTAAAAAAAAAATCCTTGAAATGTTCAAACATTTTTAAAAACATGCCTGTTTATTGTTTTCTTTTAAGGTATCACTCATTAACATTGCTTGCTAAATCTGAGATAAAAAGTAAAAACCAAACTCAGGGAGCACTCGCTAAGAATGCACTAGTCTTGAAATTTTACTAGTAAATAACATGTGAAAAAGACAAGTCTACGTCAATATTCTGTGCCATATTTAAAATTTCCAAATTAACGCTTATTGGGGTAATATTGTCTCCTGACTATCAAATTCTGGGTATTTTCCTAAAATTTCTAAGTCTTCAATTTAAAAAAAAAAAACAAATTTCGGCTAAGACACATAAATGGCTAAAAATGTTCAAAAATACCTCGGCTATCACCCCCTTAAAGCTTTGCAAGTAGCTACCAAACACCCTGTATATAGTTGGAATTTTATAAGCTGGGGGTTTAGGGCTGCAGAACTCATCTGGTAAAGATAACATTGTTCTCGTTTGTTGAAGCCTACCGCTAATAACAAATCAGAACAAGTAACAAAAAATGCAAACAAATAGCTACCGTCTTCTGTAAGTTACAAGGTTAAAATTGCAAAAGCTTAACTCATTAAGAAAGGCCTTTCGTCATTGTAAGCGGTACTCAGGTGGATCGTCGGCGTTGTAGTGCGTCCATAATAGAACAAACGAGAACAATGTTACCTTTACCAGATGAGTTCTGCAGTCTTAAACCCCCAGCTTATAAAATTTTAACTATACCGCTTACAATGACGAAAGACCTTTCTTAATGAGTTAAGCTTTTGCAATTTCAACCTTGTAACTAAGAGAAGACGGTAGCTATTTGTTTGCATTTCTTGTTACTTGTTCTGATTTGTTATTAGCGGTAGGCTTCAACAAACGAGAACAATGTTATCTTTACCAGATGAGTTCTGCAGTCCTAAACCCCCAGCTTATAAAATTCCAACTATTCAGGGTACTTTTTTAATAAGTGCACAAATTTTAATATACATGTGATACAGTGTCGTTAAAATAACAAATTTCAGTATTTTTCACTTATTTTTTTTTATTTTTCATAGTAACTCGACCAATTTATTGGATGAATTACTATGAACAACCCAAATTCCAAAATGTAAAAAAAAAGTCTTGAACAGATAATTGTGATCTATTAACGATACTAATTCACGTATCAAAATTTGTGCACTGATTAAAAAATTACCCTGTATAATTGTATTAAAATATTACATTAACCGTTATAGTATTCCCAATCATAAATTTTCTCTCAATGACAGCTCCCATAGAATGTAACTGCGTCTAGTTGCGCAAAAATTAACTTTTAAATGCGAGGTATAAAAAATACGACAACTTCCTAATTTTGTTCCTTGATCCCATATAATATTCATCTAATACAAATTGAGTCCATATATGCAGTATTTTTTTTAAAGTACGATAAAGAATAAACGTTTTAATAAAGTTACATTCTATGGCAATACTGCATATTGTAATTGGGACCAAGGAACTAAATTAGGCAATTGTCGTATTTTTTATACCTCGCATTTAAAAGTTATTAATTTCGCAACTAAACGCATTACGTTCTACGGGAGCTGTCATCGAGAAAATAAATGATGGAAAATACTAAGGCCCCATTTATAGAACCACTAGGTTTTGCCCGCGACTCCGTATTCGCGGGAATATGCAATTTTCCGGGATAAAAACAATCCTATGTCCTTTCCCGGGACTCAAACTATCTCTATACCAAATTTTATCTAAATCGGTTCAGTGATTTAAGCGTGAAGAGGTAACAGACAGACAGACACACTTTCGCATTTATAATATTACAATACAATGACTCTTTTTTGTGCGCCACAATGAAAACAATGCAGAAAAAACAAGTATATGGAAAAAATATACAAGGTAAGCAATAGGCGGCCTTATCGCTTCAAAGCGATCTTTACAAGGCAACCATTTTGCAAAGGAAAACCACAAGAAATGTATTTCAGCAGAATAATATTAGTATGGATACTACCACAGAATCAAAAGCGGCTATCGAATGCATACCTAGTAATATTTTCAATAATTACAATGGATATTGTAACTTATTACAAACCAATAAGGTTGAAAGTGAAAATAAACGGATCACTCACGTCTCAAAACGAGTTTAACTCGACATGTTTCGGGCTAATCCGTAGCCCTTCCTCTGACAATGACAATAAAAGTGATGATGAAAACGGGGGTAGTTGTGTGTCGCTGTCAGTTGCGTCGAGTAGCCGCGCGACCAGGGCGTTAGCACGCAGTGCACGTTTGGCAGCCGCCGTGACGTGCGACTCCGAGAGGAAGGGCTACGGATTAGCCCGAAACATGTCGAGTTAAACTCGTTTTGAGACGTGAGTGA
Source organism: Archips xylosteana (assembly GCA_947563465.1). NCBI lineage: Eukaryota > Metazoa > Arthropoda > Insecta > Lepidoptera > Tortricidae > Archips > Archips xylosteana. The sequence continues at coordinate 778,549 of OX387371.1, forward strand.
TCCGTTTATTTTCACTATGAGTGAGTCTCACGGTAGTTTCATGTTTAAAGCAATAAGGTTGAATTTCGCCAAATCGCCTCTGCCTTATTAAGGGTTTAGTTAACAAAGGCTGATCTATGAAATACCTTATTTCGGTTTGTTAACATTTAGTTATGTACCTAAATCTTTCTAGTATACAGGGTGATCAATCCAAATGGGTCAGTCGGTATGGAGAAATCAAAAACTATGAGAGATAGCGAAATCTGTTCGTAGGAACCATGGCTTCGATTTTTGATTTAACAAAAATGGCATCCAAACATTTTTTTTAACTGTAGTACATAACAGGGAATAGAACCTGATCAAAATTCTGTACTATTAGATGATGCCTAGAATATAACGACCAACTTTTGCTACGAATTCTTGTGTAAAACATTAAGTTGACAGAAATTCCCACAATTTAAATAGTTTGCAAAATATCGTCATTAGTTCATCAATATGAATATTATAAAATCAAAATAACAACGGGATTCGAGAGTACCGTTACCACAACAGTACTTATAAATGATTAAATATAATCATAAGTCAATCTTTGAATATCTTCATAAGTGCAAACACTTATTGATAATAGAATTAATAGATTTACAGAGTATGCTTTGCACATTTGGACTCTATATATTAATATCACATCTGACAAATCTATCACTAATTCACTTTGATCAATTATAACTGTAGATCCACAGTCGCGCGCCCGAAAATGTCCGAGCCAAATGAGCGCCACTTTGATAAAAGTGGCCTTCTTTTTTCTCAGTACGTTGCGTGAAATTGTCAAGTTTAGCTGTCAAGTGTCAACCGAAATTCGACTGTAATGAAGTAAAGACTAGGTTCAAATTTCTGTGTAGGTGAAGATTTTAATTGTTATGCAAACAAATAAAAAAGTTCGGACACTTTTTGAAGGGGATTTTGTTCGGCAATGTGTATCTTCAGTTATAATTGATCAAAGCTAATTCACATCATTTCCACGTTATCAAATTGCCGTAGCTGTTAAAAAATACGTATGTAAAAAATATGAATCGTGGTAAAGTATTAAACGGTCGGCGCCGAAAAATTATCTGCAATGTATTAACCTATTTCAATAAAGAAAAAGATAACGTAGGTTCTTCTGAAAACATTGATGGCCATTTTAAGCAATTATTTACAACATTTGTATTTTATTTATTTTAATATAATTTGATGTTTTTTTCCTTGCTCTAGAACTTCATTGTACTAAAATAACAATTTCATTTGTCTGCATACTCTACCACTGACAATGTCATATCATGCATTAGTTCAAAAATGACATAATAAATAAATAAATATCATGGCACAATTCACACCAATTGACCTAGTCCCAAAGTAAGCTTAGCAAAGCTTGTGTTATGGGTACTAGACAACGGATAAACATACTTATATAGATAGATACATACTTAAATACATATTAAACACCCAAGACTCGAACAAACATTCGTGGGCCATTCTACTTTTCGTTGACCAGTAATTTTTTGTACTGTGCTCTTCAAATATTTTTTTTACAGAAACGGTAAAGTGCTCGGTTTAAATCATTTAAGATTTAAATAGGCACATAATTAAGCTTACATTTAAAATTATCACTATGTATAAAAAGTAATCATTATTATCTGTAAAGTAGGTAACGCAGTGGACATGCATGTCCCCGCCATTTGTATGGAAATTGATGTATTTTCCGCTGAGTTACCATTTTTTTCCACAAAATTTCTTTGAATTTAAAGTTTTATTGCTTTAAAACGTTAAATTTAGGTGTTTCAGTTTGTATATAAGTTATTTACACTTGAAAAAAAACACCAGGTATGCCTTATATTTCAGAAAAGATTAATGGTTACTTAAAAGTAGAATGGCCCTCGTATTTTTCATACAAATACCTGCCCCGACACGGGAATCGAACCCGGGACCTCAAACTTCATAGTCAGGTTCTCTAACCACTAGGCCATCTGGTCGTCTAAACATATGAGCTCAATCCCTTTCTAAACGCGCCTTGATAATAATTTATCTGAATAGGCTACCGTACCATTCTCTTACTTAGATAGTAATCCACTACAAATATATTTATTTGAAACTAGCCTGTTCGATACGGCCCGTGGGGTTCAATAATAGTTCCAGATAATTGATATTTCCGACACATGGTCTACGTTTATATCCCTATTGTCATTATCCAGAAACATTGAAGTGAGTGTAGGATTATTTAGAGAATTTTGCTCAAACCAGGCAGCGGGTAGGTATAGTCAGATTATCGTCATTAGAATTGCCAATTAAATCCCTTGAAACATTTCTCGGTGATGTTTCATGCACTTGAACGGAGCGGACAGGATTTGACAAAATATCCATACTGTAGTAATCAGAAAATAGCATAGTTTGGTCATAAACGTATTCATTATTAAATGATACGTGCAATTTTACTAAGCAAAAACAAGTAATCTAATAAAACCTGGTAGCACTTACTTGATAAAATGTGAAATTAAAGCACTTATTAACATTAATTTCTTAAAATTAGTCTCACTGTCGGGTAATTCAATCAAGAAATAATCGCCATGTGCAACACACTATTGTAATAAACTATTGATTTTGATGGAGAACCTCACGCATAATATCGCTATGTGTTAAAAACCACAAAGCGATTTATTTCCATCCAAACTTTGTTCCACGTACACATAGCGGAATTTGTTATTTTCAAAACCAATAAAGATATCAAAAAACGGTTTTGTGGGTTAACGTAGGACATTAAAAGAAATGAAATTATCAAATAATCGTAAAATCGAAAAAAAACACATAGCGATTTTTGTATTCGCACCGACGATATGGTCTTTACTGTAAAATCACCATTATGCAGTTATACCAGTATACATAAGAGGTATCGAACCAGTAAAACGCAAAATCCCGTTTTTTCCGTTCCCGTAAGATTTTCGGAAAATGCTTTCTTAATGCTTCCCTACACTCTCCAAGGAACCCACTTGCCAAATTTCAGCTTTCTATGACCAGTAAAACGAAAAATCCCGTTTTTCCCGTTCCCGTAGGAATTTTGGAAAGCCCTCTCTCAATGCTCCTCTGCACTTCCCAAGCAACTTACATGCCGAATTTCAGCTTTCTACGACCAGTAAAACGAAAAATCCCGTTTTTTCCCGTTCCCGTGGGAATTTTGGAAAGTCCTCTCTTAATCCTCTTTTACACTTCCCAAGCAACCTATATGCCGAAGTTCAGCTTTCTACGACCAGTAAAATGAAAATAAATAAAAAATAAAAATCATTTAAAAAAACCCAACACTCCCCAAGCAACTTACATGCCGAATTTCAGCTTTCTACGACCAGTAAAACGAAAAATCCCGTTTTTTTCCGTTTCCGTGGGAATTTTGGAAAGTCCTCTCTCAATCCTCTTTTACACTCCCCAAGCAACCTATATGCCGAATTTCAGCTTTCTACAACCAGTAAAACGAAAAGTCCCGTTTTTTTTCCGTTCCCGTGGGATTTTTGGAAAGTCCTCTCGCAATGCTCCTCTGCACTCTCAAAGCAACCTACATGCCGAATTTCAGCTTTCTACGACCAGTAAAACGAAAAATCCCGTTTTTTCCCGTTCCCGTGGGAATTTTGGAAAGTCCTCTTTCAATGCTCCTCTACATTTCCCAAGCAACCTACATGCCGAATTTCAGCTTTCTACGACCAGTAAAACGAAAAATCCCGTTTTTTCCTTATCCCGTGGGAATTTCCGAAAAGCCTTAAAACTGTTTTTTACTATTATAATTACCTACTTCTATGCTAAATTTGAAGAGTCTAGTAATTATAGTTCATAGGATTCCGTTGAACTGAATATATAAATCCCGTTTTTTCCTTATCCCGTGGGAATTTTGAAAAATCCTGAAATTGATGTTTTAATTATTGTAATACCTACTTGCGTATCAAATTTGAAGAGTCTAGTTATTATAGTTACTGAGATACGGTCACTCGGAATCGAATCTATAAATCCCGTTTTTTCCCGTTTCCGTGGGAATTCCCAAAAATCCTTCCTTAGTGGATGCCTACATTGTATAAGGTATCTATGTGCAAAATTTCAAGTCTCTAGGTCCAGTGGTTTGGGCTGTGCGTTGATATATCAATAGTCAGTCAGTCAGTCAGTTTAGAATTTTATATATATAGATAAGAACACATTCGTTCAGAGGGTGTGCCAATTTATTTCAAATTTAAAAATGGAATGTTTTCTTGGGCTGAATATGCATTGTGCATTACCCAAGAGAAGTAATCTTTGCATCCAGGAAAGTGGCAAACATTTTGATCATCAGCTGGGTCCCCACTGAGCGAGCTGCCTCGCGAGCGTGCCGTTTCTTGGGACTTGTAATTCCTAACTTCAACAATAACAACAAATAAATTATTACAGAAATTTTGACCAGGTACGATTCCCGGTTATGTATGAGAGTTAAAATAAAATGTTTGAATGCCATTTTTGTTCAATCTAAAATAGAAGCCATGTTTCCTAAGAACACATTACGCTATCTCTCATAGTTTCTGATTTCTCCATACTGATTCATTTGGATTGATCACCCTGTATAACACAAACATAACGCCACTTACCGGGTCATGTATCCACAAGTGATTTACAAATGAATATTCGCGCGTGTACCCGCGTCCGCACATGTCACAGCAATACTTCAGCGCGTTATTCTTTTTCTTATCTTCTATCTCTTTCATCTGTTCCTCTTTGTTCATAAATTTATAATCAACATTATACTTCTTCTCAAATGCCTTCATGTCGATAGGCGGAGGAATTTCGTATGATTTCGGTGCTATGGCAAATTTTGTAGTATTTTTATTCAGCAAGTTTATCTCTGATGTGTCCATGTCATCATCACTGGTATCATTATCACTGTCGGTTTTAACTTTTTTAACTAAAGATATTTCTATTTGGTCATTTATTTTTAGCTGTTTATCGTGATTTTCTGTTTTAACTGTCTTAATTTCAGGTTTCTTCCGTTTTTCAATTGGCAATTCAAAAGCATGTTTGTTTACATCATTTGTATCGTTTTTGACAGAATCTTCAATGTCTACATGTTCGTTTTCTATATAATCCATTTCTACGTGTAGATTTTCATTCTTTTCAAGTTTAATTAAAGGCACTGCTATGAGTAAAGGCTTGATTGCGAATTGGAAGACTTTGGTACAAGTGAGATTGTTAGTCAGTTTGTGTGAATATCGGTCGATAGCCTTAATATTATTTTTTATCTGTAAAAATAGTTCTATTAAAAATAACCATCATATTTTGATATAAAATTTTTGAACATTGCAATAATTTAAAACGAACATGTTTAGCTCCTCTTATATTACTTTTCTACTGTTTATGATATACCTATTTCTCATTTAAGACAAGAATTCGAAGCACTTGCTTCTGTGTTTGTCTGTAATTAGCACGGAATAGAAAAAACAAGAAGTGGCAAGTCAAAGAGACACGCTGATCGGTTACCTATCAAAATTTAGAAATATTTTTTTCCGAATATTTAAAATCCCGAATATATATATAAATAAATAAATATTAGGGGACAATCTTACACAAATCGACCTAGTCCCAAACTAAGCAAAGCTTGTACTATGGGTACTAGACGACGATAAACATACTTACATAGATAAATAAATACTTAAATACATAGAAAACATCCATAACTCAGGAACAAATATTCGTGCTCATCACACAAATAAATTCCCTTACCGGGATTTGAACCCAGGACCTCTTGCTTCGTAGGCAGGGTCACTACCAACTAGGCTAAAGCGGTCGTGCTTCATTTATCCGAATGCATTTTTTTCTGAAACTATAAATATTTCAGGATTTTTATAAAACAACCCTAACCTAACCTAAAGGGTTCTACACGATGGTCATGAAATAAATCCCGAAATATTTACAATTTCAGAAAAAAATGCTTTCGGATTCGGACAAATGAAGTTTTCGGGATTCTAAACCTTCGGAAATATAATTTTCTAAACATCGTTAGGTTCCCACGCTGATCATAAGTATAGCTAGACCGTTTAAACGAGTCTTCGCCCGCGCGGTACAGGGCCTGGGGGGTATGACGACAAAGGGGGTCGGGAGAGGTGCGGGCGGCGAGCGCGCCCCGTATGCCTGCCGTCAGCCCCTTTGTCATCATCCCCCCCAGCCCCTGCACCGTGCGGACGGTCTAGCTATAAGTTCAACTGAGCTTAATTACGTCAATTTCGTAGTCAAATTTTAATTTGATAATTCGAGTAGCATTAATAGTTCTTCAGACGCGTTGAATATAAATGCTTTCGCATAGAGCTCATTTCAAAACACAATCCTCCCATATAATTTGAATGGCAACAGCAACTTATGACGTCACTTTTTCGCCATCTCAATCTAATTTTGCAGTTAATCAAAAATTAATCTGGTTTTCAGGGCTAAAATGAAGCGTTGTTTAGGGTTCCATACCCGAAGGGTAAAAACGGGACCTTATTACTTCGCTGTCCGCCCGTCTGTCAGTCTGCCACCAGACTGCATCTCACAAACCGTGATAGCTAGACAGTTGAAATTTTCACAGAAGATGTATTTCGGTTGCCGCTATAACAATAAATACTATAAAACAGAATAAAATAAATATTTAAAGGGGCTCCCATACAACAAACGTGAATTTTTTGCTTGTTTTTGCTCGATATTGATAACGGCAACAGGTAGACGCTTGAAATATTCACAGAATATTTAGTTATATATTTACTTTAAAAATAAATAATTAAAAAAAAAAAACAAATATTTAAGGGGGGGCTCCCATAGAACAAACGTGGTTGATTTTTTGCCGTTTTTATAGATAAATAAAATAAATAAATAAAAAAGCCTTTAATATTCCAAATACAGGAGTTACGAAACATCCATTACAAAAAGAGACTACGAGTAATTAGTGTTGTTAGTATATCTTAGTTTAGTAAATTGTGTTAGTATGTTAGTTTTCGTAGATTTGGACCCCTCTCTGGGTGTAGGCCTCCTCCAACTTCATCCAAGTCACCCTATCTTCCGCCTTCTTTAACCAGTCTTTGCCGGCTGTCTCCACTATGTCATCTTTCCATCTTTTATAGGGTCTGCCTACTCCTCTTCTCCCTGAATTGGGAGAAGTTTTTATAGATAATAGTACGGAACCCTTTGTGTGTGAGGACTTGATACATTTTTTGGTGGAATGTATACCCACCAAGGATAACCGTGAGACATATTTGACTGATTTAGACCTTTTTAATGGGGCAGTAAATATTGTTTTGAGTTGTCCTGTATCGGAAGATGCAGTACGAATATACAGGTTCATCAAACATTCCTTTGCAGCCAGAGAATCTGGACATAGCGGGAGAAGTGTTTGATGAATTTGGCCATTGAGTCTCCCAATGAGGCTGACATAGTCACACAGGTGCACTTAAGCCTCGAAAAAAAAGAGGAAAATAAAGAAAAAAACCCTTTGTGTGCGAGTCCGACTCGCACTTGGCCGGTTTTTTACTGGAGTCGTGTCTTCGAATTATTTTTTAATGGCGTCAACATCCCTATTATGAATTTGCGCGTGTGAGCATTTCAGGCGACACTGGTTTCAGTACAAAACAAACCAAGCCTTTTTACAAGCTTTTATTTAGCTCACCCCGTTTGTTTTATTCTTGGGAATCTTAGAAGTCGAATTTGACCCACTTCCAGTGGTTGGATTCACCTGAAATTTGGTATACTTATGTAGGCTGGATGACAATGCAAGTACAGTCAACAAAAAGTACAGTCAGCTAAAAAGCTTGCTTTAAAAATGAAATTTTTAACAAAACTTATTCTCTTGTTTTTTCTATTCCGTGGTTTATACTACTGGAAGTAAAGTGCACTCACCGGGCCCTTTTCTAGTAAAGTCTGCAGCAGCTTTGTGCTCCGCTGACAGCTGTCACGAAAGGCGACGCACTTTGACAGCTTCGCGACGCAGAACGCGCACAGGTGACGCGGCAAACCTTCGGACACTGACATCTACAGAATGAAAGAATAGTAAGATTGTATAACAAGAGCATAAAATGAGCTATTTTACCAGAGACGTTGGTATAGCCACCCGGTATGATGCCGCCACAGATAAAGGTTTCTTAATCAGGGCTTTAATAAACGTTATTTTTGCATAACGCTATTTTTCATAGCGTTATATTACCGTATAGTTTTTTTTAATAAAACGTTATTCTGTAGCGGTATCCATTATATCGTTATTAATAGATATATATCGATACTTCGAAAAAGTGATATAATAACGTTATTCTGTAGCGGTATCCATTATAACGTTATAGACCATCTCTTTCTTACACTCTATTTCACCTGCTCTTGCGCTGCGGGCGCGGCGCATGGAGCATGGAATAGTTTTGCCTAGCCGTCTGGCGCCGTTCGAGTGCCGACGCGCCGTGCGTGTGCCCAAAGTATATATGGAGCGGCAACAGCGCGTATTATAACGTTATTATAACGCTATTTCATAACGTTACGATTTTCTTTCCGTTATGAAATGATATAACGTTATGAAGGAATATCGAATTTCTTTGAACAAAATTTTAAACACAAACAATATAATACCGGTATTATATCGTTTTTTTTCATAACGTTATAAAGCTCTGTTCTTAATACAAGTCATTTGATTATCGCTTCTGAACATATTATAGGGAAGTTATGATATGGATGCAGATAAAATATATCGTCGGGTGACAAGCAAAGTCACTAAGTACCAAATACCTACTTAAAACAAAGCTTGTACCTCAGTATGAAATTACTAACTAGATATGACTTTTTGAAGAGCAGCAACAGAAATTTTAGTGAGTTTTGCTTGTCATCCGGCGATATTGGAGTCTGACTTAGGCACAAGCCACGCAGAAGAGACGTGGGACGAGGACATGTAACAATCGTGGCGCCCCTAGAATTAAATGTATAGAAGCGTCGCGATCCAAAGCAGACAGAAGAGACGGGGCGGAGTCGCGGCCTGCGAATAAACGACGCAGACTGCGACGCGCCCCCGTCCCACGTCTCTTGTGTGGCTTGAGCCTTACTGAGATCCCGGTGAGTGCCGCGAGCGTGTCTTCCAACCCGCTGCCGCTTATGGCGTACAGCCGCCCGTCCACCGCGAGGCACGCGCGACAAGCGACCAGCTCCTTCGATCTAGCCGTCATCACCGCTGCTTCGTCTAAGCACTCGGCCAAACGATTTTGTAACTGAAACAATAACAGACATTATTAAAGGAAGAAATTTTAACTCTAATTTTGAATATGTGTTGATCAAATGGAACTACAGAAACGAGTAACGGAAATAGTAAGTAACCGTATAATTAAAAGGAAAATAATCCTAATGAGTAATTGACAATCGTAAAATAAAAACACAGACATTGAGAAGTAAAATTTCCTAGCCCTATAGTTACAGAACTTAATTCCCGAATCTGATAGTGAAGAACTAAATTTCAGTCTGATAGTGAAGAACTAATTTCCGGGGCTGTTAGTGACACAGTGACAGTTAACACAGCCTCCCAAAATGTCCTGATTCATTTGTATAGAAATTTCCTTTTTTGTTATCCACCACAAACCATGTGTGTATGCGAGTGATTTTATAATAATTCTTACTATATTTTCTTTTTATTAATTTACTTTTAGTTTATGATAGTTGGACTTTTTTTTGTATGAATGAATAAATTTAATTAGGATGAGGCCACACAAGCGTAATTTTGTGAGTCGTGAGCGGCAGAATTTCGGTTCGCGCCATACAATATGCGGGCCATCACGTGACACTCACGTGACACAATGTATAGCGCATCCGAAATTCTGCCGCTCACAACTCACAAAATTACGCTCGTGTGGCCTAACCCTAACTAACAAATTAAATTACTAAACTACTAATTAATGAAATAGCTTGTAATTTATATTTTTTAATCAATAATCAAACAGTTTCGCATGTTATGTTTAACTTAAGCTAAAATGGTGAATTGTAGGAATCTAAACAATTCAAATAAAGGCGGCCGGCAGAATTTCCATATTTTGGACAATAATATCTTATGACGTATTACATAATTAACACGTCCGTTTACTCGAGTTGGTGATTTGCGTTATCCATTTCGATATAAATCCGTGCTTGGACATTTTGTAATCCGATGCGGGAAGTTTGTTTATATACAAAACGTTTACTTACCGATGGAACGTACAGTTAGAAGTCACATTTGAATTCGAACCACAGCCGGGCACAGCACACAGAATCACTATGAGTAATTAATTCGTGAACCAATTGTTATTAAATAATAAACAAAGAAAATTGAAAATTCCTAGCAAGGTAGCACGCTTTAAATGACATTAATGACATTTGTTGCAGTGTTGCCGCTATAACCAAAAAATTTCTACTATCGTTCGGATACAATGCACAAAGATCTCATGGCCGCTAGAGGTAACGCCACCAGAGTTGAGGCCACGCACACAACCACATCTCATGTAATGACAGCGGGATTTTACGTTGTGTTGACGTTTAACGACAACACAACGTCAAAATCCCGCTGTCATTACATGAGATGTGGTTGTGTGCATGGCCTCAACTCTGGTGGCGTTACCTATAATAAGGACCACATTTTTCAGTCCTGCTTCTCAATTAATATAAAAAAGAAGACAACATTTCCTTTGTTGTTAACTTGACTGGATATTATGCTTGTAATCATTATTTTCATTCGCATTCATTCATACAATAATTTATTTGTGAAACTCACGTTTGTACACATTTAACGTGAACGCATCCATTTTTTAGAGTTCCGTACCCAAAGGGTAAATAAGGGACCCTATTACGAAGGCTCCGCTGTCCGTCCGTCTGTTACCAGGCTGTATTTTATGAACCGTGATAGCTAGGTAGTTGAAATTTTCACAGATGATGTATTTCGGTTGCCGCTATAATAATAAATACGGAAAACCAGAATAAAGTAAATATTTAAGGGGGCTCCCATACAACAAACGTGAATTTTTTGCTCGTTTTTGCTCGATATTGATAACGGCAATAGGTAGATGCTTGAAATATTCACAGAATATTTAGTTATATATTCAATTCAAAATTAAATAATTAAAATAAAATAAATATTTAACGGCTCCCATACAAAAAACATGATCTTTTTTGCAGTTTTTATTGCAGTCCGACTCGCACTTGGCCGGTTTTTTAAATTTAGCTGAGCATATTTATACTTCTCAAAACTGTATACAGTAAAATTACATAAAGTTTACCACTGACAGATGGTTTGCCTTCATTTCATATTCAACTTTAACGACCTAAAAATAAAGCCAATTTTAGAATAGTGTTACTCACGTTTGCAGATTTTGTAATAGCTACTTTATTTGTATGGTGTTATAGTTGGAAATGAAATGAAGGCAAGCCATCTGTCAGTGGTAAACTAAAAGTAAACGTATTGTACGTCTGTGTTACCAGCAACAATTTGTATCATATTGTTTTATATTGTCAGGTTTTCAGGTTATAGAAAAAAAAAACTGGTTTTACTTTACACTTTATTCATCAAGTGAAGATTGCACAAATTTACTTTAACAATAACCAATGTCAAATCAGCCGAAATTGTTTCAATATACTTAACTTATTAATACATACGTATGAATGTAGTGGTCCTTTAAAGTAAGCCTAGTATAGGTGCCGCCACGAGAGTTGAGTTAATAATTACACACACATACAAGTAATGATTGCAAAAAGTACCTAGTGAATGAAAATGTGAGTTATGATGGTATGATGAAATACCTACACAATACTATGGATATTATAACCTTTATTTGAAATAAAACAATTTGAAACTAATAAGAAATATTCGCAAAAATAAAATCGGTATTTTATAAATAGCGAAAATAATTATATTTATCTGATTTAATTAAAATAGGTTAAAATATTTTATTTTCAATTTTGATTGAGCTTAAATAATTCTAAAAAATTCTTAAGGCGAGGTATTTCAATGGGAGACGGAATCGAAGGTTGCAAGATCCAATGTTTTAGATATTTACTATTAAATGACAGTCTTCGAAAAAATATACGTTATACCTAAGGATATTGTCTAAAGAACGTGCTAATTGGTTACGCGATAGGATGTACTTCACTTGATCATATAAAATCCCGAACACAGGCTAAAATAAAAACTAAAATGCATTATTTAGTGTTTATTTTTTTTATTTTCTACATAATTTTTATATGGAAATATTTCTCTTTAAGTACTACAGAGAATCTGCTAAATTTTGGTTTTCAATCGATGTTGTTTATTTTTTAAATTCATATTTATCCTAAAACTTGACCGCTGCCCAACGGTTTGACAACATGCCGCGCCGCCCGCTACCCCGCCAGTCGCAATCAGGCGCTTGCCAACGTCGGATCAGTGTCAAATTTTCTCCGCCCGTTTTGCGTCCGTGCGAGGGTAAAATATTTGAAAATGGCTAATAAAAAAAACAAAATAAGAAAGAAATCAGTGCTAATATCTAAAAGAAGAACAGGAAAAGAGAACTTTATGAAACGGTACGTAAATTTCCATATTTTCATCCCTACTTTCATTGCAGTTGTAGATCACGAGTACTTGATGAGCGACGACACAGACTAAATATAATATCAGTATGACAAAAGAGGATATAGATTGGCAACTGTGGAGGACTGTCCGCTAGCACATCCTCATGGTATATTAGGGGATAGACCTCCATAGTTGCGCCAATCTCATTTATATTATAATATGGTACCAAAGGCCTCTTCATGTTGGCTTTGGCCCCATGAATGCCTTTCAAATGACCGGGTCACCATGGGCCCGTGATCGGAAATCCGTACCAACACAATAATAATATGGGTATCAAATGAAAGTTAATAATTAGCCCATTCTATATATAGGTATATATGGGTAATTATACTTCTAATCTACCGTTATCACAGAAATATCTAAAATAGCTAATTTAAAGACCACTAGACTTAGTTTCATCTTTTTAGAAGTTTTTCTTTTGCACTCTGTTGCTGTATGGCGGTGGGTCTAAGAAAGCGAAGAGCCTTAGTCAATAGTACCTATACTATAGTACCTAACAAAGCAATAATAAACGAAAGATAAGCACGTGTTTGAACCAGGCCAAATTTTTTATAGTGCTAAAATAATGACCGTTGTCTTTTTTTCCAATGGGCTTGCATTTGACCCTCGTCTATTTCAATAGTAGAACAAAAGAAGGCCACATGTTCCAAATTCCCAAAAGCAGGAATGAATGAACTAATTCTGTGTTTATTAATTTACTATTTTATTTTAGGTCAAAAAAACAGCCACGAGTGTCTGGTATGGCCACTCCTTTAGAAGCATTGCAACCTGTGAATTTCAGTACTACAGTAGATGAGTAAGTGGGTCATAGTCATAGGTACAAAAATGTTTTATTATATTTACTGAACATGAAAATTGAAATAAATTACTAACTGTTACTGTTTCAGCGTGACTTTACACACTACAGATAAAGAACGACTTGCAGAATATGATGACAGTTTATCTCAAAATAATATGATTGAGTGAGTATCTATATAAAATTATTCACATAATAAACAAAACCTTAATTATAATATAACTAACATAATGTAATTGGTTTTCAGGCCCATGGATATTGAAACATGTAACAACGTGACTGACGTGTCCGAAAACTTTACTAGATTGGAAATGGTCGATCCACAACAAACTGTAACTTTTACGTAAGTATAACATTTTGTGTGATAATATTTTTATCTTTAATTGTCAGTTTATTAACTTTACATTGTGCAAACATATTTTTTTTTTAAAAAGACTTTGTAATATACCTTCTAACAAAATATAATATTAATCTAAAAGATGAAATATTTATTATAATTAATTATTTTATGCGTTCACTGTTTCAGAGATACTGAAGAGACAGAAAACTCTCTTATCGCTGAGAATGAACATAAAGAAGATGAAGTTCAACCTATTTTGGGACGGCGAATTATTGACATAAATTATATTTTACAGGAGTTACAAGAAAAAGCTCGACATAACGGTTTATTTAACTGCACATTAGGTAACTTCCGTTTAATTAGTGAGAAGCGACGAGGACTTTTATCGGTATATCGTTTTGAATGCAATATGTGCAAACAAGTTTGCTTGATTAACTCTGAAGATCAAAACGACAAAGAACGAGTGAATCTAAATATAGCCGCCACTACTGGAATTGTGGCTTCCGGTATCGGCTTTTCTCAATTTGAGGAATTATGTTCAGCTATGGATATCCCTGTATTTAGTTCAAACTACTATTCGAAATTAGAGGATGAAGTATTTGAAAAATGGAAAAAGACTGCAAGTGATTCCATGGAAGCTGCAGTTCAAATAGAGAAGGATATCGCTATCGCGGAAGGTCGAACTAAGAACGGCTACCCTGTCGTTGATGTTTACGTTGACGGCTCATGGTGCGCTAGATCTTACGGCACCAACTATAAAGCGTCATCAGGCACAGCAGCCATAATCGGCAGAAGAACAGGTCAAGTCCTTTACATTGGAATAAAAAATAAATATTGCTTGGTATGTGCTCGAGCTGAGCACAAAAATATGTCGCCAAAGCAACACAAATGCTTTAAAAATTATGAAGGTTCTTCGAGCTCCATGGAAACGGAAATAATTGTAGAAGGTTTCAAGGCGTCGATCCCAATGTATGGCATCATATATGAGCGAATGATAGGAGACGGAGATGCTTCTACTTATGCTGCAATACTCAAAGCCAGACCGTATGAGACCGAAAATGTGACCGTAGAAAAAATCGAATGTCGGAATCATATACTGCGTAACTTTTGCAAAAAACTACGTAGTCTGGCTACAGAAACAAAATATATTCTAGCGCATCGTAAAATGCTTACCAACGTCAAAATTTTGACAATGCGGAAATCAATTGTACAATGTATAAGACATCACAAAGCCTCTAAAGGTCCTCGCAATGTAGCAATATCAAGTCTTCACAATGATATTATTAACTGTGTAGCACATGCTTTCGGCGACCATAGAATGTGCCAAGAATATTATTGTACAAAAGATAAAAATGACAACGAAGAGCTCAAAAAGATCCAGAATTCCACATTCATATTCAGAATAAACGCGATTGTTTCAAACGTTGCTGCTAAATCACGCAGCTTAGTTGAAGACGTTAGTACAAACACTGTTGAGTGTTTTAATAGTGTCATCGCCAAATTCATTGGGGGGAAACGAACAAATTTTGCACTGAAAGGAGGTTACCAAGGGAGGTGCTCAGCAGCTGTTGTTTCGTTTAACTGCAAATCCGCACTTTCAGCCATCCAAAAATCTTTTTTAAATAAAAGTCCTAAAGGCAGGGTAAAGATAATTGAAAGAAGAAGAGCACAAAAACGAAAGTTGAACTTAGAACATCCGGTAAAAAAAACACGAAAATTAAAAGAAGTTAATCAAAAGCAACATGACTATGGTCCAGCGAGCTCAGCACCAGATATGTCTACACAAGAGTTAAAGAAAGCAGAAGAAGAGTTCTTAAATAATTTAAAAATGCTTACTTCTGATAGGCATGCTATCGAGAGAGCTACGATTTTGCAACGAGATAGCAGTGAATGGCTAGAAATAAGAAAAAACCTAATCACCGCATCTAATTTCGGCCAAATATGTAAAAGAAAAGTTAGTCTTAACACTGCTCCTTTGGTGAAAAACATACTATACCAAAAAAAATTGTCACATGTAGTTGCTGTTGCACACGGAATAGAGCACGAAAGGCAAGCACTTCAACAGCTGCAAAAACAAGAAAATATAATTATTATGCCTTGCGGTTTATTCATCGATAAAAGTTATCCATTTATTGGAGCAACTCCTGACGGGTTAGTAGGCGATGATATGCTAGTAGAAATCAAGTGCCCTTTAACTGTAGTAAAAAAAGGACTAACAAATGCAATACAGCAAATCAGAGTTCCTTTTCTCACGTGCGGCCTTTTGACATTTTCTCATTGATATTCTGTATATGTAGTGTATAAGTATTATATTTTTATGTATATGTTTATTTATGTATATAAATATTGTATATTTGTATTGTTTTTAATATTTTATTGATTAATATCTCTTCATTTCTCCTGTCTGTTGTTTCCGCCACCTACATAAACCTGTTCATTTTTGTATATGTATCCAGTATTGGTTGTCTGGAAGAGATCGCTTTTGAGCGATAAGACCGCCTATTGTCTGCCTGATTTTTTAATGTTATTATTATTTTTTTTTTTCTGTACTTTTTTTTGGTGCTCAATAAAGAATATTTGTATTGTATTGTATTGTACAGCAAAACAAAGTACAAATTTTAAAATTTGACAAAAAAACTTGCACTAGCACTATAAATAAAAAATGTAATTGGTTCTATCAAATACAGGGGCAGCTTCACGTCACTGGAAGACGACTCTGTCTGCTAGGAATCTGGGCTGGAGAAAACGAACCCTTGCTTACAAAACTCATCGAAAGGGACGATAATTTCTGGAAAACGCAAATGGAGCCAAAGTTGACCAAATTTTACATGAAATGTGTAATGCCGGAAATTGTAGACAGTAGACACGCACGTGGAATGCCAATAAGAACGTTGTCCTTACAAGATGACAAAGAAAATGTTAATTATGTAGACTCCCCAGCCTTACCATCACTTGAGCCACAAATGGAAAATGTTAATTCTGTACAGTCCACAGCCTCAAAATCTTTTGAGGCACATTCAGATTTGCAATCGGGTACAAGCACACGAGAAATAAATTTTGAAGAATTTTGAGATTAGGTATACATAAAAATTAATATTTAAAATTTAATATATAAATTTGTTTTATTTGATACCCTTTACCACATTTCGGTGCCCCTTTTCTCCCATAAAATTTTAAGTCATAATGTATCATTAGTCATAATCAACGTTAGTCATACAGTGACTTATTTCTGAAACGGTATTTTTTTCAGGACTTTTTTAATGCCATCTTATAGAATGCAGTAGGTTAGGTTTGTTTTATAACAATTCCGAAAAATAAATTGTTTCAGAAATAAATCATTGTATGACTAACGTTGATTATGTCTAATGATACATTATGACTTAAAATTTTATGGGAGTCATTATAGACCCATTATATTTATGTCAATCAGCCCTTGTAATAAATAACACTACAACCCTCTCTGGTGGATAAACCCATGAAATTAAATTGCTTTCCAGAAGAAAAATAATAAAAATATAATTGAAAACGTTTATAATAAAACGGATACCAAAATACACAAAATAACAAATCAAAACTTGAAAAGATAAATATGTACAGAAAACACATGTAATTATAGATATACTTGCCTGAAATATGTTCCACTAAATCTCAGCATTGTCTTGGAAACTATCTAGCATTACATAAAAATATACAATAATTAAAATACAATGTTATCGTACGGAATATCCTTTTACTGTGTACTGTGACATTCATGTGACGCGCGGTGCGGGACGCGGGGAGCGCCCCGAGTAGGCGGTATCAAACCGACCTCCCTCACCCCCTGTGTTTCCGTCTCGCATTGAAATACCTCGCCTTAACAAAATAGGTTGAAGCAATTTGTAATCAATCTTTCCATTCACTGTCGAGTCTGTTGAACTTGCTATCATTACGAATAAAGGCCACCACACACCGGGAGCGCGGGGCGGCGACGGAGCGTGCCCAGCGCGGTCTATAACACTGAATCAAATATACGGTGACACACCGGCAGCGCGGCGCAGCGTATATGATTCAACCAGCCGTCTACCCCAAACTCGTCCAACCATCCCTTACTTCACAGCCTCTGCAGTAATAGTAGGGGAGCCCAAGAGGGGATTTGAGGAGTCACTCGAGCGCGGCAGATTAATATATGGCGGATACCTCATACCCTCTAAAGTGAAGTGTTTACATAATCAGTATCCAGTGGGCCCCAAACTAGGCTGATATTATAAGACTTTTGCGTGCCATATTGTGGCGGAGCATGCATTCATGTAACTGCATCCAACTAACATGACTATATGTAACACCTGTGTATGTTCCAGTAAAATAAATTTCATTTCATTTCCTCTAGAGTACCTCCAGCGAATATCGCTTCATTTTTGCCTGGGGCACTCCGTCAGAATACTTAGTAAAAAAAATAGATTCTTTAAAATACTCGAGCGCGTCAGATTAAGATAAAGTGGGTTAATTATTAGCAAAACAATGTACATTCTACTTCCAAATCGTCAGTCTTTAGAATTAACATCCCCTATGAAAATCTGACGCGCGCCCTTCGGTATGGCCACCCCCGCCATGCAAAGTGGCAGATTATCATACATTTATTATCAGTGTCACGCTGGAGTATCAAATTATCAAAATCTGACGCGCTCGAGTATTTCAAAGAATCTATTTTTTTTTAAGTTTTTTGACGGGGCGCCCCAGGCAAACCCCCCCACATGAAGTGCTCATATTCTATGGGGGTACTCTAGAGGGTAAAGAAAGATAAAAAAGAGAAAAAGATATCCCCCCGTATATTAATCTGCCGCGCTCGAGTGACTCCCCAAATTCCCTCTTGGGCTCATCTACTATAATGTACTAGGTATTCTGGTTTGGCATTGGTCAGTGTTGCAGTAACTTGGTATAACTGTAAAGACCGCCGGAACCGTTACGATTGGCCAAGCAGCAGCTTCTTTTCGGCGGTGCGGTCCCTTTTCCGGCGCACGTACGGCTGCCGCAAGTGCACGGCGCGGACGTGCGAGGTGAGAGAGCCGGCGCCCACCATCTTACCGCACGTGTCGCACTTTACCTGCACTCGTAAATGTACCTGGAAGATGAGAATACAAGAATACAAGAACTTTATTGTCAGACTATAGGCACACGGCGGACACGACGCACAAAACACGCGTTCCTGAATCCACACAAGCACGACGACGTCTGTACACGCGTCAATGTGTGCGTAAGATGCACAGGGCTGGGCTGACTATCGCAAAAAGAGATAGAAAGAGATAGCTGCGGAAAGTGAATGCCGCGCCGTTCGTTGAGCGCGAGCAACGTTGTAATGTAAAATAAAATGAGTAGGTAATCTAATTATCGTAGTACTTATAATTAAACTTATCGTTTGTCTAAATTAAGTGTTTAAAAATAAGTGAATGAGTGTATACCTAATTCATTTTGTAAAGACAATTAGAGAATGTAATTGTAGATATTGATAGGAAATAATTAACAAATTAATTTTACTAATACCTACATACTAATATAAGACGTTTATTTATACATTATAGGTAACAAACTTTTAAACCTACTTTCCCTAGTTACTAATGTTACATGTTGCTAATTAAAGTTGGTTATCTACCTTCTTTCGTCCTTCGGAAATCGAAAAAAACTCCTTTCCTTGTCTTTGGTTGATGCCAAACACCCATACAATGCACAATATATTCCCATTTCGCAAAAGTTTAGTGCCGTGCGTGCGGCCGACATGCATCGCGTCGCGCACCCGACTGATGAACAGCGGCGACATGCAACCGGCGCCTTGGGGGGAGGGGTAACTCGAATCGGTGCGGGGCGGAACGTTTCCATTCTGTACGTTAGTACTATTATATATTCTGTGCTATAGGTAAAAATATAAGGCGAGGGACCACGAGGCCGGTTTACATTATTAGCTTTAGCAGTGATCGGAACTCAGGGTGCAAAGCTTTAACAAAACTTGTAAAGCTGACATTAAGGAGAATTTACAACCAAGAAAAATAAGAATATTATTAAATAAATAACAAAATATTAGGGGACAATCTTACACAAATCGACCTAGTCCCAAACTAAGCAAAGCTTGTACTGTGGGTACTAGACGACGATAAACATACTTATATAGATAAATAAATACTTAAATACATAGAAAACATCCATAACTCAGGAACAAATATTCGTGCTCATCACACAAATAAATGCCCTTACCGGGATTTGAACCCAGGACCTCTTGCTTCGTAGGCAGGGTCACTACCAACTAGGCTAAAGCGGTCGTTAAAACGTAGCGTTATTGGCAGATTAATGTTCAATTTAACTCTATATCGAAATCTCAGATTTTCAGTAGTTTATTAGTATTTTCATGTCTGTAAGCACTGTTTCATGCCCGCATGGCAAGTTTTGCTAAAGTTTTGCACCCAGAGTTCCGATCACTGATTATTAGTTACAGTCGCATTAGTTAGAGGCTGGTTAGATCAATTTACCAAGATCGTTATATTATATTACCTTATGATGAAATACTTACGCGTACTATGCATATTATAATTTTTCTTTTCTCGTATACTTAACTTATTTTTGAAATAAAATAATTCCAAACTGATAAAAAATATTCGCAACAAAAAAATAGGTATTTTATAAATACTACTATTATTTTGTACCCCTTGCCTTTGAAACTACTGGGTGCTGGGGGTCGGAGGCTATTGCCTTTATTAGGGAAGTGGGACGTCGCATCAGGGAAAGGGGATCCGACGCCCGTGCGGGTTCGTACCTGGTGCAAAGGTTGTCCATCGCCATTCAACGTGGTAACGCGGCCAGTGTGATGGGTACCTTTGCGCCAGGGACAACTCGTGGGGGACTTTTTGACTGAACTTAGGCCAGTCTTAAGTTATAAATTTATTAAATAAAAATAAAAATAAATATTAGGGGACAATCTTA
The DNA here is from genome assembly GCA_947563465.1 of Archips xylosteana. Classification (NCBI taxonomy): domain Eukaryota; kingdom Metazoa; phylum Arthropoda; class Insecta; order Lepidoptera; family Tortricidae; genus Archips; species Archips xylosteana. Next base: position 799,207 of record OX387371.1, read on the forward strand.
CACAAATCGACCTAGTCCCAAACTAAGCAAAGCTTGTACTATGGGTACTAGACGACGATAAACATACTTATATAGATAAATAAATACTTAAATACATAGAAAACATCCATAACTCAGGAACAAATATTCGTGCTCATCACACAAATAAATGCCCTTACCGGGATTTGAACCCAGGACCTCTTGCTTCGTAGGCAGGGTCACTACCAACTAGGCTAAAGCGGTCGTCATTGTTTTATTTTTTGTATTTTTGACTTTTATAAATAGCGCAAAAATATGCATATCTGATTTTAATAAAATATTTCAAAATAATTTAGTTTCTGTTTTGTTTGAACTAGATATAATTTCCTAATTAATTTTATTAATTCTTAACGAAATAGGTAGAAGAAATTTTTAGTCAATCTTGTAAATCACTGTCGAGTCTGTTGAACTTACTATCGGTACGAATAAATGTCAGAATCCCGCTGCCATTACATGACGTGTTGTTGTGTGCGTGCCCAGAACTCTCGTGGCAATAGCTATACAAGAGTTGTGTGATGGAGGCTGGTGCCTGAACTAGAGGAAACCTGTATCTCAAGTATGATAGTTACTCACGTTCTTCATGTGTTTCGTGAAGTTGCCCCGCCTGGAGAAAGCCAGTGGGCATTGCTCACACTGGTAGGGCCGCTCGCCCGTGTGTACCCTCATATGCAACTGCAACACACAATATCGTCACTACTTTGAAAAACTCCCAACTTTTTACCTACAATCAACATGTAAACCAAACCTTCCACTCACTCATCCATCTATCCAACCACCTCTATCGCTCTCTCTCCCCCACCCTCCTTCTCCTGTCTCCCTCCCTCTCTCCTTCTCCCCCTCTCTCTATAAAAAAAAACTGCAATAAGGCATAGAGACATAGTGCATATTGTACTCCATCGGTCGGATCTCAATCGGAATTCGACGGCATCCGATGTGTCAATGAAATATTCCATTAAATGAGTGACTATGTCATATCCATATATTTCATACTGAATACAAACTGAAACATAGATGCCCAGAAAAAACCCCAGAAAAAAGACCAATGCTGGGAATCGAACCCAGGTCCTCGGCATTCCGTGCCACGTGCTAAACCCCTACACCACCACTGGTCAGGAGTTTAGACACAAATTTTTCCTATGCATCATACATTCTAGCCTGCTACAATCACTTTTGCAGTGATACAGCGCGCGCCATCTATGTTCAGTTCTCATCGAGAGATCCATTAACATGGAACTTTATTATGTACTAGCTTTTGCCCGCGACTCCGTCCGCGTGGAATTAGTAATTTGGGCAGCTTATTTTTTTATCCAATTTGCTTTTTCATCAGTTGTGGCTCTCCTTAGTTCCTCGATATAAAAAAAAATTACTCCTTACTCTTATTTAAAAGTAATCTTCACCGATGGCTCAAAGAAAAAATATTTTATTCAACAAATGCCCTTTTTAACATGAACACATTATAACTTATTATATATATTGTAATTCTGTAAAATGATATGATGAGTCTCCGTTACCTACTCGAATTGAAATTATAAAATTAATGTTTTTATTAGGTCATGTCGAACACCCATGTTGTACCAACTCCCGTCGTAATCGGAGATACTTTGCTCGAAGTTGTTGACGACTATATCTATTTGGGACATACAATCCAATTGGGTAGGTGCAACTTCGAGAAAGAGGTCAATCGACGAATTAGACTCGGCTGGGCAGCGTTCGGGAAGCTCCGCAATATCTTGTCATCCGATATACCGCAGTGTCTCAAGTCAAAAGTCTTTGACCAGTGTGTGTGTTGCCAGTGATGACTTATGGCACTGAGACGTGGCCGCTAACGATGGATCTTATAAGGAAGCTCAAGGTCACTCAGAGGGCGATGGAGAGGGCTATGCTTGGAGTTTCTCTGCGGGATCGCATTAGAAATGATGAAATCCGCGCGAGAACTAAAGTCACGGACATAGCTCGAAGAATCGCTAGACTTAAGTGGCAGTGGGCAGGGCACATCGCCCGTAGAACTGACGGCCGATGGGGCCGAAAGGTTCTCAAGTGGCGTCCGCGGACCGGAAGACGCGGTGTAGGTAGGCCTCCAACAAGATGGAGCGACGACCTGGTGAAGGTAGCGGGAACGCATTGGATGCGGATGGCGCAGGGCCGATCTGTTTGGCGAGCCTTGGGGGAGGCCTATGTTCAGCAGTGGACGTCTTTCGGCTGAAATGATGAATGATGATGATGATTATAATGAGCTACGATTCTGCATTCTGTGATGTCTGTGTATCTAGGTAATTATAAGTCTAGTTTTAAGGTTACTTTGCATGCTATTATGTAGCAAAATATGTTTCTGCACTGGAATTGTTAATTTATCACCTATTGTACTATATTTTATGTGAATAAAGAATTTTGAATTTGATTTTGAATTTGAGGAAAATGAAATACCCTGTGGTTGCTCTGGTGGGTGAACGCCTTGGGGCAGTGCGGGCACTGGAACGGCTTCACCGAGAGGTGCCCGTTCATGTGGTACTGGAGCATCGTCAGGTTCTGCGGGTGGAAATATTAGGAAAAACTTTGATGATACAGTCAAAACCGTTTATAACGACATTCAGGGGACGCCTCACCGTCTTGATGATTGGCAGTCTAGTACCGTGCGATTTAAGCGAAACTTCTTTCCTCGCACGACAAAGATCTGGAATCAGCTTACTGCGGCAGCATTCCCGGAGCGTTACAACTTAGGGATCTTTAAAAGACGAGCCTACCAATTCCTAAAAGGGTCGGCAACGCACCTGTGATGCCCCCCGTGTTGCGGGTGTCCATGGGCGACGGTGATCGCTCTCCATCAGGTGACCCGTCTGCTCGTTTGCCACATCTTATATAAAAAAATAAAGCAATATTTGGTTGTTAAACACGGTTGGTCATTGTAACCTGTGTTACTTTGGTATAAAGATCGTGTAGGGTTTTTTTCTTGGTTGTTACATCCAATATGTCGTTGTAATTGGTGTTGCTATAAACGATTTTGACTGTTCGTGATAAAATTGATAAACTTTGATAATATCTGGTAAACTTTGATAATAGCTGGTAAACTTAAATAATTTCTGGTAAACTTTAATAAAATAAAATAAAATAATAGCGCGCTCGCGTTGGATGCGGATGGCACGGGACCGATCTGTTTGGCGAGCCTTGGGGGAGGCCTATGTTCAGCAGTGGACGTCTTTCGGCTGAAAATTATGATTTTGATGATGAAAATGTATAGCTAGTAAACTTTGATGATACCTGATAAACTTTGATAATACCCAGTAAAATTTTATAATACTTGGTAAAATTTGATAATATTTGGTAAATATTGATAATAGCTGGTGGTAAACTTTGATAATACTTGGTAAAATTTGATAATACTTGGTAAATATTGATAATAGCTGGTGGTAAACTTTGATAATACTTGGTAAAATTTGATAATACTTGGTAAACTTTGATAATATTTGGTAAACTTTGATAATACCTAGTAAACTTTGATAGTACTTGGTAAACTTTGATAATACTTGGTAAACTTTGATTCTACCTACCTGATAAACTTTGTTAATACCTGGTAAACTTTAAAAACACTTGGTAAACTTTGATAATATTTGGTAAACTTTGATAATACCTGGTACACCTTGCCGCATATCTCGCAGACGGTGGAGCGCACGCGGCCGATGCCGGGCCGCGGCCGGAACGGCGCCTCCACCGCGCGCTGGTTCTTGTGTTTCCGCTCCACGTGCAGCGAGAACGACGCAGCGTTAGAGAACGTCTTGTTGCACTACACACATACAATAACACACATAAATACAAGGTTTATTTATTTATTTTATTAAGTTGGGTACAGTAACATAATGCAAGCTATCGAAATTACAATTAGTGACTTAATCTATGTGTTCCGTTTTCTCTAAAGTTACAAGTTTATTGATATAGCAACATTCAAAAACTGTCAAGTAACTGTCATTTTTTCGTATCTAACAGACTAGTTCAAAAAGAGTATTGTCTAGTGTCGCCTCTCGCTCGTAAAAGTCTAGTTTTCGCCTCTCGTACAAGTTTTTTTCGCTGTCGTTACTTTGTATAATATACATTCGTGTAGTGCCTTGTGGATTCAGGAAAATACATCTGCTTCGATTGCTTCGCGTGTGGTTTAGCCTAGGTAGCAGGTAACCCAAGGACCGTAAGGTAAGCCTGGCCAGCGCGAGAAAGTCCAGTGGCCCTGTACCTGGCTGATACCAAGCTCCGACACAGCAGTAAGAGGGTGAGTGTTTTCTTGGACCTCACAGGGCTAAATTCTCGAAAATATTAGTATAGATACAGTCCATTTTTCACCCGTCGAGCGTACCGCTTTTTTTTTGTAGTAACAATTCTAAACTGTTGTGCGCACACGTGTGCGCACAGGACGCTCGACGGGATCAAAACTCCCACAAAAACTTGAGCTAAGCGATCACACTAGATTCAAACCCCAGATCTGCTTCGCTATCTAAGACATTACAGCGCATACATCACAATAATAATTGTACACAGCATTAAACACAACCCTCATAGAAAGGAAACAAAAAAAAATAAAAAATACATGAAAAAGTGGTAATTCATCGCAATAAGCACATTATGCAGCTAAAAACGAAGGCCAATGATCATACAATAGTAAAGTGTTCATTTACAACAGATGTGAATTTGCCAGCGTCATGTTGAATATGTCTAACTCAAGATCAATGTTATTAAAAAGTCTACACATTCTCGTAATTGGTTTAAAGGAGTTCTGTGCTCTCTGAATTGGGGATGTCTATTTTTTTGCAATGTATTGTAAATCGAAAACCATTTCGAGATAAATGCTTTTTAACTCGTTTTCTGTAGTTATTTAATTTTAATATTATGTAATGAATTTATTACGTAACAAATAAGCGATGACCTTCATTTGACATTGGTGTAAATTGCGTGACCGGTCTAAGTCGTACTTTATTCTGTGTGGTTAGAATGCTTTAAAATTTACGCGTGGATTGTACTACGGAGTTTGATTTGGACCCGCTGCCTGACATGTAGCACTTTGACAGTGCCAGTAAAGTGACACTAGTTACAGTGTACCACTACGCAAAAAATAATTAAAGGGGTTGCCTTATCGTACGCATTTAGATAGATTCAGAAATTTGACAGTGTGGGAGCCCTCAATTATAATCACACGTCATCAACCAAAATAGTTTAAATAATTAATTTTGAAAAAAGTAGTGAACTAAATGACAAAATATTGAAATTAGTTTCTTATAATTGACTTTTCTATACAAAAAAAATATTAAAACCACTGGTATTTTTTTTTAGACATTCCCAATTGTGAAAATTGCGTAACATCAAACCAAACTTGTTACTTACTGCTACATAAATTCGAGTATCAATCATAGTTTTCAGTAATTAGTGTTGACATATAAAAGATTGTGAAAATGCCGCCTTTTCAAGGGACTCGACTCGCTTGACAAACTCTACGACAAAGTACAAAAGTCACCAGCTACTTTCTATGCTCACCGTACATCTTTGTTTATATATTTACCTCTTGACAGTATCTCTGTTCGGGCGGATGCCTCTCTGCGGTATGTGCGGCGAGGGCGTCCTCACTGCCTGTGGTCTCGCCGCATGCGGCACAGGGCCACAGCGCCGCATGCGGCACGCCGACACTCAGCTCCAAGTGCCTTTGGAGCGCTTCGGGGCTCGAAAACTTGACATCACAGACTGCGCACTTGGTGTCTACGTTTGGTTTGACATTCTGTAACAAATTGGGGATGTCTAATTTTTTGCAATATATAGTAAATCGAAAACCATTTCGAGATAAATGCTTTTTAACTCGTTTTCTGTAGTTATTTAATTTTAATATTATGTAATGAGGCCAGATATGAAGTATCTTTTTTTTTTTTTTTTTTTTTTCAACTTCATTTTTTATTACTTTTACGGTCATCCCATGAAACCATATATTTCAAACTAAATACAAACTGAAATATAGATGCACAGAAAAAACCCCAGAAAAAAGACCAATGCTGGGAATCGAACCCAGATTGACCCAGATAACGTGATTATAACAGACTGAAATGTACGATGTATGGGAAAGATTCGTCGCTAACCTCTAGACCAGTGATGGTGTAGGGGTAAGCACGCAGCACGGAACGCTGAGGACCTGGGTTCGATTCCCAGCATTGGTCTTTTTTCTGGGGTTTTTTCTGTGCATCTATATTTCAGTTTGTATTTAGTTTGAAATATTATGTAATGAATTTATTACCTAACAAATAAGCAATGACCTTCATTGGACATTGGTGTAAATTGCGTGACCGGTCCAAGTCGTACTTTATTCTGTGTGGTTAGAATTCTTCACAATTTACGCGTGGATTATACTACATAGTTTGATTTGGACCCGCTGTCTGACATCTAGCACTTTGTCAGTGCCAGTAAAGTGACACTAGTTACAGTGTACCACTACGCAAAAAATAATTAAAGGGGTTGCCTTATCGTAGGCATTTAGATAGATTTAGAAATTTGGCATTGTGGGAGCCCGCAATTATAATCTGACGTCATCAACCAAAATAGTTTCAATAATTAATTTTGGAAAAACCGGCCAAGAGCGTGTCGGACACGCCTAAGATAGGGTTCCGTAGCCATTACGAAAAAATCAAGTAATATTTTTCTAAGGATTTCGTATGTGTACGGAATCTTCAAAGTTAGGTATCGTCAATACTTTGAAAAAAGCTCGTATCTCAAAATCGTTAATCTGGCAAAGTCAACAAGTCCTTATTGCTTTTTTTTTCATGTACTTGTTTTACTGTATTATTTGTGGTGGTTGTATTGTATTGTATTGTCAACTTTATTACGCGCGTATCAAGGTTCAGTTTTGTTTACATGCTGATATGAGATACGAGTTTTTCAAAGTAGTGACGGTATGTTTAATACCTTAGGCTACTATTTACTCTTAAACTACAAATAATTCCCAAGCAATCTTAGCCGCTATAATTTTTCTAGTAAATTTAATATATTTACTACCATTTTGAATTTTTTTAAATTTTTCCACCCAACAGTTTAGATTTTAGAGGGGGGGGGGGGGGGACGGTCGATTTTAATGAAAATTTTCACTTTAAAGTTGAATATTTCGCAAACAAATAACTGAATACAAAAATCATGTAAGCAACCCCTCAACGGTTTTAAAGACCTATCCAACGATACCCCACACTATAGGGTTAGTCGAGAAAAAAAAAATCACCCCCGCTTTACGTCTATGGGAGGTACCCTAAAAAAAATTTTTTTAGTTTTTTTTATTTAACCACTTTGTCGGCTTGACTAATATATATATTCATGCCAAATTACAGTTTTCTAGTACTAACAGTATCTGAGCTTAGCCGCAGACAGACAGACAGACAGACAGACAGACAGACAGACGGACAGACATGGCGAAACTATAAGGGTTCCTAGTTGACTACGGGACCCTAAAAAGTAGCGAACTAAATGACAAAATATTGAAATTAGTTTCTTATAATTGACTTTTCTATACGAAAAAAAAATATAAAAACCACTGGTAATTTTTTTTAGACATATCCGACAACTCTGGAGCGACTTTTTTTTAATTATCTCAAATAAACAGAATAAATTTTAAAAACTAATTATCTGCCAAACTGCATGACATTTAGTTGGCAGAAAAATTAGCTCTCTGACACTGTGTTTTTTAATCTAAACCTTTAAAAACTAAATAGAATACAAACTCGCCGACCGCTAGGACAATCGTCATACGTACATATTTTTCGGAGTTTTTTCACCTCACTTCTTTTTCGGCCTCACTTCGTTGTTCGCAGCGCTATATCTTTACTTTTTATTAGATCAGAGTGCTTAGTATAAGTTTTTACTTCACCAAATACTTCTCGATCGCGTTTACGTAAAAAAATCATTTCTATGGAAACATGTGACAGCGCCTCCGCGCTCGCGCGTCCATGTTTCCATAGAATTGAATTTTTTACGTAAACGCGATCGAGAAGTATTTGGTGAAGTAAAAACTTATACTAAGCACTCTGAGGTCCACCCACCTGTTTGTGCGTCAGCGCTTTATGCAGCATCATGCCCCTCCCCGCGGCGAAGGTTTCCCCGCACTCGTCGCAGGCCTCGTTCTGGCCGGGGTGCTGGACGCGGATGTGGTTGTAGTACGACGTCTGGTGGTTGTACACGATCTGGCAGTACGGGCATGTGTAGGTCGTGCCCTTGTGCATGAGGCAGTGGTCTTTGGCGTGCGACCTGGGGAAGGTTTCAACTAGATACACGAAACAGTAGGTAATTAAGAGGTAGGTAATAAATAAGGTATTATAGTCGTCACATAACTTCGCATCGGTTTTGACCCAGACTCAATTGATATACCTATCTATACTTACTATTGTAATTAGTTTTTCGAATAATTTGTTATTATTTTTAAGTGTTTTTGGATTTCACGTTATTATATGTCTACCTACATACTTGCATTATACCTATTTGTACTATTAAGCTTAGATAATTATTTTTAATTTTAATTTATGCTAGCTCGCTTAGCCTGCGATACAGAGTTCTATAGTAACCCTAGTGCAGGCACACGTGTTATATAGCCTTTTTGTAAGAAATTGTATTTATTGTTAAACTTGTACTACAAATTATTGAATAAATTATCTTATCTTATCTTACATATAACTCATCATCATCATTACAGCCGAAAGACGTCCACTGCTGAACATAATAATAATAATAATAATAATCTTTATTAACTTTTACATCGTATTTAACTAGGATAAAATAAAATCCTGTGTTTCAGGTAAAAAAGGACTTAAAATGCTAACATAAATAATCAAATGCAAAATACCTACACACAAATGTTTTTAAGTAGATTTTGAATAAAAGACAAGTTGTAAAACATTTTTGGATCTAAAATAAGCACTTAAAATAACCTTAACACTATTTAATCCTATTTATTTTAAGACAGCCAATAACTTTTCTGAATCCTCATAAGACATTTTTAGACGATCTTCTTGGAGATTTTTTTTGGTTTTATTATAATTAAAAGAGTATATGCCTAATTTAGCGTGTTATCTATTGTACATACAGTAGTGGTGCCAGGAATACATAAAATCTGGAGAAGGAGGGAACATAGGCCTCCCCCAAGGCTCGCCAAACAGATCGGCCCTGCGCCATCCGTATCCAATGCGTTCCCGCTACCTTCACCAGGTCGTCGCTCCATCTTGTTGGAGGCCTACCTACACTGCGTCTTCCGGTCCGAGGACGCCACTCGAGAACCTTTCGGCCCCATCAGCCGTCAGTTCTACGGGCGATGTGCCTGCCCACTGCCACTTAAGTCTAGCGATTCTTCGAGCTATGTCCGTGACTTTAGTTCTTGCGCGGATTTCATCATTTCTAATGCGATCCAACCGAAACTCCAAGCATAGCCCTCTCCATATACACACACGACCACCTCTACATATAACTATCATGATCATATATTTCCCTGAATCCCTGCCTAAATCCTTAATTTGATCTTGACAAGCTTATGCAAAATCAATACAAAACCCTTTGAAAGGCCGGTCCCTGATTGTCCTTCGCACTACTAATGTCCAAAAAGAAAAATATCCAAGACTTCATAAATGTCCAATCAGTAATTCGACCAGCCATAAAAATGTTTAACTAAAAAAACACCTAACCAGATAAATGTCCAACTGTAGATATAACGGACGAGATAACGACCATCTATAATATGTCCAGCCATAAAAATGTCCAACTTTACTTTAGATACACCCAACAACTAAACTCTTTAGGAGTGTGACACTGATACTGATAGCTGATAGTTGGACTATAATAGTACTGGTAATTTTTAAGTTTGGGCAAGTATATCATTGGACACTTCTAGGGTTGGTAAACATGGTAATTTTTTAAGTTTGGTCAATTTTATAATAGGACATTTTTTTGTTGGACTATATTATTACTGGTGCTTTTATATTTGGGCAATTTTGTCATTGGCCATTTTTATGGTTGGGTAATGTTATTACTTGGACATGCCTTTGGAAATTCGTCTTTTCGGACACATTTCTTTTTCGACAATATTTGTGCAAAGTAATTGGCTGTTCCATCTCAAAAGGATGCTGATCCCTGGCGTGGTTACAATACAATGCAATACAATGCAATACAATGACTCTGTATTGTACACCACAAATAATACAATACAGAAAAATAAGTACATGAAAAAAGAAATAAGGTAAGTAATGGGCGGCCATATCGCTTCGAAGCGATCTCTTCCAGGCAACCTTTAAAAAAGAAAGAAAGCAAGGAATGCGTTTTTTTTGTTACCTGTTCCGGGAGACGTTCCCGCACTGGTTGCACGTGAAGATGGCGCGGTGACAGTCCTGGTGCTTCAGCAGGCTGCGCCGCGACCGGAAACGCAGCCGGCACACGTCGCACTCCGCCGGCAGACTCTGCAACCGCTACTGTTAACCCTTACCACGCCAACGACGGACGAATGCGTCACAAAACACAACGTCAAAGTGATCTTCACGCAATGACATTAGGTTCAAAGTAGCTTTACGTTTTGGCCAGGCTTGGCGTTGAGAAGATTAAAGACCCCTTGTTCCGCGTAGACAACCATGACGGTTTTGTACAAAGAAAAATTCTTCCTAGGTAACTCGGTACTAAACGTTAACCAACTTATCCTACGAGGATTTATTCCTTGTAGCTTGCTCGGTTACGAAACGGGAATTTATTTTCTTCGTACATAACTGTCGTTTTATACAGTTTTCTTAGAGGAAGACACTTTTCCTCGTAGCTAAACTGTTGTATTGAGCAGAGGTCAAAATAACATACGAATACAGAGACCTTTCTATACCAAAACTATACTTAACTATTAATTTAATGGAACGCGACGTTAGATGTAGACAGTTCTCTTAACCCTTAAACCATTTGACAACATCAGACATTCGATTTTGGACCGTAAATTTTGCTAACTTGAATCGGCTTTCATTTCTGTTTGACGGCCAATATAATGCCGGTATCGATTTAAGGGTTAATTTAGTTGTATTTGCTATTTCGTTACAAAGATTGATATTTGGTTCTAAAAGAAGTAGCTGTCTTGTGTACGAAAACCAATTGGGAATGTCTTAAAAAAAATTACCAGTGGTTTTTATATTTTTTTTGTATAGAAAAATCAATTATAAGAAACTAATTTCAATATTTTGTCATTTAGTTCTCTACTTTTTTCAAAATTAATTATTGAAACTATTTTAGTTGATGACGTCAGATTATAATTGAGGGCTCCCACACTGCCAAATTTCTAAATCTATCTAAATGCTTACGATAAGGCAACCCCTTTAATTATTTTTTGCGTGCAAAGACTACAAAGTGCTAGATGTCAGACAGCGGGTCCAAATCAAACTCCGTAGTATAATCCACGCGTAAATTGTGAAGAATTCTAACCACACAGAATAAAGTACGACTTGAACCGGTCACGCAATTTACACCAATGTCAAATGAAGTTCATTGCTTATTTGTTATATAATAAATTCATTACATAATATTAAAATTAAATAACTACAGAAAACGATTTAAAAAGCATTTATCTCGAAATGGTTTTCGATTTTCTATACATTGCAAAAAAATAGACATCCCCAATTTGAATTCGTAGCGATTTTTCAATCAAAATTGACAAATTAAATCAAAATCCGGTATTTGTTAAAAAAAATGACTTAAAAAAATATCACGGGACAATTCACACCAATCGACCTAGTCCCAAACTAAGCAAAGCTTGTACTATGGGTACTAGACAACGGATAAACATACTTATATGTATAGATAAATACATATTAAACATCCAAGACTCGAACACAAACATTCATATTTTTCACACAAATATCTTACCGGGTCGTGGTAGCTTTTGTGGGTCATCAATGTGTTTTCCTTCTTGAACCCCTTCCCGCACAAGTCGCAGCTGTACGCTGACTTATTGTTCCTCTTTCGCTCCTCCACATCCTGCTTCTGTTCCTCCTTACTCAAAAGTCTAGTTTTACAATTAAACTTTTTCTCAAACGCCGATTCAGTATCTGTTTTAACACCGACCTTTTTCCTAAGTCTTCTCGTTTTTGGTGCCTCTTTATCTTTGGGGCAATCATCAGCTTTAGTTTTAACGTTTTTACATTTCTTTGAATATTTAGTGTTCTCTTTTTCCGCTTTTACCCTTTTCCTTTTGCCTCTCTTAACAGCGGCTAGCGTTTCCTCTGACGTGTCGGTATCGTCATCGCTGGTATCATTCTTCACTTCAGACTCCATGTAATCAGCGTCTGAGTGAGCGTTAGCATTCTCTGTTTTTAATTTGACTAATTTAACTTCTTTCACTTCTTGCTTTTCTATTGGTACTTCGAAAGTTTGCGGATCAACATCGTTTTTTATAGAATCTCTCCTTCTTATACATTCTACTTCTACAAAAGCGGTCACTTCGCGTGTATTTTCATCGTCTTCAGTTTTTATTTGTGGCGGTACTGTCAATAGTGGGTCAGTTCCGAATTCGAATACTTTGTTCCGTGTTAGATTGTTTGTTAGTTTGTGTGAATTTCTGTTGATAGTCTTAACATCGTTCATTTTTAACTGAAAAAATAGTAAGCGTGTCAAAATGACAGTGAATAACATCGTATCTGAGTTGTCGAACTAGGAAACGATATCGGAGTCCAAGTTGGAGGCGACGGCAGAGGCGAAGGCAAAAGCAACAACACTGCAGCGGAGTCTCAGTAATATGGTCCCGTTTGCACCCTTTGGGTACGGAACCCATGAAAGTATTCCACTCACCGGGCCCTTGTCTAGTAGAGTCTGTAGCAGCGCGGCGCTCCGCTGACAAATGTCACGGAAGGCGACGCACTTTGACAGCTTCGCGACGCAGAACACGCACAGGTGACGCGGCAAACCCCGCGACTCTGGCTTCTGACAACATAGTTTAATCTTATTGTTATTATACTTATTATACAGGGTTATTTGTAATTCACTAGCATCCTTTTAACCCTAAACTCCTAACACTTAAACAAATGCTTTTTGTTTTACGGCTTTTGTCGTAACTTAATATAATTTATTGAATCAGGCGTTACTTTGCGGAGGTCCATATTAATGAACTAAAACAATTACTTTGCTCACCCGCGACCTTACAATAGTTACGTTTATGCAAGAAATGTGCGTTCATGCAGTTCCTCCACCTCCACACTGCACGAACACACACAAATCACATAAACACAACCATCACCACCACCAAGCTACACTGACGCGTTTCGAACTCAACCACCGAAGAGTTACCAGTGTAACTCTGAAGATGAGCTCTGGTTAGGTTCGAAACGCGACAGTGTAGCTTGGTGGTGGTGATGGTTGTGTTTATGTGATTTGTGTGTGTTCGTACAGTGTGGAGGTGGAGGAACTGCATGAACACACATTTCTTGCATAAACGTAACTATTGTAAGGTTGCGGGTGAGCTAAGTAATTGTTTTAGTTCAGTAACTTAATATTTTTGGTGTAATAACTTTTTGAAAATTTGAGACTAACTCTTATTTTTACGATACTCTGTGCCGTGTAGGTCATTCATTCATTGCCCGCCACGACCGTGTATTGTAAAAATCATAGAATTAGAATTAGAATTATTTATTTGCCAGAATACTTAGATATAGGTATACAAGTTGTTACAGTATATGATAGTAGAGTACGAAGTTGTGTTAGAAGTATTTATTTATTTTTATTTATTTGTATGGAAAAAAGTGCTCCATTTTAAAAAGTCGTAAAACTAAAAACATTTGTTTAAGTGATAGGATAGGAATTCAGCGTTAAGGGGATGTCAGTGAATTACAAATAACCCTGTAAATGCAAAAGTTAGGCTATAACAAGTAGTTATGAATGTCGATGAATCTACCACCAGATGGATCTATCTTTGTCACTGTTACATTAGCTGTGGCAAAGGGGATGCACTCAGCGTATGCTGTGAGTCAGGTATCCACAGGAGGCCCTGACTGGCACAGCGCTGATTTTCAGTACACCCCCTTAATACATCCCTGTTGTCAACGGCACAGATTACTTAATAGTTACTTCGTAACAGATACTGCATCCCGTACAAAATCTTGGTACTTACCGCGATTGTAGCCACAGATTATACTACTCCGTCTCCTTAAGAATGTGTGCGTGCCGACAGTGACAAGGGCTGGCAGTTTGGATTCATAAAAAAATTCTACATGTTGTTTTACCATTTTGTCGGGATAATTGCTATATATTATATCCATGCAAACTTTCTAGCACTAATATTCTTTAAGCTAAGCCACGGACGGACAAAGAGACAGACGGTCATGGCGAAACTATAAGGGTTCCGTTTTTGCCATTTTAGCTCTGGAATCCTAACAAAAAAGGATATTTATTGTAATGCGTAGAACACATTGCCATGCTCATAGTACCCTAGCGTTATACTAAATACGAAGGTTAACTTTCGAACTTCGCATCGTGCCATCCCGCTTATAGCTTTTTATAGAAGAGTAAGAGGGACAGCACGATACGAACTTCCAAATTGTTATATTAGCTATTAAATTCTAGCATAGTCATATTAAAATTTGCCCCCTGTTTCACCATTCACTTATAAAAGTCCAGGCGGCATATTTTTTCCGTGGAACACGAATGAACGTGCGTCGGCGCGCGCTTGTGACAACCTACTGGAATTTCGATCTTAGCAGATCGTCCCCGCGGTAGGTAAATATCGCGCGTAAGTACATGGCATGCATGAGGCCTGTCAACGGTCTTGTCTTGTCGACGGGTGCAAAATGTTGAAATTTACCAGTTGAGGTGAGGTGTCCATAGTCCATATAGCTGACCTAGCAATATCCCAAATCAATCCAATTATGCTACAAAACTTATATGAAAAATACTATTTGGGAACCTTGACGTACCGCTATTCCAGTGAGCGCCGCGAGCGCGTCTTCCAACCCGCTGCCGCTTATGGCGTACAGCCGGCCGTCCGCCGCGAGGCACGCGCGACAAGCGACCAGCTCCTCACTTCCCCCGCCTCTCTCTTCTGCTTTGTCGGAACACTCCCTCATATTTATACTTAGATCCTCATGAAGTGGCTGAAACACAAGTAACAATACTATACTACAATACAATACAAACGACGAAACGTTTCGAGAAAAGGTAGGTAGTGCCCTTGCGCTCCGCTTGGCTCGTCTTGGCGACGGGCACTCCCGTGCCCCCAGATACAATGACTCTTTATTGTACACCACAAAGAAAACAATACAGAAAAACAAGTACATGGAAAAATATACAAGGTAAGCAATAGGCGGCCTTATCGCTTCGAAAACCATTTTACGCAGGAAAAACAACAAGGAATGTATTTCAGCAGGTGGTGCAATATAACAATAAAAAATAAATAGTAATACATATAAACATTATACATAAACAACCTAATATACAATACTAGCTGATCCCGCAAACGTTGTTTTGCCATATACCACCTAGGGCTATAAAAAATAGCCTACGACCTATTCTCAGACCTACCGAATATGGAGAAAAAAAATCATAAAAATCGGTCAAGCAGTTTCGGAGGAGTTCGGTAACAAACACCGTGACACGAGATTTTTATATATTAGAATATACATCATAACACACACACACACACACACACACACACACACACACACACACACACACACACACACACACACACACACTCGCACGCGTAACTATAAATATAAATTGTACCTACTGTAAATCTAGTTTAGTAAGTAATTTAGTTGTTGTTTTTTATTATTTTTTGCTTCATTGTTCTTTTTATTATATTTTTATATATATTTTCTCTCTAGTCCTCTGGTAAGCTTTCTAAGTAAACTATATGTATAGTGCACTCCAAGGCCCCAAGATACAGGCTCTGCCTAGTTTGGGGTCTGCCAGATATTCCCTTGTATTTTGCTGATGTATGTTTTTGGAAAATAAATTATTATTATTATTATTATTATAGATAAATTATACACAACAATAAACTTGTAAATACATAAACTTGTAAATATATACTACTTCTCTGTGAATGAATTTTTCGAATAAAAAACAAATAAGGGACTTTAGTCATCATCATTTCAGCCGAAAGACCACTGCTGAACACAGGCCTTCCGCAAAGCTCGACAAACAGATCCCGCAACCTTGACCAGGTCGTCGCTCCATCTTGATGGAGGCCTACGCTGCGTCTTCCGGTCCGTAGACGCCACTCGAGAACCTTTTTGCCTTATCGGCCATCAGTTCTACGAGCGATGTGCCCTGCTCACTGCCACTTGAGCCTGGCGATTCTTCGAGCTATGTCGGTGACTTTAGTTCTTGCGCGGATTTCATCTTTGATCAATTATAACTGTAGATCCACAGTCGCGCGCCCGAAAATGTCCGAGCCAAATGAGCGCCACTTTGATAAAAGTGGCCTTCTTTTTTCTCAGTACGTTGCGTGAAATTGTCAAGTTTAGCTGTCAAGTGTCAACCGAAATTCGACTGTAATGAAGTAAAGACTAGGTTCAAATTTCTGTGTAGGTGATGATTTTAATTGTTATGCAAACAAATAAAAAAGTTCGGACATTCTTTGAAGGGGATTTTGTTCGGCAATGTGTATCTTCAGTTATAATTGATCAAAGGATTTCATCATTTCTAATGCGATCCCGAAGAGAAACTCCGAGCAAAGCCCTCTCCATCGCCCTCTTGAGTGATTTTGAGCTTTTTTTATGAGGCCCATCGTTATTGTCGTTGTTAGTGACTTTATTATTATCTACACTTCTACACTATACCTTGACAAGCGCGTGCGTGGCGCTCGGCGGAACCCTGTCGCAGGGAGCCTCTGCTGTCCTAAACGAGATGGTTTTTAACAAGTGCGGCAAATGATGACTGCGACAGGGTTCCGCGGAGAGCCGCGCAGGAGCTTGTCGGACTATAATATTATACCTAAAGAGGAAAGATTTGTACTTTTGTATGTAACAAATAAACTTAAAAACTACTGGACCGATTTGAAAAATTCTTTTGCCGTTAGAAAGCTACATTATCACTGAGTGACATAGGCTACTTTTTACCGTGGGAAAATACCATTTCCCACGGGAAAATTAATTTATCGCGGGCGAAGCTGCGGACGGAAGGCTAGTTACTTATATTCATGACGAATTGCCAAATGTGTTCCTACAAGGCAAGGTTTTTTAGAAAAAAAAACTTCAGTAGTGGCGAAGCTGCAGGCATAAGCTAAATTGAAATAAAATGTCAGCAAAAGTATGTTCCAATGGGATAGGGAGTTCTAAAGGGAAGAATAGCGTCAGAGCTGGTGCACCTGGGCAACAACACCATCGCCTTACATCCGATTATCTTACGGTATTCAAGAACCGCTTCGGAACAGCATGCCGGACCAGTTTCCCACTATTTGTGAACATGGTGTCGTCAAAATGGCGGCTGCAGACGTAGCAGTGGTCGGGAAGAGGGCCGAGAGCCAGCACCCACTGCGCGCGCAGGATCAGGGAGCTCGGGACGCTGAAAACAGTAACAGAAAGTGTGTTACCTTTTGACTTTTTTTTAATTTGGATAGTTTTATGCGATTTCTGCTCAGAATCACGAGCTCTTTCGATCCTACCAGGAGAAAAAAAGTGTGCCAAGTTTTTTTTAGTTCCGTTATCTTAGACTTTATATGACCATAATAGAATGGAAGATTCGAAAATTATATGAAAGTTTTGGGACACATTTTTTCTCCTAGTAGGATCGACAGAAGTCACATTAAACTTTACGAATTAAAAAAACCGGCCAAGTGCGAGTCGGACTCGCGCACAAAGGGTTCCGTACCATTATCTATAAAAAAGGCAAAAAAATCATGTTTGTTGTATGGGAGCCCCCTTTATACATATTTTATTCTTCATAGACGGAGTCGCAGGCAACAGCTAGTATAAGCATACAATACTAAACCACATCACAAACTAAACAAGTTAGAAAAATAGCACATTAAGAAAATTTAAAAACTGCACAATGGGTGGCCTTATCACTACAGAAATATCTCTGCCAGGCACATTAAATAACAATTAAGTTGATTTATGGAATGGTAATTGAGGTCAACAAAACAGTCATCCAAATATCATATGTTTTATCAGTAGTTTTCATAAATTATCTCAACGAAATCTACGATTATTTTGAACTTTTTTTTTAAATCTTCACTTCACTAGTAAGTAAGTAATTCTCCAGTATATTACTCTCATCTATGTTCACTAGTCTCGTAGAACTTCTATTGCCTTAGCTTAAATTGTAAATTAAAAAAATACCGCGAATATTTTTTTTTAAACACTATATTACAAGTGATAGGCATGAAATGAAACGAGTTTACTTACAGATGGAATGTATAGTTTGTGGACGTATCATTTGAAGTTGAATTGCAACCGGCCACGGCACAGAAAGTCATTGTTATGATAGAAATAGGAAACCAAGTGTAATTAAAAACTGCGGATAGGTAAACAATGTATACTCCAAAGATACATTTTCATTTCTCTATTTTCTTTACCGAATACAGGCAGGCTAGTCATTTGCGTTTGACCACAGACGTGGTACACTCAAAACGTCACTTAACTATTTACATAGCCGACAGCGGCCTCTGGTGTAATAATGATGAAATATAACTGTCAAAATATGTCAAAAATGTGGACTTAAAGAAATTCAATTCTTTCAACTGTCTGCCTTTCATGGAAGAAGTCTAATATAAAAAAAAAAAAAAAAAAAAAAAAAAAAAAAAGTTGATGTGTTTCTCGAGTTCTCTCAGTTTTTTCTTAGTATTTTTATAAAAAGTTTGAGAGTATCTCTCAATTTTGCTAAAAATAATTATGTATTACATTATCTTAAAATGTGACATCTTTATAAAATATCTCTTAGAATATTTTATCAGTTTTTTTTTTGTGAAATGTTTTTCTGAGTTTTATTTTGAATTGTATGCATGATTTAGGCTAAGTTTATTTTATTGCACTTACACAAGTTTGCATGATACTTGTATCTTTTAAAAGCAAATAAAGAAACTGAACTGAACTGTTGTTATTTTGATTTTCTAATTGATGATTATTACTACTAACTTTTTTAACACTACATTTCAGAAGAATACTTACGTGTGTCTTATTTCAAACACAGTTTTTTTGTCTTCAACGCCAAACTAAGATCAATTTTACCATGATTAAAAAATATTTATGCGAGATATTCTTTTGATCCAATATCAGAGATATTTAATTTATTATTTTGTTTTTTGCTCTTTTCCACATATGACTATCGTGATTAAGTAATATTGGTGTCACTTTATCATGAAAACATTCGAAGAATCGTATGAAAAAATATCATGGGACAATTCGCGCCAATTGACCTAGTTCCAAAGTAACCAAAGCTTGTGTTATGGATACTAATAACGCATAAACATACTTATATAGATAGATAAATACTTAAATACATATTAAACAGCTAAGACTCAAGAACAAACATTCGCATTTTTCATACATTCCCGAGTTTACATACGATAGAGATTTAGTTCATCCACTGCCAACTAGATGGCGCTTCTTACCATGACCACAGAGTTGTCACTCTTTTTCTATATCATATTAGTAATCTTTATAGTCTAGTTGGTTTTCTTCAACTACTGACATTAGCTAAAGTGTTACCATGTATGCAGCATGTCTTTCTACTATTTTCAATAGTATGGTAGATTTTGATGTTCAGAGAGAGGATAGTGAGAATCGGCTGCTGTTATTTATTACTAGCTGTTGCCCGCGACTCCGTCCGCGAAGAATAGGGGTAGGTATAAAAAATAGCCAACGACCTATTCTCAGACCTATCGAATATGGAGAAAAAAGGTTCATAAAAATCGATCAAACCGTTTCGGAGGAGTTCGTTTAGACAGTCTTCTTTCGCAACCAGTTAATTTTTAAATTATTTCTTTGGTAACCAGCTGCGAAAAAAGAAAAGATGATACGAAGGATTGAATATATTTATTCTTAATATTGTCTTCGTAACTAGTTCCGAAACGAGAATAGAAAAGTGAATTCAGAAGGGTATTTGCATCGATATTCTACCTATTTATAGCAAAAAAAATCCTTCTAATCTTAGATAATTTAATTTAAGCTTCTAATTATCACTTGCTGAAAAGAATTAGATTTAGTTTTAAGACAAATTTAGCAGTGTTAAATGTAAACAACTATCATACTTAAACGAGGTTTATTGACTAAATCTAAATTACTTAGATTATTTATGCACTAGATAGAGCTTTGGTGGCATGGAAACGTCCCGTAAAAATATAAGCCAACAGTTGGCTTATATGTCATTTGCGTCATTTGCAGGGCTGCCAATAGTAATATGCTAAAATCCCCAAACGCATTGTCGAAATTCCCCACGTGTGGGGAATGAAAAATTATGTGGGCCGAGTGACTTAGTTTAGAGCTGATGCGAATAATAAACCTCTAGTTGCAGTAGTTCGGTTGATTTGTCCGGGACCGAACTGCTGCAACACTTTTTGTCTCAGTAGTTCGGTTAAGACGTCAAACCGAACTGCTGGGAAACCTTTAGTTGCAGTAGTTCGGTTGATTGTCCAGGACCAAACTACTGCCACACTTTTAGTCTCATTAGTTCGGTTGTGACGTCAAACCGAACTACTGAAAATTGAAACGACTCAAAAGCGCGATTAAAAATATAGCTAAATACACAATCCATGAAAAATAAGAGCTAGTTAATTTTATTTGCAATGTTGCTATTTCATTTCCTTGCAATCGAAGTGAAAAGAAGAGTGTACCTAAAACTCTAGCATTAAATCCAACGTCAATGTCAACCAAACGTCTCGGGTAAAATGGCTCGTTTTATGCTCTTGTTGTACAATCTAATCCTTAAACGTCCTTTTGAGTCGTTTCAATTCTCAATAGTTCGGTTTGACGTCATAACCGAGCTAATAAGACTAAAATTGTGGCAGTAGTTCGATCCCGGACAGTCAACAGAACTACTGCAACTAAAGTCTTCCCAACAGTTCGGTTTGACGTCTTAACCGAACTACTGAGACAAAAAGTGTTGCAGCAGTTCGGTCCCGGACAAATCAACCGAACTACTGCAACTAGAGGATAATAAAATTGTAGGAAATTAATCAAGACTAGCAGAAATTTGATGTCAAACGTCGCGTATTTGTGTTCATACTTAAAATTCCCTCATTTTCCCCGAATTGAAGCTCTCCCCACACATTCCCCAATCAGCTTCACTTTCCCCACATTTTGGGGAATGTGAAATTAACTGGTATCGTTAAGCACGCACCAGTGTCAACCGGAATGACGTAACGCGATCGTAATATGAAGCTGTCAAATGGATTTGTGGACGTTTTGTATCGCAATGTTTGCTACTGACGCTCCATCTAGTGCATAAATAATCTAAGGTAAATTATTATAGTTAGACGACCAGATGGCCTAGTGGTTAGAGACCCTGACTATGAAGCTTGAGGTCCCGGGTTCGAATCCTGTGTCGGGGTAGATATTTGTATGAAAAATACGAATGTTTGTTCTCGGGTCTTTAATATGTATTTAAGTATGTATCTATCTATATATTGTATGTTTATCCGTTGCCTGGTACCCATAACACAAGCTTTGCCTAGCTTACATTGGGACTAGGTCAATTGGTGTGAATTGTCCCGTGATATTTATTTATTTATTTTAAGACTGACTTAAAATTCAGAGTTATAAACAAAAGCTATACTTTTCAGCATTATTTCAACTCTTTTAAAAGCTTTTTATTGACTTGCAATATATGTGCTTAAGTATGTAAGTCCAAGTCAAATCTTGGAAGTTGAATTTGACCCACTTCCAATGTTGTCAGATTTAGTTAAAATTTGGTATACTTATGTAGGTTGGATGACAATGCAAATACAGTCAACAAAAAGTACAGTCCGCGAAAAAGCTTTCATTGAAAATTAAATTAAAAAAAAACTTATTTAAGTTACATCCTACGACTAAATTATTTCCGTCTGTGACAAAAAAAAACTCATTTGTTTCCACAACATCCTTTATTTCTCAATAAGAACTACGAATACAGTAAAATTACATAAAGTTTACCACTGACAGATGGTTTGCCTTCATTTCATATTCAACTTTAACGACCTACAAATAAAGCCAATTTTAGAATACTGTTACCCACTTTTGCAGATTTTGTGATAGCTACTTTATTTGTATGGTGTTAAAGTTGGAAATGAAATGAAGGCAAGCCATCTGTCAGTGGTAAACTAAAAGTAAACGTATTGTAATCATTACGATTCTCTAATGCGGGTTTGGGTCTTGCCGGTGCGGTCCCGTTTCCGACGCACGTACGGCTGGTTCATGTGCACGGCGCGGACGTGCGCCGGGAGCGAACCCGCGCCCATCGTCTTGCCACACGTCTCGCACTCCACCTGCACCCGCAAATGTACCTGCCAAACAGACACATGAGGAACTTAAGGGCCCACCGAGCTTTTCACGCTAATCGATTTTCGATCGAGGCACGATGGCTAGCTGCGATAGGTTGGTTGGACTGCGCGTTTTTCAGTATTTTCATCTTATTACAAAAACAAATACAAAATGTAGCAACACTACGCCCTAGAAAACATATTGTTTTATTAACATTCAAAAAGTCATGACTTGCCGTGCAGTATTTGCGTCGTACTACGAATTTATTTTATTTTTTAGAGATGACTTTGGATTTTTTTTCTATCGAGCGAACAATAAGTAATCGTGTTTCGATAAACAGTTGTCATTAGAGTGAATCCTCAAATATCTTACACATGAATTTCAGGACTATAGCTTTACGTGTAATGATACAGCACGAGATTAAATTAATGCAATAAATGCGCCAAAAACACGGTTGGCCCTTAAGGCCCTAACGAGCATTTGGCGCATTCATTTAATCCCTTGCTGTATCATTACTAGCAAAGCTTTAGTTCTGAAATTCATGTGTAAGATGGTTACCTATCATATTCTCGAAAAGCTCATTTGCGAATATAAAAATTCCGAAAACGAAACTCCTTTTTTTCATTTTCCAAATTATTGTTTGTCCGAAATTTTATTTACCATATTTTCTTTTGCCAAATGTTTTAAAATCCATCTTTTTATTTGCCAAATGATTCGAAATCCAACTGCATGAAATTCCGTAGGATCATTTGCCAAATGTATATTTATTCCGCAAAATTATTATTCCGCAAAGGTCAGGGGTACAAAAGGCGACCATGCAATTATGTGTGGAGCGTAACATTCATTTTGTTGTTTAATGTTTCCCAAATATTTTATTGAGTTTGCAATGTGGGTAGGGGGTTTTGTAGGTGGTTATAAAAAATAACTAATACCAAAGGCTAATGCGGGAGCTTCGCTCCGCTACGCTCCCGCATTAGCCTTTGAACCTAATCTATCCGAGTCGCTTCCGCTCCGAACCGTATTGCTCGCTCGCTTCGCTCGCTCGCTAAAAATTAAGCAATGTTGTCTTACTCTGATGTTAGGTTAGGTAGATAATAAAAACTTACTTTCGGCTTTTCGTTACATTTAGATTATAAAAATATGGCAACTGATTAGGTTGGCAAATAAAACTGTGATTAAATGAATCCGTGGCATTGTGAAGTTGTGGAAAAACAAAACATATGGATTTTAAAAAGTCGGAGAACCGTTTTCGGATAAATGAAATTCGAGTAAAGGAGTTTCTAAACATCGATAGGTTCCCGTGTATGATATTTGAGGATTCACTCAGACCAGTTTTTTTCGAAACAAGATCAGTTGTAGTTTCCTCGATAGAAAAAAATCCAAAGTAGTATACATTTTTAACTTAATCCTCAATCGTCGGTCCTTCCCTGTTCATTTGTTTACATTGTGTCTTTAAATCAGAGTTCCTTTTCTCACGTGCGGCCTTTTGACATTTTCTCATTGATATTCTGTATATGTAGTGTATAAGTATTATATTTTTATGTATATGTTTATTTATGTATATAAATATTGTATATTTGTATTGTTTTTAATATTTTATTGATTAATATCTCTTCATTTCTCCTGTCTGTTGTTACCGCCACCTACATAAATCTGTTCATATTTGTATATGTATCCAGTATTGGTTGTCTGGAAGAGATCGCTTTTGAGCGATAAGACCGCCTATTGTCTGCCTGATTTTTTTATGTTATTATTATTATTTTTTTTTCTGTACTTTTTTTTGGTGCTCAATAAAGAATATTTGTATTGTATTGTATTGTATTTTTAAATATGTATTTGTTTTAGTAATACGATGAAAATAACTAAATACACGCGCGGTCTGAGTGAGTTGCGTTAGTTCTCCTTCGGCCATCGGACGTGGAACTCGTGTCGCTCGACACACGGCTTTGATTCTAGCCGCTCCCACGCACACATACACGAGTGCATGAAATACCCAAAAACGATTAGCGCAAGAAGCTCGGTAGGGCCTTAAGCGTTCAAAGCCGTGGTCATCATTTTGATGATGCACAGACAGACGAGAAAAGGAATCATAGGACCTGCTGCACAGGCCTCCAGCGAACAAGGCGATATATTCTAAAAATGCAGTAAACATGCACATGGCATTACATTGTATAACAACCTGCCAGAAGACATCAAGGCCCTCCAGGGAAATACTTTTAAAAATAAATTGACGAGTTGGCTCCTCAATGTTTCTCGATGGAGTTATTTGGAGTATAAAGCTGATAATTGATACCTGTTCCCTTTATGAAGGTCAGGACTACGTACAGTGTTTTGAAATATTCTTTAGATATCATGAATATGCTGAAAAACCGGTTGTCTGTAAAGTCGGTTTACGGACGATAGTTTAACGTGACAACGTCATAATCATAACAAAACATTCAAAAAAATGAAACCAGGCGGTCACCCATCCAAGTACTGACCGCGCCCGACGTTGCTTAACCTCGGTGATCGGACGAGAACCGGTGTTTTGTCATATATCTTGAAAACGTGCATCCTACGGCAAAATGAATGAAATTTTCATCCCCCCTCAACCCACCTTCCCCCCCAGTAAAAATTACCCGAGCGCTAGTACTAAGATTGTACTGCTCTTTTGTACATCCTGGCCTTCACTGCTCTCTCTGTACGGGACATGTACGTTACATTGCGTCATCCTTTTTCGTGCATGCAGCCGGCGTTCATCGATTTATTAGACGTTGTCACGCCAACAGCAATTTCATAAGATGCTGCGTGTAACTCACGTTTTTCACGTGCCTCGTGAAGTTCCCTCGCGCAGAGAAAGCCAGCGGGCACTGTTCGCACTGATAGGGCTTCTCGCCCGTATGCACACGCATATGTAACTGCAACACAAATGCACATTTTATTTTTAGGTAGTCCTTGGAAATGGGTTTTGTAAAGTAACTTTCCTTAGGGCCTGTCGTTTGATCAATATTTAAACAAAGTAATAGTTAAAATGTATGGCAAAAATAACAATAGTTAACGCATTTCAAAGGATATTTGACTATTAGTTAGTTTAACTGTTGATCAAACAACGGGCCTTTAGTGGGTGGTTGCTACAGATAACGCAAATGAATCTACTTCGCGTGTCCGAACCCCGACAAAGCGTCGGGATGGCCGCCGCTACTGACAGTTCGCGTGCGTCAGTTGTTGCAGCCGGACGTCCGCGAAAACTAAGAAAATGCCTCGTTGCGTTGTCTGTGGTTTGAATTTCCCATCACTAAATTTCGGCTGTGACGTCACAGTAGCGTTAAAAAGTCGGCACGCTTGGTTTCAATACAAATCGTGAGCATTGCGTTATCTTTATGTGTGAATTGTCCCGCGATATTTATTTATTTTATTTATTTATCTATATCTGTGGTGGTTGCATTAACATTCGCTTAAAAGCAATTAGGTGTAAGCACAACCCGTCTGACGGGGCAATTGACTTCTCCGTCTGTCAGACGGGTCCTAGTGGGTTTTAAAATTAGAATTAATGGTAAACAATCATAGATAGGTACTAATAACTATAAATTAAAAATTTTAAAAACCCCAAACGCAATTTGGTTGCACGTAATGTTTGAAAATAAAGTAAATGCCCGTTATGCGCCTAAGATCCCTTTGCTTATAACTTTGAAACGGCTGAACAGATTTTGATGAAACATGTCTAAGAACCATCGCCAAGAAACCTGCTTTCAAATAAAAAAACCGCATCTAAATCGGTTACCCGTTTAAGAGCTACGATGCCACAAACAGACACACAGAAAAACATAGCGGTCAAACTTATAACACCTCTCTTTTTGTGTCGGGGGTTAAAAAAGAGGTTTTGAGCCAACCAGCCGCCAACATACCATAAGTTTTGTTTTGTGAGTGAATGCCTTGGAACAGTGCGAGCACTGGAACGGCCTGAGACCCAAGTGCCCGTTCATGTGGTACTGCAGAGTCGCCAGGCACTGCGGACGGAAAATATAGTACTTACAGCATCAAAAGTAGCTGGTCACTTTTGTACGCTGTCGTAATAACACAATTATCAATCAAGTATGACGTTTTGCACCTAATGTAGAGCGACAAGGTACAAAAGTAACCAGCTACTTTTGATGCTGACTGGTCAAAAATACGGGACGTTTGAAATAGTACTGAATATGCGGGTAGTTTCCAAAAAAATTGTATACAATTAGCTAAGTAAAGTTTTTTGAAGAGGTGCTAATTATATTTTTTTTCGACAGTGGTCGACTTCAACACCAAGAAACTGGAGCTGTTTTATTTTTATCTCCTTTTATTTATTGGAAATATTTTTTAAGTGTTCGAGATGACATTTGTGAGATTTTACGGCTGACAAGCGGTTCGTGCTCAGCACTAAGAAGAAATAGAAAAAAAAACGAAGTCAACTGTCGCTTCTGTCAATGTCAAATGAAATCTAACCGTTTGCGTTTCGTTTGCTTTGCGTTGTCCAAGAAGCAGTTCCAAAATAGTGATCGAAAGTATTCAATCGTGATCCAATTATCGTGCATAGGTCGTGGAGAAATGCGGTAAAATTGAAAGTCCGGATTTTATGCGGAGGTCGATAAAAATAGTCCAAAAATCACACTGAGCACACCAAAATGCAAAGCAAACGAAACGCAAATTTGATTTGACATTGACAGAAGTGACAGCTCACTTTGGTTTTTTTTTCTATTTCTACTAAGTTCTGAGCACGAACGGCTTGTCAGCCATAAAATCTCACAAATTACATCTCGAACACTTAAAAAAATATTTCCAGTAAACAATAGGAGATAAAAATAAAACAGCTGCAGTTTCTCGATCTCCAGAACGCCGACTGTCGAAGAAATATATAATTAGCACCTCTTCAAAAAACTTTACTTAGCCAATTAAGTAATTTAAATTTTTAATTTAGGGAAGGGGTAAAAGTGTTTTGAAGCGAAGCCGTGGTGGCCTAGTGGTTTGTCCTATGGCCTCTCAAGCAGAGGGTCGTGGGTTCAAGTCCCGGCTCGCACCTCTGAGTTTTTCGGAATTCATATGCGAAATTACATTTGTAATTTACCATGAGCTTTACGGTGAAGGAAAACATCGTGACGAAACCTGCATACACCTGCGAAGAAATTCAATGGTGTGCGTGAAGTTCCCAATTCGCACTGGGGCCGCGTGGGAACTACGGCCCAAGCCCTCTCATTCTGAGAGGAGGCCTGTGCCCTGCAGTGAGACGTATATAGGCTGGGATGATGATGATGATGAAAAGTGTTTTATGATATACCTAGTGGCCATCATCATCTCGCCAGTAAGTCTTTCCTTCATTTCATCTCTCCTAACCCCAAACCTCACCTCATCGTCGAGTATTATTTCCCCCCAAGATAACAGAGAGTATTGGGAATGTCAATGGTTTTTACATTTTTTTTTTGTATAGAAAAGTCAATTATAAGAAACTAATTTCAATATTTTGTCATTTAGTTCACTACTTTTTCAAAATTAATTATTGAAACTATTTTGGTTGATGACGTCAGATTATACTTAATTGAGGGCTCCCACACTGCCAAATTTCTAAATCTATCTAAATGCGTTTGATAAGGCAACCCCTTTAATTATTTTTTGCGTAGTGGTACACTATACACTGTGTCACTTTACTGGTACTGTCAAAGTGCTAGATGTCAGACAGCGGGTCCAAATCAAACTCCGTAGTATAATCCACGCGTAAATTGTGAAGAATTCTAACCACATAGAATAAAGTACGACTTGAACCGGTCACGCAATTTACACCAATGTCAAATGAAGGTCATTGCTTATTTGTTATATAATAAATTCATTACATAATATTAAAATTAAATAACTACAGAAAACGAGTTAAAAAGCATTTATCTCGAAATGGTTTTCGATTTACTACATTACAAAAAAATAGACAAACCCAATTTTTGACGACCAAATGGCCTAGTGGTTAGAGAACCTGACTACGAAGCTTGAGGTCCTGGGTTCGATTCCCGTGTCGGGGAAGATATTTGTATGAAAACTACGAATGTTTGTTCTCGGCTCTTTAATATGGGAGTTTAATATGTATTTAAGTATGTATCCATCTATATAAGTATGTTTATCCGTTGCCTAGTACCCATAACACAAGCTTTGCTTCGCTTACTTTGGGACTAGGCCAGTTGGTGTGGATTGTCCCGTGATATTTATAAATGAGCCGCTGACTCACCATGAACACCTTGCCGCATATCTCGCAGACGATGCGGCCGCGCCGCACGCGCACCACGTACGCCGCGCGCCGGTTCTTGTGTTTCCTGTCCACGTGGAGCGCGAACGAGGAAGCGTCCGCGAACGTCTTGTTGCACTACAGAATAACAGTTCACTGTTGGATCGCACAGCGAACGAAAAGAGCATAGAATCACAACTAACATCGCAAAACGACACCACCTAAACTGTGTCAAAGAAGGCGGGGCATCAAAACTGTGTCAAACGGCTGTTAAGTTTGCACATGGCGGCGCAGCGTAACAGTTGTGTGAAGTGGTCAGAAAAATAAAAAAATATGCCTTATTGTGCAGTAAAATGGTGTGTTAATTACTCTGGAAAACATAAAAAAAGATGGCATCACTTTTCATATGTAAATAAAACCGTAAACATACATGTTTCATTTTTTTAATCGTAACAGATTTTGTATAGGGATGGTGTTATGCAACCTTACATCATCAAAATGTTTATAGGTGAATGAAAGGGTACCTAAGATACCTATTAAACATTTAAATCTTTATTTGTTGAGATACATGGTTTCATGCACGCACATAACAATTTGTATACATTGTTCGAAAAAGGTAGCGCAATTTCATAAGTTTTCATACGGTTTATGAATATAGTAAAATAAATAAATAAATATTAGGGGACAATCTTACACAAATCGACCTAGTCCCAAACTAAGCAAAGCTTGTACTATGGGTACTAGACGACGATAAACATACTTATATAGATAAATAAATACTTAAATACATAGAAAACATCCATAACTCAGGAACAAATATTCGTGCTCATCACACAAATAAATGCCCTTACCGGGATTCGAACCCAGGACCTCTTGCTTCGTAGGCAGGGTCACTACCAACTAGGCTAAAGCGGTCGTTAAACATAGTGCTAACAATGTTTTTTCTATTTATTGCAATTGATCTGGGTCATCCTAACTAGACTATTGATTCTAATTAGATTAATTAACTATACGAGAAAAGTCAGAAATAAATTTATTTTTTAACAAAAACAATAAAAGGGACAAAAACTGCACTAAAAAGTAAGAAAATAACTGTGAAATTTAGCTATCCAAATAATATTACAGTGCAACAACTTTTGATAAAAGATAAATTGTAAGTAAATTAAAGAAATTAAATTACGCAGTTATGTTTTTATCGTTTAAGTGCAATTTTTTGGAGTAGGTTTTATACGCATAGTGTTTAAAGGTATTAACACCTAATTAACTTTTTTTTTTTTTTTTTTTATGAAATAGGGGGCAAACGAGCAGACGGATCGCCTGATGATAAACGATTACCGTCGCCCATGGACACCTGCGACACCAGAAGAGTCACAAGTGCGTTGCCGGCCTTTTAGATAGGAGTACGCTCTTTTTTTGAAAGCTTGAAGGTCATATCGGTTAGTTCGTAACTTAGTTATCTTATGATATTTTAAATCAAAATAAAGCTTAAAATCAAATGTAATTAATTACGACGATTTAGCCTACGAAAATGACTCTTCGTTGCATGCAACCACCCAAGTAGCACAAGTAGCATTACATAAGATCACTTTGGGTATAACTGGGAACTTCATGAATTAATAAACAGTTAATATGGTTCAACCGAGAACTTAGAGCTGCGTATTACGCTTTAATCTGTATAACAGCATCATAAAAGTAGAAACGGATACTATTGTTACGGATCAGAGTTAGTGCAGATGTCAAAAATGCCTTCTTACAGTCTATTTTGCCTTGGTTGCTTAAGAGCATTTTAGTGGTAGTAAAATATGATAATTGCTGTTTAAAGGCGTCGAATTATTCCACTGAAATGCTGGTGTCTTAAAAGTGTCACTGTGAACTACCTTACAGCCAACAGTTTTAGAGTAGTGTACACTAGAGTGATTTAACACAAAAAGTTCCACATCGGTTCGCCTCAGCTCTGTTATAAGCCTATTTTTCAAAGCAGTTAGAAGGTGTTTTATTAATACACGTAAACACCCAAGGTATGTCAAGATCCTCGTTTAACTCAGCAATACAGCATTTGGCTGTGAAATATAAAAATATATTGTTTCAGCCTGCATAAAAGAACACTTTACATATATTATAACGCACGAAGCTGCAATCAGGTTCACGTTAAACAATCATTAATTCTCAAGCGGTCATTTCAACAGTTGGCGTGGATCGCGTATTAAATTATACAAAATGCTAAAAAAAATTGAAATATTCAAGCAAGATTGAATTAAAATTAAAACTACTAAATAAATATTAAAAGGTAATACGTTTAAGTAGTTCACATAAATGGCTTTAGCGTTTATGTGAACCATAATAAAACTAATAACAGCTGATAGGCTGAATATTGGTTCACTTGAACTCCTCTTTACTGCAATAAGCATAATAGAGGAACTGGGGTGTACTCTTGTACAGCCATGGTAATTAATTCAGGATAAAAAGAGTTCACAAAAATTTTTTAAGAATGCGCCATTTTGTTATAACCTAAACCTAAACCTAACCTAACTAATTAATAATTATTGTATTGTTTTTTTATATTTTACTGCCTTTAATTACACGTTAATCATACACTTATTATAGTATAATATAAAACTTCGTATAATTTTATGTAAATCACTCAAAAATGTTTACATATATTTTTGGTGTGTTACTTTTTTCACAACATTTCTGCTTAAAAACGAGATATTTCCGAGGCGCGTAAAAATTTTGCTAAAAAACTATATAAACATTCACAGTAAACTTGCATTCCCAAATATTTTCACAGTAGGTTGGCTATAAAAGTGTCCTTTTCTGAGTTAACACAAATTCTCAATAAAATTGTGACATTCACTTCGCCATTTACACATCACACTTTGAAATTTATCGGCACCGCTATAATACTATTAAAAGCAAATCTGCAAATATAATAAGCAATTTCAATATGAACGAAGGGTAATGTAGAACCTAAAGCGTTATTTAAGACTAGCAGTCACCCAATCCTAACGCTTAGTCTGTATAACAGGACACTCGTATTCTGTTAAGCTGCTGATAAACAGCCTGGTGACCCATAATAATTCCAATATAGTGCTACTGTAATGCTGTTAAACAGAAATGTGAACTAAACTAGAACTATAGGCTGAATAATTTGTGCCCAAATAAGAGTTATTTCAGTATTAACAGCGCTGTTAACACCATTGTAACACTGTCTTGTACAGCTTCAAGTTTTCGTGTACACCAAAAGTGATTTCTTATAATGCTACTTGTGCTACTTGGGCATCCATCAGTTAAGCGTTCTCACTGTCACTTTCATTTTGAAATTGACCTATCACGTTTATTTGTTTTGGGTAATAGAAAATCGGCTGATATTTTAGCTATTTCTTATTGGTACTACAAGACGCATGCGTAGTTGGAATAATTGCCCCGTTTAGACTGGAATTTTGCAGGAAGCTCGCGTTCTATGCTTTTTTCGTTCGCTGGGATCGCATAACCTTTTTACGGATAAGGGTCTCCCCAAATCTATCGACGCAGAATCGGCTTCAGCCGATCGGAAAAACCTTTATGCCAACGCAATAAGAGCGAAAAAGACGTCGATAGGCTCGGCCAATTGACAATATTTCATATTTCTAAGACTATAATTTGATTTCTTCTCTTGTGTTCAACGACCGCTTTAGCCTAGTTGGTAGTGACCCTGCCTACGAAGCAAGAGGTCCTGGGTTCAAATCCCGGTAAGGGCATTTATTTGTGTGATGAGCACGAATATTTGTTCCTGTTTTATGGATGTTTTCTATGTATTTAAGTATTTATTTATTTATATAAGTATGTTTATCGTCGTCTAGTACCCATAGTACAAGCTTTGCTTAGTTTGGGACTAGGTCGATTTGTGTAAGTTTGTCTCCTAATATTTATTTTTATTTTTATTTTTTTTTAATTGGTAGCCAGTTGCTAAACAAACAGTGTAGGTTTGCAAACCTTTAAACTTTGTACATGTGTAGTCTCCCCAACCCTTAATTAGGCTCCATTTATTGGAGCATACAGCAGAGAATCAAAAGCAGCTATCGGATGCTTACATGATAAAGTATATTTTTAGAGCTAGTTTTTTCTGTTGAAGAATTAATAATAATAATAATAATATAATAATATATTTATTATGTTAAAAGAACAAGGTTTACAGTGCAAAGGTTGGAATCTGCTAGTAAGTATAAAATACCTGTGTCAGCAGACTCCGCTCTTCCATATCAAATAAGTTTTAACAATAACAACTATACAATATTAACAATAGTGTGAGTGTGTAGATGTGTGTGTGTGTATGCGCGCACACGCGTGTGCGTGCCCGTGCGCGTGTGTGCGCACAAGTGAGCGCGTAAGTATATCACAGCCTAGTACATATACCCAAATTCACTACACAACAAATAACTATTATAATAATCCTTCAACATCTTCATAATTCAGGGTTTTCAACCACATTGTTAAGGCCTTATTGCAAGGTTGTACCCGTAAGGGAAATATATTTGTAACCCTATTAATTTTATTATAAAGGCGCGCTGACAGTACTCGAAATTGAGTTCCAGCAAAACGAGATTTACAGAATTGGATGAAACTCCACACTTTTTCTTAATAGTATACATAGTTATTATTATTATTTTACTAACTCTAGAAATAAGTTTGTCCACTAATACAATGAGTCTTGTTACTTGAAATAAATAATAATTATTAATAATTACAATGGATATTGTGACGTATTACAAAAACAGTAAGGTTGAATTTCCAAAGCAATGCATGCGGTAAAGCGCCTCTACCTTTTTAAGGGTTAAAGTCCTGACCACTTAATGAACCTTACCATACCTCTTTACAGTAACGCTGATCGGGCGGGTGTTTCTCTGCGGCATGTGCGGCGAGCGCGGGCTCGCTGCCACAAGTGTCGCCGCATGCGGCACAGGGCCACAGCGCCGCATGCGGCACGCCGACACTCAGCTCCAAGTGCCTTTGCAGCGCTTCGGGGCTCGAAAACTTGACTTCGCAAACTGAACATTTGAAGTTTCCATTTGGATTGTCGTTCTGGAAGGAATGAAAATACTCGGTAAAAGGAGCGGTTGTATTTGAATATTTTTAGAAATATCAAAGGTCAAAATTGAAAAAATCCCTATTAAATTTAGGGCTATAACAATAACTTATGAACGTCGAAGAATCTGCCACCGGTTCGGAAAAACCTAGTTGAGAAGATTTCAGCAAGAAACTCAACACAAACTCTTTTTTTGAAACAGATCTACAATGTTATTAAATTACGTACATCTACAGTATTTATTACAACTGAATTTAACAATAAATACGGTATTTGAGACTAGGAATTGCCAATACGTATAGACAAGTTAGGTTTGAAGTATCTTTTTGTAATTTTTTTTCTGAGGATTTTCCTGTGCGTCTATGTTTCAGTTTGTATTTAGTATGAAATATATGGATATCACGGGATGACCGTAAAATTAAAAAAATTGAAGTTGAAGAAATAAAAAGTATGGCCTTGTAGCGACATCTCTTGCCCGGGTGAGCGGTTAGTTCCGAAGGAGTGTTGATGTTTCTTGTTAAGAACTAAACATAGATGGCGCTGTATCACTGCTTAAGTGAACTAAAACAATTACTTTGCTCACCCGCGACCTCACGTCTAGGTCGCGGGTGAGCAAAGTAATTGTTTTAGTTCATTAATATGGACC
This sequence comes from Archips xylosteana, assembly GCA_947563465.1. Classification (NCBI taxonomy): domain Eukaryota; kingdom Metazoa; phylum Arthropoda; class Insecta; order Lepidoptera; family Tortricidae; genus Archips; species Archips xylosteana. The sequence continues at coordinate 833,544 of OX387371.1, forward strand.
TCCGCAAAGTAACGCCTGATTCAATAAACTGCTTAAGTGATTATGGTAAGCTGGAATGTATGATGCATAGGAAAAGTTTGCGTGTAAACTCCTGACCAGTGATGGTGTAGGGGTAAGCACGCGGCACGGAATGCCGAGGACCTGGGTTCGATTCCTAGCATTGGTCTTTTTTCTGGGTTTTTTTTCTGTGCATCTATGTTTCAGTTTTTTTTTTTTAATATCTACAATCAGTCGACAGACTATAATTAGATAGTTTGAAAGCGATGGATCTTTGCAGAGGAGCAGGGCCAATGCCCTGTCCTCATTCAGTCAGGGAGCACATGCGCCCGCTTCAGTCTTTTGGTAGTGCCTTGGTTAAGCAGCATGTTCGCCAGAGGGTTGGGATGAATATTTAACCTCTCTTTATGTTTTATTCTGTAATGATTAATCTCTTCGGCTATTGTTGGTATCTCTACGTAGTTGTGGACTTCGGTATTTCGGGCAAACCAAGGTGCACATGTGATTGTCCTGAGTATGTTGTTTTGAACTCGTTGAAGGCATTGTATGTTTGATTTACTTGCAGTCGACCAAAGCTGGATTCCATACAGCCAAATAGGCTTTAAAATGGCACAATAGATCATTAATTTATTTTCCAGTGACAATGCTGATTGTCGGCCCAGTAACCACAGCAGATTTCTGAATCGATTATTTATCTCATCTCTCTTGCATTTAATATGGGTTTTCCAAGTCAATCGTCGGTCCAAGTAGAACTCCAAGTATTTGACAACTGCTGTCTCAGGTAAGGTTTCCGACCCGAGAGTGACGGGGGGGCAATCGCCTTTTCTAAGCGTGAATGTAATATGGAACGACTTTGGGGCACTTGCTTTTACACGCCATTTTGTAAGCCAGTCATTTGTAATATCCAGTTGCTTTTGGAGTTGATTGCTTGCTTCGTTTGCTTCCTTGTTGCATGACAGGAAAGCTGTATCATCAGCAAACGTTGCTATGGTGATGTCAGACGTAAATGGTAGGTCACATGTAAAAATGTTATACAATATGGGTCCAAGTACAGAACCCTGTGGCACTCCAGCCTCACAGTAATACAGCTTGGATCTGGCTTCTTCATGTTTTACTTGAAATAGTCTTTCAGACAGGTATGAAGCTATCACTGGATACACAGAGTGAGGTAAATATTTTTTTATTTTGTACAAGAGGCCTCTATGCCAAACCCTGTCAAATGCCTGTTGGACGTCTAAAAATGCTGCTGAACAATATTGTTTTTCTTCAAGACATTGCCTGACTGTGTGGTAAACTCTATGCACTTGTTCAGTGGTTGAATGGTGCTGTCGAAAGCCAAATTGATGTTGTGGGATTAGGTCAGTTTTAACGAGGCAGGTCTTAAGTCTTGCTAGAAATATTTTCTCCCATAATTTAGATAGCACAGGAGTGAGGCTAATAGGACGATATGAAGAAGCATTATCAACTGGTTTTCCATGCTTATGGATCATTTTGATCTGTGAAATTTTCCAGTATATGGGAAAGTAGCCAATACGAAGTATAGCATTGAATAGAATGGTCAGGAAGACAAGGCACTTTCTAGGTAATTCTTTTATAAGTTTTGGCGTTATTAAGTCATACCCAGGTGCTTTTTTCAGGTCCAAATTGGCTATTTCCTTAGCAAGTTCTCTGGGAGAAACTGGTGGCAAGGGTAAGCATAACTGGAAGTCTTGTATTTAGTATGAAATAAATACGAATAGAAACTATTTCCAAAAATCTATGTCCAAGATATCATTAATAAAGCTTTGGTGTTACTGTAAGGTAAGTCTTCGCTAGTCTATCTGTGCTGTATCATACAGTCTGTCTGCTTTTGTCTACTAGTCTGTCCTTGTACATCGTAAATTATTGTTTATCTTAGGCTGTTAACTTCTCTGTTCGTCAGTATACTCACAGTCTTATGCCGCAGCCGCTTGTGCACCAACAACCCCACCTTCCCGGTGAAGGTCTCGCCGCACTCGTCGCACGCCTCGTTCTCCCCGGGATGCTGCAGTCGCATGTGTCCGTAGTACGAGCTCTGGCGATCATACTTCATGTCGCAGTAGGGGCAAGCGAAGGTTTTGCCTCGGTGCATGAGACAATGGTCTTTCGCATACATTCTGGGAATCAAAGATAATGTGTAGAGATAATCTACGATAACATGGCCCGCCCCTCCACGATTCAAGAAGTCTTCAATGTCTTGTGAAAGTATTTATAAAGCACACCAAAACTTTCAACGCATGTGTGCGTGTTGAGACAGCCGTCAAACAAAAGCAGATACTACAAAATAAAAATGATTTCGTAAATATGTGACTAAACACATTGAAATAGTAATGTGGGGGGGCGGGCCATGTTAGTTTATCTGTACAGTCAAACTATTTGATTTCTGACTCTAATGGCTCAGTTTCATTAGTCGATAGCCGCATGCGTGGTGCGGTAGATTTCTATAACGCATGCCATAGGGCCCGCATTCGGGGAACCGTTTTCATTGATCGATAGGGCCCAAATGCGGAGTGCGGTAGATTTCTATAACGCATGCCATAGGGCCCGCATTCGGGGAACCTTTTTCATTGATCGATAGGGCCCGCATGCGGGGTGCGGTAGATTCCCATAACACATGCCATAGGGCCCGCATTCGGGGGATCGTCTTCATTGGTCGATGGGGCCCCCATGCGTGGTGCGGTAGATTCCCATAACGCATGCTATAGGGCCCGCATTCGGGGAACCTTTTTCATTGATCGATACGGCCCAAATGCGGAGTGCGGTAGATTCCCATAACGCATGCCATAGGGCCCGCATGCGGGGTGCGGTAGATTCCCATAACGCATGCCATAGGGCACGCATTCGGGGAACAGTTATCGACATAATTAGTTTAGTCGCCGCACGCTGTATATCGACCAAATAAAGGACCAAATGAAACTGAGCCTTAACCCGTCGTAGAAACCCTAGCCCTATCCCTAAGCGTCATAATGATTTTCTTTGTCAAGCAAGCCAATGTCAGTGTGACATTTTCTATAAAAAGGTTCTACAGTAGGTAAGTGAGTGATTGAATCAGGTGTTACTTGGCGAAGCTCCATATTTATTCTTCTTTTGGAAAGACGACTTTCTGCCATGTTTCTTGCGGCGCATTCTTGGCAATGACGGGCCTTCCAAAAGCGCTGGTATTTTAAAAAAGTGAGATGCAAAAGAGCCCATTTGCGGCCTACTTGCAGAATAATCGTTTTGATTTTTTTTTAAACAAAAAGTAAAAAAATGTCCATTCCACTAGTGTTAACAGAGACCCCAACGCGCGATTAAATTCTGGCCCCGACCGACGCCAAGTGGGATCGGGCTCTACAGCTCACCTGCTCCGGGTGACATGGCCGCATTCGTTGCACGTGAAGGTGGCCCGGTGGCGGTCCTCGAGCTGGTGCTTCCGCAACACCTGGCGGCTCCGGAACCGGTAGAAGCACACGTCGCACTCCACCGGCAGACTCTGAACAGACGGACACGACAACCACGCTCATGTTTATCATATGGCATTTCAAACAACAGTAGCCATTATTTTATTAAATTTAAGTTAATAGAGACAAAATAATTTTATTTTTGGATTTTTTGATGAAAATCATTGTGTGTATCACGGGCAGTATTCAGCGTCGGGCTTCTAATAGACTCTCGTTAGTAATCCCCTACTTACGGTTGCACAATGTACTATACTATCTATATCAATCACAGAAAATAAGGAGCAAATATAATTTCAATTTAATTTTAAGTTTTATTGTTACAAACTTATTTAATACCTATGGATTGATTTAATCTGAAATAAATAATTTCAATTTCAATTGGCGAAGTAAAGTTTTTGAAGAGGTGCTAATTATATTTTTTTTCGACAGTGGTCAGAAACTGGAGCTGTTTTATTTTTATCTCCTTTTATTTATTGGAAATATTTTTTCAAGTGTTCGAGATGACATTTGTGAGATTTTACGGCTGACAAGCGGTTCGTGCTCAGTACTAAGAAGAAATAGAAAAAAAAAAACGAAGTCAACTGTCGCTTCTGTCAATGTCAAATGAAATATAACCGTTTGCGTTTCGTTTGCTTTGCGTTGTCCAAGAAGCAGTTCCAAAATAGTGATCGAAAGTATTCAATCGTGATCCAATTATCGTGCATAGGTCGTGGAGAAATGCGGTAAAATTGAAAGTCCTGATTTTATGCGGAGGTCGATAAAAATAGTCCAAAAATCACACTGAGCACACCAAAACGCAAAGCGAACGAAACGCAAACGATTTGACATTGACAGAACTGACAGTTGACTTCGTTTTTTTTTCTATTTCTTCTTAGTACTGAGCACGAACCGCTTGTCAGCCGTAAAATCTCACAAATGTCATCTCGAACACTTAAAAAAATATTTCCAGTAAACAACAGGAGATAAAAATAAAACAGCTGCAGTTTCTCGATCTCCAGAACGCCGAATGTCGAAAAAAAAATATAATTAGCACCTCTTCAAAAAACTTTACTTAGCCAATTCAATTTCAATTCCTCTTACCGGGTCGTGGTAAGAAGTCTTGTGCGCTGCTAAAGTACTTTCCTTGTTGTGGTCCTTCCCGCAGACGTCGCAGCTGTGCGCAGACATGTTCTTTTTCCTCTCTTCTATCCTCTGTTTCTGTTCTTCTTTACTCAACAGTTTTATTTCAAAGTTATACTTTTTCTCAAACTCTAAATCGGCATCTGGAAATTTAGTGTTAAGTCTTAGACAAGCTTTTTATATAATTTAAGTCGGTACCTAATCTTTAGATGCGCTCTGGTCTAGTTCGAAACGCGTCAGTGTAGTGTGGTGGTGGTGATAGTTGTGTGTGTTCGTTGTGGGGGTGGAGGAACTGCATGAACACGCATTTTTCACATAAACGTAATTATCGTAAGGTCGCGGGTGAGCAAAGTAATTGTTTCAGTTCATTTATATGGACCTCCGCAAAGTAACGCCTGATTCAATAAATTATGATTCAAGTACTTTGTATTGTTGGGTTTTGAGTGTTTATTTATTGATAAGAACTCACGGTTATACATTAATTAAACAAAAATGTAGGAAACTTTAAGTATGTGCAAAATTTTACTAATATTTTGTATGGATGGATGTATAGATGTATCATTATATCGTTTTGACATTATTCACTGCTAATTCACTTTTTACCCGACTGTCGGAGGGTTATGTTTTTCGAGCGTATGTATTAATGTATGTATCATTCTTTGGCACGCCCTGCAGCCTAAACGGCTCAATGGATTTTGAAGTGTGAGGTGTCATTAGATTCATCTCAGTTCCGCGAGTGACATAGGGACATATTTTCCCGGAATTCCCATGAGAACGGGTATTATACAGGCGGGTTTTTTTTTCATCTAGAATTAAAATTAAAGTTATTTGCTTACCTTTTTTTAATGTAGCTATTGTTTCTTTCGACATATTCGGGTCATGACGACTCTTATGTGTCTTCAAATTACTTTCACTCTTGTACTCCTTCCCGCACAAGTCGCAGCTGTATATGGACTTGTTCCTCCTTTTCCTCTTCTGTAACTTTGGTTTCTTTACGTCTGTATCCAAAGCTTTTGTGTTACGATTATTTTTCTTCTCGAACGCTGTTTCCGCACCTACAGATTTAATTCCAACCGTTTTGTTTAACCCAGTTGTTGCTTCAGATGTATCGGTATTTATTTCAGTTGGATGTTTATCTTCAGTTAGTAAGTTTCTAGGTTTTTTTGGACGTTTAGCCGTATTATTTTTTGTCAAAGTTATTTTTGTTCTTTTACGATTTCTGACTGCAGCAAGTGTTTCTTCCGATGCGTCCGTGTCAACGTCACTGGTATCATTTCCCACTTCAGATCCAATGCAATCATCTAATTCTGAATGTGCGTTATCATTTTCAATTTCAACTTCGACTTTGATACATTCAGTATTTTTCGTTCTCGATTTGACTACCTTGCTTCCAGATCTTTCTCTTTTTTCTATTGGCAATTCTAAAGTACACTTGTCTACGTCGCTAGCATCTTTTTTTACATAATTTTCGCTTTCTATATACACTTCGGCGCACTTAGCTTCTTCGTGTGAATTTTCATTATTTTCAGTTTTAATTAGAGGCATTATTTCTGTAGGATTGAATGATTTGATGAATGATTGATCGAACGAGACGATAGAATGAGCCAGTCAGAGTGAATGGAAGAGGGGAGAAAGACTGAAGACGTGTGCGAGTGATGACTATTATTTGTAAAAATTGTGTTTTATTAAGTTCTGATTTAATTATATGGTTATTCCGTCCATCTAAGTATTTTACTTGAAGACTTAACACTATAGTTTTGGGGGCTCGACAGGGATTGAAGCGATCCGATTTGTTTCTTCAGACGACGACGTGTTTGAAGAACAAAGGAAGACGACGACGGCTGACAGCGAATGACAGCGTGAAAAAAATCGAGACGACGAAACGACGACGTACAATTCAATGTAAAAGGTGGAAAATGCCGAAAGAAACAAGACGTAACAGCCGGCGAGTAGACCTAGAAGATTCATTTGAAGAAGCCATGTCATCATCACGAGGTGGCGGCGCCATGTTACATCTGTCAGAGGGACTGGTTCCAAAGTTCTCTGGCCAGGATAAGACGTATCCTGCGGCAAAGTGGATCCAAGACGTGGAGGACAATGCCGAGGTATTTGGATGGACGCCGGTACAGCAGTTGCTCATGGCAAGGCGGTCGCTAACTGGAACTGCAGCATTATGGTTACGCGCCGAGAAGACATACAAGACGTGGGACGAGCTGAAGGCTAGTCTTTTGGTTGAATTCCCAGATACTGTGGAAATCAAGACCATCCACGAAATGATGAGTTCACGGGTGAAGAAATCTGATGAATCATGCATCGACTACATGTTGGTTATGAAGGAATTGGGTAGACGAGGTAAGATGCCCGATTATGTTGCCATCAAATATATCATCGACGGCATCAGAGACGACCCAGTGAAGAAAATGATGTTATATGGGGTGAAGACGTACACGGAGCTAAAAGAAAAGTTTAAGATATACGAGACGATCAAAGAAGAGATAAGAAGGAGCAAGGCCTCAAATTTATCTCATCAAGATTTTAAAAACACACCGAAGATCAAATGTTATAGTTGCGGTGAAAGTAACCACATGTCCTACGAGTGTCCGGACAAACTTAAAGGATTAAAATGCTTCCGGTGCAATGAGTTTGGACACATTTCATCGCAATGCACATCGACGGCGGGAACGACTAGAAAACATCAAGAGAAAAATGGCGGCTCAATGGCGAGACAAATGTGTGTTCAGACGAATTCAAATGAAACGAACGACTGTAACATCATTCTGAACGAGAACAAGAATGAATCCGATGACTTTTTGATTGAAACGAACGAACGACACGACGAGACTGACACATCAACTTCATTCGATTCGACCACGATGGCAGCTATGATGGCGCCACAGGAGACGACTGTTACTAAGGACGTGAATGACAACAACAATGATGACGGACAGATGTCATATACAAAACCGACGGAAGAAATTATTTTATTGGAAAATAATGTTAAAGACCCAGGAAGTGACATTATTGTAATTCCAAATGACTGCTACGAAAATTTAGACGAACCGAAATATGTGGAAAACGAAAGTGCTTCGAGTGAACTTGGTTCGACGCAGGTTCATACGACGGGTTGTATCAAAACAAACATTTTAATAGACGGTTACATGAAAAACCCAGAATTACAAAAGGTAAGGCAACTTGTCCAGACGCATCGGCCTAACAAGACGTACGAGACTCCGGTTCGGTTGCGGGTTACGTTAAAGTATGACATCCCAATAGCGCAACGACCACGACGGTTGGCTTTGGATGAGCAAAGAGAGGTTGAGCGTCAGATGACACAACGACTCTACAATGGTGCTGTTCGGATACTGAAGGTGCAAGACGAAAATATACGCAACTACAAGAAACGACGTAAGTTCTAGGGCCCTACCGCGTAGTAGCGGTGACCGGCAAGGACCGGTACGACGCAGATAAGGCGGATAGTTCAGCAGAGGGACCCACTCGTACTTCTACGTCAGCTGACAACATGAAGCCGTGGCCTAGGGGTCAGTGAATTGCGTGGCAAAAGTAAAAAGACGTTACGCTGCACATATTATTACGTTAACTTTTGTTTTTATGATTTTATGTTTTTACAAAAGTATTCGACTGACTGCTCTGCAAACAAAATTGATGATTCGTTTAGACTTGAGATGTTTTAGACTAACTGAAATTGTAATTTACGATGTATTGTGTTGAAGTTTTTATGTTGATACCTTATGAATTAAGGGTTAGTTCATATTATTTGGGTGAAAGATTGTTTGTGTTACATTGTAAGCATGTTTGAAGACGTTTAGTATGGTGCTAGGATGTCTGAGTAAGGTTAAGAGTTTGTATTGTAACTTTAGGCAAGGTGTGCCTGGGGACAGGCAAGGATGCAGGACGGCCGAGCTGTAGGATTGAATGATTTGATGAATGATTGATCGAACGAGACGATAGAATGAGCCAGTCAGAGTGAATGGAAGAGGGGAGAAAGACTGAAGACGTGTGCGAGTGATGACTATTATTTGTAAAAATTGTGTTTTATTAAGTTCTGATTTAATTATATGGTTATTCCGTCCATCTAAGTATTTTACTTGAAGACTTAACACTATATTTCTATAAACGAATCGGTTCCGAACTGAAAGAGTTTATTGTGAGTGAGTTTGTTAGTCAGCGGCTGTGACTTTCGGTTATATGCCTCGATAACATTCATTTTTAGCTGTGAAAAAATAACAATAATGTTAATAACAGGTATTTTACGGTGACTTGGACCACATAAATAGCATAGCACTGGTGTAAATGGGCTCTTGATCTACGTCAAGCGGCTAGTAGTAGTAGAACTACAATAGTATTTTATGCAACTGTATCATAATAAGGGCCATTGAGACACGAGTGCGAGTTTAATCTATATATATAAAATTCTAAACTGACTGACTGACTGACTGTTGATATATCAACGCACAGCCCAAACCACTGGACCTAGAGACTTGAAATTTTGCATATAGATACCTTATACAATGTAGGCATCCACTAAGGAAGGATTTTTGGGAATTCCCACGGGAACGGGAAAAAACGGGATTTATAGATTCGATTCCGAGTGACCGTATCTCAGTAACCATAATAACTAGACTCTTCAAATTTGATACACAAGTAGGTATTACAATAATGAAAACATCGATTTCAGGATTTTTCAAAATTCTCACGGGATAAGGAATAAACGGGATTTATATATTCAGTTCAACGGAATCCTATGAACTATAATTACTAGACTCTTCAAATTTGGCATAGAAGTAGATAATTGTAATAGTAAAAAACAGTTTTAAGGATTTTTGGAAATTCCCACGGGATAAAGAAAAAACGGGATATTTCGTTTTACTGGTCGTAGAAAGCTGAAATTCGGCATGAAGGTTGCTTGGGGAGTGTAGAGGAGCATTGAGAGAGGAATTTCCAAAATTCCTACGGGAACGGGAAAAAACGGGATTTATATATTCGATTCCGAGTGACCCTATCTCAGTAACTATAATAACTAGACTCTTCAAATTTGATATACAAATAGGTATTACATTAGTTAAAATATTAAAATCAGGATTTTTCAAAATTCCCACGGGATAAGAAAAAAACCGGATTTATATATTCAGTTCAACGGAATCCTATGAACCATAATTACTAGACTCTTCAAATTTGGCATAGAAGTAGGTAATTATAATAGTGAAAAACAGTTTTAAGGATTTTCAGAAATTCCCACGGGATAAAGAAAAAACGGGATTTATCGTTTTACTGGTCGTAGAAAGCTGAAATTCGGCATGTAGGTTGCTTGGGGAGTGTAGAGGAGCATTGAGAGAGGAATTTCCAAAATTATCACGGGAACGGGGAAAAACGGGATTTATATATTCGATTCCGAGTGACCGTATCTCTGTAACTATAATAACTAGACTCTTCAAATTTGATACACAAGTAGGTATTATATTAGTTAAAACATTAATTTCAGGATTTTTGAAATTCCCACGGGATAAGGAAAAAAACGGGATTTATATATTCAGTTCAACGGAATCCTATGAACTGTAATTATTAGACTCTTCAAATTTGGCATAGAAGTAGGTAATTATAATAGTAAAAAATTATTTCAAGGATTTTCGGAAATTCCCACGGGATAAGGAAAAAACGAGATTTTTCGTTTTCTGGTCGTAGAAAGCTGAAATTCGGCATGTAGGTTGCTTGGAGAGTGTAGAGGAGCCTTGAGAGAAGACTTTCCAAAATTCCCACGGGAACGGGAAAAAACGGGATTTTTCGTTTTACTGGTCGTAGAAAGTTGAAATTCGGCATGTACGTTGCTTGGGGAGTGTAAAGGAGCATTGAGAGAGGACTTTTTAAAATTCCCACGGGAACGGGAAAAAACGGGATTTTTCGTCTTACTTGTCGTAGAAAGTTGAAATTCGGCATGTAGGTTGCTCGGGGAGTTTAGAGGAGCATTAAGAGAGTACTATCCAAAATTCCCACGGGAACGGGAAAAACGGGATTTTTCGTTTAACTGGTCGTAGAAAGTTGAAATTCGGCATGTAGGTTGCTTGGGGAGTGTAGAGGAGCATTGAGAGAGGACTTTCCAAAATTCCCACGGGAACGGGAAAAAACGGGACTTTTCGTTTTACTGGTCATAGAAAGCTGAAATTTGGCATGTAGGTTGCATGGAGAGTGTAGAGGAGAATTAAGAGAGGGTTTTCCAAAATTCCCACGGGTACGGGAAAAAACGGGATTTTTCGTTTTACTGGTTGTAGAAAGCTAAAATTCGGCATGTAAGTTGCTTAGGGAGTGTAGAGGAGGATTGAGAGAGGGCTTTCCAAAATTCCCACGGGAACGGGAAAAAACGGGACTTTTTGTTTTACTGGTCGTAGAAAGCTGAAACTCGGCATGTAGGTTTTTTGGGGAGTGTAGAGGAGCATTGAGAGAGGACTTTTCAAAGTTCCCACGGGAAAGGGAAAAACGGGATTTTTCGTTTTACTGGTCATAGAAAGCTGAAATTTGGCAAGTGGGTTCCTTGGGGAGTGTTGAGGAGGATTAAGAGAGGGATTTCCAAAATTCTCACTGGAACGGGAAAAAACGGGACTTTATGTTTTACTGGCCGTAGAAAGCTGAAATTCGGCATGTAGGTTGTTTGGGGAGTGTAAAGTAGCATTGAGAGAGGACTTTCCAAAATTCCCACGGGAACGGGAAAAACGGGATCTTTCGTTTTACTGGTCATAGAAAGCTGAAATTTGGCAGGTGAGTTCCTTGGGGAGTGTAGGGGAGCATTAAGAAAACATTTCCCGAAATTCTTACGGGAACGGGAAAAAACGGGATTTTGCGTTTTACTGGTTGTAAAAAGCTAAAATTTCAAAATACATAAGTTTATACTGTAAATAGGCCGCAAAGGGCTCTTTAACCGACTTCTAAAAAAGGAGGAGGTTATGCATTCCACCTTATGTATTTTTTTATGTAGGTATGTTCACCGATTTCTTGGTCAATTGTGGACCTGCTTGCTTGCTTGCCTGTATGCTTGCTTGCTTGATATCTTGGTTCTTTGGAATACTCATGGTACACGCGAGCGAAGCCGCGGGCAAAAGCTAGTAATAGATACGCATGAGTGTCTCAATGGCCGATTATGAATAGTTGCATACATTACTTTTTCTATGAGCTCAAAATAAACAATTATTATTTAACGACCGCTTTAGCCTAGTTGGTAGGGACCCTGCCTACGAAGCAAGAGGTCCTGGGTTCGAATCCCGGTAAGGGCATTTATTTGTGTGATGAGCACGAATATTTGTTCCTGAGTTATGGATGTTTTCTATGTATTTAAGTATTTATTTATCTATATAAGTATGTTTATCGTCGTCTAGTACCCATAGTACAAGCTTTGCTTAGTTTGGCACTAGGTGTTATTTCTTTCAACTTTCAAGAACTCCGTGCAAAAGCAAAACAAATTCCCGCTATTTTGAAACTTTTTTTTTTCACTAATCACAACCTTAGAATGGACCCGGGAACTTTGTCATACAGCCAAATTGAATGATGTTAAAATATTCATATTTATAAATAACTTTCAAATTAATTTATTGTCCGTTATTGTATTGATTATTTAATAATTGTTTATGTAAATATATTTTAATTAATGTATAAAGTCGATTTAACAATAATTAAGTCATCATCATCATCATCATCAGCCTATGTTCGTCCACTGCTGGACATAGGCCTCTCCCATGGCACGCCACTGAGCACGATCCTCGGCCACTCTCATCCAGCTCTTGGCAGCCGCCTTGCGAAGATCATCGCTCCACCGAGTCTGAGGACGTCCAACGCTACGTTTGCCGATCCGTGGTCTCCACTCAAGAACTCGTCTACCCTAACGGTTATCGGTCCTTCGGGTTATATGGCCTGCCCATTGCCACTTCAGCGTGCTAATGCGGTGGGCTATGTCGATAACTTTGGTTCTCTGTCGGATCACTTCGTTACGAATTCGATCTTTTAGAGAAACTCCGAGCATAGCCCTTTCCATAGCACGTTGAGCAACTTTAAATTTGTGGACCAGCCCTACAGTGAGTGTCCATGTTTCGGCACCGTATGTCATGACGGGTAGGACGCACTGATTGAAGACTTTCGTCTTTAGACTCTGTGGAATTGGCGACGTGAAGACTTGACGCAGTTTCCCATACGCTGCCCATCCCAGCTGTATTCTTCTGTTGGCCTCTTTCTCGAAGTTGTTTTTACCCAATTGCATAGTTTGCCCGAGGTAAACATACTCCTTAACAACCTCGAGAATATTGCCTTGAACTGCAATTGGTTCCGGACTTACATGTTCATTGAACATAACCTTGGTTTTATCCAGGTTCATCCGAAGACCAACGCGTTGAGAAGTATCAGCTAGGCCATACAACATATGTTGCAAATCATGCAGCGTTTTCGCCACGATGACGATATCATCTGCAAATCGCAAGTGTGAGAGGTACTCGCCATTTATGTTAATGCCGCGCCCTCCCAGTCCAGCGTCTTGAACACATCCTCCAATGCATTTGTGAACAATTTGGGGGATATAACGTCCCCTTGTCTCACACCACGATGCAAGGGGATAGGTTCAGACTGCCGATTCTGGACTTGGACGGCCATAGTAGCGGCGTTGTACAGACCTCTCAACACCTGGATGTATCGCCAATCGACTTGGCATCGCTGCAAAGATTCCAGAACAGACCAGATCTCGATCGAGTCAAAGGCCTTTTCATAGTCCACAAACGCTAAGCATAGGGGCCGATTATACTCTTCGGTCTACTGTATAATCTGCCGCACGCACTGTATGGATGTGGTCTATGGTGCCGTATCCCGATCGAAACCCGGCCTGTTCGGGGGGCTGGAAATCGTCGAGCCTTCGCGCAAGACGGTTCGTGATGACTCTCGAAAACAGCTTATAGACGTGGCTTAAGAGTGAAATGGGTCGGTGGTTCTTCAAAAGAGTTTAATCACCCTTTTTGAAAAACAACACACTCTTACTCCACGCCTCTGGAGTTCTCCCATCAAAAAGAACAGTATTAAAAATGTTTTGGAGCTCCTTCATTATAGGTTTACCACCAGATTTCAGGAGCTCAGTCGTAATACCGTCTTCTCCAGGGGCTTTTCCATTTTTAAGCTGTCTTCTCAGACGACTCTGCTGGCTCTCGCCATCGCGAATAATTAAGTACTTAAATAATTTTTTTTTTATTTTAATTTCCACCATTTGCGGTGCGAAAAAGAACATTGTGAAACGTTTCATAATGAAATGTCAAAGTTGCGATCACACAATGCACCTCATTGGACTACCGATAGCGATATCGATAGTAGCACATTGTAGTACGCGAGTAGAAAAAGAGCATTAAACTCACCGGGCCCTTTTCCGAAAGGGTCTTCAGCAGCGCCGCGCTCCGCTGACAGCTGTCACGGAAGGCGGCACACTTTGACAGCTTCGCCATGCAGTACACGCACAGGTGACGCGGCAAACTATCCTCCTTTGGCAACTGTAATATAGTCTTTTCTTGCTAAAACCAACGTAGTTTACACAACACGATAGCACATCATCACCATCAACCCAGCTTATATACGTCCCACTGCAGGGCACAGGCCTCCTCTCAGAATGAAAGGGCTTGGGCCGTAGTTCCCACGCGGGCCCAGTGCGGATTGGGAACTTCACGCACACCTTTGAATTTCATCGCGATCTTTTACTTCACCGTAAAACTCATGGTAAATTTCTAATGTAATTTCGCACATAAATTCCGAAAAATTCAAGAGGCGCGAGCCGGGATTTGAACCCACGACCCTCTGCTTGTGAGACCATGGGTCAAACCGCTAGGCCACTACGGCTTAGGCTTACCTATGTCGTCGTGTTTAGAATGATGAAATTTTGCTTAAAACAACATCTTGAGAAACAGGCAGCTAACATGTTTTATTAATTACACTGCAATGATTTATCCTGACTTACAGCTGTTCCAGTGAGTGCCGCGAGCGTGTCTTCCAACCCGCTGCCGCTTATGGCATACAACCGCCCATCCGCCGCGAGGCACGCGCGGCAAGCGACCAGCTCCTCACTTGACTCCATTTCGACAGGCGACTAGAATATCAATATCACAAGTTTTCACTAGTATCACAGATGTTCTTAACATCAAGTCTACCATCATTTTGAACATCAAAAACAAAACCAGCATGTTTCGTTCTTGTCACAGATATAGATGCACATAGATAACGAAATGCTCACGATTTGTATTGAAACCAAGCGTGTCGACTTTTTAACACCTACTGTGACGTCACAGCCGAAATTTAGTAACGGGAAATCCAAACCACAGACATAATACATATAAATCGGTTGCTGATGCCCCTCCGCTCCGCTACTATTCAAACTATTTAACTGGATCCGCCGCTGTGATTGTCTCGCTCACAGATATATACACATGATGATGAAGGTTGTTTTGGTGTATCTTTATTATGTTATGCACTAATGAGTGTATATCAGCCCCCTAACACACTAATTTTTATGTCGTAGACAAAGCATCTGTCACTTTTTGTCGCATGTACGAGTGCGAGAGAGATGAATGCTTTATCCACAACATAAAAGCTAGTGCTAGGGGGGCAGATATGTTATACGCTACAAAAAAAATACTGTTAAACATTAAATCGATTTACTAACCTCATAATCATTGTCAATGAATTTTAAGATATTAATGGTGGGGTATGCAGTTTTTTTCAGCAATCTCAACTTTTTTGCTTCAATGAAACTGGTATTGTCAAAATGTACAGAACAAATAGTACTGTGTTTAGTCGGGAACCAGTCTTTCCGTCCCGTGGCCGCAATCCATTTTTCTTTAATGATTGGATCATGTGGGAAACTAAAAACATAAAAGTTTTTTAAACACAACAGATATACACATAGTCGTATATATTCCAAGGATAAACATGAATACATCAAATAATGGAACTTATAAAATATTACCCTCATATTATTTTCTTCTATTTAACTTTTTAAATAGATTATCACACACTGTAAATGAATTACTTCAATGGAACGGGAAAAAAACGAGAATATGGGGCCTGTAAGGTTCCGAAACCTCGAAATAAAAGTAAATTGAAGTGTTTTATTTACAATATTACTCTCCTTTTTTAAAGCTGTTGTGTAAAATTAGGACATAAAATAAATAAATAAATAAATAACACAGGACAATTCACACCAATTGACCTAGTTCCAAAGTAAGCTAAGTAAAGCTTGTGTTATGGGTACTAGCCAACGGATAAACATACTTATATAGATAGATACATACTTAAATACATATTAAACACCCAAGACCCAAGAACAAACATTCGTATTTTTCATACAAATATCTGCCCCAACACGGGAATCGAACCCGGGACCTCCAGCTTCGTAGTCAGGTTCTCTAACTACTAGGCCATCTGGTCGTCATCTGGTGGACATGAGTTAGTTTTTATCAATAAGTTGTAAATTGGACATTTTATAATGGGTATTATCATTTGTCTGTCCGATATTGATTAAAATCGATTATTGATATATGTATTATGTTGTAGAACGAACAACACTAGTTGCTAGATTTGACAGACGAATGAGAAGTTGCCTGTACCACAAAGTCAAAGCGATGCGCAACAGTTTTTTTTTTTTTTTGACTGACTGTTGCTGTTAGCCTCAACGGCTTTTACAGCTTACCAGAGAGAGGGCGAGCTGCCAGACGGGCAGCTCAGCAAAGGGTGGTTTTCTTAGCATGCCAAAGGGTGCTCCTATTGAGCCAACCTCGGACTTTGGACGCTAAGTAGAGATTTGCAAGCAATCGCATTTTATGATGCGCAACAGTATAGCTTGATCCGATATTCATTGTCTCTTTACATACTATGTCAGATGAAACGCTCAAAGCAAACGCAGCAACGGAATGTGAATATAGTTTTACTTAGCGTTAATCTATAGTTACTTGGTAATTCTTGGAATCACAGCTTGGAATACTTAAAAAATTGTTAAAAAAATAATTTACGTATAATATAATTTTAAAATAACTTACCTGTGATAGGAAATATGTCCTTGCCTTTTGGTGGACGAAATTGTTGGGCTATTGCACTTAATTATAACGCAACGAGGCATTTTCTTCGTTTTCGCGGACGTCCGGCTGCAACAACTGACGCGCGCGAACGAACTGTCAGTAGCGGCGGCCAACCTCGATGCTTTGTTGGGGTTCGGACATGCGAAGCAGATGCATTTGCGTTATCTATGTGTATCTATATCTGCGCTTAAAGTCAAAAGCGGTTACTTGCGGGTGGAACGTATTAGCAGACGAATCGTTTGAATTAGAATCCGAATCGCAACCAGCAGCAAAATGTCATTGTAACAATTCATAAACCGACCATAATTAAATACTGAAGTCGAAATTACAAACAAGCATTTTCGCCTTGTTTCCTATCACTTTAACTAATTAATTAAATAATTACTAGGATCGTATTATGATGTCTTCTTGGGATTGGGACGGACACTGACACTGACATGACATGACATTTGTAGTTCAGTGCTACCATGCGGGCAGCATGACTTTCTACCATTTCGTTGTTTCTACTATAGTTCGGATACGACAGACAAAAACATAAGCAGTTCTGCTAATAAACGTTAATTAATTTTTTAATGCAGTTTTAATTCCGTTTTGAATTCATACTAGTTATGAAATACGAAATAAGCATAATTTTTCAAGGTCTTCTTTCGTAACTAGTTAAGAAAGCAGAAATCAAATATTAGCACTTGATTGCGAAAATACATTAGGTAACACTGCAGATATAGGTAAGATATAGGTAGGTAGGGATTTTGACATTTATTCGTACCGACAGCAAGTTCAACAGACTCAACAGTGAATTACAAGATTGACTAAAAATTTCTTTAACCTATTTCGTTAAGAATTATTCAGAAAAATACATCTAGTTCAAACAAAACAGAACATAAAATATTTTGATCCATTTTATTTAAATCAGATGAGTAAATTTTTCCCTATTTATCAATACCTACCGATTTTTTTGTTGCGAATATTTCTTATCAGTTTCAAATTGTTTTATTGAAATAAAATAGGTTATATGAAAAAAAATATATAATGCTAGTATTGCGTAGGAATTTCATCATAAGATCATTTTAACTCACATTTTCATTCACTCGCTCATTTCATTCATTACCTATAAATGGAGAATTTCTGTAATTTTTGCAGTTAGTTTTAAATAGATGCTATCTGCTCTGCTATATCAAATTCTTTTATCTGTTTGCAATGATCATTCTTATTTTTTTTATAAGGAATTTCGTCTATAACACGCGATTCAATCAATTGAATTTCTTAGCAGGTTTGTATAGGTTTCTTCACGATGATTTCCTCCACCGACAATCTTAAGGTACATTTTAAATGTTAATTCCGAGAAACTCGGAGGTGCGGGCCCGGGCTCAAACCAACGACTCCTTCAGAGAGCTGGCACCAATTTTTGGGTAGGTATTTAAGGCAAGCTGAAAACTTGTCACATACCTCTCCTATTAACCCCAACACGGAAACACAGACCTGGCTGACGGGTAGCGGGGCTAAATCTACCCTCATTTTCATTTTAATTGGCAGACCGATTGTCCATCCAAAGTTATCTGTATTTTATTTGAAATATTTATATTTATTTTGAATTATAAATAATCTTTTAAAATTTCAGCGTAACCTCGAAAACAGTTTTTTTTTTAATTTTTGCAAAATTGTTTTGCAAGCATCTGGCAAAGTTTAAGTCCCAACTAAATGATCTGGCTTATTTATTTTCTCACTATTTAAATGTCAAAATTGTATTTGTAACAGTATGAGGGTTGATTTAGCCCTTGCATTTAGCATTGTGGTTTCTGCTTGCCTCAAATACCTACTAAAAAATGTCTATCAGCTCTCGTACCATTGCTTGAGAGCCCTTAGGTCAAACCACTAGGCCGACTTAGTTTTGCCATCGTTCGAAAAATGAAACAACACCATTTTTTAATACCAAAAATTTATTTCTCACAAATTTATTGGTCACGTTTCGGCGTCACGGACAGGCTTCTTCGTCCGGGGCCGTTTGCGGCGCACGTAGCCCAGATTCATGTGCACGGCGCGGACATGAAGCGAGAGGGAAGCCGCGCCCATCGTCTTGCCGCAAAACTTGCATTCCGCTTGCACCCGCAAATGCACCTGCCAATCAGACACCTGGTATAGGTAACGCCATCAGAGTTGAGGTCACGCACACAACAACACGTCATGTAATGACAGCGGAATTTTGACATTTATTCGTACCGATAGCAAGTTCTACAGACTCAACATAGAATTACAAGATTGACTAAAAATTTCTTCAACCTATTTCGTTAAGAACAATTTAGGAAAATACATCTAGTTCAAACAAAACAGAAAATAAAATATTTTGATCTATTTTATATAAATCAGATAAACATATTTTTCGCTATTTATAAAATACCGATTTTTTTGTTGCGAATATTTCTTATCAATTTGAAATTGTTTTATCAACCGACGAAAACAAAAGGAGGAGGTTCTCAATTCGACGTGTATATATATATTTTTTTATGTATGATCACGCATAACTTTTTACAGAGTAGTCCGATTTTGATGATTCTTTTTTATTGGAAAGCGTATACCCCGAGGGTGGTCCCATTTAAATTTGGAAACAATATTCCTTCCCTAAGGGTAGAAAAACAGGGGATGATTGATTGTTCAGTTATTGATTGTACTATATGACCACGCATAACTTATTACAGAGTAGTCGGATTTTGATGATTCTTTTTTTATTGGAAAGCGTATACCCCGAGGGTGGTCCCATTTAAATTTGGAAACAATATTCCTACCCTAAGGGTAGGAAAACAGGGGATGATTGACTAACTTTTTACAGAGTAGTCTGATTTTCATAATTCTTTTTTATTGGATAGATAGGGTATACCTTGAAGTTGGTATTATAAATTTAGAAAAAAAATTACCCCACGGATGGAAAAAAAGTATAAAATAAAAACTTTTTAACAAAAAATGAAACTGCCGAAAAAACTGAAAAGCAAAAAATAATACCTTTTTTGTTTGACCTTAATCTAGGTACCAGTTTGAAGTCGGTGCCTCAGCACGAGCCAGGAGGAGTGGACCTATAATCGTCTACCTGATTGGCTTCTATCACTCCTCGTGGCTCGTGCTGAGGCACCGACTTCAAACTGGTACCTAGATTAAGATCAAACAAAAAAGGTATTATTTTTTGCTTTTCAGTTTTTTCGGCGGTTTAATTTTTTTCAAAAATAGTTTATATGAAAAAAGAAAAAATATGATCATTCACTCAATATTCACTGAGCTCAAATTTTCACATGCCTAACTTGGCTGAACATGTCATGGGAAGCAATACTATACAATTTAAGACCTTATGTAACCATATGTTCATTGTGAATAAATAAATTTCATTTCATTTCATTTTTTCACTTTTTAATTTTTCTTTGTTTTTTTATTTCTTTCCAAAAGGAAAAACTAGGGTTGTGTAAAATGTTGTGTACAATTATTATTGTGATGTAAAGCGCTGTAATGTCTTAGATTAAGTCATTATTTGTAATTTCGTTAGCTTGCATTATGTTAATGTACCCAAGTTAATAAAATAGATAAAACGTTTATTTGGTACTGCAAACACACACAATCAAGATTATCAAAATACAAGTATACCAAAAGTAAAACATTTTATATTGTCTGTGTAGGCGCAGTAGTGCCATGTCTCAGCGTTCAACATTGCTCATAGGAGCCAAACACTGATATTCTGCCACAATCCAAAAGACCGAGAGCAAAAATATTACTTACTGATTAAAAATAAATAAACAACAAAACAAACAGTGCTATGCATTATCAATTTATCAGTATTGTACCTACATACATGAAAATGTATTTTTAGATTTTATTTATCCCATGAGTATAAAACTGTACGGGTAAAATGGGAGAAAAATAATAACAATAATAAAGCAGTTACTGAACTAGCTCAAACAAACATGCAGCCACCGTACAGTTACTAATTGTTGTTGTTTATGTGTTGTTTGGCCGTATTCGGCCATACCGCTGCTTAAAATACGGATACGTTACGGAATCGCAATGACGTGCCGTAAATGTCAGACTTTACCGCATGCCCTCCATAGTGAAGTGACGTTTACGAAGCGTCACTGCGATTCCGTACCGTCACCGTTTTTTAAGCGCCGGTTTGGTCGCACCTTTAGTCCAGATTTTTGAAATATTCCTGATATCAAGAACTTGCGGTAAAAACTAGTTGATTATATGATGCAACTTACGTTGTTTTCGTGCCTTATCAAGTTGGATTTAAAAGAGAAGGCCAACGGGCACTGCTCGCACTGGTAGGGCTTCTCGCCCGTATGCACCCGCATATGGAACTGCAACACAAGCGAACATTTTATTTTTAGGTAGCCCTTGGAAACGGGTTTTGTAAAGTAACTTTCCTTAGTGGGTGGTTGCCTCAGATATAGATACACATAGATAACGTAAATGCATCAACTTGGCGTGTCAGAACCCCGACAAAGCGTCGGGTTGGCCGCCGCTACTGACAGTTCGCGTGCGTCAGTTGTTGCAGCCGGACGTACGCGAAAACTAAGAAAATGCCTCGTTGCGTTGTAATTAAGTGTAATTATGTCTGTGGTTTTAAATTTCCCATCACTAAATTTCGGCTGTGACGTCACAGTAGTGCTAAAAAGTCGACACGCTTGGTTTCAATACAAATCGTGAGCATTGCGTTATCTTTATGTGTGAATTGTCCCGCGATATTTATTTATTTTATTTATTTATTTATATCTGTGGTGGTTGCATTAACATTCGCTTAAAAGCAATTAGGTGTAAGCACAACCCGTCTGACGGGGCAATTGACTTCTCCGTCTGTCAGACGGGTCCTATACTTCATTGAAAACCAAAACATCATTATATTGCGGCTCGTCAACTATTTCTTACCTAGCAAATAGTACAGTACAATAGTCTGGGAGCCGCAAAACAAAATTGTTTTAATGTCACTTTATTTGCGTGTCGTCAATTGTTACTCTAGTACAAATTGTAAAGAGGTTACAGTTCACGAGCCGCAATATAATGTTGTTGTGGTTTATAATTCTAAATTAAATGGAGTATAATGGATTTTAAAATTAGAATTAATGGTAAACAATCATAGAGAGGTACTAATAACTATAAATTAAAAAATTTAAAAACCCCCAACGCAATTTGGTCGCACGTAATGTTTGAAAATAAAGTACCTAAATGCCCGTTATGCGTCTAAGATCCCTTCTGCAGCTAACAAAAGAGCTTATCATTGAAACGGCTGAACCGATTTTGATGAAACATATCTAAGAACCATTGCCAAGAAACCTGCTTTCAAATAAAAAAAACCGCATCCAAATCGGTCAGGGCCGGCGCTCACTGACGGCATAGCACGGCATGGCATTTTATTACTATCAAGTTATTTTAAATCTTATTTCAATGAGTTTAGAATTCATGTTACTTTATTGGTTATGCGTTGCGTCATCCCTCGGCACGTCGCGGCATCGTGGTATTGAAATAAAGTAACATGAATTCTTAACTCATTGAAATAAGATTCAAAATAACTGGATAGTAATAAAATGCCATGCCGTGCCATGCCGTCAGTGAGCGCCGGCCCTTACCCGTTTAAGAGCTATGATGCCACAAACAGACACACAAAAACAAATAGCGGTCAAACTTATAACTATAACACCTCTCTTTTTGTGTCGGGGGTTAAAAAAGAGGTTTTGAGCCAACCAGCCGCCAACATACCATAAGTTTTGTTTTGTGAGTGAATGCCTTGGAACAGTGCGAGCACTGGAATGGCCTGAGACCCAAGTGCCCGTTCATGTGGTACTGCAGAGTCGCCATGCACTGCAGACGGAGAATATAGTTTCAGCATCAAAAGTAGCTGGTCACTTTTGTACTTTGTCGTAATAACACAACTGTCAATCAAGTATGACGTTTTGCACCTAATGTATACAGGGTTATTTGTAATTCACTAGCATCCTTTTAACGCTAAACTCCTACCACTAAAACAAATGTTTTTTGTTTTACGGCTTTTGTCATAACTTAATATTTTTGGTGTACGTTTTGAAAATTTGATTCTGCCTCTTATTTTTACGATACTCTGTGTATTTGTATGGGAAAAAAAGTGCTTCATTTTAAAAAGTCGTAAAACAAAAAACATTTGTTTGAGTGATAGGAATTCAGGGTTAAGAGGATGTCAGTGAATTAAAAATAACCCTGTAGTGACAAGGTACAAAAGTGACCAGCTACTTTTGATGCCGTCTGGTAAAAATACGGGACTGTTGAAACAGTACTGAATACGAGAGTCGTTTCCAAAAAATTGTAAACAATTAAGGGATTTAGGGGCTGCTTCACCACGCATTGATTAATTTTAACTGACGGATAATAAATGTGATGCCGTCTCCGTCTATTCGAACAAAACAAACAGAGACGGCATCACATTTATCCGTCAAATAAATTTGATCAATGGATGGTGAAACAGGGGGTTAAACTTTTAATTTAGGGAAGGGGTAAAAGTAAGATTATTTTAAAAGCGAAAAAGTTTTTCGGGTGCGCCGGTGGGATTCGAACCCACGTCTTCTGGGTATGCGCCCCAACCTGGGTGTTCTACCAATTGAACCACGTCGCATCCAACCGACTTCCCCGAAATTCTTAATGATTAAGAATTAGAATTAGATTTTTAGATTAAGAATTTCGGGGAAGTCGGTTGGATGCGACGTGGTTCAATTGGTAGAACACCCAGGTTGGGGCGCATACCCAGGAGATGTGGGTTCGAATCCCACCGGCGCACCCGAAAAACTTTTTTTTTTTTCGCTTTTAAATAAGGGGGTCCATACAACATCTCAAGGGCCTCAAGTCAACCTCACCTGCACGCGGTGCACCCTGCCAAACAACAAACGATGCTCTGACGACCCACCAACACGCACTGGACCAGCGCGGTGGGCTTATGGTCCATTCCTACTCATGAAATGAGCAACTCCCCGTCTAGGCCCCGAGTGCCCGGCGGTTCTGGGGACTCCGGTGACAGTGGTAGTCGGAGATACCTACCTTAGAACCAGGGGTGTTAAGAATCCCCGGGCGAAAGGACTACCTTACCACAAACCGACTAAAGCGAACAACAAAATGGACTCTGATGTGCTTAATGTATTAACCTACAATGTCCGAACACTGATGAAAGATGAGCGTCTAATAGAACTTCAGAATGCACTCGAGGACATTAAGTGGGATATTATTTTATTTTTTTATTATTTACTTCAATGTCAAATCAAGGTGCATTGCTAATTTGATATGTAATAAATGGGAGCCCCTTTTCTCCCATAATCTTTTTTATCCGAATTTTGAAAGTCAGAAATCGATGTCCATAATATTCTTGCTAATAAATATCGATGGTCATAATTTTTTTAAAGCATATCGCTTAATAGTTCTAACAGCAATGATCCATAATCCTATTGATCATAACTTTAAAAAGTCATAATATTTATATCAATAAAATTCAACGGAATATCATTGATTATTCAGAAACATTGTAAGGCATATATCTTAAAGTAATAATTGTTTTCAGTCATAATTTTGCATTACCTAAAATGCACTAATCATATACATCGAAATCTATAACATCTAAAGGAATATCGACAATTATTCAGAAAAATTGTAAGGCATACGCTGGCAGCGACCGAGCGAAGCGAGCGAGCAAGACCTTTCAGGGCAGAAGCGACTCGGACAGGTTAGGTTCAGAAGGCTAAGGCGGGAGCGAAGCGTAGCGTAGCTCCCGCCTTGGCCTTCGATGTTAGGTATTTTTTTTATGACAGCACAGAAAAGGATTATTACCTTTAATATTATGAAATGTCATACAACCATGACACTGAATGTTATTACAAAGTAATATTATGCCTAAAAATAATTATTACCTGCGAAAAAAGACCATGCAATAATTATTATGAGTGACTTTATTACCTTTAACATTATGAAGAGTGATGCATTCATGACACTGAATGATATGACTTTACTTATTGTTCCTTACAATAATTATGACTTAAGAAAATCGTAACTCCAATTTATGTTGTTTAATATTATGACTTCCGATAATATGACGAAGAAAAATTATGTCAGAAAACGTTATGGGCTTGAAAATTCGGAACAAAAATTTTATGGGAGTCATTATAGACCCGTAATAAATGCATTACATTATATTAAAATTAAATAACTACAGAACACGATTTAAAAAACGTCTATCTCGAAATGGTTTTCGAACTTTCAATTTACTACATTACAAAAAACAAAAACCGGTTGTCTGTAAAGTCGGTTTACGGACGATAACAAAACATTCAAAAAACAAAAATAAAGCCAGGCGGTCACCCATCCATCCTTCGGACGAGAAGCGGTGTTTTGTCACATATCTTGAAAACGGTGCATCCTACGGCAAAATCAATGAAATTTCATCCCCCCTTTAATTTCCCCCCTCCCCCGCATCCCCCCCATTAAAAATTATCCGAGCGCTAGTACTAAGATTGTACATCCTGGCGCGCGCTATAACGCGCGATGACGCAATGTAACGTACATGTACGTTACATTGCGTCATCCTTTTTCGTGCGTGCAGCCGGCCTTCATCGATTTCTTAGACGTTGTCACGTCAATAATAGACAACCCCAATTGTATAAATGGGCCGCTGACTCACCATGAACACCTTGCCGCAAATCTCGCAGACGCAGCGTCCGTGCTGCCCGCGCACCCCGCGCCGCGCGCGCCCCACGTGCGCCGCGCGCCGGTTCTTGTGCTTCCGGTCCACGTGCAGAGCGAACGAGGAAGCGTCCGAGAACGTCTTGTTGCACTACAGACAAAGGGTTTACTGTCGGATCGCATAACATTTTTACGCATAATCATCATATAAAAGTGTTATGGGAAATGACGAGATTTCATTTTTTTGACACCTGAAAATTAGGTACTTACTACAGGAATCGAAAGTGTTTTGCCTTCTGAACTCGGAAAAATGTTTATTATAATTTATTTTTCCATTTTTAAAAAATTACAAGAAATCTATACATATAATAAATCTATAACAAGTAGGTGTCTGTACATTGAAGATATTTGAGAAAAACTGTCACTAGGACTATTTACTAGCGCAATAGAATCCAAAACAATGTCTTTTAGAATTATTTTCTGTTTGTCTGTTTATCTGTTTGTCTGTGCGTTTGTGCGCGCTAATCTCAGAAACGGCTTAACCTAGAAGGATGCGGTTTTCACTGATATGTTGGTATTTTCTTGGATTAACATTTAGTGTTTGTTTCATTTGAATCGGTTCACAAATAAGAAAGATACGTCTATTTTAAGAATTTATAGAACAGTTTTTAGAAGTAGTGACTTGGGAGTAGGTACGGTGGTGAATGAGAACGCGGGTGTGCGGCGGGGGGGGGGGGGGGGGGGGTGTCGGTGAGGGGGGGGGTATTTTTTTTTATATCGAGGAACTAAGGAGAGCCATAATTGATGAAAAAGCAAATTGGATAAAAAAATAAGCTGCCCAAATTACTAATTCCACACGGGCGGAGTCGCGGGCAAAAGCTAGTTAAAAATATATATCTGACTTTACCAAGATTACCACAGCATAGATATGTTTCCTTTGCCTTTTATTTTAAATTTGACATTAACATTGAGACTTGACAGATACATAAATGATCTATTTTTATTAATGTTAATGCACGAACGATGTGTTATTGATTTAAATAAGATTTTAATGGAGCCCGTAGTTGTGATCGAAAAGCAAGAAAGAACCAAACCGCCCAAGGGCCAGCGCTCACTGACGGCATGGCACGGCGTGGCAAGCTATTTTGAATCTTATTTCAATGAGTTTTGAATTCATGTTACTTTATTTCGATACCACGATGCCGCGACGTGCCGAGGGATGACGCAACGCATATCCAATAGAGTAATATGAATTCTAAACTCATTGAAATAAGATTCAAAATAACTTGACAGTAATAAAATGCCATGCCGTCAGTGAGCGCCGGCCCTAAGCAAACCACACACAACGTCAACGTCAGTTTTACGTAATCACTTTTTTTTTTAATAGACTAAAGTAAAGGATCTATTGTGTGGTAGTTTTGGAGTTACGCCATTTTAGAATAAGCACATCTTAAAAAAATTGTAATAAATAAATTAATAATCCTAGTGAAAATTTAAAACTATCAGCGTCTTTCTCTTTCCAAACAGAATACAGAGAACGAATCAAATTATAGTGTACAAACTCAAATTAGATTAAGTTAAATTAGTTCCAGTTGCGTTCGATAGATGGCGCTGTTACGAGCGGAAACATGCTAACGAAATGTTCTCGCGGATTGTATTAGATGTAAGTTAGTAAGCCGATTTGAACCTTCGGAACAGTTCAATAAATACATACAAGTGATTGTATAAACAGTACGCCTTGTTTTGTTATTTATAATCCCTCGAACCGAGTGCGCGTTTTTACAATAGTCTTAAAAATATGAAATGTTGTCAATTCAGGACTTAAAATTATGTTCGAAAACAAGGTGCAAGGTGATAAATCTTTTGTCCCCTTTCCACAACATGCTTTCTGATTTTATTGGTGGCCAAATAAACTACACTGTGTTGCAAGCCTTTAAATTTAAACTTTGTACATGTGTTGCCATCAGCAAAATCCTGACCACTTAAAGAACGCTAACTAATATACCTACCTCTTTACAGTAACGCTGTTCGGGCGGGTGTTTCTCTGCGGCATGTGCGGCGAGCGCGGGCTCGCTGCCACAAGTGTCGCCGCATGCGGCACAGGGCCACAGCGCCGCATGCGGCACGCCGACACTCAGCTCCAAGTGCCTTTGCAGCGCTTCGGCACTCAAAAACGTGACTTCGCAAACTGAACATTTGAAGTTTTCATTTGGATTGTCGTTCTGGAAGGAATGAAAAACTCAGTAAAAGGAGCGGTGTATTTGAATATTTTTTAGAAATATCAAAGTAAAATTAAAAAAATTCTATTCAATTTAAGGCTATAACAAGAACTTATGAATGTCGAAGAATCTACCACCGGTTCGGAAAAACCTAGTTGAGAATAATCCGGCAAGAAACTCAACAAGGTATATTTTTTCAAACATATCTACTTACAATGTTATTAAATTACGTCCATCTAAAGTATTTAATACAACTAAATTTAACAAAAAATACGGTATTTGAGACTCGGGATTGCCAATTGGGATGCACCAAAAAAAAAACAACCTATAGTTTTTATATTTTTTTTGGATAAGATTATTTAAAAGCGAAAAAGTTTTTCGGGTGCGCCGGTGGGATTCGAACCCACGTCTCCTGGGTATGCGCCCCAACCCACTAAAAAAATGAATTAAAAAATCATACAAATATAGAATTAAGTAAATAAAAAACAAAAAAAAATTATATAAAAAAACAATACAGGGATGTATTGGGTCCCTTAGTTAAAAAACTAAAACAATACCTACATCTTAACTATATCTACGTTAAGTGGAAGTGTAGAATGCTTCCACCGTCAAAAAAAAAAAGGAAAAAATAAAAATATTGGAGATGTCTTCCAATGTCACAATAATTAAAAATGATTGTGTTAAACACACATTTCAGGTCAAGCAACCATTAAACTTTTGGATTCCAAAGGCAAACGCTTACGCCTGCCGCCCCCAAAGTTGGCTCACACGCACTCATGTCATGCTCTGAAAGCAGAGCGGTACCGAGGGCATGTATCGCTTCCGTTCCCATAAGCCTTATGGGACCGTCTTAGGAACTTCGACGTCGCGGGCCAGTGACTAGTTAATAAAGTATTAATTAAAATATAAAAGTTTAAATCCATAAGCTTAACAATATACAGCCTTAAATATAGCAAAGGGATATATAAAGTCCCTGAGTTAATAATAAATAGAAAATACTTCATCTAAATTATATAGTGCAGTTGTGTATAATATAAACTGTCTGTCATAGGCTGTTAACTTCTCTGTTCGTCAGTATACTCACAGTCTTATGCCGCAGCCGCTTGTGCACCAATAACCCCACCTTCCCGGTGAAGGTCTCGCCGCACTCGTCGCACGCCTCGTTCTCCCCGGGATGCTGCAGTCGCATGTGCCCGTAGTACGAGCTCTGGCGATCATACTTCATGTCGCAGTAGGGGCAAGCGAAGGTTTTCCCACGGTGCATGAGGCAATGGTCTTTCGCGTAAATTCTGGGAAAAGTCAAAGATAATGTGTACAGTCGAACCATTTGATTTCTGACTCTAATGGCTCAGTTTCATTAGTCGATAGGGCCCGCATGCGGAGTGCGGTAGATTCCCACATCGCATGCCATAGGGCCCGCATTCGGGGAGTTATCGACACAATGAGTTTCACTAGTCGCCATACCGCCCTGCGAGAAGTCATCGCACGCTGTATATCGACCGAGTTGTCGACTTATGAGTTTCAATAGTTGTTATACCACCTGCGGACACCTAATTAACAACCAATGAAACTGAGCCTATCGGCCTTAACCCATCGTAGAAACCCTAACCCGTAAGCGTCATAATCATTTTCTTTGTAAAGTAATACGATGTCAGTGTCACATTTTCTGTAAAAAGGTTCTACAGTTCGAATGTATAAAAGTGATTGAATCACGTGTTACTTTGCGTAGCTCTATATTTATAAAACAAAAAGTAAAAAATATCCTATCGAGGCTTTGATCAATTAATTATAACTGTAGATCCACAGTCGCGCGCCCGAAAATGTCCGAGCCAAATGAGCGTCACTTTGATAAAAGTGGTCTTCTTTTTTCTCAGTACGTTGCGTGAAATTGTCAAGTTTAGCTGTCAAGTGTCAACCGAAATTCGACTGTAATGGAGTAAAGACTAGGTTCAAATTTCTGTGTAGGTGATGATTTTAATTGTTATGCAAACAAATAAAAAAGTTCGGACATTTTTTGAAGGGTATTTTGTTCGGCAATGTGTATCTTCAGTTATAATTGATCAAAGTATCGAGGCAATCGACTAATATGAACAGAGGCTCCAACACTCGATTAAAATCTGGGCCTGACCAACAACAAATGGGTTCCCAATCGGTAACCGGTCATTTTGGTACAAATGATAAAATGTACCAGTCAAAAAGTACAAAATGTTTGTACCACCAAGTCATTTTGTCTGTATATTTCAGGGCCAGAATATGCTTCAGTTAACATGTTCTGTTAGTCCGAATGTTTCCAAGGCAGCATTCACTGTGGTCTAAAGATCCTTGTGACTGGAAGTTTTCAGGACAGAATAATCTGTGGTCAAAATTTACAAAATGCGATTGATTGAATGTGCTCATTGACATTAATATACTTTTTGACTTTTGTACAATGACAAAGGGATTTTCGAACCAATTGAGCATTTCGGGATCTTGAATATTCTTTAACATATATCTGTGTGTGTTTCTGTTCATATCTGATAGTTTTTTTTATCATACAATTTGGCTCTAGGTTTTTGTGGCATCAAATTTTTTTTTCTTATTATAATATCTATCTTTTGTTCTTTTGTTTATTACATGTTAACATTTACATACTTTTTGACCGTTGTACATTTCGATAATGAGACCATTGCAAAATTAGACATACCACAATGACCAGTTGCCGTGGGATCGGGCTCTAAGGCTTACCTACGCCGGGTGACATGGCCACATTCGTTACACGTGAAGATGGTCCGGTGCCGGTCCTCGAGCTGGTGCTTCCGCAACACCTGGCGGCTCCGGAACCGGTAGAAGCACACGTCGCACTCCACCGGCAGACTCTGAACAAACCGACACGACCACCAGTCTCATGTTTATCATACGTGGGCGACTAGGAAAATTCTGAGATACAGCAATTTCAAAAAAATAACCTACTTAAATCGTACCTTTTTGAAACCATCATTTATTTGAAATTCAAATGCCGTAAGCCAATTTACGAAATATTAAAAAATAAAAATGTTATGTTCATTTGTTTATTGCGTTTCGCTAGTTTTTTTCTCTCTCAATAATGGAGTTTGAACGCGAAAATTTTCGTGTATAGGTACGATTTTAAAGTTGGTTGGAGTGAAACAGAGTGCCGAAATCTTTGATAAATTATAACTGTAAATCCACAGTCGCGCGCCCGAATATGACCGAGCCAAATGAGCGCCACTTTGATAAAAGTGGCCTTCTTTTTCTCAGTACGTTGTTGTCAATGCAAGCGTTACGATGCCCACGTGCGTCTTTAAAAAGCGCAAAAATCACTCGCAAAAACGGAACAAATCTGATGGAATATCATACTTTCAGTGAGTATCTGTTGTTTTTTTTCTATTAAATTCTCAGAATCAGAGAGAAATATTGATTTAAATTAATTTTAAAGCCATTTCTAAATTACTAATTAAAAGATTAACGTTGCCAGAATTCCACAACATTGACATATGCCTTGTCTTTGTCACACGCACAGGAAAGCTTAACAGTAAAACGAAACAGATAAACAACAGAACATAGTACAAAAGATAGTTGTTCTTACGATACAATACAATACAATGACTCTTTATTATACACCACAAAGGACAAAGCACATGGAAAAATAGACAAGGTAAGCAAAAGGCCTTATCGCTTCAAAGCGATCTCATCCAGTGCTTGCGCCAGTGTAGGTGGTTAGACTTATTTTTAATAAAACTGCACGAGTGTCCTATCCCATCCTTTTCTAACATGCGCACCCGTGTACATAGACGATCTCGCTCTCGTTCGATGTGAAGAGTTGGACGAATCGTGTGTTGATGTTCGCTAACCGCCGCCGTGGCAGTAGCTATTGGTTTTAAATCTACGAAAAACTCTAAAAGTACTATTCATCCGTTAAAATTTGGATAAATATATATATCAGAACGCTTCTGTGTTTGTGTGAGTGACTGTATTTGTTGGACAATCGTAATTACGGCAGAGATCTGTGTCCTTTGATCCCATCATGTGCTGTTGGAGGGAATCAAGCCTCCCCTTGGGCTGCCGATGGACTATCAGCCAAGGTCCTAGCGCTGGAGCAGTGGAAAGAAGCCGACAGTAAGTGCGCATGTGTTTTACTCCAATTTTCCTTACTCTCATGCAGTTCAGTAGGTCTCTGTAACCGTGGTTCTTAATTACCGTTAAATTTCCTATGGATCTTCGTCATCAGGGGCATTTTGATTGTCCCGTACTAAAGTGGCATAATTTGTAAGGAAAAGCCTCACCATCCAGGCAACCATTTTATAAAAAAAAACAGCAAGGAATGGATTTCAGCAGGCCCTTACATAATTACATTAAGTTGAATTAATATCTTTTAAAACAATTGGGAATGTCTAAAAAAAATTACCAGTGGTTTTTATATTTTTTTTGTATAGAAAAGTCAATTATAAGAAACTAATTTCAATATTTTGTCATTTAGTTCTCTACTTTTTTCAAAATTAATTATTGAAACTATTTTAGTTGATGACGTCAGATTATAATTGAGGGCTCCCACACTGCCAAATTTCTAAATCTATCTAAATGCGTACGATAAGGCAACCCCTTTAATTATTTTTTGCGTAGTGGTACACTATACACTGTGTCACTTTACTGGTACTGCCAAAGTGCTAGATGTCAGACAGCGGGTCCAAATCAAACTCCGTAGTATAATCCACGCGTAAATTGTGAAGAATTCTAACCACATAGAATAAAGTACGACTTGAACCGGTCACGCAATTTACACCAATGTCAAATGAAGGTCATTGCTTATTTGTTATATAATAAATTCATTACATAATATTAAAATTAAATAACTACAGAAAACGAGTTAATAAGCATTTATCTCGAAATGGTTTTCGATTTACTATACATTGCAAAAAATAGACATCCCCAATTTATCAATCACAGAAAACAAGGAGCAAATACTGGGTGCTCGGGAGGAACCCGCATAACTTTACCAGCGTACAGCTGAGGTCGTAATGATTAAAAAAAATTATGTAAACATAGGTCGAATAATGCTCAGTTTTTGAGATATTTCCATTTTTATGTTTAAATTTTACTATGAAAGTGGTGGAGGTGCTGGGATTGCGTATTTATTATGTATGAAAAAATAAAAAACCTATGTTTATATAATGTTTTTTTAATCATTACGACCTCAGCTATACGCTGGTAAAGTTATGCGGGTTCCTCGCGAGCACCCTGTATAATTTCTCTTACCGGGTCATGGTGAGATGTCTTGTGCGCTGCTAAAGTGCGTTCATTGGTGTGGTCCTTCCCGCAGACGTCGCAGCTGTGCGCAGAGTTGTTCTTTTTCCTCTCTTCTATCCTCTGTTTCTGTTCTTCTTTACTCAACAGTTTTATTTCAAAGTTATACTTTTTCTCAAACTCTAAATCAGCATCTGGAAATTTAATGTTAAGTCTTAGACAAACTTTTTATATAATTTAAGTCACCATCATCCCAGACTATAAACGTCCCACTGCAGGGCACAGGCCTTCTCTCAGAATGAGAGGGCATGGGCCATAGTTCCCACGCGGGCCCAGCGCGGATTGGGAACTTTACACACACCATTGAATTTCTTTGCAGGTGTATACAGAACCCCTCACGATGTTTTCCTTCACCGTAAAGCTAATGGTAAATTTCAAATGTATTTTCGCCCATAAATTCCGGAAAACTTACGAGGTGTGAGCCGGGATTTGAACCCACGACCCTCTGCTGGAGAGGCCATAGGTCAAACCGCTAGGCCACCACGGCTAATTTAAATACTTAAAATTAATTAATGTATGTTCTTTGTATTGTTGAGTTTTGAGTGTTTGTTTGTTCGGCTTGATTTCTATTATATTTACTAGCTTTTGCCCGCGACTCCGTCCGCGTGGAATTAGTAATTTGGGCAGCTTATTTTTTTTATCCAATTTGCTTTTTCATCAATTATGGCTCTCCTTAGTTCCTCGATATAAAAAAAATTACCCACCCCAACCCCTCCCAACCTCGACCCCCCCCCCCCGCACACCCGCGTTCACATTCACCACCGTACTCCTAGCGTGATGATAGCCTATAGCCTTCCTCGATAAATGGGCTATCTAACACTGAAAGTATCATATCTTTCTTATTTGTCAACCGATTCAAATGAAACAAACACTAAATGTTAATCCAAGAAAATACCAACATATCAGTGAAAACCGCATCCTTCTAGGTTAAGCCGTTTCTGAGATTAACGCGCACAAACGCACAGATAAACAGACAATAATTCTAAAAATCATTGTTTTGGGTTCTATTGCGCTAATAAATAGCCCTAGTGACAGTTTTTCTCAAATATCTTCAATGTACAGACACCGACTTGTTACAGATTTATTATATGTATAGATGATAATCATATTTATAGATAAAAAACTCATAGTTATACATTAATTAGACAAAAATTAAGGAAACTTTAAGTATGTGCAAAATCTTACTAATAATTTGTATGGATGGATGTATAAGATGTATCATTATATCATTTTGACATTATTTACTGTTATTTGACTTTTTACCCGACTGTCGGAGGGTTGTTTTTCGAGCGTATGTCATAAGAATAAATAATAACAGAGTAGAAGGGAATCTCTTTTGACCGCGTCCAAAACGCCGCCATTTATATACCTACTTCCCCCCTCACGTCGTAACACCCCTCTGTTGCCCAGGCGTGTTGCTAGGGTTGCTTACTGTTAAATATTACTTACGTCTAAAGATAATATCGCTAAAATATAAGTTTGTATTTACTTTGAAATCAAATTTGCGCCACTGGCCACTGCGCTGCGCGATCGCGTCGCGAGGCGAGGCGAGCGAGAAAAGGTCAACGACCGGTGGCGGGGTTATTGATGATTTGACCAAAAGCAATAAAATGCTGTAGGTACCTACTCTAAACTAAATTTTACCATTGGGTGAAACAATTGGCTACACAAAAAGAACTGTTCATGTCTTTTTGATTAATTAGGTACGAAAACGAAATAATATTTAGAAAATATTACTTACCGCTCATCATCTTTGGGCAAACTAAAAAAACTTAAGTGTGGCATCGTTTTTCCATTATTTACACTCCCAAATACACCACAATAACTTGACGCCATTGTTATAAAACGATCGCGTAAACAGTAAACACTTAAAAAGCCAAACGCGCGTGCGGCGACGCCGGCCGTGACACCCTGACTGAGTTCTCTCTTAGAGAGTACTCTAATATCGTGACCTTGAGTCCGGCCGGAGCGAGAGTTTCCCTTCTACTCTGTTATTATTTATTCTTATGCGTATGTATCATTCTTTGGCACGCCCTGCAGCAACGGCTCAATGGATTTTGAAGTGTGAGGTGTCATTAGATTCGTCTCAGTTCCGAGAGTGACAAAGGGTAAACATTTTCCCGGAATTCCTATGGGAATGGGAATTATACAGGCGGTTTTTTTCATCTAGTATTAAAATTAAAGTTATTTTCTTACCTTTTTTTAATGTAGCTATTGTTTCTTTCGACATATTCGGGTCATGACGACTCATATGTGGCTTCAAATACCTTTCACTCTTGTACTCCTTCCCGCACAAGTCGCAGCTGTATATGGACTTGTTCCTCCGTTTCCTCTTCTGCAACTTTGGTTTCTTTACGTCTGTATCCAAAGCTTTTGCGTTACGATTATTTTTCTTCTCGAACGCTGTTTCCGCACCTACAGATTTAATTCCAACCGTTTTGTTTAACCCAGTTGTTGCTTCAGATGTATCGGTATTTATTTCAGTTGGATGTTTATCTTCAGTTAGTAAGTTTCTAGGTTTCTTTGGACGTTTAGCTGTATTATTTTTTGTCAAAGTTATTTTTGTTCTTTTACGATTTCCGACTGCAGCCAGTGTTTCTTCCGATGCGTCCGTGTCAACGTCACTGGTATCATTTCCCACTTCAGATTCAATGCAATCATCTATTTCTGAATGTGCGTTATCATTTTCAATTTCAACTTCGACTTTGATACATTCAGTATTTTTCGTTCTCGATTTGACTACCTTGCTTCCAGATCTTTCTCGTTTTTCTATTGGCAATTCTAAAGTACACTTGTCTACGTCGCTAGCATCTTTTTTTACATAATTTTCGCTTTCTATATACACTTCTGCGCACTTAGCTTCTTCGTGTGAATTTTCATTATTTTCAGTTTTAATTAGAGGCATTATTTCTATAAACGAATCGGTTCCGAAATGAAAGAGTTTATTGTGAGTGAGTTTGTTAGTCAGCGGCTGTGACTTTCGGTTATATGCCTCGATAAAATTCATTTTTAACTGTGAACAAAATAACAATAATGTTATATTGACAGGTATTTTACGATGACTTTCCACCAGATATGTGCTAAACTACGTCGCTATGGTTATCGTCGCTATCCACTAACCATATTCATTGGACCACATAAATAGCATAGCACTGGTGAAAATGGGCACTGGATCTACGTCAAGCGGCTAGTAGTAGAACAACGAAGAGCATTAAACTCACCGAGCCCTTTTCCGATAGGGTCTTCAGCAGCGCCGCGCTCCGCTGACAGCTGTCACGGAAGGCGGCACACTTTGACAGCTTCGCCATGCAGTACACGCACAGGTGACGCGGCAAACTATCCTCCTTTGGCAACTGTAATATAGTCTTTTCTTGCTAAAACTAACGTAGTTTACACAACACGATAGCACATCATCACCATCATCCCAGCCTATATACGTCCCACTGCAGGGCACAGGCCTCCTCTCAGAATGAAAGGGCTTGGGCCGTAGTTCCCACGCGGGCCCAGTGCGGATTGGGAACTTCACAAACACCATTGAATTTCTTCGCGATTTTTTACTTCACCGTAAAACTCATAGTAAATTTCTAATGTAATTTCGCACATAAATTCCGAAAAATTCAAGAGGCGCAAGCCGGGATTTGAACCCACGACCCTCTGCTTGTGAGACCATGGGTCAAACCGCTAGGCCACTACGGCTTAGGCTTACCTATGTCGTCGTGTTTAGAATGATGAAATTTTGCTTAAAACAACATCTTGAGAAACAGGCAGCTAACATGTTTTATTAATTACACTGCAAAGATTTATCCTGACTTACAGCTGTTCCAGTGAGTGCCGCGAGCGTGTCTTCCAACCCGCTGCCGCTTATGGCATACAACCGCCCGTCCGCCGCGAGGCACGCGCGGCAAGCGACCAGCTCCTCACTTGACTCCATTTCGACAGGCGACTAGAATATCAATATCACAAGTTTTCACTAGTATCACAGATGTTCTTAACATCAAGTCTACCATCATTTTGAACATCAATTCTGTAAAAACCAGCATGTTTCGTTCTTGTCACAGATATAGATGCACACAGATAACGCAATGCTCAATACCGCGTAACTACCTTTACCCATAGAGTCTATTTTATCTAATTTTCCCTGTTATTTCATTTCAAGTTGAGCCTTATGGAAAAAGCTAGTTACGCGGTATTGCAGTATCAACGACAACATCCAAATCGATTCAAATACATCGATGTCGCCGATGCCCCTCCGCCCCAACACCGCGCTACTATTTATCTATCTATTTATATTTATTTTTATTTGGCTACTATTCAAATGATTCAACTGGAGCCGCCGCCGTGATCGTCTCGCTCACAGATATAGATACACTTGATGAAGGTTGTTTTGGTGTATCTTTATTATGTAAAGCACAAATGAGTGTTTTATGTCGTAGACAAAGCATGTCACTTTTTGACGCAGGTACGAGTGAGAGAGAGACAAATGCTTTATCCACAACATAAAAGCTAGTGCTAGGGGGGCAGATATGTTATACGCTACAAAAAAAATACTGTTAAACATTAAATCGATTTACTAACCTTATAATCATTGTCAGTGAATTTTAGTATATTAATAGTGGGGAATGCCGTTTTTTTCAGCAATCTCATTTTCTTCCCTTCAATAAAACTGGTATTGTCAAAATGTACAGAACAAATAGTACTGTGTTTAGTCGGGAACCAGTCTTTCCGTCCCGTGGCCGCAATCCATTTTTCTTTAATGTTTGGATCATGTGGGAAACTAAAAACACAAAAGTTTTTTTAAACACAACAGAAATACACATATTCATATACAGTGGTGGTCATACAATTAAGAACGATTTGAAGTTTCCGATTTTTTTTTATCTACATCATTTCATATGTCTAGTTGTGTTCCTTCTTAGAAGTAACAAGTTATGTTATAAAATAGCCACATGGATAGAGCAAACGGGATTAATAATAATAGTGTATAATTGCTAACATTTTTTTTTACAAATTTTATTTGTTCTCTATACTAATAAATTCAAATAGTAATGTAGCTGGACAAATAATTAAGAACGATTTATTAAACTGCTCGAGAGTTGTTTTATATGAAACTTAGATTAAATAAATCATATTAATGTGAAGTTGGTATAGAAAAAAAAGCAAATTAATACATTTGAACTAAAATTAATAGTTAGTTGCATGTCCACGGCTTTTAATTACGGCTTTACACCGGCGAGGCATTGAATCTATCAATTTTTGACATTTCGCAAGAGAAATAAGAGTTCCATTCTTCTAAGAAAACGTCGTACAGCTCTCTCAAATTGCCACACTGTCGATTTGAAACCTTTTTCTTGACTTCGCACCAAAGATGCTCTATTGGGTTAAGATCTGGGCTGTTGGCTGGCCAATCTAAGACTGAAACTGATTGTGATGTGAGGAATTCCTTAACGGTGCGTGCAGTATGCTTTGGATCATTGTCGTGCTGGAATGTCCAAATAACCGGAAGCACGTCTTCGGCATATGGTAACATTGTTTCTTGCAGTATATTTTTGTATTGGAATTGATCCATGTTTACTTCTATCAGCCTAACAGGTCCAACGCCATGTCCAGAAAAGCACCCCCAAATTTTCACATTTCCCCCGCCATGCTTTAATGTCACTTTTGTGTACTTTGGGTCGAATGCTTTATTCGGAGGGCGTCGTACATATCGTTTTCCATCAGAACATACCCTATTTATTTTTGTCTCGTCAGAAAAAAAGAACGTTTTTCCACTGTCTGACTGTCCAGTTTTCATACCTTCTTGCAAATGCAAGTCGGGCTTGCCTATGACATCGTTTCAACATAGGCACCTTCCTTGCTATCCTTCCGTTCAACTTATTTTCTACCAAACGCCTTCGAATAGTGCGTGCAGAGATTGCTGAAGGGTTGTTTTCGCCAAAATATTCTTTTCTCAACTCATTAGACCCTTTAAAAGGATTTTGTTTTGCCAAACGAACGATATTTCGATCATCTCGACGAGATGACTTTCTCTGTCTAGGTCCACGCGGAACGTTTGAAGTAGTTTGATACGTGGAAAAATGCTTTACGGCATGGAAAATCATTGTTTTTGAACATTGCAGATGGTCGGCTATCATTTTATACGACCAATTCTTCTCGCGAAGTTTTATTATTACTTCTCTTGTAGATTTATCACAACTTTTATTTTTCCCCATTGTTTTTATACGAAGTAATCACTTTTAAGACTTTAACAGCACGAAATGGCGCCAAAATTATACGAATAATAATCTACAACCACAGAGCCACACAGTGTTCTCTATTTAAATTTGAAAAAACAATAAACTATTCAGCGTTCTTAATTACGTGACCAGCCAGTAAGTACTAATACTAGGTTCAGATCGAATGTATAAAGTTTCTCTATTAATTTTTTAGCCAACAATGTTGCATAAATGAATGTACCGGTAGTACGGAAAAGTTTTGCAATACCGAGAGATATAAAAAAAATACGGGCAATTAGTTATACTTGTTACTTTGAAAAAATCATCTCAATAAATAATCATTCTTAATTATATGGCCACAACTGTATATTCCATGGATAAACATGAATACATTAAATAAATGAACTTTAAAAATATTACCCTCGCAGTATTTTCTTCTATTTAACTTTTTAAATAGATTATCACACACTGTAAATGAATTACTTCAACGGAACGGGAAAAAACGAGAATATGGGGCCTGTAAGGTTCCGAAACCTCGAAATAAAAGTAAATTGAAGTGTTTTATTTACAATATTACTCTCCTTTTTTAAAGCTGTTGTGTAAAATTAGGACATGAGCTAGTTTCATCAATAAGTTCTAAATTGGCCATTTTATAATGGGTACCCATTGGTATTATCATCTGAGGTTGGCAGGGGTGAGCTGTTTTTACGTCAATAATGTCATGTAGTTGTGTCTTGTAGATATTAATATGGATAAGGTATATCCATAAAGAAATATTAAAAGAAGAAAACCGAAATAATTAAACTAAAATGAAAATGCATAGTATCATATGGATATAACTAATATATTATCTAAGGAAGTTTGCTTTAATACTAGTTAAAACTGATTTCCCTCTTTAGCAGAGAATTATGCAAAATAGATCAATCACATTCCATAG
Source organism: Archips xylosteana (assembly GCA_947563465.1). Taxonomy (NCBI): domain Eukaryota; kingdom Metazoa; phylum Arthropoda; class Insecta; order Lepidoptera; family Tortricidae; genus Archips; species Archips xylosteana. Next base: position 873,543 of record OX387371.1, read on the forward strand.
GTTCTAATAAAATTCATTTGTTTTGGTAGCAGACAGGCAGCCTAAATAAAATCATTTCATTACTTTATAATTACACATGGGGCGTTAACCATTGAATGACAAGTGTCCATGTTATGCACAAACTGAAAACAGCTCATTCCCGCCAACCTCTGATTATCATTTGTCCGTCCAATATTGATTAAAATCGATTATTGATATATTAAACAACACTAGTTGCTTTGACAGACGATCAGTGGCGTAACTATACCATGCCCGTGGCAAACTCTTTGGATGGGGCCCTCCCACTAAAATTCGTCACGTTATAATTTAATTTTAATGTTTTATTGAGAGCTCAAGGCCCCTTGAACCGAGGCGCTCTGGGGTTGGGGGCCCGTGGCATTTTTCCAGCCCTGCCACCCTATAGTTACGCCACTGCAGACGATTGAGAAGTTGCCTGTACCACAAAGTCGAAGCAATGCATGTCAGAATCACTTGATCCGATATTCGTCTCCTTACATACAACGTCAGATCAAATGCTCAAAGCAAGCAAACACAGCAAAGGAATGTGAATATAGTTTTACTTGGCATTAATCAATAGTTACTTGGTAATTTTTGGAATCATAGCTTGGAACATATCCCTACTCTCAGAGGAATGCGCTGCTATACCCACATTCGAACAAAAGACCCGGTCACAACAACTGCGCTGTCTGCATTACCTGCCGGCTTATAACTTGCCATGTAATAGTAATTCCTATTGAAGAAGAACCAACTCTTATCTAATACCCGCGACATTGAACACACTCCCAAAGGAATTGCTAATCAAAGTTGTAAACACTGCCACCAACCCCTTTGAATGTAAAAAAGTTCTCAAAAAATTCTACCTAGAGAGTGACAATAAAGTACCTACCTAGTGGTACTTTAGTTTAGTTAATTAAAACTTGTACTGAACCGCTTTAACTCGCCTACTATTACATAAACCTCTAGTGGGTTTTCCAATAGTGGCATAATAATTTCAACCTTATTTGTATGTGCTCTTGATTAAATAAAAAAAAAAAAAAAAAAAAAAATACTTAAAAAATTGTTAAAAAATGAATTTACGTATAATATAATTTTAAAATAACTTACCCGTGATAGGAAATATGTCCTTGCCTTTTTGTGGACGAAATTGTTGGGCTATTGCACTTAATTATAACGCAACGAGGCATTTTCTTAGTTTTCGCGGACGTCCGGCTGCAACAACTGACGCGCGCGAACTGTCAGTAGCGGCGGCCAACCCCGACAATTTGTCGGGGTTCGGACATGCGAAGTAGATGCATTTGCGTTAACTATTGTGTATTTATATCTGTGTTCTTGTGTTCAAAGTCAAACGCGGTTACTTACGGGTGGAACGTATTAGCAGACGAATCGTTTGAATAATTAGAATCCGAATCGCAACCAGCAGCAAAATGTCATTGTAACAATTCATAAACCAACCGTAATTAAATACTGAAGTCGAAATTACAAACAAGCGTTTTCGCCTCGTTTCCTTTCACTTTTACTTTGCTTTTACTCGTAAATTAAATAATTACTATGATCGTATTATGTCTTCTTGGGATTGGGACGGACGTCGGACACTGACACATGACATGACATTTTAGGTTCAGTGCTACCATGCGGGCAGCATGACTTTCTACCATTTCGTTGTTTCTACTATAGTTCGGATACGACAGACAAAAAAACAGAAGCCGTTCTGTTAATAAACGTTAACTTTTAATGCAGCTTTAATTCCGTTTTGAATTCACAACTAGTTATGAACTACGAAATAAGCATAATTTTTCAAGGTCTTCTTTCGTAACTAGTTACCAAAGCAGAAATCAAATATTAGCCCTTAATGGCGTAAATACATATAGGTAACGCCGCCAAAGTGATAGATAATGACAGCGGGATTTTGACATTTATTCGTACCGACAGCAAGTTCAACAGACTCAACAGTGAATTACAAGATTGACTAAAAATTTCTTTAACCAATTTCGTTAAGAATTATTCACGAAAATACATCTAGCTCAAACAAAACAGAAAATAAAATATTTTGATCCATTTTATTTAAATGAGATAACTAAGTAAATTTTTCCCTATTTATCAATACCGATTTTTTTGTTGCGAATATTCCTTATCAGTTTCAAATTGTTTTATTGAAATAAAATAGGTTATATGAAAAAAAAAAATATAATACAATGCTAATTGCGAAGGTATTTCATCATAAGATAAGATACTCATATTTTCATTCACTCACTCATTTCATTCGTTAACTACTTTTTCGTAATCAGTACAATCATTCGCCTCAACTCTCGTGGAGTTACCTTTAAATGGAAAACTTCTGTAATGTTTGCAGTTAGTTTTAAATAGGTGCTATTTGCTATATCAAATTCTTTTATCTGTTTGCAATGATCATTCTTAATTTTTTTATCCGGAATCTCGTTTAAATGAAATGAAATTTATTTATTCTGCTTTAGACATGGTATTACAAAATATGTTGTAGAGGAGTTACTGTGCCATGACAAGTCTAGCCAGTTACAAAATGCATGGCATGCAAAATTCTTATTCCATTTATAATCTACAGTAAATCAGATAATCTAACAAATTAATTACTCAAAATTATAATGATTAAAATGACTATTAAATTATTGAATGAATTATACCGAATTAAATTAGTTATAATATTATTTCTATTAGTTTTAAATGTCAATCAATTTATATAATTACCAAATCTTTTATATGTTATAATCTTATACTCCTAATTATTTACTTGTGTAATAAATATTCCTTACGCGATTCAATTGAATTTCTTAGCAAGCTTTCTTAGTAACTTGTATAGGTTTCTTCACGATGTTTTCCTCCACCGACAATCCTAACGTACATTTTAAATTTTAATTCCGAGAAACTCAGAGGTGCGAGCCCTGCCTCAAACCAACGACTCCTTGTAGTCCGAGAGCTGGCACCAATTTTTCGGTAGGTATTTGAGGCAAGCTGAAAACTTGTCACATACCTCTTCTATTATACCCCAACACGGAAACACAGACCCGGCTGACGGGTAGCGGGGCTAAATCTACCCTCATTTTTTTTTAAATTGGCAGACCGATTGTCCATCCAAAATTATCTGTATTTTATTTGAAATATTTATTTTTAATTTTTGCAAAATTGTTTTGCAAGCATCTGGCAAAGTTTAAGTCCCGACTAAATGATCTGGCTCATTTATTTTCTCACTATTTAAATGTCAAATTTTAAAGTATAAAAATTTCGAAATGCCTCAATGACTTTTCTTAAAAAGAAATTGTATTTTAACAGAATGTGGGTTGATTTAGCCCCCGCCCCGCCACCTGTTAGCCAGGTCTGCGGTTCTGTGCTTGGGTTATCATAGGGGAAGCATTAGACAAGGTTTCAGCTTGCCTCAAATACCTACTCAAAAATGTCTATCAGCTCTCGGACCATTGCTTGAGAGCCCATAGTTCAAACCACTAGGCAACCATGAAGTCATTCATGATCATTTTGGCATCGTTCGAAAAAATTAAATACCACCATTTTTTAATACCATATTTATTTCTCACAAATTTATTGGTCACGATTCGGCGACACGTGGCTTCTTCGTCCAGGGCCGTCGCTGGCGCACGTAGCCCAGGTTCATGTGCACGGTGCGGACATGCGCCCGGAGGGAAGCCGCGCCCAGCGTCTTGAAGCAAAACTGGCATTCCACTTGCGCCCGCAAATGCACCTGCCAACCAGACGCCTGGTGTAGGTAACGCCATCAGAGTTGAGGTCATGCACACAACAACACGTCATGTAATGACAGCGGGATTTTGACATTTATTGGTACCGATAGCAAGTTCTACAGACTCAACATAGAATTACAAGATTGACTAAAAATTTCTTCAACCTATTTCGTTAAGAATAATTTAGGAAAATACATCTAGTTCAAACAAAACAGAAATTAAAATATTTTCGTCTATTTTATTTAATCAGATAAGCATATTTTTCGCTATTTATAAAATACCGATTTCTTAACAGTTTCAAATTGTTTTATTTCAAAAATAGGTTATATGAAAAAAGAAAAATCATAATAATGCATAGTATTGCGTAAATATTTCATCTATAACTCACATTTCATTCACTACTCATTTCATTCATTCACTACCTTTTTTGCAATCAGTACTTTATGTAGCCGTGTGTGTGTTTGTAATCATTCGCCTCAACTCTCGTGGCGTTACCTATAAGCACAGAATATATAATAGTACTAACGTACAGAATGGCCACACTCCGCCCCGCACCGATTCGAGTTACCCCACCCCTCAAGGCGCAGATTGCCGGACCCCGCCGGAATCCGGTCGGGTGCGCGCGCGATGTATGTAGGCGTACGCGTGTACAGACGTCGTCGTGCTTATGTAGATTCAAGAACGCGTATTTTGTACGTCGTGTCCGCTGCGTGTTATAAGCAATAGATTTAAGGAACCCAAATCTCACAGACCTATTAGTCTCACGTCATTCCTGCTGAAGACCCTAGAAAGGCTGTGTGACCGGGATCTGAGAGAAAATGTGCTACGCTTACCGGTCTCAGATAAATAATTAAAACAAAGGTTAACTATTTACAACAATTTATTCCTGCTTAACAAGAAAACCGCGTCGCTAGCACACGAATAAGTCGTAGGGTGAGGGTCACAATAAGCCGGTCTGGTATAAGCCTCCTGGCACTAAGGGGTCGCTATGCTACGCCACAAACACCATAACCGCACTTCCCTGCTCTGCTGCTGCCGACGCCGAGGAGATGAAGGAAGCCAACGGGCGCCAGCCGGCACCCGGGAACAGTGACGGTGGGCTCGAGCCGCAAAGTAGCACCCCAATAGCGGGGTTAACACTGATTTTAATACTTTATTGACAATTGAGAGCTAGGCCGGAACAAGATATAAAATTTAGAAAAATAAAATCGAGGAGTCGAACGCGCAGGCGACGTGTGATGGCACTAGGAAAGAGTCACGTGCGCCTACGCGGGCAGCGAATTTCTGTCTGTCGGCCGAGCTAGACGACCGAGACCGGGCGGCCGCGGGCCGCGCGGTCGGGGAAAGGGGGCGCATACTGGTTCTCACAAACAAAGCATTCCGAGCTAAGTATAGTCGGCGTCAGAAACATGCAACAAGCGCGGATATCCGATAGACCTAGTTAAATGTAGGTTTAATGTAGATATTTCAAGTGTTTATTTTTAAGTGTTATTATTGTTTATAAGGTAAGTGTTATTATTAAGGTTTTAAGCTTTGTTTTTATCAATAATTATAGACGTTTTAATCTGTTTATTCGAAGTATTCTTTTATTAATATACATAACCTAAGTTATGTAACGTATTTACGTTACAATACCCCGGCGCGTCGGGAAGGATTTTATTATATCTAAATATAATGAAATCCGCATAGCTCAGTACCTAAATGGACACTGTCGTACAACTCATTCATACTTCACGCTGACATGAATACGTCGAATTTGTATATAAATAATACTAAATACCAACGCTTACTTTCCAAAGAATATTAGGTGACCCGTTACGAGAACTGGAAACCTTTAGGTACTTATGTTTAAAGATGGTGAGACGCAAAAATGTACGCAAATATTTAGCCTTTGCAAGTAAGGTCAATGGTAGAATAAAAATATATTACTTATTAAGACCAACTAGTTTGAGATCCTTTACGTGCCAGGTACCAAGATCTTTTCCTGATAAATCCTGTAACACGTAAACTAAAGGTGATTTCTTAGCAACAATCTTAGCCTTGATAAATTTTGGTGCCAATTTCTTGGTAAAGTTTTTGTCTTTGTCACTTAAGAAGTAAGTGCGCTTCAAAACAATATCACCTACTTTAAAGTCTGCTGGCTTTCGTCTGAGATTGTAGTGAGCAGTGTTTTTTTGCATGAGCGTGCCAAAGCTTATGCTGCACGTCATCAAAAATTGAGGACATACAACCCAAGTTTTCAGCGTAGATATCTCGAGGTAGAAATAACACTTCTTTCCCAATGTCGGTTTCCGTGTAGTGTGTCCCACAAGCGACCAACTCTCTCCCATACACCAAGAACGCAGGTGTAAAACCTGTGGCCTCATTCACTGAGCTATTGATGGCAAACTGGACTCGTGGAATGAACATGTCCCATGACCTGTGGTCGTCTTCTACGAAGGTGGAAATACACGTAATTATCGATCTATTGTAGCGCTCCACGAGATTTACCTGCGGTGTGTATTTTGGGCTATAGTAAACATTGGGGACATTGTAGAATTTAAAGAAGGTCTCCATAACTCTTCCAGTAAACTGTGTACCATTGTCCATCATGACAGTTTGCGGTACACCATGCACCAAGAAAACCGATTCCTCTAAAATTTGAACTATAACCTCTGCAGTAGCCTTCTTTATTGGAAAAACTAAACAATATTTGGAAAAACAACATGTGACGACTAGGATGTAGTTGTTACGTTTCCTCGTTGTAGGCAAAGGACCCATCAGATCGATAGAGATCATTTGGAACGGGCGTGAGCATTGTTTAGGTCTCCCCATTTCCCCTAAGGTTTGATGGTTTTGAGCCTTATACGACAAACACTTATCGCACGAGCCAATGAACTCAACGACATCCTGGTACATACCTGGCCAAAAGTATCGAAGGGCAAGTCTACGATAAGTTTTAAATATTCCCATGTGACCTGCAGAAGGTTCTGAGTGGTTTTCAAAAATAGCCTTTTGACGTAATTCGGCGGGTACAACCAACTTCCATGAAAATTCCGAAGTAAGTTCATGCTTATTTCTGGACAAACGGTACAAGGAATTGTTTTTAATAATGAAATTAGGGAAATCAATCGGATTATGAAGGCAACCGTTAAAAATGTTGGTGTACCAAGTGTCTTTAGAATCTATGTGAGAGTTCGAAGTACAAATTGCACTCACTGGCAACCGTGACAAAGCATCTGGTATAACATTATCGACGCCTCGGCGATGTTTAAGAGTAAAATTAAATCCTGACAAACGAACACCCCAACGAGCCAGTCTCCCGGTTGGATTACTAATGGACAAGAACCATTTAAGAGCACTATGATCTGTGTAGACCGTGAAAGGCTGTCCGTTTTCAACGTAGCAACGCCAATGCTCGAGAGCGGTAACTACGGCTAAAGTTTCGCGTTCCGTGATACTATAATTTTTCTCAGCCGATGACAAGCTTTTTGACATATACGCGATCGGATGCTCCTTACCGTCGATCGTCTGAGTGAGCATTGCGCCTATTCCATAATTACTAGCGTCTGTATGGACCTCAAATGGTTTGGAGTAATCTGGACAGCAAAGAACCGGTGCGGATACCAAACGTTCCTTGAGCTGCGTGAAGGCAGACTCAGCCTCAGGGGTCCACTTAAACGGTGGAGAACCTTTCCTTGATGAGGTTAATTTGTTCAATGGGCCTGCTATGGTACTAAAATTAGGGACAAATCGTCTATACCAAGTAGCAGTTCCTAAAAAACGCTTAAGGTCCTTACGACACGTGGGAGTAGGATAATTTAAAATTGCTTCTACTTTCGCGGGATCAGTACGTAAGCCAGAACCATCGACCACATAACCGAGATATTTAAGTTTGTTACTAAAAAAATTACATTTATTTAAATTGACTGTTAGGTTAGCCTGCTTCAACTTGTCCAATACGCGTAAAAGTAAGGTCACGTGACTATTAAAATCCTCAGAAACGACGATAATATCGTCCAGGTACGCAAACACTTTAAGGTCGAACTCTGAGAACAACAGGTCCACTAATCGTTGCTGAGTAGCAGGAGCGTTGGTCAGGCCGAACGCAGTTCGCTTAAAGTGAAACGTCCCCCTACCAGGAACATAAAAAGCAGTCTTATTTCTGTCTTCCTGAGCGATTTTGATTTGCCAGAAGGCTTTGGACAAGTCTATGCTAGACAAATAACGGGCGTCTCTAAGATTATCTAAAATCTCGGATATGTAAGGAAGGTTATAAGCATCGCGTTTCGTTACCGAATTCAATTTGCGGCTGTCAAGACAGAAACGAGGCTGACCGTTCTTTTTAGTGACGAGCAGTACGGGCGATGACCAACTACTTTCGCAAGGCTCAATCACGTCCAGAGAAAGCATCTCGTCCACCTGCTCGATCAAAATACGCTGCTTTTCCGGCGACAAGCGGTAGTAACGTTGACGGATAGGACAGGAATCCCCCGTGTCGATACGATGTGTTATTAAGTCTGTGACACCTAGGCCTTTCTTTTGATACGATATATCCTCGAACTGTCTTACGACATTATCGGCTAATTGTTTTTGAGATTCCTCTAAATTATCATAACCTTGAATGAAGGTAATTGGGTTTGAAAAAACTTCACAATTAACTGAATCATCAATACCATTCAAAACAATACTACTTAAATACTTTGGGCAGATATCAAACGCACGCCAAAAGTCTACACCTAATATAAGATTGCTGTGTATACCTGGCACGACAAAGGCTCTCAAAACGTGGAATTGGTTATCAAATTGCAATGGAACGTCTATAAATCCTTCACTTTGCAACATCTGTCCACCTGCCGCGGTGACTGCAATAAAATTATCTTTAATCAATTTAAGGCCACCATTGACAAGTACTGAATGAGCACCGTTACCTATAATAGTGACTGCGGAACCAGAATCCAACAATCCTAATACTTTAGTTCCGTTTATCAGTACAGAAACATAGGGTCTGTTATCATTAAAATTATTTTCTTTCAGAATTGTGTCAACTTTGTAAGTCCTGAAAAATATATTTACTGTACGCAACCAAGTATCCCAATCATTTTTATCAAAATTATCTTTAGTTGGTTCATTAACACAATTCTGCTTATTTAGTTTTTTGACTGAGGTCTATTCTTGTTACAATCCGGACAATCTGGCGTTTTTACATTTTCACGTCCGCAAACAAAACACACAATAACATCTTTATTAGCTTTACACTGCCGTAGGTTATGTGTATTAACACGACATCTAGGACAAAAACGTGTCTTAGATGCTGGAGTAGCAATAGCATGCACATAATTAGGGTTAGGTTTATTTGACGAATTACTATTATTATTATATTGATTTTGTGTATTTGCTTTGTTATAATTATTGTATTTAAATTTATTATTATTATTATTGTACCTTGTATTATTAAAATTTGCATTATTAAAACTTGTATTATTAAAATTAGGTTTATTCTTTAATGAACCGCCCGCATAAGCAAACTCTGGTGCAAGAGTATCTGAATTCGGACGAGGTGGCTCCTTGAATTGAGACAGACGAGACTGAATGCTCTCATAACTACGACATAAGGTCTTTAATTGCTCAATAGTTTTAATTTCCGAAACGGAGGATAAAGTGCTTGCATAACAAGGACGGATGTTATGTAACAGGATCTCAAGCTTATCTACTTCAGACAATTCGTTTGATAATCGTGCAAAAAGACCTGACATTATTGAGAGATATATTACGATATTCTCCGTTTCCCCTTGTGTACGAGACCTGATTTCGGAAATTAGCCTGTAATCAAAATCAGCCTGTCCAAAATCCTTCTTCAAGAGCACTACTAACTCATCCCAGCTTGTTACCATATCTCTGACGCCGCGAAACCAATGAATTGCGTCGCCTGTAAACATCTCAGTAGCATTATGTAGAAGCTTATCACGAGTAATATTTTTTGCACTACAAAACTCGGAAACGCGTTGAATGAAAGCCCTTACACAAGTCTTACCGTCGTAACGCAATTTTGATAACTGATTTGAGTTGTTGCCATCACAAGTCACCGTGATATTAAGTGGAGATGCATAATTGACAGGAGGTGGAAGAGGATCAGTAATAATTGAGGCCAGCGGGTCTAAGACAATACCGGTCAATAAGGAACTAGCACGATCCGAGCAAAGCTTGAACAGAGTAACGCACTGATTGTATGCCTCTTTGTGTTCACTATCTACACAAACGATACGGTTGAGCCTATGATAAAGATGATTAATTAAATTTTTTGCTCGGAGCAAGGTACTCTTATCCAATGGCTTGGTGTCCAAATAGGAATTAATTTTGTCCAGTACATCGGAAACGCCCTCTAAATCGTCCTCAATATCCAGTGGACTCGTAAGAACGTCCTCAGATGGAAATAAGGGACCACACTTAGCAATCTGCTTACGCAGTTCCTGGACTGTAGAAGCCGGCGCTTCCCCCCTAATAGCAACCTCGTACTCTAACTCAGTCTTTTGAAGAGACAAGAATTTAACATGCCGATCCATGGCAAAAGCAAAAAAAAATATTAAAAAAAAAATTGAAATATAAATTGGGTAAATGTTGAACAATACTAAAAAAAAACAACTAAATACTCCGTCCGTTACAGATTAAATATTTAAATGATATAACGTTTTTTGGTTGTTTTTCTTTAAAACGCTTAAGCACTAGCGAAAAGCACAAATAAAGCACGTAAAAATAGAAAAAACGCAAAAAAAACACGCTCACAAAACTGAAAACATAAAAAGCGTTCTTCGAATGCAACTAATGTGAACGGAACTGAGATTAAAAGAGATTAAGAAAAAAAAATTATTTCTTTTTTTTGCAAATAAAATTAAATAGTAATAATTGACTAATTATTCAAAAGGTAAGTTAAACAATTAGAGAAAGGATACCGAGAAAAAAAAAATTACAATTAAAATTTCATAAGTTTCTAACACTAAAATGTGGCCAACTGTACTTGTGATACTAACTAACCTGTCTTTTACAAATTGCACAAAAAGTTTTTCGTTCACATCAGCTGCTTGCAACCAAACATAACAAATAAATAAAACGTTTCACAAAAACAAAAAAAAACATCAAGCACACACAAACACAACTACCCACCAAGAGGCTAAAACCAGACCTTTTTTAAAAAAAACACGTTAAGGCGCCAGTGCTACGCTTACCGGTCGCAGATAAATAATTAAAACAAAGGTTAACTATTTACAACAATTTATTCCTGCTTAACAAGAAAACCGCGTCGCTAGCACACGAATAAGTCGTAGGGTGAGGGTGAGGGGCCGCGCGGTCGGGGAAAGGGGGCGCATACTGGTTCTCACAAACAAAGCATTCCGAGCTAAGTATAGTCGGCGTCAGAAACATGCAACAAGCGCGGATATCCGATAGACCTAGTTAAATGTAGGTTTAATGTAGATATTTCAAGTGTTTATTTTTAAGTGTTATTATTGTTTATAAGGTAAGTGTTATTATTAAGGTTTTAAGCTTTGTTTTTATCAATAATTATAGACGTTTTAATCTGTTTATTCGAAGTATTCTTTTATTAATATACATAACCTAAGTTATGTAACGTATTTACGTTACAAATGCCCTAGCTACAGTGCGCCTACACTCACACCAACATGCGTACAGTCAAGGTAAATCAACAGAGTCAGCTCTACATGCAGTGGTCAGCAAAATAGAAGAGGCCATTGAAAAGAAATCAATGTGTCTCGGCACCTTCATTGACATCGAAGGAGCTTTTGACAAGACCAACTTCACCAGCATCACGTCGGCCCTGGTCAAACACGGAGTGCATCCGGTATTGGTCGACTGGATAGGTAACATGCTCAGTAAAAGAGTCGTCAAACTCGCGTCATCTGAGACACAACATGCACTGGTAGCCAGAGGATGTCCGCAAGGAGGGGTGCTTTCCCCACTGCTGTGGAACTTAGTAGTTAATGACCTCATAACCAGACTGAACCAGCACTACTACTTCACGATCGGGTATGCTGATGATATTGCTATTTTAATTAGCGGCAGAGTCAGCAGTACCGTGTGCGATGTTACGCAGCAGGCGCTACGAATTGTGGAAAGTTGGTGCATAGACAACAACTGACCGTCAATCCCAGGAAGACGGAACAGGTAATGTTTACTAACAAACGTCTACTGGGCAGCTACAACCCCACTAGACTGTTTGGTACGGAGCTACAGTTCAGCTTGGAGGTAAAGTATCTGGGAATCATTCTGGATAGTAAACTGAACTGGAGCAACCATCTCAACAGCAAGATCGACAAGGCTACAATAGCCTTCTGGCAGTGCCGCAGAATGATAGGTAAAAGGTGGGGACTATCCCCGAAAATCACTCTGTGGCTGTTTCAGTCCGTCATCAGGCCCATTATCAGCTACGGTGCAGTGGTGTGGTGGCCGAGAACCAAGCTGATCACCGTTGAAGCAAAGTTGCAACGACTTCAAAGGCTGGCTTGCATGGCGACTACGGGCTGCATGAGGACTACTCCGACTGCGGCCCGGGAAGCCCTACTGAACTTGCCGCCGCTGCATCTGTTTATCCAACAGGAAGCGGGAGCGGCTGCGGTAAGGCTCAGGAAGCTGAACCTATGGAGGAACGTGAATGTAACACACACAGGAATACTGGGTGTACTGGTAAATAGGGAGCCGCTCATCGAAGCGGTCACCGACAGGATACCTAAACAGTACGTATTCGACAAAAAATATAGGATACAATTACACGAAGACCCAGGGGAGGGCCTCAACCTCAAGGAGTTGAGGATCATCACGGATGGATCGAAAACGTCAACAGGTACAGGCTCTGGAGTACATTCAGAGGACCTGAATATCAACATCTCATCGCCATTGGGGATCCATAATACCGTCTTTCAGGCGGAATGCATGGGTATCATAATGGCAACAACAGCGATTAACTCCAGAGAGGTACAGGGTTTTCCAATCCGTATACTGTCTGATAGCAGATCGGTCTTGCAAGCCCTGCAGAGCAACACTATGACATCGGGGCTAATATACGAGTGCCATCGAGCTCTGACGAAGGTAAGTGAGACAAACACCATTACCCTTCAATGGATAAAGTGTCACAGTGGATCGCGAGGCAACGACGCGGCCGATCGACTGGCGAGGGAGGGATCGGAGTTGAGGGTCTATGGACCTGAACCCATTCTGCCCCTGCCTTTCGGATGGTTGCGTGGCCAGTTGCGCCACAACACCAAGGTAATGCACCAAGAATATTGGACAAACCTAGTAACCCGCAGGCAGACCAGAGAAGCTCTTCCGAAGATCAACCCCGGATTATCCCGCAAACTTCGCGGTTATGGAAGAACTCAGCTCCGACTATTGGTTGGGGCTCTAACTGGACATGCCTTACTTAACAAACACTTACACAATTTAGGTGTTACAGACAGCCCCCTATGCAGAGCGTGCATGGAGGCGGAAGAAACGGCCTCACACGTCCTGCTGGAGTGTGTTAGTGTGGCGAGCTACAGGGCACTACACCTCGGGACACCGAGGTCGCTCCAGGAAGTCGTCGGCAACGTGAAGGGTCTGCTGGGCTTCCTTATGGAGTTGGGCTGGCATGAATAGTGCCTACAGCCAGTTACGCAAAATAGGCGCGTAAAAGACGTCGAGTTGCGGAAATTAGCCCGTTATTACCTATTACCTATTAAGGCCACCACAAACCGAAGCGCGGGGCGCCGACGGAGCCTGCCCAGCGCGTCCGAGATCTCTAGCTTCGCAGTCTTGGCTCTCTAACCATTAGACCATCCGGGCCCAATTGCATAACAAAGTACAACTTATATTACAAGTGGAACTCCCTTTCTAGTTAATATAATTGAAGCGAGAGTTCCGCTTGTAATATTAGTTGTAATTTGTTATGCAATTGGGCCCCGGTCGTCCCTTTGTAACCTTAAGAGGATACGATGGCTGAGAGACTTTTGAGAAATAGGTATTTTAATGAATCGTCGCTGTCTCGTCTCGCCTGATCCCCTCCGTGTTAGTACAGCGAGAGCGGGACAGCTCCAGCTCAGACCGTTAATAGGCGCGTAAAATTGATCAAAACAGCATTACGTAGTCCCCTGTTTTCTTCTCGAAAACTGGACCAATAAAATTATTTTTTTCAAAAATAATTAGAGGACAGATTTAGCTATGCCCCTATGTTTCCCTTTTTTTTGTTTATATGAGGGATTCTTTTCTGATGAGTGTCTGAAAATGACGTTGAAATTGGGCATTTTTTTCAGTTTTTGAAAGCTCACATTTCTTATGTTAATTGAAATATGGAAAAAAACGAAGCATAGGGGCATAGCTGTGGTAGATACAGATTACACAGTAAAAAAAATTTGGCTCTAAAGCCATTATCCAGGGAGGAAACAGGGGACTACGTTTGTATGGAGAAATGGTGCGCATCGTATCTTCTTAAGCTTTCTTATGAGGCCCATCGCGATAGTAAGCGCCTACGCGTTAGACAGTACGGCCTCAATTTTCAGAGTCCCGTTTTACCCGTACGGAACCCTAAAAATTGAGGCCGTACTGTCTAACGCGCAGGCGCTTACTAACGCTTTCATCGACTCTCTCTGTCACTATCTTAAACCGGTTGAAAGAAAGAGATGGCAGAAGCGATGGCAGGCACCCGCGCGTTAGACTATTGCCACGCGGCGGACACGACGTACAAATACGCGTTCTTGAATCTACGGGCCTACGCTAGCTGACGCGGACGCCCGCCGCGTGCGCCCGCTCGCGGGTCTAAAATGTACCGAAAATCCGTCGCACGCCCCCGCGCCACTTAGCGCTGTTCATACAATTTCTTATTAGACGCGCGCACGACGGGCGTCCGTTCCGGGTAATCCGCGTCAGCTAGCGTAGGCCCTACATAAGCACGACGACGTCTGTACACGCGTACGCCTACATACATCGCGCGCGCACTCTTCTGGTTTCTGGCGGTTTCCGGCTATCGCGCCTTGAGGGGTGGGATAACTCGAATCGGTGCAGGGTGGAGCGTGTCCATTCTGTACGTTAGTACTATTATATATTCTGTGCTATTGTCTAACTAGATAGATAGATGTAATTTTACTCAAGCATTATGAATCCTTGTATGATTGTCATTATTCCTGTTGTATGATTATTGGCCTTCGTTATTAGCTGTACAGGTTGATTCCTGTTAGTCATTTTCCTACAAAAATGTCAGTGACATTACTTTCGTTCAATCCATTCATGCCAGCTCTTGTGAATCGACCTGCACATAATGTATTTATCTCGATGAATTGCCACTTTTTCACTTTTTAATTTTTCTTTGTTTTTTTTTTCTTTCCAAAAGGAAAAACTAGGGTTGTGTAAAATGCTGTGTACAATTATTATTGTGATGTAAAGCGCTGTAAAGTCTTAGATTAAGTCATTATTTGTAATTTCGTTAGCTTGCATTATGTTAATGTACCCAAGTTAATAAAATAGATAAAACGTTTATTTGGTACTGCAAACACACACAATCAAGATTATCAAAATACAAGTATACCAAAAGTAAAACATTTTATATTGTCTGTGTAGGCGCAGTAGTGCCATGTCTCAGCGTTCAACATTGCTCATAGGAGCCAAACACTGATATTCTGCCACAACCCAAATGACCGAGAGCAAAAATATTACTTACTGATTAAAAATAAATAAACAACAAAACAAACAGTGCTATGCATTATCAATTTATCAGTATTGTACCTACATACATGAAAATGTATTTTTAGATTTTTTTTATCCAATGAGTATAAAACTGTACAGGTAAAATGGGAGAAAAATAATAACAATAATAAAGCAGTCACTGAACTAGCTCAAACAAACATGCAGCCACCGTACAGTTACTAATTATTGTTGTTTATGTGTTGTTTGGCCGTATTCGGCCTCAGGAATAAAGGTTCGGCCATACCGCTGCTTAAAATACGGAAACGTTACGGAATCGCAATGACGTGCCGTAAATGTCAGACTTTCCCAATGAGGCTGGCATAGTCACACAGGTGCACTTAAGTCTCGAAAAAAAAAAGAGAAAAAAAAATGTCAGACTTTACCGCATGCCCTCCATAGTAAAGTCGTGACGTTCACGATGCGTCACTGCGATTCCGTACCGTCACCGTTTTTTAAGCGGCGTTTTGGTCGCACCTTTAGTCCAGATTTTTGAAATATTCCTGATATCAAGAACTTGCGTTAAAAACTAGTTGATTATATGATGCAACTTACGTTATTTTCGTGTCTTAGCAAGTTGCATTTAAAAGAGAAGGCCCGCAGGCACTGCTCGCACTGGTAGGGCTTCTCGCCCGTATGCTCCCGCATATGTGACTGCAACACAAACATTTTATTTTTAAAACTTAGTGTAGTTTCTTTTTCGCAACCAGTTACCAAACAGGCGTTTTGTTAAACCCTGGCTGCGCAAGTAGACGCTCTGCTGATAAAATTGAGGATTCTCCATTTTACTCTCAGCTTCAAAATGTGGGAAGTATACACGGTGATTTTTATTTATTCGGTGATTAGGAGTTTAAAAATATTGATCCTTATCCAAAATGGAATTAAATAGATGAGGTCTCAAACAATTAAGTCTCAGTTTAATTGAAAAAGAAACTTTATTGTTAAAACTTCCTCCATCCACCGAATGCATGGGCATGCTACATTTATTGAAGTTAAGTAGTTTCGTCAAGTGCCATCCATCACTTTGGCGAGGAATTTGACAGCATCGGAGCCGTACGTACAGCTAATCGAAAGTATGGTGAGGAATTTACCTTTTATGATGCACCAAAAAGCGGTCGAAAAACGGGACCTGTAAACCGAAACTTGGACCGCAAAATCGCTCAGGCGTTTAGCACAAAACCCGACCTGTCGGCACGCGGCGGACACGACGTACAAATACGCGTTCTTGAATCTACATAAGCACGACGACGTCTGTACACGCGTACGCCTACATACATCGCGCGCGCACTCTTCTGGATTCCGGCGGGGTCCGGCAATCTGCGCCTTGAGGGGTGGGGTAACTCGAATCGGTGCGGGGTGGAGCGTGTCCATTCTGTACGTTAGTACTATTATATATTCTGTGCTGTCGGTCAGGGATACACAGATTCTGACAGTAGTAATGAGGGTGCAATTTCTTCTGAAACTGGCGAATAAAGAAATATTTGTATTTTTTTGTTTTATTTTAACGCATTGATTAGCACATACAATACTTTCTATTCTATAGGTATTAGGGTAGGTAGGTTTATATTTTATTTGTTTGCCGACCATACTTTGCTATGAAAACTGCACGTTGATAACGATCTCTATTAGCTGATGTAATCAGACTTTACACGTTCCACGCGAATGAAGCAGTGGGCGGAAAACTGGAAAAATATTATTTTTTAAAATATAATGCAACTTCTCCAAAATAGGCACGATAGTTTACTTCATAAATGGTACCTAAGTACATTTCTAAAGCTGTCAAAGTCGAAATGTCACAGAACTCATCATAGGACATCTACCTGTCTCGGTTGGACAAGTTGACGACGACGGAGAAGGTCTTCGAGCATGTCCGCGAGGCAGCACGGGGTCAGTTACAGGGATCCCAGCTCCAGCTGTTCATCTACCCGCTCGAGTCTCAAAGGGCTAACAACTTCAGCTCATTTAGGCTCCAAGTGCCTGCCAAGCACCAGCAGGTGTTCCTGCGCTCTGACTTTTGGCCAGAGGGTGTGGTGTTCCGTCGTTTTAGGGAAGCGACGAAGACGTTTTTCAAAAATCCCTAAATAGTTATTTAAGTTTTGTTTGTATTTTTTGAATTTTACAGCGCATTGGTGTATACTGTAATGCTGTAATTTTTATTGATGAATAAATAAATAAATAAATAGGTGAAAAATGGTATAAAAGCGCACGTAGACAGCAACTAATTTACAGTAAACGGATGATACGCCCGGTAGCGTCTACATACACCAATACACTGGCATGGAAGACCGCTCTTTTACAGTAAACGGATGATACGCCCGGTAGCGTCTACATACACCAATACACTGGCATGGAAGACCGCTCTTTACAGTAAACGGATGATACGCCCGGTAGCGTCTACATACACCAATACACTGGCATGGAAGACCGCTCTTTTACAGTAAACGGATGATACGCCCGGTAGCGTCTACATACACCAATACACTGGCATGGAAGACCGCTCTTTTACAGTAAACGGATGATACGCCCGGTAGCGTCTACATACACCAATACACTGGCATGGAAGACCGCTCTTTTACAGTAAACGGATGATACGCCCGGTAGCGTCTACATACACCAATACACTGGCATGGAAGACCGCTCTTTTACAGTAAACGGATGATACGCCCGGTAGCGTCTACATACACCAATACACTGGCATGGAAGACCGCTCTTTTACAGTAAACGGATGATACGCCCGGTAGCGTCTACATACACCAATACACTGGCATGGAAGACCGCTCTTTTACAGTAAACGGATGATACGCCCGGTAGCGTCTACATACACCAATACACTGGCATGGAAGACCGCTCTTTTACAGTAAACGGATGATACGCCCGGTAGCGTCTACATACACCAATACACTGGCATGGAAGACCGCTCTTTTACAGTAAACGGATGATACGCCCGGTAGCGTCTACATACACCAATACACTGGCATGGAAGACCGCTCTTTTACAGTAAACGGATGATACGCCCGGTAGCGTCTACATACACCAATACACTGGCATGGAAGACCGCTCTTTTACAGTAAACGGATGATACGCCCGGTAGCGTCTACATACACCAATACACTGGCATGGAAGACCGCTCTTTTACAGTAAACGGATGATACGCCCGGTAGCGTCTACATACACCAATACACTGGCATGGAAGACCGCTCTTTTACAGTAAACGGATGATACGCCCGGTAGCGTCTACATACACCAATACACTGGCATGGAAGTCCGCTCTTTTACAGCAAACGGATGATACGCCCGGTAGCGTCTACATACACCAATACACTGGCATGGAAGACCGCTCTTTTACAGTAAACGGATGATACGCCCGGTAGCGTCTACATACACCAATACACTGGCATGGAAGACCGCTCTTTTACAGTAAACGGATGATACGCCCGGTAGCGCCTACATACACCAATACACTGGCATGGAAGACCGCTCTTTTACAGTAAACGGATGATACGCCCGGTAGCGTCTACATACACCAATACACTGGCATGGAAGACCGCTCTTTTACAGTAAACGGATGATACGCCCGGTAGCGTCTACATACACCAATACACTGGCATGGAAGACCGCTCTTTTACAGTAAACGGATGATACGTCCGGTAGCGTCTACATACACCAATACACTGGCATGGAAGACCGCTCTTTTACAGTAAACGGATGATACGCCCGGTAGCGTCTACATACACCAATACACTGGCATGGAAGTCCGCTCTTTTACAGCAAACGGATGATACGCCCGGTAGCGTCTACATACACCAATACACTGGCATGGAAGTCCGCTCTTTTACAGCAAACGGATGATACGCCCGGTAGCGTCTACATACACCAATACACTGGCATGGAAGTCCGCTCTTTTACAGCAAACGGATGATACGCCCGGTAGCGTCTACATACACCAATACACTGGCATGGAAGTCCGCTCTTTTACAGCAAACGGATGATACGCCCGGTAGCGTCTACATACACCAATACACTGGCATGGAAGACCGCTCTTTTACAGTAAACGGATGATACGCCCGGTAGCGTTTACATACACCAATACACTGGCATGGAAGACCGCTCTTTTACAGTAAACGGATGATACGCCCGGTAGCGTCTACATACACCAATACACTGGCATGGAAGACCGCTCTTTACAGTAAACGGATGATACGCCCGGTAGCGTCTACATACACCAATACACTGGCATGGAAGACCGCTCTTTTACAGTAAACGGATGATACGCCCGGTAGCGTCTACATACACCAATACACTGGCATGGAAGACCGCTCTTTTACAGTAAACGGATGATACGCCCGGTAGCGTCTACATACACCAATACACTGGCATGGAAGACCGCTCTTTTACAGTAAACGGATGATACGCCCGGTAGCGTCTACATACACCAATACACTGGCATGGAAGACCGCTCTTTTACAGTAAACGGATGATACGCCCGGTAGCGTCTACATACACCAATACACTGGCATGGAAGACCGCTCTTTTACAGTAAACGGATGTTACGCCCGGTAGCGTCTACATACACCAATACACTGGCATGGAAGACCGCTCTTTTACAGTAAACGGATGATACGCCCGGTAGCGTCTACATACACCAATACACTGGCATGGAAGACCGCTCTTTTACAGTAAACGGATGATACGCCCGGTAGCGTCTACATACACCAATACACTGGCATGGAAGACCGCTCTTTTACAGTAAACGGATGATACGCCCGGTAGCGTCTACATACACCAATACACTGGCATGGAAGACCGCTCTTTTACAGTAAACGGATTATACGCCCGGTAGCGTCTACATACACCAATACACTGGCATGGAAGACCGCTCTTTTACAGTAAACGGATGATACGCCCGGTAGCGTCTACATACACCAATACACTGGCATGGAAGACCGCTCTTTTACAGTAAACGGATGATACGCCCGGTAGCGTCTACATACACCAATACACTGGCATGGAAGACCGCTCTTTTACAGTAAACGGATGATACGCCCGGTAGCGTCTACATACACCAATACACTGGCATGGAAGACCGCTCTTTTACAGTAAACGGATGATACGCCCGGTAGCGTCTACATACACCAATACACTGGCATGGAAGACCGCTCTTTTACAGTAAACGGATGATACGCCCGGTAGCGTCTACATACACCAATACACTGGCATGGAAGACCGCTCTTTTACAGTAAACGGATTATACGCCCGGTAGCGTCTACATACACCAATACACTGGCATGGAAGACCGCTCTTTTACAGTAAACGGATGATACGCCCGGTAGCGTCTACATACACCAATACACTGGCATGGAAGACCGCTCTTTTACAGTAAACGGATGATACGCCCGGTAGCGTCTACATACACCAATACACTGGCATGGAAGACCGCTCTTTTACAGTAAACGGATGATACGCCCGGTAGCGTCTACATACACCAATACACTGGCATGGAAGACCGCTCTTTTACAGTAAACGGATGATACGCCCGGTAGCGTCTACATACACCAATACACTGGCATGGAAGACCGCTCTTTTACAGTAAACGGATGATACGCCCGGTAGCGTCTACATACACCAATACACTGGCATGGAAGACCGCTCTTTTACAGTAAACGGATGATACGCCCGGTAGCGACTACATACACCAATACACTGGCATGGAAGACCGCTCTTTTACAGTAAACGGATGATACGCCCGGTAGCGTCTACATACACCAATACACTGGCATGGAAGACCGCTCTTTTCGCGTCCGTCGCATCGAGGGGCGACGGAGATGCGTCCTGCGAAAGGATGATGGGTAGATATATATGAAACCCAGCATTTGCATCCAGAAAGTGTCATTTGGTAAACTAGATCTGATTAAGAAGACCGCAGATGGCCAACGGAACTCCTCAACGGGTCAAATCTTGCAAGTTGAATTTGACTCACTTCCCGGTTTCTGATTGAGTTCATATTTTACATACATGTGTAAATCAGGTGACAATGCAATATTATTGTGACATGGAGCTGATCTGATGATGAAGTTGGAAGGTGGCCATAGGAACTCTGTAATAAAACGGCACAACCCGTCGAGTTTGGGCTCATTTGAATCGTCTTGACGAGTACTTTGATTCCAGATGATAAACAGGGTCTGATGATGGAGCTGGAAGGTGGCCAAAGGTACTCCATAATGTAACGGCACTACCCCATCGAGTACGGATTCATTTGACTCGTCTGAACGAGTACTTTGGTCCTAGATGGTAACCAGGGTCTGACAATGAAGTTGGATGGTGACCATAAGAACTCCGTAGTAAAACGACATAACCCCATACAATTTAGCCCTCGCCCTATTAGACAGTACCTACCATGTAGGTAAGTTAAATTACTAGGTTCACTCCTGCTGGCTCGAGCTGAGGCACCGACTTCAAACAGATTAGTAGAAAAATATTTTCATGCTTATTGTAGTCGGTTCAATTTTTATTTCCAAGTTTTTTTTGGGTGTTTTTTGAAGGCAGTTTTAATTTTTTATTTAAATTTTTTTTATGAAACCTTTTTATCTATACTCGGCTGCTGTGAGAATACGTCGTAGGCTACGTTTTTTCGCCGACGGAGTACCTCTATTCTTCGCAGACGAAGTCGCGGGCAACAGCTAGTATCATAAGAGGTTTATTTTAAGAGGTAATAAAAAAAATTGGGATTCCTGGTGCTTCTAGTGTTAGCAAATTTAACTTTCTAGGGATTTTTTTTTTATATCAAGGAACTAAGGAAAGCCATAATTGATGAAAAACAAATTGGATAAAAAAAATAAGCTGCCCAAATTACTAATTCCACGCGGACACGGTGTTTTGTTATCGAAATCCTCCAAAACGGCTTGACCGATTTTTATGAAACTTTTTTCACTGTATTCGGTAGATCTGAGTTTAGGTCGTAGGTTATTTGTTATATCTACTCCTATTCTTCGCGGACGGAGTGGCAGGCAACAGCTAGTTTATTATCCTTCAATCAGCTTATTTTAATGTATGTGATTATATATAATCTTCGAACTACACAACGGTTGTACGTCATTTTTATCGATATAAAGTAATAAAATTAGTTTAATTTGTCCTCGCACTAATAGGGATGTTGACACCTCCAATCAACTGACGTACTTTTTATGAGCTGTCAAAACACAATTCTCCCATAGAGTTTGAATGGCAATAGCAACATATGACGTCACTTGTTCGCATACTCAATCAACTAACTATTTATTTGTTTTAAAGCAACAAAAAAACCTAATTTTGCATTTAGTCGAGAGTTTTGTTTTGTTTAATGGAGTCGTGTTTTCGAATTATTTTGTAATGGCATCAACATCCCTAATAAACGTCAGCACATATCTGCTCCCGTCAATCCGGGGTTCGCATATAATAATTAAGG
Organism: Archips xylosteana; assembly: GCA_947563465.1. NCBI lineage: Eukaryota > Metazoa > Arthropoda > Insecta > Lepidoptera > Tortricidae > Archips > Archips xylosteana. Next base: position 896,409 of record OX387371.1, read on the forward strand.
CACATAATAACTAATAGTACTAGCGTACAGAAGGATCACTCTCGAACAAAAGTCAACTTTAGGTATAAAAATTTGCCTACTCTTACGACCGTTAACTGCTTGCACGCGAAATAGAAACTTATCGTGTGATACGAGCGTTCATATTCCATTGGGCACCGCTGAACCGAAACCAAGAGCACAGGTAATTACTATACTAAATATCGCCGATATTTAGGTAGGTACATAAATCAAGAAAGATAACAGTGTGTAATTCAGTAAACTGCCTTTAAACGCAACAGTATATTTTATACGGATTATACGGCCGTTTAGAAGTCATTGTTTGTTGCAAAAATCACAGAAAATAATTACGCGCGACGCGGCTAGCGTGCGAACCAAAGGCCGAGCGACAACCTACTGCCATACGCCTGCCCGGGAGGCGCGCCACACGAACATACCTAAACTGCGGAGTGAAACCCCCCTGAATTAGGGGCGTCTACTCACCGTGTTGTGCCGCTGCTTCTTGTGTACCAGCAGCCCCACTTTCCCGATGACAGTGGCCCCGCACTCGTCGCACGCCTCGCACTCCCCCGGATGCTCCCGCTTGAGGTGGCGGAAGTACGCGCCTTGACTGTTGTACTTCTTCCCGCAGGGTGGGCAAAGGAATGTCTTCCCCCGGTGCATGAGGCAATGGTCTTTCGCTAAAATTCTGGGAATAAAGTTAAATTAAAGAAGCCCCCGACAGTAAAAAGAAGTGAACATTTAAAAAATCAAAAATAGCATTTGTGAATGAATCAACTTTTTAGTGCCAATGGTAACACAAATTTTAACTTAAACATTTTTCTATGAAACAGTATGAAGTGTCACATGGACTGACGGGGACAGAGTGCGAAAAAAATCATCAGGCATAAAGGGTAGCCCCACCCAAAAGATGGCATCCAAAGCCACAAAATAAATAAATGCATATGACAGGAAATCCCATTAACCCAACCAATAGCTTTAAGAGGGTTTATACCTGCTGAGCTGGCAACGTTGCATTTTTGTTAGGTTTTCTCGAATATTCCATAAAAATTGAATGAAACTTAAAAATGTTTTGTATACAAATTGTTCTAATATATAAGTTAATGTGTCTACTGCAATAATAATTCGTGATAGACATTTATTTTCTTTAAAAACGAACAAATTGTTACCTAACGGTTTTTAAAGAAAATAAAAGTCTTATGACGAATTATTATCGCAGTAGACACATTAACTTTTTTTAATTTTCATTCAATTTTTATGGAATAATCGAGAAAAAGTAACAAAAATGCAACGTTGCCAGCTCAGCAGGTATAAACCCTCTTAAGTCTAATGTACAGAAACGGGCGAGGGTCGGTCAAGGAAGAAACCAATGGGTAAAAACATAAAAGACCGACCTAAGCACCCCCCAGTGCCCAGCGGGAGAATGCATGTTCCTCTCCCGGCCTTCCAGCAAATGGCTGAGGCAGGACACTGTGGGTAGATTAAGTCCTCTCCCTACCCTCCCCTCCTTAAAATTAAAAGCACAAGTTTTTCTTTTTCATAATCAATAGAGAAGGGGACTTGTGACCGGGTTTTTTAGTCCGTGCAAGTCGGACACTGTCTGGGCCCTCCATTGCCAGTTCGTCCGAAGGGATTTTTCCCGGACTCAAGCCACCCTTCCTACTCTAAAGTAAAAAACAGCAAGGACTTCGCGTCTTTGGCCCATCTGGCGACACATTACAACTGGGACAGAGTAAACAACACGAAAACTTTCCAATGGTTGCGTGGGAGCAGCGGTACGGATCCCCAAATACCAAATCGCTTTGACTCAAAAAATCCCAGCTCAAAGCTCAGCTAATGGGAGTCCATAGCAATTCTAGAAGCAATTAAATTCCAAAAATTATAATTTATTCAGATGCTAAAAGCTGTCAACAAGCAATTGGCTAAGTAAAGTTTTTTGAAGAGGTGCTAATTATATTTTTTTTCGACTGTGGTCGACTTCAACACTAAGAAACTGCAGGTGTTTTATTTTTATCTCCTTTTATTTATTGGAAATCTTTTTTTAAGTGTTCGAGATGACATTTGTGAGATTTTACGGCTGACAAGCGGTTCGTGCTCAGTACTAAGAAATAGAAAAAAAAAAAACGAAGTCAACTGTCGCTTCTGTCAATGTCAAATGAAATCTAACCGTTTGCGTTTCGTTTGCTTTGCGTTGTCCAAGAAGCAGTTCCAAAATAGTGATCGAAAGTATTCAATCGTGATCCAATTAACGTGCATAGGTCGTGGAGAAATGCGATAAAATTGAAAGTCCGGATTTTATGCGGAGGTCGATAAAAATAGTCGAAAAATCATACTGAGCACACCAAAACGCAAAGCAAACGAAACGCAAACGATTTGACATTGACAGAAGTGACAGTTGACTTCGTTTTTTTTTCTATTTCTTCTTAGTACTGAGCACGAATCGCTTGTCAGCCGTAAAATCTCACAAATGTCATCTCGAACACATAAAAAAATATTTCCAGTAAACAATAGGAGATAAAAATAAAACAGCTGCAGTTTCTCGATCTCCAGAACGCCGACTGTCGAAAAAAAATATAATTAGCACCTCTTCAAAAAACTTTACTTTGCCAATTGTAGACAACCAGATAGCTTTGTGGTTAGAGAACCTGACTACGAAGCTTGAGGTTCCGGGTTCGATTCCCGTCTCGGGGCAGATATTTGTATGAAAAATACGAATGTTTGTTCTCGGGTCTTGGGTGCTTAATATGTATTTAAGTATGTATCTATCTATATAAGTATGTTTATCCGTTGCCTAGTACCCATAACACAAGCTTGCCTAGCTTACTTTGGGACTAGGTCAATTGGTGTGAATTGTCCCGTGATATTTTTATTTTTATTTTTTTTTTAATTTTTAATTTTAGGCAACCATTTTAAATCTGGGCCCGACAAACGACAACTGGAAACGAGCCCCGGCTTTATATACTACGAAAGATTTTCGAACTTCGCATCGTGCCGTTTCGTTCACACTAATAGTGCTAAACATAAGAGTGAAAAGGAATGGCACGATACGAAGTTCAAAAATCGCATTTCGTAGTAGCCCCCCTGAAATTAAGGATGAGACTATGGCGACGGATACCCCGCACCAGGAGGCTTTAAGGCACTACCGCTAAGTGAAACCAACCAATTTGTGGACGAGGTGATAAAAGCAATGGAGTAAGTGCAAAGGAGGGGTAATTGGGAATGTCTATTTTTTGCAATGTATAGTAAATCGAAAACCATTTCGAGTTAAACGCTTTTTAACTCGTTTTCTGTAGTTATTTAATTTTAATATTATGTAATAAATTTATAACATAATAACTAAGCAATGACCTTCATTTGTCATTGGTGTAAATTGCGTGACCGGTCCAAGTCGTTCTTTATTCTGTGTGGTTAGAATTACTCACAATTTACGCGTGGATTATACTACGGAGTTTGATTTGGACCCGCTGTCTGACATCGAGCACTTTGACAGTGCCAGTAAAGTGACACAGTGTATAGTGTACCACTACGCAAAAAATAATTAAAGGGGTTGCCTTATCGTACGCATTTAGATAGATTTAGAAATTTGACAGTGTGCGAGCCCTCAATTATAATCTGACGTCATCAACCAAAATAGTTTCGATAATTAATTTTGAAAAAGTAGAGAACTAAATGACAAAATATTGTAATTAGTTTGTTATAATTGACTTTTCTATACAAAAAAAAATATAAAAACCACTGTTAATTTTTTTTAGACATTCCCAATTACACAAAAGATACCTACGGGTCGAAGTGTATCCGCAAGGTTCCCTTATACTAAGATAACATAAGCCCCCCCGAAGCTTACCTGCGCCAGGTGACATAGCCGCACTCGTTGCACGTTAACTCGGCCCGGTGATGGTCTAGGATCTGGTGCTGCCATAACTCCTTGCGGCTCCGGAACCGGTAAAAGCACACGTCGCACTCCACAGGCAGACTCTAAACGCACCGACGTGATCAGAGTTTGGAATTTTCACGGCAAAACAAGGCTGTCGCAATCAGACTGGTCGTAGAAACATATTTTATCCATATCGATAGTTGTGTAATAGAAGAAAAAAACCGGCCAAGTGCAAGTCGGACTCGCGCACGAAGGGTTCCGTACCATTATCAATAAAAACGGCAAAAAAAAAAGTTCGGACATTCTTTGAAGGGGATTTTGTTCGGCAATGTGTATCTTCAGTTATAATTGATCAAAGCTTTTTTTTTTTTTTATGTTAGAGAGGCCAGACAAACGAACTAGTGGGTCACCTGATATTCAATGATCACCACTGTCCATAGACACCCGCAGCGCTTCACGCGATACCAGTGCGTTGTCAGCCCTAAGGAAAAAGGAGTGGGAATAGGGGAGGGGGAGAGGTAGTGGGCCCCCGGCGCTCTCACTGACCGTACGAAACGCAGCAGGAGTACTGCTGCTTCACGCCGGTGTTCTGTGAGAGGGTGGTACTGCCCCGGACGAGCCGGCCCATTCGTGATGCAGCGGCTAGCTACAACATGGCTCTACTACTACAAATTCATTATTTATTTGTTTTATTTCAATTTCATTATTTATTTTTAAAGTGAATACATAACTAAATATTCTGTGAATATTTCAAGCGTCAACCTGTTGCCGTTATCAATATCGAGCAAAAATGAGCAAAAAAGAAATCACGTTTGTTGTATGGGAGCCCCCTTAAATATTTATTTTATTCTGTTTTTTAGTATTTGTTGTTATAGCGGCAACTGATTTCACTTGATTTGACTGTTTTTTTTTATTTACATCATCTGTGGAAAATTTCAACTGTTTAGCTATCACGTTTCATGAGATAAAGCCTGGTGACAGACGGACGGACGGACAGACAGCGAAGTCTCAGTAATAGGGTCCAATTTTTACCCTTTGGGTACGGAACCCTAAAAGAAGGTTAACCAATTAAAAAAAATATTTCATACAAAAATTTACGTAATGTTTGTACAAAAATATATAGAGATAAATGAGATTTCTTTTTCGAAATCCGCGTCGGAACTTACAGCAGCACCAAGACATTTTATTTGGTGTGTGATAGTGATAGGAGAAGATAATCATTAATTTGCCAACCTTTGATCAATTATAACTGTAGATACACATTGCCGAACAAAATCCCCTTCAAAGAATGTCCGAACTTTTTTATTTAGTTGCGTAACAAATAAAATCATCACCTACACAGAAATTTGAACCTAGTCTTTACTTCATTACAGTCGAATTTCGGTAGCGGCAAAACTCCACTTGACAGCTAAACTTGACAATTTCACGCAACGTTCTGAGAAAAAAGAAGGCCACTTTTATCAAAGTGGCGCTCATTTGGCTCGGACATTTTCGCGCGCCAACATTCTCTGCAAGTAGACTGCTTCGAACATCACCATTTTCAGCCATCTAAGTAGGTAAGTATTATACTAAATTTTGAAGTGATTATTTCCAATGAGGAGGTACCACGTCTTTTGCCTATTTTAAATTAACTGTCGTGAATGATTATAAAATAATGTAAATATATCGACATAATTTTTTTTACATACTTAATATGGTGGATAAACTTTTAAGTGCCACCCGGTGCTATGGTTACACAAATTTTGTCCCTTGGAAAACCTAAGTGTTTTTCTATGAAACAGTATGAAGTGTCACTTGGAGAACCGGGGACAGAGTAAACAGCACAAAAGAGTTGATTCACCCAATAATACTGGATATTGATAAAGATACGTTTCTAAAACTAGTTTGCTTGCGACAGTCTTTTGTTTTGCCGTGAAAATTCCGAGCTCTGACCATTACAATCAAGCTCATCTTTATGATAAGGCAATTCAAACAACAGTAAAATCGGAAGCCCAGTTCAGAGCTGCAAGAAAACCCGTGCAAGTTGCATTATATTGGGGCACTCGATCGACCGCTACAATACCGCTCACTTTACGGCCTATTCTGACTAGTTCCATTATTAGATCCATTGATGGAACTAGTTAGGCTTTTTTCCCAGTAGTTACATTCAACGAAGAGGGTTTCCTTAATGAAACTAGTTGAACTTTTTTTCCCCAGTAGTTACATCTATACATATAATAAATCTGTAACAAGTCGGTGTCTGTACATTGAAGATATTTGAGAAAAACTGTCACTAGGGCTATTTACTAGCGCAATAGAACCCAAAACAATGTTTTTTTAGAATTATTGTCTGTTTGTCTGTTTATCTGTTTGTCTGTGCGTTTGTGCGCGCTAATCTCAGAAACGGCTTAACCTAGAAGGATGCGGTTTTCACTGATATGTTGGTATTTTCTTGGATTAACATTTAGTGTTTGTTTCATTTGAATCGGTTCATAAATAAGAAAGATACGTCTATTTTAAGAATTTATAGAACAGTTTTTAGTAGTGACTTGGGAGTAGGTACGGTGGTGAATGTGAACGCGGGTGTGCGGGTTGGGGGGGGGGGGGGGCGAGGGGGGGGGGGGGTTGCGGGGGAGGGGTATTTTTTTTATATCGATGAACTAAGGAGAGCCATAATTCATGAAAAAGCAAATTGGATAAAAAAATAAAATGCCCAAATTACTAATTCCACGCGGACGGAGTCGCGGGCAAAAGCTAGTTAATAAATAAAAATGCAGAGTTATTTTAAAGGAACTGGGTGAATCAACTTTTTTGTGTTGTTTACTCTGTCCCCGGTTGTCCAAGTGACACTTCACTATTTCATAGAAAAGTGCTTAGGTTGTCCAAGGGACAAAATTTGTGTAACCATAGCAACGGGTAGGACTAATAAGTTCATTCACTCGTATATTAAATGTTGAAAGTACATTAGTACAATTTAAAGTATCTGTTGATTAAATATAGTATTTAAAATCACATTAAATTGCAACCATCAGTTTGGTAACCGGTTGCGTATTAGGAACACTATAAGCTGGATATCTAAAACCGTTTATAGAAAATAAACTATTTGGTTACGACACACGAATACATAATCCTAAAAGTGTAACCAGTTACCAAGCGATTGTCTACGAGGAAGTGGGAAATTGTGTTGCTGTGTCTAGTAATAAGTTTTTTATAAAGATAGTCAAAAAAATTCGATGGAGGAAATTCTAGAACACATTTATGTCTTGGTTTAAAAGAATACAATTTCTCTTACCGGGTTATGGTAAACGGTCTTATGCTCCGCTAAAAAGCTTTCTCGCCAGTGTGCTTTCCCGCATATTTCGCAGCTGAACGCAGATTGGTTATTTTTCCTGTTTTCTATCCTCTGTTTCTGCTCCTCTTTACTCAATAGTTTTATGTTAAAGTTATACTTTTTCTCGAAATCTAAATCGGCTTCTGTAAATTTAATTTTAAGGCTTAGACAAGCTTTCATGTTCTTTTTGTTGCTGGTTTTCGAGTGCTTGTATGGAGGGGTTAGAGCAATTTACCAAAATCGTAATTTCTTTGTAGTAAAATTTCCGTTCGGTTTTTTTCCCAAATGCTTTTTTTCTCACTATGGTTTTTTACTGAAGCTTATTTTCACAATCGCGTTTTTTCCCAATTCTAATGGACACAAAAACATAGGTTGGTTTAGGTTATGTTAAGTTTTCATCGGCCCGAAGGTCCAAAAGCACACAGAAGAAGGAGCTCCGCGTGAGCGGAGCTCCGTCGACACTGTTTCTGAGTCAATTCAAATTGGAAAAAAAAAACGCTACTGATAAAATTAGCTTCAGTAAAAAAACTATAGTGAGAATAAAAGCATTTACTGCGAACGGAAATTTTGCTACAAGCAAATTACGATTTTACGGAAATGATCTATCCAGTCCTTGTATGTTCAGCATGATTTGTGGTTGTATTTTGTACCTTGTCGCTTACAGTCGTTATAAAATTTCGTATGACTTTTCAAACATGACGTTAAAGTGACAAGGTACAAAAGTGAGAGTAATTTATGACGTTGACCCTACTATTATAAACCGGAGAGTTTGGTACTCATTCGCGGTGTAACGGTCTGACGGATTCTGATGAAATTTGGGTATCCTACTATCTCGCCTCATTAGTTTTTCGTTTAATTCTTATTTCGTCTCATTCTGTATTCGTCTTCGTCTTGTTCGCTATCCACACTATATTTTTTGGTTAAATTCTGCAATTTGTCTATCTCTTAATACATCTTATTCGTTTTTCGTCATGGTCTTCCTCGGAATCGTTCGTCGTTCTTCCCATTCGTTATTTGTCTCATTTACTTATTCGCCAAAATTATTTCGATACGTTCGGTGCTGCTAAATAAATGTTCGTAAGTAAATGAGACAAAAACGAAAGAGAACAACGACAATTGAGGCCAAGGAAGAAACGAATAAGTCTTATTAAGAGAGAGAGAAGTTGCAAAATTTGACCAAATAAGATGATGACGGATATCGAACAAGACGAATAAAGAACGAGTGACGAATACAGAATGAGACGAAATAAGAATTAAACAAACGAATGAGGCGAGATAATAGGATACCGAAATTTGGCACACAGACAGTTAAGTAGAGCGGCGGGCAACAGATAGTGGGAAATAAAAAATAAGTAGATTAAAAGCACAATAATAAAGTGAAGGTAATAACAATTAAACGTATTAAAGTGCTGGGGCCACAGTACCTGCACAGGCTGATTCCGTACCTGCAGATTTAATTTCAATCCCTTTCCTTGACCCAGTTGTTGTTTCAGGTGTATGGGTATTTATTTCATTTGGATCTTTATCTACTTCATTTTGTAAGTTTCCATATTGTTTTGGATCTTCATCTGCATTCATCTTTATCAAAGTTACTTTACTTCTTTTACGATTTTTGTATGTCTTGAGTGTTACTTTCGATTCATCTGTGTCATCAATGGTATCGGTATTTATTTCAGCTGGATGTTCATCTACTTCAATTTGTAAGTTTCCATATTGTTTTGGAGGTTCATCTGCATTATTTTTTATCAAAATTTCTCTTGTTCTTTTACGATTTTTGTATGTAGCGAGTGTTACTTTCGATGTATCTGTGTCATCAATGGTATCGTTTCCCACTTCAGATTCTAAGCAATCATCAATTTCTGAATGTGCGTTATCATTTTCATTTTCTTCTTCAACTTTTATATCTCGTGTGTTTATTGGTAATGCTAAAGTATTGTCTACATTACTGGCGTCTTTTTTTGCAAAATTTCCGCTTTCTATAAACACTTCTGCACACATAGCTTCTTCGTGTGAATTATTGTTTTCAGTTTTAATTAGAGGCATTAAATCTATAAATGAGTTACTTCCGAACTGAAAGAGTTTATTGCAAGTGAGTTTGTTTGTCTGTGACTTTCGGTTATAAGCCTCAATAACACTCATTTTTAACTGTGAAAAAATAGCAATGATGATAAATTGACAGGTATTTTACTGCAACTATCCACCATACATGTGTTATCTTTTTCAAGATTGGTATGGAGTTTCATTTTGTATTATTTTATTTTTTAACTCCATTTTTTTACTTTTACGGTTATCCCGTGAAATCCATGTATATCATACTAAATACGAACTGAAACATGGATGCACAGAAAAACCCCGAAAAAAGACCAGCTCTAATCGCTAATGTCGCTTGTATCGCTGCAATAAGTGATTAAGCGAGCTGAGACGTCTGATCCATAGAAAAATTACGGTATCTATATCCCGACCAGTTGTGGTGTAGGGGTATAGCACGCAGCACGGAATGCCGTGGACCTGGGTCCGATTCTCAAAGCTGGTCTTTTTTCGGGGTTTTTCTGTGCATCCATGTTTTAGTTCGTATTTAGTATGATATAGGTACATAGATGTGCTATGCTAGGTTGCTATGGATGCATTTGATATCCACCGTTCATTGGTCCACATAGCACAGCATTTAGGGTGACCAGATCTGATTTCCGATTTTACGGGACAACTGCATTAAAAATACGGGATTCGAGGTTAAAATACGGGACGGGCCGTTTTTTTTAAAAAAAAAATTTTTTTTGTTACTAAAATTTGGCGTAATCAATTTAAGCTATACAATGCTACATTTTAAATTGCATTATAGTTTAGTGCCGTTCGTTTAGTTTACTACTGGGTTTAATTTTTAATGATTATACTCACCGGACCCTTTTCTAATAGGGCCTGCAACAGCGAGGTGCTTCGTTGACAGCTGTCACGGAAGGCGGCGCACTTTGACAGCGTCGCCATGCAGTACACGCACAGGTGACGCGGCAAACTATGTTCAGTTGACAACTGTTAATGGTTTTTTTTTCTTTACTAAGTACAACATAGTTTACACAACACACGCACAATGCGATAGCACATCACCGATCTATATAGATGACTATTGATGACTCGACTTTTTGGTGCCACCCGTTACTATGGTTACACAAATTTTGTCCCTTGGACAACCTAAGCATTAACAGTATGAATGTCACTTGGACAACCGGGAACAGAGTAAACAACACAAAAAAGTTGATTCAGCCATTAATAAGTTGATGAGCTGACACTTCATGACATGTCATTATTATTATTAAATCCACCTATGCTCTGCAACTAAATGTAACCAATAACAAAATCAACAATACGCAAAATGGTTGGTTTGAGACACGCAGAACGTTCAAAAAGCAAAAAGTACATTTGCAAAATGTAAATCGAAAAATGCAGACATAGAATCAATCTTTATTTTGCAAAAGTGGGCTATCATAGCGATTTAAGATATTTTTTTAATGAAATAGGTATTCTGACCCTGCCGTCGTTGTATACAGGGTTATTTTTAATTCACTGACATCCTCTTAACCCTGAATTCCTATCACTCAAACAAATGTTTTTTGTTTTACGACTTTTTAAAATGAAGCACTTTTTTCCCATACAAATACACAGAGTATCGTAAAAATAAGAGGCAGAATCAAATTTTCAAAACGTTATTACACCAAAAATATTAAGTTATGACAAAAGCCGTAAAACAAAAAACATTTGTTTAAGTGGTAGGAGTTTAGGGTTAAAAGGATGCTAGTGAATTACAAATAACCCTGTATATTTGAAATAATCATGTATGTAAGAAAAAACATACGTGATTTTCCCACTAACGTCGATAAGCCAAAGGCTACTAGAAACTTAAAGTTCCATCTTACAGACTGGCTAAAACCAAAAAGTCGTTTCTGCGAAGTTGCATACGTTTTTATAATAAAATTCCGAAAACAATAACCGACCAAACGGTTACAAAAATCAAATGTGAAGAAAACATTAATATCTAAGGCGTACTATAAAATTAATGTCTATAATATCATGAACAGGGATGTTTGGAAATAATTCCGATCCGCATTGGCGAACCCTAGTCTCAAATAGCGTATCTACTGTGTTAAAAAAATAATTGTATTAAATGTTTTAGCTTTAGATATAAGATAGTTTTTTAGTATGTAATTTAATAACAATGTAGATCTGTTTGAAAAAATATACATTGTTGAGATTCTTGCCGGAATCTTTTCAACAGGTTTTCCGAACCGGTTGTAGATTCTTCGACGTTCAATTGATGCATAAATTGAATAAAGAATTTTGAATTTGACTTTGACTATGAATGGAAAAAAATCTGATTTGAACATTTTGGTAATGTGTTTTTTGCTTTTTGTACGTTCCGCGTGTTTCACAATGTGCGTTGTGCACAATTTGCGTATTGTAGATTTTGCCATTGGTTACATTTTGCGTGTAGTATACATTTTGCGTTTAGCGCATTTTGCTCCGAAGCATCCACCAAAATATTCTTGAACATCATGCCGACGCCATGAAACATTAATTGTGTAAAAACATCGAGATGTTTTAATTTACATTGGTCACAAAGACCATAGGCAATAAATGTTCATGAAGGGTGAATCAACTTTTTATCACCACCCGTTATGGTTAAGTACCTACATAAATTTTGTCTCCTGGACAACCTGAGCATTTTTCTATGAAACGGTATGAAAATGTCCCTTTGACAACCGGGGACAGAGTGAAGTGAAGTGAAGTTGATTGACCCTGAAAATTTGTTTCACAATATTTTGAAAAACAGGCAGCTAACATGAATTATTAATTACACTGTAAAGATTTATCCTGACTTACAGCTATTTGTAGCTATGTGTCAGAAATCATTAACATGTCAGAAAACTAAATAAAAAAAAGGTTTTATGAATAATTTATTGAATCAGGCGTTACTTTGCGGAGGTCCGTATAAATGAACTTTAACAATTACTTTGCTCACCCGCGACCGTACGATAGCTACGTTTATGTAAAAAATCTATATCTGTCGTAGTTACATCAAACTGCCCAACTGCCTGCTTTATAACGGGGTATACTTACAGCTATTCCAGTGAGTGCCGCGAGCGAGTCTTCCAACCCGCTGCCGCTTATGGCATACAGCCGCCCGTCCGCCGCGAGGCACGCGCGACAAGCGACCAGCACGTCACTAGACTCCATTTTGACAGGACAGTCATTTGACGGCTGGAACATCAATATCACAGATGTTCACTAGTGTCATAGACAAAAGGTCGGAATTTTTACAACAAAACAAAAGACTGCCGGATTTCGATTTGTAGCATTCGATTCAAACATGGCGGATGTAGACAGTATCTAGTTTTGGTATTTCTGTTTCTTTGGCTAGTTGAAGTATAATTTTGATAGTGTTTTATGCGGCGTTTAACCTTAATTAACAGTGATCACAAAATTCTATATTGCTCTCGTGTCTGACATTTTTTAATGCGCAAGTTGTCTCCACGTGGTTTCTGGAATTTTACTATCAAGTTGCAGAAACTACAATCACCGTACAACGTCGCTCCCAAAGAGAGCTTACTTTGACACTGGCGAAATTTTCCTGAAATGGGACAGAAGCCATATTTTAAATAAATAAATAAGGACTGCCGCAATGAATGCATGAATGTTAAGTCGTCAGTAAAGTTAAGGGTCTACTTGGCTACTTCGAGGAGCTGGCTGGCATAGATAGTGCCTACAGCTGATCGCGCACAGACGCAATAGGATATTGGTGTGCGGAAAACTTCGTTCATGTCCCCATTTTGTCAACTTCCTATCTCGTCTACATTCCCAAGTCGTCTGCATGCCCATGTTGTCCACATTCCCAACAAGTCCACATTAACAAGTTAGATATGAAGTATCTTTTAGTATTTATTTTTCAAATTCATTATATATTACTTTTACGGTCATCCCGTGAAACCATATATTTCATACTAAATACAAACTGATAATATAGATGCACAGAAAAAACGCCCATAAAAAGACTAATGCTGGGAATCAAACCCAGGTCCTCAGCATTCCGTGCCGCGTGCCAAACCACTACACCACCACTGGTCTAGAGTTTGGACACGAATTTTTCCCATACATTGTACATTTCAATCAGTTAAATAATCACCTTATGCAGTGCATTCCCATGTCGGCCATACTCTCATGTCGTCCACATTCCCAAGTTATCCACATTTCCATGGAGGTAAAAAACATTAAAAAATAACTTGCAACCTTGAGAACTAATATCTCCTTTTATTAAGCCAACAAGAACGGATGTGGACAATTTAGGAATGTGGACCAGTTAGGATTGTAGACAAGTTGGTAATTTAGACGAGGTGGGAATGTCGACGAAATAGGAATGTTGACAAAACGGGAATGTGCACAAAGTGAGCCTAAACGCGGGAAACAACTTACAGAATATAAGAATAGCTTCGGCATAGCATTCTTAATGAGTGTCTTCACGTCCCCACTATTTGTGAACATGGTGTCGTCAAAATGGCGGCTGCAGACGCAAGAGTGGTCGCGCAGCGGGCCGAGAGCCTGCACCCACTGCGCACGCATGGTCAGGGAGCTGGGGACACTGCCGACAGAATAAATAAATAAATATCATAGGACAATTCAGACCAATTACCCAGTCCCAAGTAAGCTAAGCAAAGCTTGTGTTATGGGTATTAAACAATGGATAAACATACTTATCGTCAGTGATACTGCAATACCGTGTAACTAGCTTTTTCCATAAGGCTCAACTTGAAATGAAATAACAGGGAAAATTAGATAAAATAGACCTTATGGGTAAAACTAGTTAAGCGGTATTGAAGTATCACCAATTTTATGTAGATAGATACATACTTAAATACATATTAAACAGCCAAGACCCAAGAACAAACATTTGTATTTTTGTTACAAATATCTGCCCCAACACAAAAAGGTGAATCAATTTTTTCTTTCCACCCATTGCTATGGTTACACAAATTTTGTCCCTTGGACAACCTAAGCATTTTTCTTTGAAACAGTATGAACATGTCACTTGGACAACCGGGGACAGAGTAAACAACACAAAAACGTTGATTCACCCAAAAAGTATTTATTTTTTAACATCAGGTTTATTCAGAGTTTTACATACATATGGGATGGTAGTACTTATTTTTCAAGACAGGCTCATTAAGTTTAGTGCGAGTGTGGTTGACACTACCAGGTACATAAAGTTACAAAAAGTGACTTTTCTGGCAACTGTCAACTAAATAATCAAAAAATATATGAAATACTGTTTTCCAAGAAACCCCATACATAGGTGATCATCGAGATCTGTTGAGTGCCGGAGCACTGATCACTGCCAAAATCACAAAGCTACAGTTTATTGAATTATGATTTATTAAATTCACTAATTTCGTTTGATATATTTAGTGATTTTGTCACTGATCAGTGCTCTGGCATGCAACGGGGGTGGCACTGATCAGTTAAATGAAACATTAGTTTGTTTATGTCTATACAAATTTGCTTATAGTCCTTTATATGAATGAAACTTGAAACAATTAAAAAATATATTTATACTAAGGATATGTTGTGTAACACCAAAACTATCATCATTTTTAACATTAATCCTGGGAAAGCCAGCAAGTTTTGTTTTTCTTCTCCCTATATAAAAGCCCTCACCTAAAACTTCCCAAAAAGACCTCTCAAAACAACGCCATAAAAGAGTAATAAATGGGATATTTTATGTTACTCAAAGTGAAATGCTCACTTACGGGTGGAACGTATAATTCGCAGACGAAGAAGAATCCGAATCGCAACCGGACACACCACAAAAAATCATTGTTACAAGTAATTTACAAACCAACTGTTACTAAACGCTGACAGTAAATAAACAATCGATATTATAAAGAAGGATTTTCACAGTTTCCTTTCACTTTTACTGATAAATTCAGTAATTTAATTATTACAACAATCCGTATTATGATGTTTTCTTACGCCATTAAAAAAGTCAATTGTCAATGTCAAACAGTCAAACATAATATCGTCCGTACCGTACGAACACTGACATTTGACGTTTAGTGTTACCATACGGGCAGCATGACTTTCTACCATTTCGTTGTTCGGATACGACAGACAAAAACAAGGAGTTGTTCTGCTAATTAACGTTAATTTTTAATGCAGCTTTCTCTTGATAGTCTGTTGGTCTCTTGCTATATTTACTCTTGCAGTCAGCTTTAAAGTACCTAAGTACTTAATTATCGTTTATTTCGTCTAGTTTAGAGCACTAGACACTAATAAATAATATGTAAGTATGTAAAACTCAACTCAACTTCGTAATTATGTTGAAATAACGATATTTTCACGTACTTAATTTCTAAATTGCCTTTTTGGAGACGTAAACAGCATTTTCTCAAACATGCTATGTAATGTTTACGTTGTGTTCGTTAAAACAGGCTTCAAAATACACCGTTGCAGGCCTAGGCCGGCAATGCGATCGTCTATTGTTTCATGTCACACAGCACCATGATGTTTATAGGTCTATGGCATCATAGCATTCAGCCATTTAAAAAAAAACTATAAGCAATATTTGCGTTTTGGTTCATTATGACATTCTGCCACTACGCTTATTTAAGGTAAGGTAAGATGGTGATGGTAATGGTGATCTGCCTAGAGAAATATTTCACCATCAACATCATCATCACCATTATCATCATCATCACCATCATCATCATCACCATCATCATCATTCATCACCATCATCATCATCATCACCATCATCATCAATCATCATCATCATCATCATTCATCACCATCATCATCATCATTCATCACCATCATCATCATCATCACCATCACCATCATCATCATCACCACCATCATCATCATCAATCACCATCATCATCATCATCATTCAAGACAGAACGGGATGGCGATGCACTGTGGACGCCCTCTGCCCCATCTAGGGGACACAGGACCTTAAGTCAAGTAAGCCATCATCATCATTCATCACCATCTTCATCATCATCATCACCATCACCACCATCATAATCGTCATCATCATCATCATCACCATCATCATCATCACCATCACCACCATCATCATCACCATCACCATCATGATGACGACGACGATGATGATGATGATGATGGTGATGGTGCATGTTTGAGAAAAGCACTATACAAGCCTCGGCCGGAACAGGGGTTGCCGGCCTCGTATCATGCCGGCCTCGTGTACCACTCGGCCGTCAACTTAGATACTCGGCCGGCAACCCCTTAAGTCCCGGCCTCTGCAGTAATGTACTATTTCTCAAACATGCTATGTAATATTGACGTTATGTTCCTTATAATACGCCACGAACTGTCACGTTGCAGGTGCGCCTAGACGAGAGGTCAATAATGGAATTTCATACAGCATTGCTGGCCTTGGCCAGCAAAGTGATCGTCTATTGTTTTACGTGACACAGCACCATGACGTTTAATAGGTCGACGTGGTCGACGTGGATGGGTGGATGGATGGTGGATGGACGGATGGATGGATGGATGGATTGATGGATCGATGGATCGATGGATGGATGGATGGATCGATGGATCGATAGATCGATGGTTGAATGGATGGATCGATGGATGGATGGATGGATGGATCGATGGATGGATGGATGGATGGATCGACGGACCGATCGATCGTTCGATCGATGGATCGATGGATGGATCGATGGATGGATGGGACGATGGATCGATGGACTGATCGATCGATCGATGGATGGATCGATGGACCGATCGATCGATCGATCGATTGATGGACTGATCGATCGATCGATCGATGGATGGATGGATGGATCGATGGATCGATCGATGGATGGATGGATGGATGCATGGATCGATGGATGGATGGATCGATCGATGGATCGATGACGACGATGATGATGATGATAAATAAATAAATAAAATAAATAAATATCACGGGACAATTCACACCAATTGACCTAGTCCCAAAGTAAGCTTAGCAAAGCTTGTGTTATGGGTACTAGGCAACGGATAAACATACTTATATAGATAGATACATACTTAAATACATATTAAACACCCAAGACCCGAGAACAAACATTCGTATTTTTCATACAAATATCTGCCCCGACACGGGAATCGAACCCGGGACCTCAAGCTTCATAGTCAGGGTCTCTAACCACTAGGCCATCTGGTCGTCTGGTCGTCGTAATGTACTATTAATTGTTAAGTAAGATTCGTCGTTTTTGTTTTAATTAACTAAATTCGGGTTTTAGCTTAATTCTTGTGTCAGTTCGGTGACGAGCCATACAAACGTAAACGGTATGAAAAAATACGTGTATAATAAAATAACACTTCTTTGTTAATAAAAGTAATAATATCTCGTGATTTTGAATAAGATTGACTAAAAATCTTCCAATTTTGAAAATTAGTCTTTGAGAATTTAGCTAAATTCTCAAAGAAATTAGTGCGTTTTACTAGCATTTTTAGCTAAATCTAACATACCAGTTTTACGCTACCTATCTTTTATCGGCTTTAACACATACACGAAGCAGTGGATAAGAAATGAATGTAAAATAAAACTACAAGATCGTAACAATATGTTTATTTATTAATGACCCAAACACCGGCCACTACTATGGCCGCTACACTCGACCTATGGCGAGACGAGCGTTTTCTATAATAATATCTTGAAACTCGAACAGGTGAAAAGCCACAAGGAATTAATGATTTCGAGGTATAGCTTGTCTAATTTAAAATGACGCGCCCCACCACCGCATTTACGCACAGGATTTGAAACCCAATTTAAGCTACAATTGAGAAATATTTCTCTTGGCAGATATGCGTGAATGCGGTGGTTGGGCGCGCGTCATTTTAAATTAGACAAGCTCTACACGACTAACAAACGGTGAAAGGGGTGAGTGTCTCACCCACGCAATGAACCAAGGAAAAGCTCGCCGCGCCGCTGTCTGGACGAAATCGACCGACGTTAAGTTACGACTCGGTAGCAACAACTGGCTGTTTCCGGTCCTGTTTCCGGTTCCGTTTCCGGCGCACGTACGGCAGGTTCATGTGCACGGCGCGTATGTGGGACACGAGCGAGGCGGGGCTTAACGTTTTGCCGCATATGTGGCATTTCGCGTATTTACGCGGCAGCGCGTGCACCTGTCAACAAAAACATGCCTTATAAAGCAAGCAATTTACAACGGCAATGACACACTATCTTTAGCCTCCGTATTGTCCTTTTAGTAAAAATAATTATGTGTATGGTGTTGTTGTAATAAATGTACTTATTTTCTTTTTCTTTCTTTCTTTAAATGTAGGCTGCAGGCTACAGTACAACACAGTAGTATGTTCCAGTTAAAATGACGAAAAATACTTAAAACCAACATCTATTGTTTAATTGGGATGCACCAAAAAAATAACCTATAGTTTTTATATTTTTTTTGGAAGGAATAGGATGTTTTAAGACACCATTTTCATCGATTTTGAATTTGGTTGAGTATTTAATTTTTTATATTTTTTTTTAGAAATACGTTGGATGACGTCACAGTGAGAGAGCCACGTTCCATAGCCTAGAAAAATTCAAGTCGTACATAACATAATCTGTGGCACTACCACGGCACTACTGAGACCCTACTACGAAGTGCATAATTCGAACTTCGTTTCATGCCGTCCCGCTCACGCTAATATGATTTGACACGAGAGTGAGAGGGATGATACGATACGAACTTCGAATTTTGTAGTAGTGCCCCTGATTTGTCTTGTCACTGTCAATATTACAAGCACGGCTTAGGGTCCTAAATGAACCATGACAAAATAGTTTTATTTATTTCTCTTCTTTTAGCTTCGATTATTCCTGTTTGTTTTATGGTGTGATAGTAAATAGATATTTTTTATTAAAATCTGATATTTAAATTCTTTCATATTTACTTGTTATTTTTGTCTTGTGTGATTCAGGACAGGCAGGCCTTTTCAATGAGTTGATTTATTTATTTTTCTTAGGATTTATTGTGATCCTTACAATTAAAACATATGGTACATTCATGGGAATTAGTACACTGCTTGAAAATTGAGAAGCTCTTTCGTGTGCAGTAGGAACGTAACAAGTAAAAGTAAAAGTAAAAAATGTCCGAAGTCGGTAATGCAGTAAATCGTTCGCAGCGCCCCCTCGCGGTGCGCGCCGTCCAACCTTCATGTTCTCGAGCGGTCGCTAGATGGCGTTGCAAACGTAAACATGCCCCCCGCCTTGAAAGCAGCCGCTTTCAAAATTGTGTGGTTGATGGCTGATCATCACATCGATCAGCTGCCTCTTCGGATTGCTGGGGGAGTGGGCAGATCTTTGAGAATGCCCTGCGTATAAGTCCGGTAGCAGTTCGAACGTCAGCGACACGGGAGACGCCGTCGTTTCCTGGGAATAGAGCCACCACTCGGCCCAATCGCCATTTTAGAGGTGGCAGGTTGTCATCCTTGATGAGGACCAGGGAGTTCAGAACGATGTCCTGGCTGTGCGTTTGCCACTTCGTCCTAGTCTGCAGCTGTGAGACGTAATCCTTAGACCATCGCTGCCAGTAGTGTTGCCTTATCTGCTCCAGCCTCTCGTATCGTCGCAGCCGACTCGGCTCCGCGCTGGTCAGGTCTTCGCAGGGCGGTGATGTCATAGGCCGGCCAATAAGGAAATGAGCTGGAGTAAGGGCAGCAAGGTCGTTTGGATCTGCAGACATGGGATGCATCGGTCGGGAGTTAAGGATAGCTTCTATCTGTGCTAATACCGTGACGAACTCCTCGTAGGTCAAGTGCGCATTACCTACCACGCGTCTTAAGTGGTGCTTACAAGATCGAACCCCTCCTGATTCCCACGCCCCCCCAAAATGTGGAGCATGTGGGGGTATAAACGTCAATTTAATATTGTCTGTGGCAGCACGATCAATGATGTCATGTGAATTATTTTTTAAAAATAGTGAAAGCTCTTTCAATGCTCCCACAAAGTTTCTCCCATTATCGGAAAATATCTCTGCCGGTTTACCGCGGCGAGATATAAACCGTTTTAATGCGAGTAAGTAACCGTCTGTAGTCAAGCTGGTCACAAGATCTAAGTAGACAGCGCGCGTTGAGAAACAAACTATTACGCAGATATAATTTTTCTCTAATTTAGCGCCTCGTCCCCTGCGATTCAGTACGAGCACCGGTCCCGCGTAATCCACACCACACCGCATAAAAGGAAACCCAGGTTCCAAACGCTGGCTAGGTAAATTACCCATGATAGGCGTTAAAGTTTTTCCTTTTATGCGTGTGCAGATCACACATTTGCGCACCACCTGCTTGGCTAAATTTGTACCCCCGAGGGGCCACCAGGTGTCCTTAATATTAGAAAGCAGCAATTGTGGTGGCGCGTGCATTAAGCTTTTATGTTCACTTTGAAATAGGATGCGTGTAAACCTATGATTAGAACACAACAGTATAGGGTGCTTCTTGTCATACGTGAAATCGTGGGAATTACTTATTCTGCCTCCTACTCGAATTAATTTATATTGTGTGTCAAAGAAAATATTTAATTTAGCAATATTACGTGTGTGCCTAACCGGTAAATTATTTTTTAATTTATGATATTCGTTAGGAAATGAACTCATTTGTGAGAGACGTGCCAGAAGTAATACCGACGCACTCAACTCATTCAAAGTTAGCGGCCCAGTGTCACGATTCAGCTTGTTTTTATTGCGAGTATTGTTTACAAATCTTAAAACGTAGGCAGCCGCGCGCTTTAAGCGATTAAATGACGAGAACCTGTCGAATGAAAATAAATCGGTATTAACCTGGCATGTCATATTTATTGTGTGTGTTTTAATGTCAGGTAAACCGTCAAATGTTGTGTTACGTGTGTGTAACAAACCTTTGTGCAACCAGTTCGATTCTGGTTCACATAAAAAAGGCGGCCCTTCCCACCACGTCATGTTGTTATTAAGTGCATCGAGTGCAAGCCCGCGCGAAACTAAATCGGCCGGGTTATCTTTACTACCTACGTGCAGCCACCGCGCGCAGTCGGTTAATTCATTAATCTCAGCTACTCTGTTTTGAACAAACGTTTTTAGTAGCTGCGGTGACATACGCAACCACCCTAAAACGATAGTGGAATCGGTCCAAAACGTTACGGTATCGAATTTAACTTTAAGCGAATCAATAATCTTTGAATATAGCCGAGCTCCTAGTAGTGCACCGCACAGCTCGAGTCTCGGAATGGTAACCGGTTTGAGCGGGGCTACTTTACTTTTCGCACATAATAGTTTTACGGTGATCGATTGATTATTGATTTCGTCACCCGTATGAGTACGAACGTAGGCACATGCGCCGAAAGCAAGTTGACTTGCATCTGTAAACAAGTGAAGTTCTATGCGCTGCGTGTGTGCACCCATGACGTAACGTGGAATGCGCAAGTTACAAATATTATGTTTATGTGTGTCTAAGTACTGTTGCCAAGAGGCTGCGATGTCAGTAGGTACTTCGTCATCCCAACCTAATTTGCATAACCATAATTTTTGTAACATGACTTTGGCAATAATAATAGCGGGAGATAAAAGTCCCAACGGATCGTAAATCTGAGAAACGACAGATAGTATTGTGCGCTTAGTTACTGGTGTCGTTTGTTGTATATTTGTAGTGTAATAAAACTGATCTGTGTTGTTTGTCCATCCGAGACCGAGGGTTTTAGTTTGACAGTTGTCACCTAGTGCTAGCTCTCGTGAAGTAATTTCTGACGATGAATAAGGTGAAACGTCAAAATTAAAAACCCATTTTCGGAGTGGAAAGCAGCCTGATTTTAGGACGTCGGTGACCTTTTCACATATGTCGATCAACGCCTGCTTATCGTTATTACCAGTGACTAGGTCATCAACATAGCAATCTTTTAAAATAGTGCGTGAGACCATCTCATCACCGCACTCAAAAGCCAGCTGTTGCAGACATCGAATACTTAAGTATGGTGCAGATGAGCAACCGTACGTAACTGTGTTCAGCTGATAAATATTAAGCGGTTCAGAGGTGCTCTCTCGCCACAAAATAAGCTGGAGGTCACGTTGGTCTGGCTGGATGAGAACTTGCCTATACATTTTCTCCACATCTGCGCATGCGACGTATTTATCTTCACGAAAACGAAGTAAAATAGAAAAAACGTCATTTTGTAACGGCGGGCCGATTAACTGTAAGTCATTTAGCGACTTACCTGAACTTGAATTAGTACTCGCGTTAAAAACAACTCGTAACTTAGTTGTCGTGCTGTGTTCTCTAAATACGCCGTGATGTGGGAGAAAATAATATGGCTTATTAAACGTATGTACAAGAGACATATGGCCCAATTGTAAATACTCGCGTATAAATTCGGAGTACATCTTTTTATACTCAGGGAGGCGTTCAAGTTTCCGTTCGAGTGAAAAAAACCTAGTTTTTGCAATAGCGTAACTGTCGCCAAGCGCGTCAGGTGATTCCTTCATTGGCATACGAACGGAGAACCGACCGTTCTCCACGCGCAGCGTAGTGTCTTTGAACAGCTGTTCACAGACGCGCTCGTCGTCAGTCAAGCCGTCACCTGATTTAGGAACTTCCTCGAGCTCCCAAAATTTCTTAACTTGATTATCCAGTGATTGTATAAAATGGCAATTAGTTTTGTTTGTGTGTTGATTAAATGTGTGTGTGTGTTTAGCGTGTAAGGGACCCGATATTATCCATCCTAGTTTGGAATTTTGTAAACAAGGCCCTTCCGCGAGACGAATACGACCGTCAATTAGTAAATCCCAGAATATGTCCGCACCTAACAACAAATCAATTTGTGATGGTTCATAATAAGTGGGATCCGCAAGCTTAACGTGTTCTGGTATGCGAATGGAACTTACTTTTAATGCTGCTGATGGCAGCTGATCCGTAATGCAAGGGAGAACCATGCAAATTATGCGTGCATGGAAGTCACTCATAGTTGACCGTAGGTTAATTGTACACGAATGTGTGCTTTGCGTGATTGATTGACCTACGCCAGTGATTTTAACAGTGGACTGTATCAATTGTGTGTTTAACTTCGATATGAATGATTGTGTGACATAACTGTGTTGGCTGCCGCTATCTAAGATTGCACGGGCCCTATGATATTTATTGTTGCAGTCTGGAATGTAAACAACCGCTGTAGATAGCAAAACTGGTTGCAACAATAATGTATCTGTGTGTGTATTAGATGTTAAACTTGTGTGCGTGTAATGATTAGAGGAGGTGGCGGGATGCGCATTCGTCGTCGGCAGAGTATGATTTACCCTAGCGACAGACGTCGGTGCGTTATCGCCATCACCGCTGTTCAAATGAATTAAACTATTGTGTTTTTTCTGACAAATCTTGCACGGACCGAAAAAACAGCTATCAGTGGTGTGACCGTCGCGCAAACAGTTGTAACAAAGCATTTTAGCGTCAAGCAACTTAATCCTATCTTCTACTGTGAGATTAAGAAAGCTATTACAGGAATAAATTGGATGATTTCCGTTGCACATACTGCAAGTGCGTGATTGGCGTTTCGAGTTCGGTTTATTAGTATTTGCCGTCGGCGAACTGGAAACGTAGCTGTGAACCGCGTGTGGCTTTTGATTATTTGACTGATTTAATGTTTTCTTAACATCGTATGAATGTGTGTGTGTGCTCCTAGAATGATTGGCTGTGATTGATTCTAACATGTCTGCCCTATTTCGAAGAAAAGTCATTAAATCCGTCAATTTAACTTTGATGCCCGATGAGTCACCTGACTTAGTGAAGTTAAGCGTACTTTTGTATTGCTCCCACTCGCGCTCTGTAGCCGTATCGAGTTTAGTAGTAATTAGGTAAATTACTAGCGTATCCCATGCATCTGTAGGTTCCCCTAACGTTTTTAACGCGCGTAAGTTACGAAGTACAGAGTCGATTAACTTGCGTATCTGAGTCGGTGATTCTTTGTGTAAATTTTGTGTGTTAAAAAGTGACTTCACGTAATTGTGTATAAGCAACCGATGGTTGTTAAATCTATTTTCAAGCAGCTCCCATGCTGTATTATAATTCGTGGCAGAGAACTCTAAGGACTTGATAACCTGCAACGCGTTTCCCGTTAAAGCTGCGCGCAGGTAGTGGAATTTTTGTATAACCCCAATATCCTTAGAGTTATGTATAAGGGAAGTATACGTGTCCCTAAACTCCAACCAGTGCTCGTACGAACCGTCGAAGACTGGCAGCGCTATAGTCGGTAATTTGACTGGACTCACAGTCGAAGTACCGCCACCAGCAGCTGAGCTTTCACCACTGTCGACAAAGCTCGATGCAAGAGACATTGTCTGAAAGTATTGATCCTCAAACGCTTCACGTGCCTCTAAATGCTTAGAAAGTTCAGTGACGTCGACTAATTCTTCGATCCTGCTTTGAACTAGATCGAATTGAGAGTAAAATACCTTTGCATTTTCTATGCGTAAATTTAATTCGACTTTTTGAACAACAGTTAAACTTGAATTAAGCGTAGCTACATATTTAGCAAACAAAGTTAATTTACCCTTGAGCGTGCCACGTTTTGTCGTCAAACCGCGTATATCTAAATTCGAATCAGGGAAAGTAAGAAGCGTAAGGGGTGATTTTGGCTGTAAATTAGGCGAACTCATATTGGTTTTTGCGTAAGAATCAGAAACAGATGCGTATTATCTCGAATGCACTAAATATTAGCGAATGCGTAATGGCGGTGGAACTATATTGCTCGCGCCGGTAGAATGGAATGTTGCAACGAACACGGTAATAGCACAGATATGCGGATAAGATAGGAATTAGAAAGGATGGCTAGCCTGACCTTAGTTTGCTGATCCAGGTACTGGTGTCTGGTCCGGTGAAGAAGGTCCAATATTTTTGTCTTGTGTGATTCAGGACAGGCAGGCCTTTTCAATGAGTTGATTTATTTATTTTTCTTAGGATTTATTGTGATCCTTACAATTAAAACATATGGTACATTCATGGGAATTAGTACACTGCTTGAAAATTGAGAAGCTCTTTCGTGTGCAGTAGGAACGTAACAAGTAAAAGTAAAAGTAAAAAATGTCCGAAGTCGGTAATGCAGTAAATCGTTCGCAGCGCCCCCTCGCGGTGCGCGCCGTCCAACCTTCATGTTCTCGAGCGGTCGCTAGATGGCGTTGCAAACGTAAACACTTGTAACGTAGTAATTTAATAATTAAATTTGTAAAAATACATTGCGAGTATTGTATACATTTCGGACTTTATGATAAATGACAACTGTTTAAAGCCAGGTGTGCATCATGTGATTAAAGTTCTGTCTTTGTCACTCTTTGCTATTATAAGCAGGACAGCAACATTTCAAACTGTCAATTTGCTTTAAAGTGTAGACCTGCTTTATATCTGCCTTTGTGACGATTCACTGCAGGGGTCAAATGAAGGTCATTACTTAAAGTTTCTTTATTTAATTCAGTTTATCATATTTCTGGAATCTTTAACGACCGCTTTAGCCTAGTTGGTAGTGACCCTGCCTACGAAGCAAGAGGTCCTGGGTTTTGGAATCTGATTTCTGAAAACGCTTCACAAAGCCGATTTCTCCAAACGGTTTTCGATTTATTATACGTTGCCAAAAATTGGGACATCCCAATTGTTATCTTCAAGTGGGGTTGTAAAACAATTATTTATGCAGGTGTATCGGTCGGTAGGCCATACTTCGGTAAGTTTTATTACGTCTCTTTGTTATCTTTTCCTTTCATATTCAGCAACAAAAGAAGTTGTAAAATCCCATGTTAAGTGCATTTTCGTCATTTTAACTGGAACATACTATACATAGTCGACCCTTAGATTATTTATGCACTAGATGGAGCGTCAGTAGCAAACATTGCGATACAAAACGTCCACAAATCCATTTGACAGCTTCATATTACGATCGCGTTACGTCATTCCGGTTGTCACTGTGTGCGTGCTTAATGATACCAGTTAATTTCAGATTCCCCAAAATGTGGGGAAAGTGAAGCTGATTGGGGAATGTGTGGGGAGAGCTTCAATTCGGGGAAAATGAGGGGATTTTAAGTATGAACACAAATACGCGACATTTGACATCAAATTTCTGCTAGTCTTGATTAATTTCTTACAATTCGTTATTCGCAACAGCTCTTAACTAAGTCACTCGGCCCACATATTTTTTCATTCCCCACACGTGGGGAATTTCGACAATGCGTTTGGGGATTTTAGCATATTACTATTGGCAACCCTGCAAATGACGCAAATGACATATAAGCCAACTGTTGGCTTATATTTTTACGGGACGTTTCCATGCCACCAAAGCTCTAAATAGTGCATAAATAATCTAAGGTGTCCGAGTTGACTTTCTGATTCTGCTAAGGACTGAGCTCAAACGGCTTGTCGGCATAAAATCTCGCAAATATCATCTCGAACACTTACTGTCAAAAATGGGAATGGAATTTTAAAAGTGCTTGAAACTTTTTTATCTTTAGGAATAACCTTCCCAATTAACTAAAAAAATTGTCAGATTTTTCAGTTGGATCAATTAATTAAAAAAAAATAAACAGTTTTTAATCGCGCCAAATTGAGTGGCTACGGGTCGTTGAAGTCTTTTTCCATAGTCCAGAACAAAAATTAAAAAAAAGTTCTGTCATTAGACGGTCTCGCTTGACATCACAACAAACATAACCTCTACGCTCTTTCGGAGTTATTGGATTATCTAGATTATACGATTTATTTTTCACAACGGACCTTCGATACTGCGTGCTTTTACGAATACCTTCGCCTTGGACCCTGGAATTGACATTGGAAGCTGCTACGACGACCTACGGAATTGGAACTGGACTTTTAACCAATCGTTATTTAAGTTTTCGCTACCATGAGTTCTGCTGAACATCAACGTTGGAGGGAACCAAAAGCATGTTTTGTTCCAACATGCACCAATACTGATGCTAAAAAACCGTATTTGAGATTCTTTACACTTAGAAAAGAACTGAAATACAGCTGGTGCCGACTGTTAAGCAGAAACTGTCCCAAACGCGCACTTTTTTGCTGCGAGGATCATTTAAACGTAAGTAAACTGTAGATATGTACATATGTACAGGGTTATTTTTAATTCACTAACATCCTCTTAACCCTGAATTCCTATCACTCAAACAAATGTTTTTTGATTTACGACTTTTTAAAATGAAGCACTTTTTTTCCCATACAAATACACAGAGTATCGTAAAAATAAGAGGAAATCTCAAATTTTCAAAACATTATTACACCAAAAATATTAAGTTATGACAAAAGCCGTAAAACAAAAAACATTTGTTTAAGTGGTAGGAGTTTAGGGTTAAAAGGATGCTAGTGAATTACAAATAACCCTGTATATGGTATAATAATATTGCACCCACATGTTAGTATGTTTAGTACATACTTTATTTTCTATTACCAAATATGTAGGTGTAGGTGTTGAAATATTTTGTTACATTATATTAAGAAAAGAAGTTCAATGAGCTCCGTATTTCTTAATTAGATCCATGATACATTACCAACCTAGTCACTCTTAACTTAGAACTCTATACTTAGTTATAACATCTATTTCTTTTTTTTAGCTGAAAGAAGATTTAGACAATTATGAGCAATATGTTTCTGGTGCTAAACCAAGACTCAAATTGAATGCTACTCTTAAAAATATACCAAGAAAAGTAAGTTGCAAGCTGTTTTTTTTTTAATATATGTAAGTTATCCTCTTTTCACAGTATAAATTCAAATGGTACACAGAAAATAGTAAAAACGTGAACTTATCCATAATAAGAATCTCTTCTAGTTAGTTATGAGAGGAAAAATTACAAAGATACCTCTATATGTCATACATTAAAGAAACCCATGATGGCCTAGCCTAGTAGCTTTATCCATCGCCTTTCCAAAACAGTAGGGTCGTAAGTTTGCACCTGAATTGGCACCTTTTGAGTTTATCAGAATTTATGTGCAACATTACATTTGAAATTTATCATGAGCAATTTGGTGAAGGAAAACATTGTAAGTAAATCAGCACACACCTGAGAAGAAATCCAATGGTGTGTGTGAAGTTCCCAATATGCACTGGGCCCACGTGGGAACTACGGTTCAAGCCCTCCCATGATAATATGATGTCATACACTAGCAGCTCATCAAGCTAATATGTGTACATCACTGCACTTGACTTGCTTGTATTTGCCTGTAATTCACTATACAACTGGGCCCTATTTTGTTGTTATGTATTTAATTTCTATGGTAAGTCTCATTTTGATGCACAAATAATAATTATTTTACTATAGGTTGGTGCATTTAAAGGTGCCACTTCAAGAGCTGTTGAGAATGCTGCCTCCTCATTGTGCTCCAATACACTTGACATTGAAATCCCACATAGTGTAAGTATTACTTTAATTATTTTTTGTAAAAGCCGAGGTAGCCTAGTGGTTTGATCTATGGCCTATCAAGTAAAGGGCTGTGGGCTCAAGCCGGGGCTCAGACCTCTGAGTTTTTCGAAATGTATGTGTGAAATTACATTAGAAATTTACCATGAGGTTTACTGTGAAAGAAAACATTGCAAGGAAATCTGCACATACCTGTGAAGGATCTACGGCCCAAGCCCTCTCATTCTGAGAGGAGGCCTGTTCCCTGCAGTGGGACGTATATAAGCTGAGATGAAGATGATAATGAAATTAAAGCATTTAGTGGGAACTTTAATTTAATCACAATTCATTGCCCATTTACCCTTGATCTGCAGAAACCTACAGGACCATAAAATGCAGGACAACAGACAAGGCAGATAGTTTAGTTTTGTGGGTTAGCTGTTAGTGAATAAAATATGTATAACTTTGTATGAATTCAAAGTTGATGACCCTTGCCTGTTGTTCTACTAAATAGGCTGGTGTGTGTATCTTTGAATTTATGTTTCAGGTTGATGCAGCCATTCAATGTGAAAATATGTTGCTTAAACACAAATCTGTTATAGCCCAACCAAAAACGGAAAACAAAAGCACAAACTTTAGGGCCGGCAAAATGAAGGGTATGAAAGTAATGCCATCAAAATTATCACAATTACCAAACAGCAATGAGAGCCCTTGTCCATCTGCTTCTCTATTTGGATCATCAAACTTTGAATCACATACATCCCCAAGTGGCATTCATTATGATGAAAAAATTGGAAGAAAACATATATTGCAAATTATTAGAAATAAACCAAAAATGTACTTAGGATTACCAAAAAACTTTTGGTGGGTTATAGATTTTTTAGCAAAAGAATGTTCATGTCTAGCACTTCATATTATTATGACTTTATTCAAAATAAAAAATAACGACACTTTTATGAAAATGAGTGACCAATTTGAAATGGACAGGTCAACTATTAGACTTATATTTGAAAAAAATGTCTTTGTTTTGGCCACATACTTTCAAAGTTTTATTTATCTGCCAAGTTTAATGGAAATAAAAAAGAATTTGCCCTTAGTCTTCATAAGTAGATATTCAAATGTCCAAATAATTATTGATTGCTTTGAGATCCAAATAGAAAAACCTAGCGATCCAGCCAAACAAGCACAGACTTGGTCACAGTACAAATCCTGTAATACTATAAAATATTTGATTGGGTGTACACCAGCTGGCTTTATTTCATTTATATCAAAAGGTTATGGTGGAAGAATATCAGACAAAGCCATCACGCAGGAAAGTGGGTTCATAGATATTCTTCCACCCAATGCCGTCATCATGGCAGATAGAGGATTTAAACAAATAGAAGCATTATTAAGCACGAAAAATGTTAAGCTTCTTCGTCCTCCAAGTGTGCTGGCCAACAAAAGCTTAACAAAAAAAGAAGTGATTCAGACTAAAGTCATTCCTAGCCTAAGAGTTCATGTAGAGAGGGTCATAAGAAGAGTACGGGAGTTTTATATGTTAAAACCTCATTCTGTAGTTAATCATAATCATTTAAAATATTTAGATGAAATAGTTTTAATTGCATGCGGTTTAATAAATCTGCAGGGTCCTATAATAAAAGCATATTGATGAAATCATATTGTTTTATTGAAAACTGGCCTTTACCCGCGACTTCGGTCGCGTAAGCAGCTGATTGAAGTTCAAGGATTTTACAAAATTCCCGTGGGAATTCGCACATTAAAATCCCATATCTATATACCAAATTTCATTAAAATCTGTGCAGCCGTTTTAGCGGGAAGGAGTAACAAACACACACATGACTAGGTAGCTGTACCTGCAATGTGATGCCACACAAAAAAGTATTTGGTTCCCTACATATGTTATCATTATTATTATCATTATTTAATTTTGACATCTGAATCTGTATGTATTTTTATTCTTTTTGTTTTTATTGTTATTATTTATTGATTATTTGGTCTTATGACATCTTCACATTATGTGAATTAATATTATTCATTTAATATTTTTATGTTGTAGTTTTTAAATTTCTTTGACACTCACACATTATGTGATTTAATATTTTTATTGACATTTTTGTTTTATGTCTCACTTTTATTGTTTTTATTAATATTATTATCTTTGTGACATTTTAAATTAATATATTTTTCATTTATGTTTTTCAAATTCTTTTGACGATCTTTTTGTGAATTCTTTATATTTGTGACATTAACATTAATTACAGAACCTTAAATAAAGAAAGTCTTATTCATTTATTAAAAAACTTAGATTATTTATACACTAGATAGAGCTTCGCCGGCATGAAAACGTCCCGAAAAATATAAGCCAACCGTTGGCTTATATGTCATTTGTCTCCCTTCAGTTTGTATGACGTAACGCGATCGTAACATGAAGCTGTCAAAAGAAATTTGTGGACGTTTTGTATCGCAATGTTTGCTACTGACCTTTGATCAATTATAACTGTAGATCCACAGTCGCGCGCCCGAAAATGTCCGAGCCAAATGAGCGCCACTTTGATAAAATGGCCTTCTTTTTTCTCAGTACGTTGCGTGAAATTTTCAAGTTTAGCTGTCAAGTGTCAACCGAAATTCGACTGTAATGAAGTAAAGACTAGGTTCAAATTTCTGTGTATGTGATGATTTTAATTGTTATGCACACAAATAAAAAAGTTCGGACATTTTTTGAAGGGGATTTTGTTCGCCAATGTGTATCTTCAGTTATAATTGATCAAAGCTACTGACACTATCTATCTATTGTATAAATAATCTAAGTTAAAAAAATTAAAATATTCTTATGGCATTACACCCCCATTTACCCATCCCATCCATTTCCCCATTTTGCCATTTTACCCGAGACGTTCATTATAAAGCTCTTATATTTCATGCATTGCGATTTCTACAATAATGTACTGGATTTGTCTAGTTTTAGTAATTTTTTTTTAATATAAAACGCCAGTTAAAAGGAAAAAAAAACTATTTTGTGAAAGTGCAGCTGAATTTTCTGAATTTTTGGACTTATAGCTTTAGTTTAAGTATATGTATCTGTTTGGGTAGTGTGACATTGTTTTGTTTGACAGCCACACTACCACTTTCCTCGTATTGGGTGAGGACTGAAAACCAGCAACTTTGCTGAGTCCTCACCTTTTCACAAAATTGTATTTGTCTTTTTTCATTGTTTTTTGTTTTATTTTAAGTTTGTGAATAAACATTCTTTTATTTTATTTTATTTTTTATTTTACAGTGTGGATTATTTGCCATGAGAACTTAACTATTCAACTTAATCTACTTACCTAGACATATAGTTGAACTTATCAGCTGCTGCTATACAACGATTGCATGATGTGTCTGTAATATTGTTCTCAGATTCGATCAAGTAAGCTATCACTATGTAGTATATTTCAAACTAAATACAAACTGAAATATAGATGCACAGAAAAAAACCCCAGAAAAAAGACCAATGCTGGGAATCGAACCCAGGTCCTCAGCATTCCGTGCTGCGTGCTTACCCCTACACCATCACTGGTCTAGAGGTTAGCGACGAATTTTTCCCATACATCGTACATTTCAGTCTGTTATAATCACCTTATGCAGTGCTTACTATGTAGTATTTACTGGATAGTTTGTGTTCGGGTTCAACTTTAGCTCGCACTTCACAAAAACTACCAGATCTTCTGACTTCTACATAGCCAATTGCAGTTTCAACATATGAGTCCCGTGAAGACCTGCACAGTGCACAATGATAAGAATAGTACATTACTGCAGCGGCCGCGAAATAGGGGATTGCCGGCCGAGTAGTTATAGATGGCCGAGTGTTAACGAGGCCATCTAGAGATACGAGGCCGGCAATCCCTGTTCGTGGCCAAGGCTTGTATAGAGTTTTTCTCAAACATGCATCATTATCATCATCATCATCAACATCACCAGCATCAACACCATCACCACCATCATCATTACCATCATCATCTTCATCATCTTACTTTACCTTAAATAAGCGTAGTGGCAAAATGTCTTAATGAACCAAAACGCAAATAATTGCTTATAGTTTTTTTTTTAATGGGTTTATGCTATGATGCCATAGACCTATAAACGTCATGGTATGAAACAATAGACGATCACTTCGCTGGCCAAGGCCAGCAATGTTGTATGAAATTCCATTACTGACCCCTCTTCTAGCCGCACACCACGCCGCGCCTGCGTCGTGACACTTCGTGGCGTATTATAAGGAACATAACGTCAATATTTCATAGCATATTTGAGAAAAATAATTTTTAAAGAAGGAATAAGGTTGTACAGTATTACCACTTATATAAGTTACATCGGCAATAATCGTTTGCGCAGAATAGTGCGACCTAACACCGACTGAAACCGAACGTGATCATACCAATGACATTAACACCTTATTATTTTACCTTATGGCTTCAAATACAAGAACAACACGGACTCATGCTGTACATGTGAGGTTTTCTAACGTGAGGCATCGAATTTATTGTATAAAATAGCACAATAAAATATCAATGGAATCTTTACCGAATTTACTCAATCTTTGTTATGACATGACAGCATAAACAAGCTTGGTTGCTAACCACTAGAAAACCATAGATGACAGGGAAACAACCAATAGTGGACAGTTACGTGACGCACGTACGCGTGGTGTGCTATGATTGGCTGAAAATTTATCGCTCCACATCAAAATAAGTTTTCTGCGCAGGTACATCGGCGTAACTTATATAAGTGGTAATACTGTAAAGTATTTTGAAGAAAATTCAGCATCAACATCATCAGACAGCCAGGAATCAAATAAGTTGTTCAAATCACTGATAAGTTTTTTTTCTTTGATAAGCAAAGTTATAGTTAAAATTTTATAAGCTGGGGGTTTAGGACTGCAGAACTCATCTGGTAAAGATAACATTGTTCTCGTTTGTTCTATTATGCACGCACTACAACGCCGACGATCCACCTGAGTACCGCTTACAATAACGAAAGGCATTTCTTAATGAGTTAAGCTTTTGCAATTTCAATCTTGTAACTTGGAGAAGACGGTAGCTATTTGTTTGCATTTTTTGTTACTTGTTCCGATTTGTTATTAGCGGTAGGCTTCAACAAAAGAGAACAATGTTATCTTTACCAGATGAGTTCTGCAGTCCTAAACCCCCAGCTTATAAAATTTTAACTATAACTGAAAGATATCCCTTAACTCTTTTAAGAGATGCAGTACTCACATCAGAGTTTTGACGCTTCGTATTTCAGCAACGTTGTGCTTGTCACTATTTTCCAAAAACTCCCAAACCATTGTTGTATCCACGTTTGGCAGATTCGAAGAGTCCGCTCGAGCAAACTCAGTGTTATCCATGTTGATAGATGTCGATGATATAAAGTTCCAGTTCCAATTCCGTAGGTCGTCGTAGCAGCTTCCAATGTCAATGAGGGTTTTCTGACAGGTGGAATATCGCTAGATGGCTTAGTATCGTAAGGTCTATTTGACGTTACACCCATACAACTAATGTCAAAGTTGTCAAACGGACCTGACGATACTAGCGCCAAATAGCCTCTCATAGAAAACCCTCATTCCAGGGTCCAAAGCGAAGGTATTCGTAAAAGCAGGCAGTATCGAAGGTCCGTTGTGAAAAATAAATCGTAAAATCTAGATAATCCAATAACTCCGAAAGAGCGTAGAGGTTATGTTTGTTGTGATGTCAAGCGAGACCGTCTAATGACAACTTTTTTTTAATTTTTGTTCTGGACTATGGAAAAAGACTTCAACGACCCGTAGCCATTCAATTCAATTTGGCGCGATTAAAAACTGTTTAATTTTTTAAATTATATGATCCAACTGAATAATCTGACATTTTTTTTAGTTAATTGGGAAGGTTATTCCTATCGATAAAAAAGTTTCAAGCACTTTTAAAATTTTCACCCATTCCCATCTTCAAAAACAAGAAACGGAGAAAATATACTGATTGTTCCAAAACTCAACGATAATCTCGTACTGGTCGAGAGGTTAATAATTAATAAATAAATAAATAAATATTAGGGGACAATCTTACACAAATCGACCTAGTCCCAAACTAAGCAAAGCTTGTACTATGGGTACTAGACGACGATAAACATACTTATATAGAAAAATAAATACTTAAATACATAGAAAACATCCATAACTCAGGAACAAATATTCGGGCTCATCACACAAATAAATGCCCTTACCGGGATTCGAACCCAGGACCTCTTTGCTTCGTAGGCAGGGTCACTACCAACTAGGCTAAAGCAGTCGTTAATTATAATCAAATAGGTTGTTACCCGCGACTCCGTCTGCAAAGAATTCACTATCGCTATCCCGAAGGAAATCTAAAATTTTCCGGGATAAAAAATATCCTTTCTTTTCCTGGGACTCAAAAACCATCTCTATATCAAATATCATCCAAATCAGTTCAGCGGTTTAAGCGTGAAAAGGTAACAGACTGACAGACACACTTTCGCATTTCGTCGGGGATAGTGCAATACCGCGTAACTAGCACTGGTAAATACTGCGTATCTGCAGAACACCCATAGGGAAAATCCGCGTAACTGGCATTGCATACCGCGTATCTAGCAAATGTAGCCAAATCAGGATTTTACGTTCATTGGCGGGAAATCTTAATTGGGCTACATTTGTTAGATACGCGATATTAACCAATGCCAGTTACGCGGATAATCCCTATGGGTGTTTGCAGATACGCAGTATTTACCAGTGCTAGTTACGCGGTATTGCACTATCCTTGACGATTTATAATATTAGTACGGATAAATATAATCTGATTAACTCACGTAATTGATATGTCTCGCGAAGTTGCTTGGTGAAGCGAACATTCGAGGGCATTGCTCGCACTGGAAGGGCCGCTCGCCCGTGTGTACACGCATATGCAACTACAACACAAACAATATTATTTAGTAGTGGTAGAGCCATGTTGTAGCTAGCCGCTGCATCACGAATGGGCCGGCTTGTCCGGGGCAGTACCACCCTCTCACAGAAAACCGGCGTGAAGCAGCAGTAATCCTGCTTGCGTTTCGTACGGTCAGTGAGAGTGCCGGGGGCCCAATACCTCACCCCTTCCCCTATTCCCTCTCCTTAAGGGCCGACAACGCACTGGCATCGCGTAAAGCGCTGCAGGCGTCTATGGACAGTGGTGATCATTTAACATCAGGTGACCCACTAGTTCGTCTGGCCTTTCTTACATAAAAAAAAAAAAAAAAAACCGCAACCAAACCAGGAATCAGCTCTGATTGTTTGAGCTCACATGGAAAAACTCCTTGGTTTTGTAGTAGGAATAGCAATTGGAGTCCCTTTATTTCGTATAATTTAATAAGTCATAATCAGAGATAGGAATTTACCATTCTAAGGTTCAAGGTGCGGCTTAAAACATCTAAGTCTATTTTCACTTACAAGTCAATGTGAGAGTCAACCATATTGTTTTCATTCACCTGAACTGTCATAAAAATAGTAAAACACTTATTTGGTCGACTATGCGTAACCGCGTCAAGGAAAAATACTTATTTCCTCGTACATAACTATCAATGTGCAAAGATTGAAGGTTTCTTGGCACCTTAACCGGTTTCGTATGAAGAATATTTTTCTTTATATGTTAATGTAACGCGAGATATAACGCAGTTATGTAAGAAGAATAAGTGTCATTCGACACATATTAAGCACTATTTCTTTTAAACATAGTATAGCTACAGTATTTCAAGCCAGATCGCCAATGGGGAATTATTAATTTTAAATAGTCAGACCAAGATAAGTTTGCAACGATTTTAATAGCACACTTCTATGAAATTATGAAGTATAAACTAGACATCGGTAACTCGTGGCAATTGGGATTGTTCATTTTTTCTAACCCCCCCTTTTTATTTTTTTTATCGAAAATATAGAGCATTTTAAGAAACTAATTTGAATATTTCAGCAATTCATCACTCCAATGTTTTTTTATAATTTATTAAAAATTTGAGATACGACTTCTCGTAAATTACATGCCGCGGCTGAATCTGTGTATAAACCACAGACATAATGACAAAAAAAATGTGTCATAATCGATGGTTAGTTGTCATCTGACAATGTCACTTTACATTACAATAACAATAAGACTAAAGTTGCCGATTCTTCCAAGAGAATAGGTAAAAAAACGATTTACGGCTATAGTATTTTTTGTACGTATAAAATAAAATGGTCAGAAGTGTTCCCTTGAAAGTTCTTTGGCGGATTTAATCCATACTTACATTAAAATGATCCTCGCAACAATAAGTACATCTTGTAAACTTTGAATTAACTTTGCGGCACCACTTCTCTTGTAAATCTTCTCTAATGCGAACAATTAATTTGTTTGGGCTATTGACAGAATCATTTCCACAAGTAGAAATGAAACACTTCCTGTATAAATCCATTATTAAAATATGAAAAACGCGAAGAATGTTTTTCAAAATAGTATCCTTAAACTGACAGATGATAACTACGTCGAAGTGACAGATAATAACTATAGAGAAACTAGACGGACGGCTTTTTTTTTCTTGTTGCAAAGAATTTCAAAGTTAATGCCCACAGAAAGGTCAAACAAAGGTCAAACATTATTTTGCAAAAATACACACGATCATTTAATATTTTTTTACTACAATGTTATAAAATGATTTAATAAACCTATTCCTCGAAATGGTTTTGGAATTAGACCACATTGCAAAAAAGTGATCAATGCCAATTAGGTAGCACTAGTGATGAGACACGTTTTTCAAGTGCCTTTTCAGATAAGATAAAATCATCATCATCATCATTTCAGCCGAAAGACGTCCACTGCTGAACATAGGCCTCCCCCAAGGCTCGCCAAACAGATCGGCCCTGCGCCATCCGCATCCAATGCGTTCCCGCTACCTTCACCAGGTCGTCGCTCCATCTTGTTGGAGGCCTACCTACACTGCGTCTTCCGGTCCGCGGACGCCACTCGCAGTGGCGAAGCGTGAATTTTTTTTCAGGTAAAGCCGTAGCGAAAACCAGTGGCGGCGCAGGACCTAAATTTGGTGTGGGCAAGACAAGACACATTTTGTGAGGCCCTGTGATGGCGCGCCACACATTAGATTACGGATGTAATGAGCAAAAAATAGGAAACTTTCGAGGCGCGAGGACCCTCAGACCGCGAGGCCGAGGACGGTGGCCCACGTCGCCCTTACCCAGCGCCGCCTCTGGCGAAAACTACTAACCTTTATCTTACCCTTTTTATTTATTCTCTTCTTGAAAATTAGGACATAACTTCTAAAATCGTCACTCAACAAATTCGCATCCACAATCAGTTTTAATTAAAGGAGCCTTTTCTACTTTTATTAAGCCTAGTAAATACAAAATAATTTATCTAGTGAGTCCGACCGAAGATAAAATATAAATTAAACTGACCACTTGACACTATAAGTTTGCACACCGATATTACGAAATTTCACTGGTTTCGAGTATCAACACTAATCTGGCTATGTATTTTTTTATTAAATTAAAACAATATATGTACTACTAACAAACAATAATAATACTTCACAACAAGAAACGAAATATGAAGTTTGTAATCAATGACAAATCAATCGTAATGTTGCCATTACAATTATTTCCAATAAGTGATGGTGTTATTTTATAAAATTCTAATCTAATATTAATATCGCCAGTTTATAAACCTTAATAATAAAAGCAGATAAAATATAATTGTTTTTGTTTTACACTAAATCATCGATATTTTACGTTCCATTTCGCTACAGTAATTTTGTATAAGTAGGCGATCGTAGCGCCAAAAATGTTCCAAGAAGCCGCTCACGGCTCGCGGCTCGCGGCTTCGGCAGGCAAAGTGCACTTACCCACAACACACAAAACACACAAAGCCTTACGCACAACACACAAAGTCTTTTTTTAAATGTAATAAGCCGCTTAATCCCGGGTTATCTAAGTAGCATAAACACGCGATGTTTCCTGGAGTGGTGTGGGTGTTTGTCAATGAATTATTTAAATGTCTGAGTGTACAATTTCTAATATTTCCGACCGGCATTTACTATTAGAGATCGTGAATGAATCGTTTTTGTGAGAGTATTACGTTGCGTTTTGATTCTGCATCGTGTTGAAAAAAAGTTAAGTTTATTAGGGAAGAGTATGCCTGTATTACAAACAACGGGTTATTAATAGAAGCGTTTGATTACTTCAAAATTTTAGACAACCCGGAAGGAATCGGGTTGTTAGCACCCTTCGCCACTGGCCACTCGAGAACCTTTCGGCCCCATCGGCCGTCAGTTCTACGGGCGATGTGCCCTGCCCACTGCTGTGCTGCTACATACAATCCAATTGGGTAGGTGCAACTTCGAGAAAGAGGTCAATCGACGAATTAGACTCGGCTGGGCAGCGTTCGGGAAGCTCCGCAATATCTTGTCATCCGATATACCGCAGTGTCTCAAGTCAAAAGTCTTTGACCAGTGTGTGTTGCCAGTGATGACTTATAGCACTGAGACGTGGCCGCTAACGATGGGTCTTATAAGGAAGCTCAAGATAAAATAATTCTTTAAAATTGAAAGGTCACATTTATTACCGAAACTCCATCCAAAAGGTAAACTTGTTTATCAAAAGCTAAAAATAGCATTATCCAAAAATCCAGGATATCTTACAATAGTAATAGCTTATTACAAAATAAAGAAGTTGAAATCAAAGAAAACACCAACAAATTTACGCAAGAATGCTTTTTACAAGCTTTTATTTAACTTGCAATGTATGTATGTACGGGTCAAATTTTGGAAGTCGATTTTGACCCACTTCCAGTGGTCGGATTGGCTTGAAATTTGGTATACTTATGTAGGTTGGATGACAATGCAGGTACAATCAACAAAAAGCTTGTAATAAAAATGAAATTTTTAACTAAAACTTTTTTTAACCAACACACTCAAATAAGAGACGTAAACTTCTAAAAATTTTGAACAAATATATTTATTGTCTAGCACGAAAGTCAAATATTAAATGTTTGAAAAGATTTCTTGTAATTGGTTTCTTTGCTCGAGTCGTACAGAGATACATACCTTATAAGTCACTTCACTAGTCTGTCAGAAACGTCAAATGCTACTTAAATGCCACGAGTTACCGATGTCTATAAATAACACACTTACTGCGTACGTGCTTTCAGAATCGTTGCAGGCTTATCTTGGCCTAATTCTAGTATGCCTTAGATGTTAAAGTTTTCTTGGAGAGTTTAATAATATACTCAATTGCTTTTTGACTTTATTGATATGTGATTTCAAACAATGTCTCTATTGTTTTAACCTTTTCAACGCTCTGTCAAATATAACAGCTCTCACTCATACGCCATGACGTCGGAATGTCAAACGCGAAGTTGAACCCTACAGAAATGCATGTAGGTAGATATCGCTCTGAACGCCGTGACTGATAATATCAGTCGTTGGCGTAGAACCTGCGGTGCTGATATATGTGTCGTTGGCGTCGAGAAGGTTAAGGAATAAATTTGATTGAAATAAATAAATTGGTAACTGCAGTTACGTAACATGAGTGGCTAAATAAGTTGTGTAGCTCCGGGACCCGGGTAATAAAGACCTACCTTTAAGGAGCCCTGTTGAGTGAAGGCCTTCGGACACTGGTCACATGGGAACGGCTTCACTTCCAAATGCCTGTTCATGTGGCTCTGCAGCAGCCAATAGTTCTGAAGATGAAGAGCACACAATGGGGTTAAAGTACGGCCTGCCATTGACAAGATTTCACATTTCTAAGACTATTATTTGATTCGATCTCTGTATTCAGTTTGGAAAGAGAAAGACGCTGATAGTTTTAAATTTTCACTAGGATTATTAATTAATTTATTGCAAAGTTTTTAAGATGTGCTTATTCTTAAAGGACTTAACTCGAAAACGGCCACACAATAGATCCATTATAGGGGACAATACAATACAATACAAATATTCTTTATTGAT
This sequence comes from Archips xylosteana, assembly GCA_947563465.1. Taxonomy (NCBI): domain Eukaryota; kingdom Metazoa; phylum Arthropoda; class Insecta; order Lepidoptera; family Tortricidae; genus Archips; species Archips xylosteana. The sequence continues at coordinate 936,979 of OX387371.1, forward strand.
CACCAAAAACAGTACAGTAACATCACAAAAATAAAAAATTCAGGTAGACAATAGGCGGTCTTATCGCTAAAAAGCGATCTCTTCCAGACAACCAATTACTCAGAAATTAATAAATATCAACAGACTAATGTAGGTGGCAGAAATAACAGACAAGAGAAACTTAGTATTAATAGACAATAAACAATAAAATCAATACAAATATAATATAAATTTATAAATAAACACATATATTCAATATAATACATATACACTACATATACTTAATACAAAATATCAATGGAAAAATGTCAAAAGGCCGCACGTGAGAAAAGGATTTAAAAAGGAAATTAAAGAGACAATATAAACAAAAAACAAAAAGAACAAAGAAGTGTCCAATACAATAAAGAAGTGTGTATTATGTTAGTGACAAATAATGAGCCTTTAGAAGGTTTTTAAAAATGGGAAGGGATTTCGCTTGCCTTAACGCCAAAGGAAGAGAATTCCAAAGACGAATGGCGGTCATAGTAAAGGAGTTATGATAGAATTTGGAGGAAGAAGGAGGAACGGTAAGAAGAAAATTTTGTGCAGAGCGAATAGAGGACATGAACATAAAACAGTAACATTACAAAAATAAAAATTCAGGTAGACAATAGGCGGTCTTATCGCTAAAAAGCGATCTCTTCCAGACAACCAATTACTCAGAGATTAATAAATGTCAACAGACTAATGTAGGTGGCAGAAATAACAGACAAGAGAAACTACAATCTTACACAAATCGACCTAATCCCAAACTAAGCAAAGCTTGTACTATGGGTACTAGACGACGATAAACATACTTATATAGATAAATATATACTTAAATACATAGAAAACATCCATGTCTCAGGAACAAAAATATTCGTGCTCATCACACAAATAAATGCCCTTACCGGGATTCGAACCCAGGACCTCTTTCCTCGTCGTCGTCGTCATCAACATCATCATCATCGAAATTACAAGAACTCATACCATGATCGTCAAAACAAAAATAATAAATTATGGTGCACAAAATTTCAGAAATAAAATGTTCTCCCAATAAGGATCGTCATTATACAAAAAATTAAAATTAATTATTGTTAAAACTCACTGAATTTTATTTGTTACAGTAAATTTCATATTTTTTTTCTGTTTTATGTTGTCAACCGATTCCTTTTATCATTGAGGATCCATTTAAATAATGAGAACGAAACTAAAAGTGGCCAGTACCTTTACCATGAGTTACACTAGTTTACAGTGACCGTACTCGCTAGCGACGGCGTAAATGATTTGTATGGAGAATTGTACTTCCGTAAGTGACCGCTAGAGGCGCTGTATACGATATCCATACAAATCATTTACGCCGTCGCTAGCGAGTACGGTCACTGTGAACTAGTGTAACTCATGGTAGAGGTACTGTACTTGATAATCATTATAATATAAATGTTAAAAATTATCGACGCTGATAAAAATCGATAAAAAAACATACATTTTTAATAGGTATATGTATATGTAAATTGTGCACGAAATTTAAATATTATCATATCCATGTGATGCTTGTGTTAGATATACTAAGTAATAGAAACTATTATAATATTATTAGATATGTATGGTGATAAAATATATTGGTAAAATAAGTAAATAAATGAGATATAATTATGGAATTGATAATTTAAGGTAATGCTTGGCTCTAAAGACAAGCAAACTAATAATTAAGATACTTTCCGATTGTCTTACACTGGTGACGTCAGTTGTTTGCGACTCACCCAGACGGCAAGGCAAACCTATAAAAGGCCTTCTTAGGCCAGGTAGAAAGCACTTTGTAACGAGCCGTCGCCGTGGTCACATGACAGTTAAGTACTTACTTGTTTGTATAATTAATAAATGGCTATAGTTTGTTTCTATATCTTTCATATGTAAATATATCAATAATTATCGTATAGCTTATATTTTATATTAACGTGTATAGCTATAAATTAATGAATACTTGAATTATGTTGGTAACTGAATAATATTTATATATATCGAGAATCTTGTGTTGTTATTCGTTATCATTAAAAGCTATTATTTCATTGGAAAATAAGATTTGTTTCAATATAAGCGATTTCTCGAAATATGGTTTGATCTGTTTGTTTTACTTACCAAATATATATATCTTAACCCATCATAGACTGATTATTTTATACTCCGTTAACTCCTGGCCCCAATAAACATCAGAATAAGTTATTTCCTTGTTTAATATCTATATGTCATTTTCTAACATGTGACTATAAAGCAGCTAATCAAGAGAAATTAACTGTCACTTTCTATATATATTTCTAAGTAAAAGAATATCGATAGGTATATAGAATATCTAATATGAATAGACCCAAATCTAACATCAGAAGTGGGATAGTACCTAGCTCAGTTATTAATGAATACCTTTTTTTTTCATGGACGGCATTGTCACATCACTTTAACGGAATTATGATCAACGGCACACTGGTGTGGCGTATAATGCAGCGTCCTGTTGACATCGCGATCGCGCTGACGTCCTACCAACGTTGACAGCTTCGTGATGTGGTGCTCCAGTATTTACAAGCTTTTATGAAGAATGAAGAAGAGCTGCCACTATAAAAGAGTAACCACCTACTTTACAAAGGCCAGTATGATTTAAGAGACCCATTGTCACTTATTTTGCGATATCTTTATTTTCCACAAAATTATTGTTTCGATTGCAAAAGCCTGAAAGTCATTTTCAAATTAAAGTGAACAAAAAAATAGGGTAGAATCACAATTCAGTTACATACGGGTGATCCATTGGTATTATCTTATGATTGTTCAATTCCTACTTACTCAATAATTATAGTCTACGAAAATCATATCTTATTTACCCAATTGACATTATTATAATATTGTGACTTTTGCTAAGTAACTAATAGAACCTTAAAAATGTATACTGGAAAGCTTTCGGCTTAACTAATCGAAACGTTAATTTAAAAAACATTGCTATCGGTATTGTACCCTACTAGACTTATAAATTATTTTTAGAATTGTAGGATTTGTCATGTATAAATGTTCAAAATTAAATGGCATCCTTTAACAGTAATTTCAACAGACTCACCAATCTATTTCTTCGTTGCAAATATTACAGCGCTAAAGTTGTTTTTTTTTACTTTGAAGTAGTTAGCCAGGAAATTATGATTTGAATTAAGTGATATACTTGCTTCTCAAAAGAAAAAAATTGCGAGTATAGTACCCACAATGATTTTCATCACATTGCGAGGAAAAAAAACTAAAAATGAAATTAAGTCTCTAAACACTTAAATTTAATAAAATTACGGCTACCTTCCAATAGTTCCAATAAAGATTGTCACTTTTTCAAGTCATTTACCATAGATAATGTAAACTGTGTTTAGCTTAGAATTCGAATGGTCTTATGGCCAGATCCTGCTAACATGATAAAAAATACATACTAAAATTATTGTAAAATTATTTAATATAAATATAAAAATAACAAAGTTTCATGATGTTATAGCTAAGTTTAAAAGATATAAATAAAACGTTGGCTGAATTGGAACCTCCCTAGTCTGAAATGACATACCTACTAATATTGTTTGCAAATTTTAAAACTAAATTGGGAACTCCCTTGGCAGGAAAAACTGTACGTAAATCCATAACTTCCATAAGAATAATTAACGAGATCTCTTTTTTTTTTTGACACCTGAAAATTACTACAGGAATCGAAAGAGTTTCGCTTCCTGAACACGGAAAAATACTTATTATAATTTATTTCTCCACAATTTACCAGTACCACAACAGAACAGATATGTTTCCTTTACCTTTTTCACTAGAAAAAAAGAGCTGTAATAATTTTAAATTTGATAACCATAACGTCAAATTTATTTTTATTTATTAGATTTTATTATTTGTCTGTGTACGACAGTTTTCGTATTCTTTGTTCATCTACCTTCAGAAAAATTAGGGTAGGTGGTAACAGTTATAAGTGTCTCAACGAAACAACATTGTTTTCGAAAGGTTGCTAAATGTAATTAGCAGCTTAAAAAAAAATATAGTGTACGTACGTGTCGTGATTTCTATTAGATGATTAGTTAAAGATAACCGTTAAATACTAACAACCTGTGGTTTCGTGTTCTACTTGGCCGTCAACAGGTTTGTTCATGTCTATTTATAAGACTAGGGCACATTATGCCGGAATTTTTTGCCCTTTTGCCAATACTTCTAGATCTTAAAAGGACTTAGTGTCAAAGTGCCTAAATTCCCAGAATGGTTGAATTTTTTTTTTCCATTACACCATGTTCTTAATAGGGGTGAAGTTTAAAATGTATTGAGTCTTATAACAGACTTCACAACACCCTTATTCCAGAACATAGTATATTCAAAACAACCAGTTAACAGGATACTTAAATTTCAATGAAGTCTGTTAAAAAGCTAGTTAACCTTCACGTAGGTACAATTAGCTTCACTACTTTCTTTAGTCCTGGTCACTTACATTGAAATACTTATATAAAAAAAAAAAAAAGATTAAGTACGACAAGCACAATACGGTACGATACGATATGATACGGTACGATATATGTCAGGCAAATATAATAATTGCCGCAAACCGTAAGCTTGAAAAAAAAATACTTGAGCATTTTAAAACTGATATTTTGCCATTCTGGAGTTTTCAGTTCAAGTTATTTTGAAGGATTATCATATCTGTGATTCGGTATTACATATAAAGAAATGTACATTTCGATATTTGGACATTATCGGACATGACATTTATTTATTTATTTATTTTAGGAATGAGACCAATCGATATTTACTTATTACGAGACCATGAAAATTTGTTTAGTCAATTTAGTGAATTAGGCATTATGCAAATCAGGTAGAAGCTTAGTTTAAAAAAAAAATGGCTCTGTCCGGTTTTTTTTTACTCTCACAAAATAATAAATGTTTCCGTAGGGTAGGATAGCGATGGCGGAATTTCGTTCCTGTGGACTACACGGGTAGATAGTATTGTATTATTCTGCTTGGGTGAATCTCACCTGGTTATTAAAATAATTCATTATATTTAGTTATACAGTAAAATTAAATTACACTTAATAAAATTAAATTACACTTAATAAAATTAAATTACATTACATTAAATTGAATTACATTACATTAAATTAAGTAACAAAAAATACTACAAATTTCAACTAAATAAAAATTTTATCGATGTCAAAATGTTATTAAAATTATTACATTAATAATTATTAGTGTGTTAGGTTCTTTCATTTTTCGATTGTGTTTTGGCTGTTTAATTAAATTATGTTTTTATTTTTATGTATTTAATTAAGATCAAAATCAATATTTCTTGTCTATGGCTTATGCTAGTGACATTTTGTTATTTAATTATGGTAACACTGGATATATGTGATTGGTTGAACTTATGGCGGCAAAACGAGAACGCTCAACGATTGGTCCACGTGACTGACATGACAGTGTGTCGCGAGCCAATCGGGGAGCTAGTTGTTCCCGCCAAAACGTTCATTTTCGGGCCCAGGAGCTGATCTCCTGGGCGGCATTCTGGTGACGATCGCCAAAGACGACGGAAGTTCTAAAGAAATTGCTGATAGTTGTAAAATTACCTAGTGCTATTAAAATTACAGTTTTTCAATAAATATAATATTTCCAAAGTTGGAGTTTTACTTCTGAAGTAACTGCTTATTAGTATCGATTTTATACTTCAGAAGTGGGATACACAATTAAAATGTAAGTACACGTCCATATTATATGTTTTGTCTGTGTTAAGCAAACCTGCAGTTATTTGCCAATGCTTTGCCAATGCTATAACGTTCTTTTTAAACACAGTGATCATTTCTAGCATTGGCAAAATATTTTAGGTTTGAAATTAATCAATCCTTGCCTTATTAGTGCTATTTGAATTTATTTTTCCTTGGGGGTAGAATTATTTTTCTCGGCTAAGTACGTTTAACTTGTAGATTTCTATTTTTACATCATTGGTTTAACATTTTAACAGAGAAATAAATACCAATCGGGTTTGAGTCCCGGAGGTTAATCAAATGAGTGCATAATAATTTAATTGTATTATCAAGTATTGTAGGGTAGGCGCCAGTGCCTGCTTGCAATTAGCACGGTCAAGAAGTAAGTAAGTGTTGTAACGGGTACAATTAATTTATCTTCCTATTCTATAATGCTCTCTTATTTTTAGTTTTATAGTGTTTAGTTTTACATTTAGTACACATTCTATGGTTTTAATAGACGGTTCGCCTATAAGTAGTATTAATAAAATATTAAAATACGATAGAATGAAGGTTGTTTAAATTGAAAACGGACTTCTGGCGACATTACCAAATGACCTCTTTTGTTTTATTTAAAGTCACTTAATTAACTTACGCAATAAATTGTTTCTTTTGTGTCAAGTATTATCGATACCTTAAGTAACGGTTATTGGAGAATTATTATTCTCATATTTGGCAGAGATAATCTTACATTTAAATGTATTAATCTATAATTAATTATAGATTTATATTGCAGTTGTTTCCCTTGTGTGTGACATTATAGACCAGTGAGGTTACTAAATAATCGCATTCATTTTTATTTATCCGTGCTCGCAATCTAGCTTTCTCAATAACTTTAAAATAATATGTTAAGATTCTAAAGTTTTGTATTGGTTGTGAGATTTCAGACTATGTCGAAGTCGACAGAGCAACGAAGGCTTGCGACCCCAAGTCGAGTACATTCAACTACGAGGAGCCGCAGTCGCTTACGCCCTCTGCCGGAGGAGGACACCGAGCTGGGACGTGAGCGACTACGAATGCTGGAGGAAGAAATACGACGTGAGCGCAATCGCGTGCGCGCCGCGGAGCAACTGCGCGAATCGAAGCGACGCAGCAGCGAGCGTCGCGGTGGCAGCCGCCGTCGCAGTACCTCCGCCGAGGCAGCAAGGCGCCGGGATGCTGAGCAGCGTGCAGAGCGACGGTCCGAGCGGGGATCACGGCGGCGCGACAGCAGCAACCGGATTGAAAGGTCACGTAGCCCTTCTTTATCCAAAAGGGATTTATTTAACTTGTTCAAAAATTTGGGAGCGGGTCTAGCATCGCCACCCGTAAACCAGAGCGCACCACCGCCATTACAGAGAATTGATCATAAAAATATTTTACCAGACTTTGATCCTTCTTCCAAAAATCAGCGAATGACCATATGGTTGAAAAAGGTCAATGAATGCGCTTCGGTATACGGGTGGGATGAGAGAACCACCATTCATTTTGCCATGCAAAAGTTACAAGGTCTGGCCAAGATATGGTACGAAAGTTTAGACACCATCTTATTTACATGGCCGGAATGGCAAGATAAATTATTAAGTGCTTTTCCATGTGAACAGAATTATGGCCAGCTCTTAGAGGACATGATTAGGAGGAAGAGTAGGTACAGCGAATCTATAGAGGTGTATTATTATGAAAAGTTAAGTCTAGTGAACCAATGCGAGATAATAGGAGCCCGCGCAGTGGAATGCATAATACACGGTATTACAGATAAGGTACTTAAATCAGGGGCTTTGGCACTTCGTTGCACCCATCCCGATCAGCTACTGCAGTACTTGACTAGTAATAGGGACTATAATCAGTCTAATCACGACCGTCCGCATATGAGAAGTAGGAATGTCGATAGTACAGTCGGTCCCAATACAGCAAATCCTAGGCCTGGTGTCAGATCAAGCTCGACAGTTGGATGTTATAATTGTAAGGAAAAGGGGCATAGTTTTTTGCACTGCCCTAAACCGCTGCTTAAATGCACGCGGTGCAATAAAATTGGTCACGTAGCGGAGAAGTGTTTTGTTAAGTCAGATGACAACGGATCAGCGAACACTAAAGGTTCAGTGCCAAAAACTATGAGGGTCGACTGTGTAGACAACAAAGATTCAGTTACAAATACCAAACCGGGTTCAAAATTTCTAAAGAATGTTAAAGTCAACAACACCGAGCTGAAAGCTTTTATAGATTTTGGTAGCGACGTAACGCTCATTAGGCAATCCTCAGCAAGTAATTTAGGACTGTCTCACGATAGCGTCACCACGCTCATGAAAGGGTTTGGCAATAGTGTAGTCCAGTCGCTAGGGAATGTAACTATTGATATGAGTGTCGATGGGGTAGAGGCGAGGGTAGCTTGCAAAGTCGTCAGTGACCATCTGCTAGAGTTACCGGTACTAATCGGGCAGACGTTCACGGAACAATCGCATATATCTGTCTATAAAGATAAGAATCATTTGAAATTCTTCAATTTAGGGAATGACTTGCCTAGTTCTGAATTAGTCGAAGAAAGTGACAGTCTGCTGAAATTTTCTCCGGTCTGTACAATGGAAATATTTGGTACTGCTTCTGTTAGAGTAAAAACTCAACGTGTCTTTGATGGTTATGTACTTGTAAAGAATAGTTTAGCTGGAAAACCGAACGAGCAATACTACGTCATCGGAGGGCTGTATCGATCGATTAACGGACAGATTAATGTGCTGGTCGTACCCTGTACGGAGTCTTGCCACATATCTTCAAAGCTAGTTTTCTGTAGAGCTGAGATAGTCGACGTTGTTAATCGGTTAGTCAATGAGCCGTTTGCAGAGTCAAATGTTAGCCTAGCATTCGATGAAAGCCAGGTACGCGTAGGCGAAGGAGTACCAGATGATGTAAAGCGGAGTCTATTGGACTTGTTGGCCAAATATAAACATTGTTTTGCCTCCTCCTTGAAAGACCTAGGATGTACGAGTGCCACCGAAATGACCATAGAACTTAATAGCCAGCGCCCAGTTGTATATCGTCCATACAGGTTGTCTCATCACGAGCGGGAGAAGGTGCGAGCGATGGTTGGAGATATGTTGGATGCGGGTGTTATAAGGGAATCGGTCTCGGATTACGCCAGCCCTATTCTTCTTGTTCGAAAGAAGGATGGTTCCTCAAGGTTGTGCGTTGATTACCGTATGCTGAATTCAGTGACGGTTAAAGAGAGATATCCAATGCCCATCATTGAGGATGAAATAGCTCGACTCTCCGGCCAGTCTTGTTTTATAATTCTAGATCTTGCATCTGGCTATTACCAGGTGCCCATCACTGAACAAAGCAAACACCTAACCTCTTTTGTTACGCCGGACGGCCAATACGAATTTAACCGCATGCCGTTCGGCCTAGCAAATGCACCTGCCGTGTTCCAGCGGATGATTAATACTATTTTAGGTTCAGCTCGGTTTAGCAAGGCAATGGCGTACATTGATGACGTTCTAATTTTTGGACAGGACTTTTCGCAGTGTCTTGAACGTCTTGAGGAGGTGCTGCAGATGTTGGAGAGGGCGAATCTGACCCTAAATCTGTCTAAATGTGAGTTTTTGCGTGACAAGGTAGACTACTTAGGTTATGAGATTAGTGCTGATGGTATTAGGCCCGGGGAAAACAAGATTTGTAGCGTTGTAAATTTTCCTCGACCTCAGAATGTACACAATGTGAGGCAATTCTTGGGTCTTGCCAGTTATTTCAGAAAATTCATAGAAAACTTTGCACAAATATCGTCCCCTCTTAGCCAGCTTTTGAAAAAGGAGGCAGCCTGGCAGTGGAGCGATGATCAAGAGCGGGCGTTCGAGCAATTAAAGTCTATTTTAGTTGATAGGCCAGTCCTTGCAATATATGACCCTACGGCTGAATTTGAGTTGCACACAGATGCGAGTAGGTTGGGGGTCGGTGGAATTCTTTTACAGCGAACGCGAGACGGCAAGAACCTTCATCCCGTGGCATTTTACAGTCGGCAGACCTCCCCGGAAGAAAAAAACTTTCACTCTTACGAACTAGAGACCCTGGCGGTGGTTTGTTCGCTTAGAAAATTTAGGGTCTACCTATTAGGTAAAGAATTCAAAATCATATCCGACTGTAGTGCTTTGCGTTCCACATTTTCGAAGCGTGATTTGATTCCACGGATAGCGCGTTGGTGGCTTACCCTACAGGAATTCAACTGTACTGTCGAGTATAGGGCCGGTATTAAAATGAGCCACGTGGATGCGTTGTCTAGAAATCCAGTTGAATCACCAGAATCTCTTGAAGACCAGTTTCCGGTTGTCATGTCTATTAGCAGCGAGGATTGGCTTCACACACTTCAGTTAGGCGATTCTGAGCTTTGTAGGATAGTAGACGTTTTGAAGAGTGGTCTAGACGAGAAAGGACTAAAATACATCAAAGAAAATTATATTATTAAGGATAATAGATTGTTTCGCTGCTTAGAAGGGGATGAGAAAAAAATCAGATGGGTAGTACCAAAGGGAGCAAGGTGGCAGGTGTGTAAACTCAATCACGACGACATTGGACATTTTGGGGTTGAGAAGACTCTGGAAAGAATTAGGAGCAACTATTGGTTCCCGAAAATGTCCAGGTTCGTCAAGAAGTATGTAGGCGCTTGTATCGAGTGTGCCTACGCAAAAAATAATTCAAATGTGCGTGAAGGGTTATTGCACCCAATCAAAAAGGCAGAAATTCCATTCCATACTCTCCATCTGGACCACCTTGGGCCCTTTGTGAAATCTGTTAGAGGTTTTACTCACCTGTTAGTGATTGTTGATGGTTTCACTAAGTTTTGTTTCCTCAAGCCTGTCAGGACCACCAACACTCAGAATGTAATAAGGGCTCTCGAAGATATTTTCAGTACGTTTCGAAATCCTGATCGGCTAATAAGTGACCGCGGTAGCTGTTTTACCTCTCACGCCTTCAAACGCTTCTGCCTCGATAAGGGAATAAAACATATTTTAAATGCAGTCGCCAGCCCCAGGTCGAATGGGCAGGTTGAACGCTATAACCGTACAATTCTCGACTCTCTGAAGGCACTTAGCATAAAACATGGCGAAAAGAGTTGGGACAGCCAGTTAGGGCGCGTTCAATGGGGTTTGAACAACACCGTTCAGAAAACCATTGGGAGAACACCATCGGAGGTGATGTTTGGAACCCCAATGAACAGCGAATCTAATCCCATGCTTAATAACGTTACAGCAGGTATTCGTGAAGACATAGGTATTTCAGATATACGCCATAATGTCAAGGCCAGGATAGATCTAGAGCAAGTCAGGCAAAAAGATAGGTTCGATGTAGGTAGGAAACCCTCCCGAGTTTATAGCAAAGGAGATCTCGTGAAAGTAACAAAAACTTGTTTTAATAATAACGGACAAAGCAAGAAATTGATGCCCTCTTTCATAGGGCCGTACCGCGTAAGCAAGGTTTTGGGCAACGACCGCTATGTTATAGCGCCAATACCAGGGTTACACGATACTGAAAATAAACGGTCAACGACAGTTGCTGCAGACCGCATGAAACCGTGGATTCATGTAGCAGCTCTGGAAGTGGAGGAAAATGATGATAGTGAGAGTTTTGAGTCTGATAACGATAATAATAGCAATGATATGTAAATATTAGATTGTGTGTTCGTTTTTGTTTGTAGCTGCACCAAACGAAGTTGCAGTTACTACAGAATGTTATTCGTTGTTACAGATCAAGTACGCGAGAATCGATCGGTTCGCGGCTTGGTGCAAAGAGTGTCGAATCAAGTCCTGCGGCTGCCACTACGAGCATTTATCGATCGGCTCGGACGGGCGTCGTCAGGCATCCTGTCGAATCGATCGTTCAGGAGGTTAGGGCACCCTGATTAATCGATCGTTCAGGGAAATAAGGTATTCTGATTAATCGATCGTTCAGAATACTCTCGCTCGATTCGAATAAATTTGTCACGATATAATCGATCGGTCGTGACAATTAATGTTATACTCGTTGACCCAATTAATCGATCGTTTGGGTTCACTAGTCTTACACTTAGTAAATCGATCGCTGTTGAATTGAATTTGTCATAGTTTACATAGTACCGATAAGACTATTATTAAGATGTAATTAATGTTATTATAGTAAGGTCTGTCTTAAGAATTCAATACTTTGAGTTGTTGCAATCTAGGATTGATGTTAATTCATATTTAAAATTTACTTGAATTTTTACTTTAAGATTACTTATTTTGCGGCTAATTAAGCTAAACAAAGTTAGTATGATTGAGATTACTAAAAATATAGTGACTTTAAAGCTTATACCCAGAACAGATCTCAAACATACTTGCTTATTATAATTAATTTGTATATAAGTCAAAGTAGGCTGACTGAGATAACCGATTGTTAGGTTACCACTGGGTGTCGTGTACGGGGACGCACACGATGTCAGGACGGACGATTGTTAGGTTCTTTCATTTTTCGATTGTGTTTTGGCTGTTTAATTAAATTATGTTTTTATTTTTATGTATTTAATTAAGATCAAAATCAATATTTCTTGTCTATGGCTTATGCTAGTGACATTTTGTTATTTAATTATGGTAACACTGGATATATGTGATTGGTTGAACTTATGGCGGCAAAACGAGAACGCTCAACGATTGGTCCACGTGACTGACATGACAGTGTGTCGCGAGCCAATCGGGGAGCTAGTTGTTCCCGCCAAAACGTTCATTTTCGGGCCCAGGAGCTGATCTCCTGGGCGGCATTCTGGTGACGATCGCCAAAGACGACGGAAGTTCTAAAGAAATTGCTGATAGTTGTAAAATTACCTAGTGCTATTAAAATTACAGTTTTTCAATAAATATAATATTTCCAAAGTTGGAGTTTTACTTCTGAAGTAACTGCTTATTAGTATCGATTTTATAAGTGATATAATAAATACTTAAGTTTTCTTTAAAAATTATGAACAATCGTAACATACAACACTTAATGTAAATGATTTAAACGGTTTGCTTATTTTGACACAAAATGACGTTGATTATAAAAAGAAATAAATAGATGGAAAACTCACGTTTTTACACTTCTTACAATACAATACAAATGTTCTTTATTGAACACCAAAAATAATTCAGTGACAGTACAGTTTTATCTCGATGTTAACAGTGTATTTGTGTTGGTTTTAAATATTTTTTTTATTATTTATGGATGTGTCAGTTTGGCCGAGCTATTTGTTTGTAAAATTTCAGACAAGGTAGTTTTAATTTTTTTATTAAATCTTAGACTTCATCACACGAGATATATATTAACATAAGTATAATAATGACAAATAAAAACATAGAATAAAATGTTTGGGAAAATAAATAAAATAGTGCTGATAAAGGATGTCATGCCATTGTAAAATTAATAATTACACGAAACATGAGAAAAAAATGTGTTTTCTAATATTTGTATGTTAATGCATATAGATATGATGCTATATTGTAAAATTTGTTGTTTTGAAAGTAATAGATCACATGAGTTTGGTCTGTGATTTATCATAAAGTATTGTTTTTGTGATTTGGTCATATTTACTACATAGGGTGATCATTACAGAATTTACAATCCTGTGATTATGATTTTGAGTAATCATATGAGATGATGATATGACACTGATATGGCTGTGACGATGAATTATAATTTGGGATAGCATAAACTTGAGAAAGTAACTATGATTACAAATGAATCATAGTTGTGATGACGAATGACTTTTGCTATTACAACGACAGTTTGAACATTAGATGGGTCGTTTTGAGTGTGAGGTCACTCATGATAATTATGTAATTATTGTTATAACTATCAGTTTCAATTCCTTAACTGGTGGCCGGCAATCACTGACGGCGAGTTGATTTATGCTTCACTGTCAGCCGAGCGGGTGATTGGCCGCCCACAGTGAGGGATTATTAGAATAATTATGATTGAAAACACCTTTACTGGTGTTAGGCATTCGCTGACGGCGGGTGAACACGGTTCGCTGGCAGCGGGCGAATAGCCGGGTGCGGTAAGGGTAGAAATTATTGAGAGTTCTCGTATTATAGAGCAATTATTTATCCAATTGTCATGTGTGACCTGCAGATTTAAACATCATACCCATAATTACGACATATTACAATAACTCTGTTAAACTGGCTGTACTGGCTGTGCCTGTGGTAAACCCGTGGCTGTGCTAAGCTGGGGCCTGTGATAATTCTGTGGCTGTGCTTAGCTGGGGCCTGTGGTCATCCTGTGGCTGTACTATGCCGGTGCCTGTGGTAAACCCGTGGCTGTGCTAAGCTGGGGCCTGTGATAATTCTGTGGCTGTGCTTAGCTGGGGCCTGTGGTCATCCTGTGGCTGTGTTATGCCGGTGCCTGTGGTAAACCCGTGGCTGTGCTAAGCTGGGGCCTGTGATAATTCTGTGGCTGTGCTTAGCTGGGGCCTGTGGTCATCCTGTGGCTGTGCTAAGCCGGTGCCAGTGAGAAATCTGTGACTGACTGAATCTGACGTGACTGTGCCCACTTACGACTATTTAACCCTTCCATCACAAAGTTTACCTATAATAATAATACGTTTATAGATGAAAAAAAATATATACATTTATATCTGACTCGATGATTTTTACCTATGTACTCCGAGAACGTAGTACATGTCAGTATGGCCGTGTTAGATATACTAAGTAATAGAAACTATTATAATATTATTAGATATGTATGGTGATAAAATATATTGGTAAAATAAGTAAATAAATGAGATATAATTATGGAATTGATAATTTAAGGTAATGCTTGGCTCTAAAGACAAGCAAACTAATAATTAAGATACTTTCCGATTGTCTTACACTGGTGACGTCAGTTGTTTGCGACTCACCCAGACGGCAAGGCAAACCTATAAAAGGCCTTCTTAGGCCAGGTAGAAAGCACTTTGTAACGAGCCGTCGCCGTGGTCACATGACAGTTAAGTACTTACTTGTTTGTATAATTAATAAATGGCTATAGTTTGTTTCTATATCTTTCATATGTAAATATATCAATAATTATCGTATAGCTTATATTTTATATTAACGTGTATAGCTATAAATTAATGAATACTTGAATTATGTTGGTAACTGAATAATATTTATATATATCGAGAATCTTGTGTTGTTATTCGTTATCATTAAAAGCTATTATTTCATTGGAAAATAAGATTTGTTTCAATATAAGCGATTTCTCGAAATATGGTTTGATCTGTTTGTTTTACTTACCAAATATATATATCTTAACCCATCATAGACTGATTATTTTATACTCCGTTAACTCCTGGCCCCAATAAACATCAGAATAAGTTATTTCCTTGTTTAATATCTATATGTCATTTTCTAACATGTGACTATAAAGCAGCTAATCAAGAGAAATTAACTGTCACTTTCTATATATATTTCTAAGTAAAAGAATATCGATAGGTATATAGAATATCTAATATGAATAGACCCAAATCTAACACTTGCGTCGAAAAATGTATACCCGTCGCCGATCTCTAATCATCGATATCTACACTAATATTATAAACGGGAAAGATTTGTATTTTTGTATGTAACGAATAAACTTAAAAACTACTGGACCGATTTCTAAAATTCTTTTGCCGTTAGGAAGCCACATTATCATAGAGCGACATAGGCTACTTTTTACCGCGGGAAAACGCTCAGTACCGAATCGTCTATGTAGCAAAATGTCCAGTAACGCAAATTGACCAAGAAACGAAATGTCAGATGTCCTATTAGCTTTTTGTCTCATTAGCATAACATCCATAACTCAGAATATCAAAACAGCAATTAGTCCGTGTAGCATAACGTCCAAACTACATATTGTCAAAAACGCTATCAGCCAAAAAATGAAACTCGTCAAATCTTATTGAAAGCAGTCAGCTGGAGTAGCAAGAATAACCAATAAGTGTGTTCGGCTTTCAAGTGACCGCTCATATTACCAATTTAGAATCTACCTATTCATTTAAAACTATTTATATCGTAAAATACGCGACATCATATTTATTGGACGTTCTGCGATTTTGGCGTTCAGCTTTAAGGGCGTGTTGCTATCTGGCCGTGTCCCTTCATAGACGTAATGCGAA
The DNA here is from genome assembly GCA_947563465.1 of Archips xylosteana. Taxonomy (NCBI): domain Eukaryota; kingdom Metazoa; phylum Arthropoda; class Insecta; order Lepidoptera; family Tortricidae; genus Archips; species Archips xylosteana. The sequence continues at coordinate 952,855 of OX387371.1, forward strand.
TTGGGTATTTTACGATTAAGGCATCTTCACACAATGGACAATTTAAGTAATTGGACATGTGCTTTTAGACCATCTGAATCGTGGTCATTTTGCTTTATAGACGATTCGGTACTGAGCGCGGGAAAATAACTTTCCTACGGGAAAATTAATTTATCGCGGGCGATGCTGCGGACGGAAGGCTAGTCCATGGACTTGATACCTAACCAGGACTGAGTACTAACTTTTATTAGTCAATCAAAAGTGACCTATATTACCAAGCCATACAGTATTTATTTATTTCAAACATTTAAACAATTATCATTACAGGCGTTGCCTAATGCGATAATGTAGCCAAATATTAATAATGGCAACTAGAGACAGCGGCCCGAGAGATTACATAAAAACTAGAGAAACTAGAGAATTGGGGATGTCTATTTTTTTGGAATGTATAGTAAATCGAAAACCATTTCGAGATAAATGCTTTTTAACTCGTTTTCTGTAGATATTTAATTTTAATATTATATAATGAATTTATTACATAACAAATAAGCAATGACCTTCATTTGACATTGGTGTAAATTGCGTTACCGATCCAAGTCGTACTTTATTCTGTGTGGTTAGAATTCTTCACAATTTACGCGTCGATTTTACTACGGAGTTTGATTTGGACCCGCTGTCTGACATCTAGCACTTTGACAGCGCTAGTAAAGTGACACTAGTTACAGTGTACCACTACGCAAAAAATAATTAAAGGGGTTGCCTTATCGTACGCATTTAGATAGATTTAGAAATTTGGCAGTGTGGGAACCCTCAATTACAATATGACGTCATCAACCGAAATAGTTTCAATAATTAATTTTGAAAAAAGTAGTGAACTAAATGACAAAATATTGAAATTAGTTTCTTATAATTGACTTTTCTATACAAAAAAAATATAAAAACTACTGGTATTTTTTTTTAGACATTCCCAATTGTGTCGCACTCGCACCAGTACTTGTACTTGATCACCCTAATTAGAACGAGATGCAATTCTTTGGTTATTTTTTTTACGGTCTCACTTTTTTGTCGCAGTACTCAGTCCTGGTTTTGGTATGGGCTATCATAACATTAGTACATTATTGTCGTGGCCTGGAAGTAGGCAATTGCTGGCTGAGTAAGAGTATTAAACGGACGAGCTTGCGAGTCCGTTTAACTAATACGAAGCCAGCAATTGCTATTCCAGCCGAGACTAATATAAAGCTTTTCTCAAAAAATGGTGAAGGAAAAAAAATAGAATAAACTTTTATTAACTTAAATAGGTACAAAGAATTGCAAATCAATTAAAATTTAAATGTCATTAAACCCTTTCCCGTCTTTTTTCATTAAAAAAAAACTGCAGGTGTATTTTTCTACCGAAAACACCACAAGCTGTTTCAAACACAATAAAAAAAGTCTGGAGTTCCAACAAAACAACTGATACCGGTCATTTGAGTTGGCTGTATACGAATAGTGCCAACTTATTACCATGGCCGTTTTAACTTTTTAAAAAGTTTGAGACTGGACAATAATGGAATTTGTATGCGACATTGTTGTCGAGCTTATCGAGCCTGCAATGTTTTTAACTTTTTAATTTTTTTACTGACCATAAACTATGTGCTTCACGTTCTGATATGTATAGAATAATAAAAATAGTACATTACTGCAGCGGCCGCAAAATAGGGGATTGCCGGTCGAGTAGTTATAGATGGCCGAGTGTTAACGAGGCCATCTAGAGAGAGATACGAGGCCGGCAATCCCTGTTCGTGGCCAAGGCTTGTATTGAGTTTTTCTCAAACATGCATCATCATCATCATCATCATCATCACCATCATCATCGTCGTCGTCATCATCACCATCCTCATCACCATCACCACCATCATCATCATCACCATCATCATCGTCGTCGTCATCATCACCATCCTCATCACCATCACCATCACCACCATCATCATCATCATCAACATCATCGTCATCACCATCACTATCACCACCATCTGCTCATCATCATCACCATCATCATCATCATCACTATCATCATCATCACCATCATCAGCATCACCATCATCATCATCATCATCACCATCATCATCACCATCATCATCAACATCATCATCTCATCATCACCATCATCATCACCATCACCACCATCATCATCATCATCATCGCCATCATCATCATCATCACCCATCATCACCATCATCATCTCATCATCACCTTCATCATCACCATCATCATCACCATCATCATCATCATCATCGCCATCATCATCACACCATCATCATCATCATCACCACCATCACCATCATCATCACCACCATCATCAACACCATCACCACCATCATCATTACCATCATCATCATCATCATCTTACTTTACCTTAAATAAGCGTAGTGGCAGAATGTCTTAATGAACCAAAACGCAAATAATTGCTTATAGTTTTTTTTTTAATGGCTAAATGCTATGATGCCATAGACCTATAAACGTCATGGTATGAAACAATAGACGATCACTTTGCTGGCCAAGGCCAGCAATGTTGTATAAAATTCCATTATTGACCTCTCGTCTAGGCGCACCTGCAACGTGACAGTTCGTGGCGTATTATAAGGAACATAACGTCAGTATTTCATAGCATGTTTGAGAAAAGGAAAATAACGTCAATATTTCATAGCATGTTTGAGAATATTAATTTGAAAGTGAAAGCTTACCCTGAACAGTTTCCCGCACTTGTCGCAGACGCAGGGGCCGCTGGGGACGGGGGGCCCAGGGGCGCGCGGGCGCCGCCGCGGGCCGGCCGCCGTGCGCCAGCCCATGTGCTTCCGGCGCTCGTGCAGCGAGAACGACGCCGCGTTCGAGAACGTCTTGTTGCACTGCCACCAACAAATATGACTCTCACGAGATATAATAATAATAATATTAGGGGACAATTCACACCAATTGACAACCTTTCATTTTTTTAACACCTGTAAATTACTGCAGGAATCGAAAGAGTTTCGCCTCCTGAACACGGAAAAATATTTATTATAATTTATTTCTCCATATTTAAAAAAATACAACAAATTTAAAAACATATATGTACGTACTTACAAATACTTCCACAGAATAGATATGTTTCCTTTACCCTTTTCACTAGAAAAAAGAGCTGTCATAATTTTAAATTTGATAACAACCTTAACGTCAAATTTACGTCATCACTTTTTTTTAATAGAGACTAGACAAAAGTAATGGATCTATTCTATCGTTGCGATCTTTTAGAATAAGCACATCTTTAAAAAATTGTAACAAATTAACTAATAATCCTAGTGAAAATTTAAAACTATCAGCGTCTTTCTCTTTCCAAACAGAATACACAGAACGAATCAAATTATAGTCTTAGAAATATGAAATGTTGTCAATTGACCTAGTCCCACAGTAAGCTAAGCAAAGCTTGTGTTATGGGTACTAGGCAACGGATAAACATACATACTTATATAGATAGGTACATACTTAAATACATATTAAACACCCAAGACCCGAGAACAAACATTCGTATTTTTATACAAAGATCTGCCCCGACACGGGAATCGAACCCGGGACCTCAAGCTTCGTAGTCAGGTTCTCGAACCACTAGGCCATCTGGTCGTCTAAGGATAATGACAATACTATCGCGATAAAGGCGCCAGTTCATGTGCTTCAGGCGCTCGCGCAGATCGAACGACGCCGCGTTCGAGAACGTCTTGTTGCACTGCCACCAACATTAGTACAATACGTTTAATTTTAGTTTACCACTGACAGATGGCTTGCCTTCATTTCATTTCCAACTTTAACACCATACAAATAAAGTAGCTATTACAAAATCTGCAAACGTGGGTAACGGTATTCTAAAACTGGCTTTATTTGTAGGCCGTTAAAAATAAATATGAAATGAAGGCAAACCATCTGTCAGTGGTAAACTTTATGTAATTTTACTGTATAGACAAACAAGGATGATATAGACTGGATTAGCAATCGCCATAGTACAGATTGGCCGCGGAAATATAGTTCGATTATTAAATCTAGATGGCGCTGAGGGTTTGAAAGCAAAACAATAAGACTACCACAAGACTACAGATATTTCATATTACTGCAAATGTATTATTATGCATTGAAAAATTACATTTGTAGTAATATGAAAAATTCTCTCAGAATGAGAGGGCTTGGGCCGTAGTTCCCACGCGGGCCCAGTTCTGATTGGGAACTTCGCACACACCACTGAATTTCTTTGCAGGTGTATGCAAACTTCACTATGTTTTCCTTTACCATAAAGCTCATGGTAAATTTCAAGTTTAATTTCGCACATTAATTCCAAACAACTCACGAAGTGCCAGCCAGGATTTGAACCCACGACCACCAGAGGCCACAGGTCAGGCCACTAGGCCACCACGTCTATTTAACTCTCCATCTACCTACCTCATCACAATGATGCTGGTTTTTCTGATGCTCTGCGGCATGTGCGGCGAGCGCCAGCTCGCTCCATGTGCTCTCGCCGCATGCGGCACAGGGCCACAGTGCCGCATGCGGCACGCCCGCGCCCGATTCTTCGTGCTTTTGTAGCGCTTCTGAGTTTACAAATGTAACATCGCAAGCTGTACATTTTAAGTTGGCGTTGGAGTTGTCGCCCTGGAAGAAATTAAGAGAACTTTAAACATGATACAGTAAAATTACATAAAGTTTACCACTGACAGATGGTTTGCCTTCATTTCATATTCAACTTTAACGATCTACAAATAAAACCAATTTTAGAATACTGTTACCCACGTTTGCAGATTTTGTAATAGCTACTTTATTTGTATGGTGTTAAAGTTGGAAATGAAATGAATGCAAGCCATCTTTCAGTGGTAAACTAAAAGTAAACGTATTTTACTACCGTGAGACTCACTCATAGTGGCAATAAACGGATCGCTCACAAGCAGTTCTGCTAATAAACGTTAATTTTTAATGCAGCTTTAATTCCGTTTTGATTTCACAACTAGTTATGAATTACGAAATAAGCATAATTTTTCAAGGTCTTCTTTCGTAACTAGTTACCAAAGCAGAAATCAAATATTAGCACTTGATTGCGATAATAAATCAGTCAGTCTTTATTATGCTTAAAATGTGGTATAGTAGGACACAATGTACAGAAAAATAGTTTCACACATTTCAAAGTATATGAAAAGACATCAGGGAATAGATTCGAAATTTAAATAAGTCAAACAGAGTTGACGAGTAGATTCAACATTTCAGAATTAATAATTATCATTATCATACACATCGACACAAACATGTCGAGTTAAAAACGATCGTGATCGAATTGCCGCTCGCAAACCGTGTTGGGTGGGCCGTTCCTGGATTTAGCCCCTGCGCCAGTGTACTCACCACCCCGTGCATGCGAGCCTTGTGCATCAGCATGCCCCTCCCCGCAGCGAAGGTTTCCCCGCACAGGTCGCAGGGCTCATACTCCCCGGGGTGCCGCATGCGGATGTGGTTGTAGTACGAAGTCAGGTGGTTGTACACCATCTGGCAGTACGGGCATGTGTAGGTCATGCCTTTGTGCATGAGGCTGTGGCGTTTCGCGGAACATCTGGGGGACACATTAGTTAGCGATGTGCCGAGTACGGCTTGACTCGAGTCAGACTATTTTGATTCGAGTACGCCAGACTCTTTTCGGTACTCGAGTCAGAGAGAATCGGTTTCGTACTCGCTGACTCGATTCTATTATGCGAGTACAACTGACTCGAGTCTAGTATTCGAGTCAGATTGACTCGCTTGAATTCAATATCTTTTTACTTAAGCAATGAATGATTACTATGCTGTTTGAAGATACTCCTTTTCGATTTTTCCTTTTTGTTATAAAATTGGTAACGGACTTGATTTCTGGTTTCGAACTGCTTGAATCGAGTAAACATTCGAATAGATACCAAACATAGACTCGAGTAGGTCTTCACTGGACTGGAATCGCGGAATCGAGTCAGGATTCGAATAACATATTAACTGACTCGAGTCGCGGAATCGAGTCAGGATTCGAATGCCACATAAAATGTCTCGAGTCGATTCGATCCTTCATAACAGCTACTCGGCACATCACTAACATTAGTCGAATCACCGGGTTAGGGTCGTAAGGACCAGTTTGAAGAATGACTATGTAAGAAGAAGGTCTAACATGTATTAGGTCACGGTGGTAAAATGTCCAAGCACATAAAATGCCATAATATTATAATGACTGGGTATAAGAAACTTACACTCTTACTTACTTACACTACTTACTTACTTCATTTGCTCATACTCTTACTTACTTACACTACTTACTTACTTCATTTGACATTGGTGTAAATTGCGTGACCGGTCGAGCGGTCCAAGTCGTACTTTATTCTGTGTGGTTAGAATTCTTCACAATTTATGCGTGGATTATACTACGGAGTTTGATTTGGACCCGCTGTCTGACTTCATCTAGTACTTTGACAGCGCCAGTAAAGTGACACTAGTTACGGTGTACCACTACGCAAAAAATAATTAAAGGGGTTGCCTTATCGTACGCATTTAGATAGATTTAGAAATTTGGCAGTGTGGGAGCCCTCAATTACAATCTGACGTCATCAACCAAAATACTTTCAAATTTTCAATAATTAGCCGTCGTAAGCGTTCATTTCATCGACATCATGTTGATGAATGGCAGTCTTCGACGGTGCGTTTCAAGCGGTCTTTTTTGCCACGAACTTGCAAAATCTGGAACGAGCTTCCCGCTGGGGTCTTCCCATCGAGTTACGACCTGGGTGCCTTTAAGAGGCGAGTGTACAATTTTCTGCAGGGCCGACAACGCACTGGTATCGCGTAAAGCGCTGCAAGTGTCTATGGACAGTGGTGTTCATTTAACATCAGGTGACCCACTAGTTCGTTTGTCTGGCTTCACTAACATAAAAAAAAATAAAAAAAAAATAAAAAAAAAAACATTTGAAAAAAGTAGTGACCTAAATGATAAAATATTGAAATGACTTTCTTATAAATGACTTTTCTATACAAAAAAAATATAAAACCCGCTGGTAATTTTTTTTGACATTCCCAATTTGGGAATGCTGCCGTAAGCGGTGCCCACCTGTTTCGGGAGACGAAGCCGCACTCGTTGCACGTGATGGCGGCGCGGTGGTTCAGTTTGTGCTTCATCAGCTTGAGTCGGGACGGGAACCGGAACTGGCACACGTCGCACTCCACCGGCAGACTCTGACGGACACGTACATGACAATACGTATCGTAAAAACATTCGCTCAGCACCGAATCGTCTATGTAGCAAACTGTCCAGTATCGAAAATTGACCAACAAACTAAATTGTTTTGTCTCATAACATCCATAACGCAGATCAAAATAGCAATTAGTCCGTGTAGCATAACGTCCAAACTACATATTGTCAGAAACGCTACCACCCAAAAAAGCAAATCGTCAAATCTTATTGAAAGCAGTTAGCTGGAGTAGCAGAATAACCAAAAAGTGTGTTCGGGTTTCAAGTAGCCGGGCATATTATCAATTTAGAATTTACCTATTCAATTAAAACTCTTTACATCGTGAAATACGCGACATTTGCTATCTGGTCGTATCCCTTCATAGACGTTATGCTAATTGGGTATTTAACGATTAAGGCATCTTCACACAATGGACAATGTACATAATTGGACATGTGCTTTTTAAGCTTTATAGACGATTCGGTACTGAGCGAAAACATTCATGGGTGTATCGACTTTTTAGTGCCATCCGTTGCTATGGTTACACAAATTTTGTCCCTTGGACAACCTAAGCATTTTTCTGTGAAACAGTATTTAAAGTGTCACTTGGACAACCGGGGACAGTAAACAACACAAAAGAGTTGATTCACCATCATCATCATCATCCCAGCCTATATATGTCCCACTGCAGACCACAGGCCTCCTCTCTCTGGCTTAGGCCGTAGTTCCCACGCGGGCCCAGTGCGGATTGGGAACTTCGCACACACGATTGAATTTCTTCGCAGGTGTATGAAGGTTTCCTCACGATATTTTCCTTCACCGTAAAGCTTATGGTAAATTACAAATGTAATTTCACACATAAATTCCGAAAAACTCAGAGGTGCGAGCCGGGATTTGAATCCACGTCCCTCTGCTCGAGAGGCTATAGGTCATACCGCTAGGCAACCACGGTTTTAAAAAAATATATATTAATGCTGGAACACAAATACATTCTGTAATTTAGCTTTGAATGCAGTGAAATAATTATTTATGTAAATAAACAATGAAATATTGTAAACCTTGTATTTACCAAATTTATATTTTACTGTATTTTCTTCTCTACCCGTTTTAATGCAATAAATAAATAAATTATGAATTACAAAATTAATCTCGCAAGCAAAAATATTGATCAAATATTCCTCATAGATAACCCAGTTTGGTAACTGGTTGTGTAAACGGAAATTATTGTGTAGTCGTAGCAGTTCAGCAATAAATGTATTTCTTCAATCTAATTTTGTACAAGGAAAAAATCCGACCTACGAATTTACAAATAAATAAATAAATATCAATACCAATCAATTGTCAATGATGAGCACGGGTAATTATGAATTTTTTTTCATCAAACACATTTTAAGGGTGCGCTTCTATAGAAAACGATCGAAAAACTATAGACCCGGTCAGTCTCGTTACTTGAAATCCACATTATGACATTAAATAAGGTTATGTTAAAAATTTCATTTTCAATGCAAGCTTTTTCGCTGACTGTACTTTTTGTTGATTGTGCTTGCATTGTCATCCTGGTCCGGAAGCTGGCACCAATTTTTTGGTAAGTGTTTGAGGCAAGCTGAAAACTTGTCACATACTTCTCCTATTATACCCCAACACGGAACTGCAGACCTGGCTGGTGAGTAGCGGGGCTAAATGAAACCATGAATTTTTAAATTTTTTTTTTGGTTCCAAAAATATATTTGAGGCATTATGCAATTTATATATGTTGTAGTTAAATGTTTAAAGAATTAAAAAAATAATAAGCCAGACGATTTAGCCGGGGCTTTAATATTGCCAGGCGTAACATATTTTTCAAAAAAATATAAAAAATAACTAAAAAATAAGGTTCTCAAAAAGACAGGTCATTTTGGTGGGACTTTCTACCTGCCAGGTGATCTAACAAATGATGTATCGGTGCGAGTGAGTATATTTATAGTATATATATAGCATAGAAATGTGGGCAGGCAACCGATGCGTTGGACCGACGACCTTGTTAGAGTGGCCGCAAAGGACTGGATGCGAAGGGCGCAAAACCGGGACGAATGGCGTGCATTAGAAGAGACCTACACTCAGCATTGGGTGGTGAAAGTTTGAAAAAGAAGAAGAAGAAGAAGATGCTTTTTGTAGTGGTAGAGCCATGTTGTAGCTAGCCGCTGCATCACGAATTGGCCGGCTCATCCGGGGCAGTACCACCCTCTCACAGAACACCGGCGTGAAGCAGCAGTAATCCTGCTTGCGTTTCGTACGGTCAGTGAGAGTGCCGGGGGCCCAATACCTCACCCCTTCCCTCTCCCCCTTCGCCTATTTCCTCTCCTTTAGGGCCGACAACGCACTGGCATCGTGTAAAGCGCTGCGGGTGTCTATGGACAGTGGTGTTCATTTAACATCAGGTGACCCACTAGTTCGTTTGTCTGGCCTATCTAACATAAAAAAAAATACCCTATTAAAATTTCAAGTTGCCTCAAATAAATTTTGATCTTTTTCGCGTGCAAACATATTTTTCAAAAAAACTTACCGTATTATGGCACCTCAAATGTGACCTTATTGTGCTTTCATTATTAAATCCTTTCCCGCACAGGTCGCAGCAGTACTTAGAGTTATTGTTCCTCTTTCTCGCTTCCACCTCTTGCCGCTGCTCTTCTTTGCTCAATAGTTTAATTTTACAGTTAAACTCTGTCTCAAAATGAACTATAGACTCTGTCCATGGATTCTCTTCAGTTGCTTCACTATATTTATGAAGCATGTTTCTTTTAATATCAACCATTTTTCTCATTTCAATGGTTTCCTCGGACGTATCAGAATCTATATCAGTGGGATATTGCTTCACATTACCGCTACTATTTTTATTATTTTTTCTACATTTAGCTGAACTTTTACCCAATTTCACTGATTCTTCTGATGTATCAGTAGCGTTTTCTAGTGTATAATCTTCGTCATCGACATCGAAGTCTGTGTCAGCATCTCCGTTCATCGGTTCTTCGTTAATCGTTTCATCTTTCTCAATTAAATTGCTTTCTTCTAAATATTCTGCACCACCATCGCTTTCCAAATATTCTACTTCCGTATAATCCGGTACGTGTGAATCATCGTCCTGATATTTCAAAAGTGGTAAAATTTCTAAAAATGAGTTTGTTTGGAAATGGTATACTTTTACTTGATTGAGTCCGTTCGTCAGTTTGTGAGCTTGTCTATCTACCGTTCTGATGTCAGACATTGTTAACTGTAACAAATAAGGTGTTGAACAAACAATCAACAATCAGGTAGTTTTTAGGTTAACGACCGCTTAGCCTAGTTGGTAGTGACCCTGCCTACGAAGCAAGAGGTCCTGGGTTCAAATCCCGGTAAGGGCATTTATTTGTGTGATGAGCACGAATATTTGTTCCTGAGTTATGGATGTTTTCTATGGATTTAAGTATTTATTTATCTATATAAGTATGTTTATCGTCGTCTAGTACCCATAGTAGAAGCTTTGCTTAGTTTGGGACTAGATCGATTTGTGTAAGATTGTCCCCTAATATTTATTTATTTATTTTCAAAAAAAAATGCCAAGTGCGAGTCGGACTCAGCTTGGCATATTTTTTTAAAAACGGCTGAAAAATCACGTTTGTTGTATGGAAGCCCATTTAAATATTTATTTTATACTGTTTTTTAGTATTTATTGTTACAGCTGCAACCGAAATACATCGTCTGTGAAAATTTCAACTGTCTAGCTATCACGGTTCATGAGATACAGCCTGGTGACAGACGGACGGTCGGACAGCGAAGTCTCAGTAATAGGGTCCCGTGTTTACCTTTGGGTACGGAACCCTAGAAATGGACATTGTTGTAGTGGAGAAAGACATCATGAATTTTGGAAAATTAATTGATAAATAAATTAACCGTTGTTGCCACAGATATAGATACACATAGATAACGCAATGGTCACGATTTGTATTGAAACCAAGCGTGTCGACTTTTTAACACTACTGTGACGTCACAGCCGAAATTTAGTGATGGGAAATTCAAACCACAGACATAGTTACACTTAATTTCAACGCAACGAGGCATTTTCTTAGTTTTCGCGGACGTCCGGCTGCAACAACTGACGCACGCGAACTGTCAGTAGCGGCGGCCAACCCGACGCTTTGTCGGGGTTCGGACACGCGAAGTAGATGCATTTGCGTTATCTATGTGTATCTATATCTGTGGTTGTTGCTCAGGATGCAACTGGTCTTCAAGAAAAGGATTTACCTACACTTCCTTTAAAGGCCAGCAACAGATCAGTGTATATCTTTGAGTTGTTGATTTTCAGGAGCGATGGTGATAACCTACAATCAATGAACTGAAACAATTACTTTGCTCACCCGCGACCTTACGATAGTCGTTTATATAAGAAACTAGCGACCCACCCCGGCTTTGCACGGGTGCAATTATGCATGTATTATACATATAAACCTTCCTCTTGAATCACTCTATCTATTAAGAAAAACCGCATCAAAATCCGTTGCGTAGTTTAAAAGATCTAAGCATACATAGGGACAGACAGACGGGAAGCGACTTTGTTTTATACTATGTAGTGATGCGTGTTCATGCAGCTCCTCCACCTCCACACTGTACGAACACACAAATCACACAAACCCATCTATCACTACTACCACACTAACTGACGCGTTTCGGACTCAACCAGAGCTCATCTTCAGAGTTTACCAACTACAACCGTACGCTATGCCACCAAATGTTAGACTAACAAACCAAAACAAATGTTATAACTTGTCACTGTAACTTCTCAAGTACCCACTTTATTTTTCTCAAACAAACTACCCCACAAAAATTAACTTTTATTATCATTATAGAACTACCTTGAATTTTTTTGTTATTTATTGATATGGCATATTTTATTAATACCACCTGTTATTGCTCAAATTAGACCCAAGCCGCAGTAAAGGAGAAGATACTAAATTTACCTGTTCATTAATTAATAATAGATCTCATAGTGTTTATTATGTGTATAGTTTGGTGGTGGTGATAGTTGGGTTTGTGTGATTTGTGTGTTCGTACAGTGTGGAGGTGGAGAAACTGCATGAACACGCATTTCTTACATAATCGTAGTTATCGTAAGGTCACGGGTGAGCAATAGTAGATTGATAAACAAGGGTCGTAAAGTGATCAATTACACCCAAGATTTTTAGGCGCACGAGCGAGCAAAGCGAGCGAGGTTGCTTATAGTTCGCGGGTGTAATTGATCATTTACACTCGAGTTGAACACTCTACTTTTCATCACAAATGCGAGGAAATAAAGAAAAACCATTATGTTAAAAATGTATACGCAATTTGTAAAAGAGCGGAAGAAAATACCGCGCCAAACAGTCTTTTTTTTAATGCTCGCGCTCTTTTGCTTTGGCACAATCAGCCAGCACTGGCCAGCAGCATTATGCCAGCATGGAGGTTTGGAGGTAAGTATTACGCATTACAATCTCCTTTACCAGTTCGTGAATACAAAGGAGCACCATTCGATTTTTAAATTTACTTACATCCCTAAAGATGTAAATCGAATTTACAACACGGATTTCAAGTTAAGTGCAACCTACTTTCAGAGCTTAAGTGATGAAAAGTAATTGTTCCAGTTCATTAATATGGACCTCCGCAAAGTAACGCCTGATGCAATAAATTATTTTTCACAACACTGCTCGAAAATGTGGCCATAGATAACCTAAATCCAGTACACAAAACTGCATATATATGTATAGTACCTGGGCGACCGAGCTCTGCTCGGGCAGAAACTCGGTACCAAGCGTTTTCCCAGAGATAAGACCAAGCTAGATCAATTTTTCATCCCCGAAAACCCCCAAATACCAAATTTCATCGAAATCGTTGGAACCGTTTCCGAGATCCTGATTATATACACCGGAGTGGTGGGGGTGGGGGGGTGAGAGGGGGGGAGGGGATGCGGGGGAGGGAGCGTGGGGGTGTTAAAGGGGGGATGAAAATTTCATTGATTTTGCCGTAGGATGCACCGTTTTCAAGATATTTGACAAAAACACCGGAGGGGGTGGGGGGGGGGGGTGAGTCACGTTAAACTATCGTCCGTAAACCGACTTTACAGACAACCGGCTTTTCCTGTTCTGTGCTCCCAATAGGGAACGTGCACATAGACGGTGCTGCCAACTGGTGCCATAAGGGTGCCATCAATTTGAATGTTTTACCTTGATAAGTTTGTTTTACTGTCCGCATAGTGTCTCTTCTGTCGCATTAGTGCTGCCGCCTATAGTTACTGCACGTTCCCTATAATACTTTTTCTAACAAAAAAGTAACTTTTTCTCACAAAAAAGTAACTTTTTCTCACAAAAGAAGAAACTTGACGTTTTCTCATAAAAAATAAACTTTAAAAAAAAAAAAACTAAAAATCTTGAAAAAAAACGTGGAATCGAACCGAGGTCGGCTGGATGCGCGACCACCCGATTTCTAATGTGCCATTATGATCTGCTCGAAGTCGGCGAAATTTAGCTTTATATTCTAATGCAAACAAAAATAGCCGGAAAACACGAGTAAAAGCGATTTTCTGAAAATGAAACATAGCTAGATCAGTTTTTCATCCCCGAAAACCCCCACATACCAAATTTCATCGAAATCGTTGGAGCCGTTTCCGAGATCCTGATTATATATATATATATATATACAGTTGTGGCCATGTAATTAAGAACGATTATTTATTGAGATGATTTTTTCAAAGTAACAAGTATAACTAATTGCCCGTATTTTTTTTATTTCTCTCGGTATTGCGAAACTTTTCCGTACTACCGGTACATTCATTTATGCAACATAGTTGGTTAAAAAATTAATAGAGAAACTTAATACATTCGATCTGAACCTAGTATTAGTACTTACTGGCTGGTCACGTAATTAAGAACGCTGAATAGTTTATTATTTTTTCAAATTTAAATAGAGAACACTGTGTGGTTGTAGATTATTATTCGTATAATTTTGGCGCCATTTCGTGCTGTTAAAGTCTTAAAAGTGATTACTTCGTATAAAAACAATGGGGAAAAATAAAAGTTGTGATAAATCTACAAGTGAAGTAATAATAAAACTTCGCGAGAAGAATTGGTCGTATAAAAAGATAGCCGACTATCTGCAATGTTCAAAAACAATGGTTTTCCATGCCGTAAAGCATTTTTCCACGTATCAAACTACTTCAAACGTTCCACGTGGACCTAGACAGAGAAAGTCATCTCGTCGAGATGATCGAAATATCGTTCGTTTGGCAAAACAAAATCCTTTTAAAGGGTCTAATGAGTTGAGAAAAGAATATTTTGGCGAAAAAAACCCTTCAGCAATCTCTGCACGCACTATTCGAAGGCGTTTGGTAGAAAATAAGTTGAACGGAAGGATAGCAAGGAAGGTGCCTATGTTGAAACGATGTCATAGTCAAGCCCGACTTGCATTTGCAAGAAGGTATGAAAACTGGACAGTCAGACAGTGGAAAAACGTTCTTTTTTCTGACGAGACAAAAATAAATAGGGTATGTTCTGATGGAAAACGATATGTACGACGCCCTCCGAATAAAGCATTCGACCCAAAGTACACAAAAGTGACATTAAAGCAAGGCGGGGGAAATGTGAAAATTTGGGGGTGCTTTTCTGGACATGGCGTTGGACCTGTTAGGCTGATAGAAGGAAACATGGATCAATTCCAATACAAAAATATACTGCAAGAAACAATGTTACCATATGCCGCAGACGTGCTTCCGGTTATTTGGACATTCCAGCACGACAATGATCCAAAGCATACTGCACGCACCGTTAAGGAATTCCTCACATCACAATCAGTTTCTGTCTTAGATTGGCCAGCCAACAGCCCAGATCTTAACCCAATAGAGCATCTTTGGTGCGAAGTCAAGAAAAAGGTTTCATATCGACAGTGTGGCAATTTGAGAGAGCTGTACGACGTTTTCTTAGAAGAATGGAACTCTATTTCTCTTGCGAAATGTCAAAAATTGATAGATTCAATGCCTCGCCGGTGTAAAGCCGTAATTAAAAGCCGTGGACATGCTACTAACTATTAATTTTAATTCAAATGTATTAAATTGCTTTTTTTTTCTATACCAACTTCACATTAATATGATTTATTTAATCTAAGTTTCATATAAAACAACTCTCGAGCAGTTTAATAAATCGTTCTTAATTATTTGTCCAGCTTCATTACTATTTGAATTTATTAGTATAGAGAACAAATAAAATTTGTAAAAAAAAATGTTAGCAATTATACACTATTATTCTTAATCCCGTTTGCTCTATCCATGTGGCTATTTTATAACATAACTTGTTACTTCTAAGAAGGAACACAACTAGACATATGACATGATTTAGATAAAAAAAAATCGGAAACTTCAAATCGTTCTTAATTGTATGACCACCACTGTATATATATACATATATACAAGAATTGCTCGTTTAAAGGTATTAGATTTAACAGCTGACTCATTTATGGCGCGCAAACACGACAACAATGTAACATTTTACTAAAACAGGACGTATCAGTATATGTATTTCATAATACGATACGACTTTTTGAAAGATAATTTCTGAATTTCATTCCTGGCGTGCTGAAACGACATTATTGGACCAATCAAAAGTAATCGTCTGCTGCATGCGATGGATGGATGGATGGACGGACGGACGGACGGACGGACGGATGGATGGACGGATGGACGGATGGATGGATGGATGGATGGATGGATGGATGGATGGATGGATGGATAATGATGATGATGATGTTATTTTTTCCTCGCATTAATATTTAGTCTAGCCAAAAGTACAATAGATGGACTCGTACTATCGAGGGCCTCCGCTACGCGTCGGCCCTCAAACTAACTCGTCCATCTATTGCTTACTTTCTAGCCTCTACAACAATCTACTATAATTTCTATAACTCACCGGGCCTTTCTCCATTAGGGTCCGCAGCAGCCTTGTGCTCCGCTGACAGCTGTCACGGAAGGCGGCGCACTTTGACAGCTTCGCGACGCAGAACGCGCACAGGTGACAGGGCCATAATTTCCCAAAAAGCGGCTGGAAAAGTACATTATCCATCATCCCAGCCCACTGCAGCGCGCAGGCCTCCTATCAGAATGAGAGCAGTTGGGCGCAGCTCCTGCTCCGCGCGCTTCTGTGTCAATCCAAATTGGGAAAAAACGCTACTGTGAAAATAAGCTTCACTAAAAAACTATACAGGGTAATTTTTTATTAAGTGCACAAATTTTTAAGTAATTATCCTTTATACTTGTGTTATTTTGTATTCTTTATTGTCAGTGAATATAAGATTAATAAAACTGAAATGCATCGTTGCGCAGGATTGAAGTGAAATTGTTACCTTAGTATTCCAATACCAAACCGCTGATCTTCATAACACAGGTTATCCTAGTATGAAGGTCAGAGGATCTATATTAATGTCTTTTACAAGCCTACTTATTGCATTATATTTTTAGTTGTTACGAGTGTTTTTAAGATGCTATCTAAACATAAGACTTGCATTGTTTGTTGTTTGTTTATCTATGGCTTATTATTCAATAAATTATTATTATTTTATTTATTTTATTATTTATGTATTGTATGTAAATGTGTGTATTTATGTATTTTTATATTTAGTTACAGATATATTAATGTTTTATTTATGTATTATAAGTATATTGTATAGGTATAGTTAGGTATTTGAGGTTTACATATGCATTTATATTTATTCAAATGTTTTGCTCTATTTGTCGATCCTTGTTTTTTTTTATTGCTCTTCTCTACCACTCAAAGGTTGACTGGCAGAGATCCCTACAGGGATAAGTCCGCCTTTGTACTTATATTTTTTTTTTAACCTTTTTGTTTTCCTTTTTGTACAATAAAGAGTATAAACAAACAAACAAACAATTTTATATGTGATTCAGTGTCGTAAAAATTAACAAATTTCAGTATTTCTCGTTATAATATTAATCACTTTTTTTTTTGTTTT
Organism: Archips xylosteana; assembly: GCA_947563465.1. NCBI lineage: Eukaryota > Metazoa > Arthropoda > Insecta > Lepidoptera > Tortricidae > Archips > Archips xylosteana. Next base: position 970,059 of record OX387371.1, read on the forward strand.
TCTTATTAACTCGACCAATTATTGGATGAATTACTATGAACATGAACAACCCAAATTTTTCAAAATTTAAAAAAAAAATCTTGATCATATAATCGTGATCTGTCAACGATACTGAATCACGTATCAAAATTTGTGCACGGATTAAAAAATTACCGTGTAGTGAGAAAAAAAGCATTTGGAAAAAAACGCAAGATAATATCGCCACTAGAAAATAACGATTTTCGGTTTAAAGATCTTTATTTTCTCAAAAGAATAACAATAATTCACTTACTTGAGAAATAAATATTACATGCATAAACTATAAACTAAGCTAGTGAGCGTAGATATTAATGTTACGAGCCGTAGGGTTCGTTAGATAGATAATACGCCTTTAACGTAAAACTAATTTAATTGAACAAAAAGGAATCTCTTTCAACACTAAACTTATTCGCTTAAATCACTTAGTAATCACTTTGATCTCTCTTCGATGTTTATCTCTCGGTATCTCTTCGAAAAACTGACTTTGTCGCAACGTCGTTCGGCTTATATAGTCCCAACACATCGGTCCACAAGGTTCGAGAATAATCCAACTAGAACTCTCTGGGATATACGTCTAGAATATTCCGGAATCAGGATCATTTATCTGTCTCTTTCACGAGTACGCCATGCTGTCTCGCTCGCACACCTAGAATGCTCCGGAACAAGATCGTCTGTCTCTTTCACACATATAGGCTATCCTTGTCACACATCTTCTAGAATGTTCCGGAAACAAGATCGTCTGTCTCTTTCACACATATAGGCTATCCTTGTCACACATCTTCTAGAATGTTCCGGAAACAAGATCATCTGTCTCTTTCACACATATAGGCTATCCTTGTCACACACCTTCTAGAATGTTCCAGAGACAGGTGGACTGTAACTTGTCCTGAAACGGCCTGAAAACATGTTTCAGCCTGCTGAAAATAATGCTAACTTGGGGTAATTTCTGATTTACCGTTATGTGTTAGGACTTCTTCCAGAACGGCCTGAAAACAGATTTCAGCCTGCTGAAAACGACTGCAAGTGCTACTAATTTCATAAAAATGTTTTTACTGGTTTCCTGTTGACCCATCTCCGTAACATTAATACAATCGCAAAAACCATAAAAGTAACAATTTGCCGGTAGGATTATAAAAAGCACACAAAACAAGTTTACCAATTACGATATATTACGACTGGATAGCCTAGTTGTTAGAGAACCTGACTACGAAGCTTGAGGTCCCGGGTTCGATTCCCGGTCGGGGCAGACACTTGTGTGAATAATACGAATGTTTGTGCTCGAGTCTTGGGTGTTTAATATGTATTTAAGTAGAGGTAACGCCACCAGAGTTGAGGCCACGCACACAACCACATCTCATGTAATGACAGCGGGATTTTGACGTTGTGTTGACGTTTAACGACAACACAACGTCAAAATCCCGCTGTCATTACAAGAGATGTGGTTGTGTGCGTGGCCTCAACTCTGGTGGCGTTACCTATATGTATCTATCTATATAAGTATGTTTATCCGTTGCCTGGTACCCATAACACAACCTTTGCTAAGCTTACTTTGGGACTAGGTCAATTGGTGTGAATTGTCCCGTGATATTTATTTATTTATTTATTTATTATTAATTAACTACGACCGCTCTCTGCTTAAGGCGCGAAGCGCTGTGCGTCGCGAGCGCAGTTAGACTAAACAACAGTTTTACGATATAAATAGTTCGGAAGTGTCTCATCAGATGCGTACGTACATTGACTTTGTGGAGTGTAATTCTTTGATGAGTTGAAATGCTGTTTAATTGTACATTTATTTTGGTAAATCGATCCAACCAGTCTTTCAAGTTTGAAATGAAAATTGAAATGAAATGAAAAAAGAAATGAAAATTTATTGCGTATGAATTAAGGTTTTAGATTGCAGTTACATATGCATAAATGTAAGTTTCACTTAACCCTACCTTTACAGATGTACAAGCAGTTAAAAATTAAAAAATCTAATATAAGAATAGTCACACGACGACCCGACGAGTTTAACGACCGCTTTAGCCTAGTTGGTAGTGACCCTGCCTACGAAGCAAGAGGTCCTGGGTTCAAATCCCGGTAAGGGCATTTATTTGTGTGATGAGCACGAATATTTGTTCCTGAGTTATGGATGTTTTCTATGTATTTAAGTATTTATTTATCTATATAAGTATGTTTATCGTCGTCTAGTACCCATAGTACAAGCTTTGCTTAGTTTGGGACTAGGTCGATTTGTGTAAGATTGTCCCCTAATATTTACATAATCATATCATTGTAAGATGAAAAATAGAAAATTATACTCAATCATTTTAAATTCGAGGTTATTATTATTTATGATTATTATATAAGTCGATAAAATTAGTTTAATAACATAATAATTTAATTACTTACAAGTTAATACTATTACAAAGAAAATCTCTAACACTGTAATAACATTTCTTCAACAGCCATTGTTTCGTTAAACTAATAAATGTTTCTAAGTGGTTATCCTTAAATGTGTCTGGCAGTTTATTAAATATGTCAATACACATGATATAGGAATTCTTTGAAGACAGTTTGAGTCTTGAAAATGGCCTATGAATCCTACTTGTCGTGCAACCTACGGGACACCTGTATATTATATACGTACCCCTATTCCAGTGAGTGCCGCGAGCGTGTCTTCCAACCCGCTACCGCTTATGGCATACAGCCGCCCCTCCGCCGCGAGGCACGCGCGGCAAGCGATTATCTCGTCGCGCACTATTCTTTTATTAGAAACCTTGGTGACATGCGGACGAGTCTTGGCTGCTTTCGGTAGCTGAAAACAGTATTTTATGCAACTGCAACATAATGCAAAAGTGCCCACGTCACAGACTTCACGTGCTAGTGATTAAGTTGTTAATTAAGTATAATAATAAATATGTATATGTTAGTCTTTAAGGTATTTTTTATATGGGCCTATGCAGCCTAAAATAAAATTATTCTATTCTATTCTATTCTATAATAAGGGCCATTGAGACAAGAGTGCGAGTTTATGACATAAAAAGATAAAAGATAAATTTATTGAAAACTAGCTGATGCCCGCGGCTTCGCGCCTGTACTTTTTTTTCTAAAATTTATTTCATAAAAACCTTCTCTTGACAATAACAAACGCAACAAAAAAAGAATCATCCAATTTGGTCCAGTGAAAAAAGAATCAACATTTCGGTGATTCATTTTTATTAAGGTTCCGTATCCAAAGGGTAAAAACGGAAACCCTATTACTGAGGCTCTGCTGTCCGTCCGTCTGTCCGTCTGTCACCAGGCTGTATCTCGGGATCTGTGATAGCTAGAGAGTTGAAATTTTCACAGATGATGTATTTCGGCTGCCGCTATAACAACAAATACTAAAAAATGGAATAAAATAAATATTTAAGGGGGCTCCCATACAACAAACATGATTTTTTTGCTCGTTATTGCTCGATATTGATAACGGCAATAGGTAGACACTTGAAATATTCACAGAATATTTAATTATATATTATTTATATAGATTTGATTTAACAGAATAACTAGCTGACCCGGCGAACTTTGTTCCGCCTTAGAGTAGAGGCAAAAAAAATGAAACCCCCTATAATACCGTCGCACTTCCATCGTATAGTACCAGGGGCGTAGCTACCGCCGTATCAGCCGTATCAATGATACGGGGCCCCGGGCTAAAGAGGCCCCTAACGTGTGTAAGCAAAAATTAGTAAAATGTTATCCACAATGTCACTTAATCTCGTGCTTCCCAGGAAAGTCCCCAACTAATTTTGATACAGGGCCCGTCCAAGGCACGCTACGCCACTGAATAGAACTATAGCTTATACCGCTGTCTAAAATACGGAGGCTTTACGGAATCGCAGTGACACATTGTATCCATACCGTTTTTTATCACATGCCCTCCACACTGCTGCTCAAAATACGCTGACAGAAAAACGCTGAAAATGATGAATTGTGAATCTCCTTTTTGGTAATAAAGAACTTTTTACTTTTTTCTTTTTAATAATAATTGTACTGTACCTAAATTATTGTTCTAAATTGTGAATCTCCTTTTTGGTAATAAAATAAAGAACTTTTTGTTTTACTTTTACCTTGTTCCGCAACAGACTTCTAGGCTCTCTATCGAGTAACAATGTCTCTGTCTCCTCCATGTCTGCATCGTTATCTTGAACCACTGTCAATGGTGTAGACTGTTTCTACAAATGAAGAAGAAATATAACAATAAAGATTTTTGCTGACAAGCTTTATATTAAATAAACAATGAAACAGTGAAAAACACAATTAAAAACTATATATACAGTTGTGGCCATATAATTAAGAACGATTATTTATTGAGATGATTTTTTCAAAGTAACAAGTATAACTAATTGCCCGTATTTTTTTTATTTCTCTCGGTATTGCGAAACTTTTCCGTACTACCGGTACATTCATTTATGCAACATAGTTGGTTAAAAAATTAATAGAGAAACTTTATACATTCGATCTGAACCTAGTATTAGTACTTACTGGCTGGTCACGTAATTAAGAACGCTGAATAGTTTATTATTTTTTCAAATTTAAATAGAGAACACTGTGTGGCTCTGTGGTTGTAGATTATTATTCGTATAATTTTGGCGCCATTTCGTGCTGTTAAAGTCTTAAAAGTGATTACTTCGTATAAAAACAATGGGGAAAAATAAAAGTTGTGATAAATCTACAAGAGAAGTAATAATAAAACTTCGCGAGAAGAATTGGTCGTATAAAAAGATAGCAGACTATCTGCAATGTTCAAAAACAATGGTTTTCCATGCCGTAAAGCATTTTTCCACGTATCAAACTACTTCAAACGTTCCACGTGGACCTAGACAGAGAAAGTCATCTCGTCGAGATGATCGAAATATCGTTCGTTTGGCAAAACAAAATCCTTTTAAAGGGTCTAATGAGTTGAGAAAAGAATATTTTGGCGAAAACAACCCTTCAGCAATCTCTGCACGCACTATTCGAAGGCGTTTGGTAGAAAATAAGTTGAACGGAAGGATAGCAAGGAAGGTGCCTATGTTGAAACGATGTCATAGGCAAGCCCGACTTGCATTTGCAAGAAGGTATGAAAACTGGACAGTCAGACAGTGGAAAAACGTTCTTTTTTCTGACGAGACAAAAATAAATAGGGTATGTTCTGATGGAAAACGATATGTACGACGCCCTCCGAATAAAGCATTCGACCCAAAGTACACAAAAGTGACATTAAAGCATGGGGGGGGAAATGTGAAAATTTGGGGGTGCTTTTCTGGACATGGCGTTGGACCTGTTAGGCTGATAGAAGGAAACATGGATCAATTCCAATACAAAAATATACTGCAAGAAACAATGTTACCATATGCCGAAGACGTGCTTCCGGTTATTTGGACATTCCAGCACGACAATGATCCAAAGCATACTGCACGCACCGTTAAGGAATTCCTCACATCACAATCAGTTTCTGTCTTAGATTGGCCAGCCAACAGCCCAGATCTTAACCCAATAGAGCATCTTTGGTGCGAAGTCAAGAAAAAGGTTTCATATCGACAGTGTGGCAATTTGAGAGAGCTGTACGACGTTTTCTTAGAAGAATGGAACTCTATTTCTCTTGCGAAATGTCAAAAATTGATAGATTCAATGCCTCGCCGGTGTAAAGCCGTAATTAAAAGCCGTGGACATGCTACTAACTATTAATTTTAATTCAAATGTATTAAATTGCTTTTTTTTCTATACCAACTTCACATTAATATGATTTATTTAATCTAAGTTTCATATAAAACAACTCTCGAGCAGTTTAATAAATCGTTCTTAATTATTTGTCCAGCTTCATTACTATTTGAATTTATTAGTATAGAGAACAAATAAAATTTGTAAAAAAAAATGTTAGCAATTATACACTATTATTCTTAATCCCGTTTGCTCTATCCATGTGGCTATTTTATAACATAACTTGTTACTTCTAAGAAGGAACACAACTAGACATATGACATGATTTAGATAAAAAAAAATCGGAAACTTCAAATCGTTCTTAATTGTATGACCACCACTGTAGCTAACTATAACTAGCTAACTAACTATGTACCTAAATTATTGTTCTAAATAGTGAATCTCCTTTTTGGTAATAAAGAACTTTTTACTTTTTTTTTTAATAATAATTGTACTGTACCTAAATTATTGTTCTAAATTGTGAATCTCCTTTTTGGTAATAAAGAACTTTTTGTTTTACTTTTACCTTGTTCCGCAACAGACTTCTAGGCTCTCTATCGAGTAACAATGTCACTGTCTCCTCCATGTCTGCATCGTTATCTTGAACCACTGTCAATGGTGTTGACTGTTTCTACAAATGAAGAAGAAATATAACAATAAAGATTTTTGCTGACAAGCTTTATATTAAATAAACAATCAAACAGTGAAAAACACAATTAAAAACTTCTCTCAAATTACAATACAAATATAATTTAACCAAAATAGTAACCTAAAATTAAAATCTAACAAAAAGAAAAGTAGCAAACACTATCTACTTTACAACTAATAATAATAATTGTACTGTACCTAAATTATTGTTCTAAATTGTGAATCTCCTTTTTGGTAATAAAGAACTTTTTGTTTTACTTTTACCTTGTTCCGCAACAGACTTCTAGGCTCTCTATCGAGTAACAATGTCTCTGTCTCCTCCATGTCTGAATCGCTTTCTTGAACCATTGGCCATAATGGTGTTGACTGTTTCTACAAATGAAGAAGAAATATATCGATAAAGATTTTTGCTGACAAGCTATGTATTAAATAAACAATCAAACAGTGAAAAACACAATTAAAAACTATATATAGCTAACTATAACTAGCTAACTAACTATGTACCTAAATTATTGTTCTAAATAGTGAATCTCCTTTTTAGTAATAAAGAACTTTTTACTTTTTTTTGTTTTTACTTTTACCTTGTTCCGCAACAGACTTCTAGGCTCTCTATCGAGTAACAATGTCTCTGTCTCCTCCATGTCTGAATCGTTTTCTTGAACCACTGGCAATGGTGCTGACTGTTTCTACAAATGAAGAAGAACTATAACAATAAAGATTTGTGTTGACAATAATTAAAGTAGGACACCTATCTATACCAGAGAATGTGCAGCCTGAACTACTGGTGCTAAAGACTTGAAATTTCAAATTTGGCATACATGTACCTAGAGTATTGTTGAGGTGCACTAAGGAAGTATTTTTCAAAATTGGCTAAGTAAAGTTTTTTTAAGAGGTGCTAATTATATTTTTTTTCGACAGTCGGCGTTCTGAAGATCGAGAAACTGCAGCTGTTTTATTTTTATCTCCTATTGTTTACTGGAAATATTTTTTTAAGTGTTTGAGTTGACATTTGTGAGATTTAATGGCTGACAAGCGGTTCGTGCTCAGTACTTAGTAGAAACAGAAAAAAAAAATAAGTCATCTGTCACTTTTGTCCATGTCAAACCGTTTGCATTTCGTTTGCTTTGCGTTTTGGTGTGATTTTTGGACTATTTTTAACAACCTCCGCACAAAATCCGGATTTACAATTTTACCGCATTTCTCCACGTCTTATGCAGGATAATTGAATCACGATTGAATATTTTTGATCATTATTTTGGAACTGCTTTTTGGACAATGCAAAGTAAACGAAACGCAAACGGTTAGATTTCATTTGACATTGACAATTGACTTCGTTTTTTTTTCTATTTCTGCTAAGTACTGAGCACGAACCGCTTGTCAGCCATTAAATCTCACAAATGTCATCTCGAATACTTAAAAAAATATTTCCAGTAAACAATAGGAGATAAAAATAAAACAGCTGCAGTTTCTTGGTCTAGAAGAAGACTACTGTCGAAAAAAAATATATTTAGCACCTCTTCAAAAAACTTTACTTAGCCAATTCTCATGGGATATGGAATTATCTAAACTTTGTTTGTAATCTCTGAAACTAATAATCCAATGTCTCTGATTCCCTGGAGGATGGGTCGGGTTTTAGTTTGGGACGCAACCTGCGTTGATAGCCTAGCCCCTTCACACCTTCAGGGTACAACAAAAAAAGCTGGCGCAGCGGCTGAAGCGGCCGAGAGCAGGAAAGTATTAAAATACCAGGGTCTCGGTTCAGCTTACAATTTTGTTGCTGTCGGTTTTGAGACCCTGGGCCCTTGGGGTCCTGGCGCACACAACTTAATTAAAGAAATACAAAAGCGTCAGGTCGACACCACTGGAGATCAAAGGGCTGGCAGCTATCTCTCTCAACGAATCGCCATCGCCATTCAACGAGGGAATGCTGCCAGCCTTTTGGGTACGATGCCATGGGGGCCTTTTTTAGACTTAATCTAGTAGTTTTTAAGTTAGATATTTAGTTTATAGTTTTAATTATTGTTAAGTAGGTATTGTTTATTATTATTAATAATAAATTAAATTATACAATAAAAAAAAATCCAATTTAAAAAAATTCTTTAACCTATAGTAAGTTACACTATTTTTTAATTACAAAGGCTGCGTTTTCTCCAAGAAAATGCAAAATTCCCATGGGATGAAATAAGTGAATTTAAAAATTCTTTCACCAATATAAAGCTACACTAACCCTGATTGGCATAGGCTAATTTTCTCCGGGAAAATGCAAAATTCCCGCGGGATAAAAATTAATTGAATTGAACTTTGGGACTGATTTTAAAAATTGTTTCACTAATAAAAAGCTACACTATCCCTGATTGACAGTCTGCTTTTTCTCTAGGAAAATGCAAAACAAAATTGAAAATAAGGCAACTTTTTTTTAAGAAAATGAGTACTTGTGATTTTGAACAAGAAAACTCCAAAATTTCCTCAATAAGATAAATTAAATGGTACACTTCAAATTGAAAATGGCTACCATTCGTCTCTGGAATTCTCTTCCTTTGGCGTTAAGGCAAGCTAAATCCCTACCCATTTTTAAAAACGCTCCTCAAAGCTCACTATTTGTCACTAACTTAATCCTCAATCGTCGGTCCTTCCCTGTTCATTTGTTTACATTGTGTTTTTAAATCAGAGTTCCTTTTCTCACGTGAGGCCTTTTGACATTTTCTCATTGATATTCTGTATATGTAGTGTATAAGTACTATATTTTTATGTATATGTTTATTTATGTATATAAATATTGTATATTTGTATTGTTTTTAATATTTTATTGATTAATATCTCTTCATTTCTCCTGTCTGTTGTTTCCGCCACCTACATAAAACTGTTCATATTTGTATATGTATCCAGTATTGGTTGTCTGGAAGAGATCGCTTTTGAGCGATAAGACCGCCTATTGTCTGCCTGATTTTTTATTGTTATTATTATTTTTTCTGTACTTTTTTTTGGTGCTCAATAAAGAATATTTGTATTGTATTGTAATGCCATGACATCTGTACCGAGACACAGACTTGGACTTGACCAGTTTTATCAGCTTACTGGAGGCAAGAATAGAGTTGGCACTGCATTCTGGACAAGCCCCCTCGCGACTCCCTTACGGTCCAAGAACATGCGTTCCTCAAAATGGCGACCGCAGACCCGGGGACAGCTGCCCAGGGTCCTGATGGGGCGCTGCAGGGCCAGGATCCAGCGCGCACGATATATTACGTTACGGGGAAACCTGAAGACAAGATTGATTTCAATTTAAAGTTTGAATGGTCTGAAATTTAAATTAGTGACTCAAATCAAATATAATAAAGATAGATATACTTTAACAAGTTAATTAATGTAAGTATAAATAAATAAGTTTAACTGCAACTATGTTGTAATGTTAGGTTAGGTTAGACCTATTGGTTCGAATTTATGTTGATTTAAGAGTGATTCGTCCAAGAGAACCTGGAAATGTCTGTTTATACGACAACTTTTCTATCATTTCCGACTAATAATACGATTAAATAGTAAGTTTGTTTTGACGGCAGAAATAACAACAAAAGATTTGGTTAATTTTCGGGGATTAGGAAGCGCTTACCGATGAAACGTATAGTCGGTTGTTTTTGATTTTGAACTGCATCCCGGTACAGCACAATACAAGGTCATGTTGCAACTAATCTGTAAATTAATTAACGTAAACAACAAATTTTGAGCAAAACAGCGAAATGCAATGTTGACTTGACTTTGACGTTAGATTCAGTGTTGTCAGTAATGTAATACGTTTCTACCATTTATGGTAAGTTTTCCAAAAACAAAAAAGGTAATATAATTATGATATAATTTATCTAGACTTTTTTAATCGTTCGAATACACACTACAAAGACTGAGTGCAAACCATAAAGGTCACCACAAACCTAAAATCGGGGCGTGCGCAAGGCGCCGACGGAGGGTGCCCAGCGCGTCGTATAACACTGAATCATATATACGGTGACACACACCTGCAGTGCAGCGCAGCGTATATAATTCAGTGTCCCAAAACTCAACAATAACTTGATACAGGGCGGGAGACCAAGTTATAGCAATATTCTAGGAGTCACATAGTATTATTATTCTAGTATTAAATATTTTCGAAAAACGTCAGCTTTTTTGTATTGTAAGTACGGGTCAAATCTTGGAAGTTGAATTTGACCCACTTCCAGTGGTCGGATTCACTTAAAATTAGGTATACTTATGTAAGTTTGATGACAGTGCAAGTACAGTAAGCTAAAAAGCTTACTCTTAAAATGAAATTTATAACAAAAACTTATTTTATTATCTCTTAAGTGACATGGATTTTTTCTCTTATTTTTTTACCAGAACTGGTATAAATTGACTTCTTACCTGGTACCAGGTCATTTTTAAGTTTTGGGATATATCTCTATATTTCCATGGCAAGACTTTTTCAATAAAACAAGCTGATCAATTATAAAGTGATTTATTATAAACGACTCCAATAATAAAAACGCTTTATTTAAACACTGAAAACCAGATTAATTTTCGATTAACTGCAAAATTAGATTTTTGTTGCTTTAAAAAAAATAAAATTAGTTGATTGGTTGGTGGTGTCAACATCCTTATTTTGCTTTGGGCTTAAAACAACTAAATTTCATAATACCTTATTCACTAATACCCCTAAATTTCAAATTACCATGGGCTCATAATACCTAAAATTTCAAATTTTAAGATGAGACAATTTTAAATATTAGGTATTTTTAGGTATTATGAGCCCATGGCAATTTGAAAATTAGGGGTATTAGTGAATAAGGTATTATGAAATTCAGTTGTTTTAAGCCCAAAGCCCTATTTTCGGGGATAAAGGTGCGACCAAACCGCCGCTTAAAAAACGGTGACGGTACGGAATCGCAGTGACACACCGTAAACGTCAGAATTTACCGCATGCTCTCCATAGTAAAGATTTGACGTTTAGGGTGCGTCACTGCGATACCGTAACGTCACCATTTTTTAAGCGGCGGTTTGGTCGCACCTTAAAAGTATCTATGTTAACCTAGCTAGGTTAACTATCTGTTTGCCAATTTCATCAGAATTCGTCAAACCCACGTCAAACCGTTTTACAATAGTAAACATACTCACTGTAAAAACTAATGTAAAGTCTGGCAAAAAAGAGTAGAAATTAAAAAGTGGCAACACTGTAGTGTCGTCCCTCTTTTTTCGTACACAAGAAAAGAGGGACGACACTACAGTGTTGCCACTTTTTAATTTCAACTCTTTTTTGCCAGTCTATACGGTGTGTATCTGTTTTGTTCACTTTCTTTATCCGGACTAGAGGTGTGCGCCGATGGCGGCGCGCGTAATCGGCGTGATCGGCGTAAATGAAACAAAATTAATTATTAATGAAAATAACAGTTTACTTTCACTTGGGTCGCGAATCCGGACAACTTATTCAAGAGAATTCGTAGTTCCCGGACGCTTCGCGCGTCTGACGCGTCGGGGCACGGGCATGTGGCTGTGCACGGTTCGCACGTGCAGCTTCACGCCCGCGCGTTCCGTGAAAGTCTTGTGGCAGATGTCGCACGGGAATCGACGGGTTTGCTTCATGTGTACCTGAAGAAAAAAAAACATAATGGCCTCACATCCTTTTGGCTTTGCCGCTGTCGGGAAAATAAAATAAATAAAAAATAAAAATAAATATTAGGGGACAATCTTACACAAATCAACCTAGTCCCAAACTAAGCAAAGCTTGTACTATGGGTACTAGACGACGATAAACATACTTATATAAATAAATAAATACTTAAATACATAGAAAACATCCATAACTCAGGAACAAATATTCGTGCTCATCACACAAATAAATGCCCTTACTGGGATTTGAACCCAGGACCTCTTGCTTCGTAGGCAGGGTCACTACCAACTAGGCTAAAGCGGTCGTTAAAAAAAAAGCCGATAAAAAGGCCACAACAAACCGGGAACGCAGGGCGCCGACCGAGCGTGCCCAGCGCGGTCAATAACACTGAATCAAATACGGTGTACCGCTGCCGGTGTGTGTCACCGTATATTTGATTCAGTGTTATAGAGCGCACTGGGCGCGCTCCGTCGGCGCCCCGCGCTCCCGGTTTGTGTTGGCCTAAAGACTCGAGTGCTAAACCTCCACAGACCGCAGCACGGGCTGCGCGCGACGCCGATGAAGCGTGCCCAGCGCGTTGTATAACACTGCATCATTAACGCTGCGCCGCGCTGCCGATGTGTGTCACCGTATATATGATTCAGTGTTATAGAACGCGCAGGGCACGCTCTGTCGGCGTCGCGCGCACACCCAGCGCTGCGGTATGTGGTGGTCTCGAAGGTTCCGTAAGAGTAATACAAGAGGAGCAAAAAATATGTCTGAGTACCTATTTGAAAGTTATTTTTTGCGGATCAGTGATTTCGATTTTTTGTACTGATTTCAAAAAAAGTTTTCAATACGGTTTTATTTTTAGTTTCTTTTTTTTTCATCAGAATTCCGTTATTTATAATGCATCCAAGGTTTATATAAATTCCGTTTTTATTATCATTTTGGCGTTCATTAAGTACTACCCCACATTTAAGCACTTTTTGCCACTTTATTTAATAATAATAATAATTCATTTATTTCAAACACATGTCCATAGATGGTTAGTAATATTAAATATATTGTACGACTATGTTAGTAAATTAAAATCCATAACATTACAAATATTACAATACATCATTTAAATTAAATTAATATTATATTGTTCATTTAACTGTAAACAAGTACATTTTTTATCTATCCATTATTGAATAATATTGGTCTTGAACCTTTAATAAATAAATAATAAATAAATATTAGGGGACAATCTCACACAAATCGACCTAGTCCCAAACTAAGCAAAGCTTGTACTATGGGTACTAGACGACGATAGACATACTTATATAGATAAATAAATACTTAAATACATAGAAAACATCCATAACTCAGGAACAAATATTCGTGCTCATCACACAAATAAATGCCCTCACCGGGATTTGAACCCAGGACCTCTTGCTTCGTAGGCAGGGTCACTACCAACTAGGCTAAAGCGGTCGTTTATGGATAGAGTTCCAGCATCGTACAATAGGGCAGTCCACCCGATCCAGAATAGTACTGAGGAGGCTGTTCGGGCTACCCCGCACGCGCTGCATCAGGGAGGCAACCCGTTTGCGCAATATGGCCTGGAAGCTATCTACTCGAGCCTCAGCACACATGCCTGACGCGCTGCAGTAGCGGGGCAGCCCCAGCAGCATCCTCAACCCATTATTGTACTGTACACGTAGGGCATTGAGAGCTCTATGAGTACACTTGGTCCACAGGCTGCACGTGTAAAATATTTGACAATATGCCTTAAATAGAGTTATCTTGACATCTCTCGTGCAACGTGCGAATCTACGGGCCAACTCCTCACTGCCAATGCCCTACGTTCTCGCTCCACATCTAGGTCATCAGATAGGTCCTCGGTGACCCAGTGCCCCAAGTACTTAAATTTAGAGACTACTTTTAAGACTGACCCACACAATTTAACCGGAGGAACGGCACTAGGTTTCTTGGTACCTGCCTTGTAAACGAGCAGCTCACTTTCACTCATTTTGTCTCCACTTTCCACTTTATTTTAACGCTGCTTCCCACCTCATTTTGGCATTCTTATTTTGATATCTTTTTCGGCATAATTTTCGAGTCCTCTTCCAATTCATTTTGACGTCTGTTTCCACCTCATTTTGAAGTCCCTTGCAGCCTAATTTTGTCGCCTTCACCACCCCAGGGCCCTAGGGCTCTAGTACTCACCCGTGCGATGTGCCTCGCCAGGGTCCCTTTCAAGGTACAGGCCAGCGGGCACTCCGCACACTGGTAGGGCCGCTCACCCGTGTGCGCACGCAAATGGGACTGCAACACAACAAACACAATTAGATAAATATTTTTTTTACTTCCCAAAAACACAGTAGGAGTGTAGCTTATATTTAAGTAGCCTGAAACATATCGAGCTAAACTCGATCTTTAACGTGAGTTATCCGTATTTCTCACTGTCATTTTGACTTCGAGTGTAGACGCGAGGCCGTATTGTCTAACGTTTCTAACGCTTGCCTTCGCTTTCACCATCTCTTCTGTCATCATCTTATGCCGTTTGACAGAAAGAAATAGTGATTGCGAAGGCAAGCGCCAAAAGCGTTAGACAATAAGCCTGCTGCTTTATAGCTGCTGCTAGGTCGTTACAGTGCAGGAGTCAAATGAATAATATTTAATTCAGTTTATCATTTGATCAATTATAACTGTAGATCCACAGTCGCGCGCCCGAAAATGTCCGAGCCAAATGAGCGCCACTTTGATAAAAGTGGCCTTCTTTTTTCTCAGTACGTTGCGTGAAATTGTCAAGTGTCAACCGAAATTCGACTGTAATAAAGTAAAGACTAGGTTCAAATTTCTGTGTAGGTGATGATTTTAATTGTTATGCAAACAAATAAAAAAGTTCGGACACTTTTTGAAGGGGATTTTGTTCGGCAATGTGTATCTTCAGTTATAATTGATCAAAGAGTTTATCATATTTTTGAAATCTGATTTCTGAAAACGCTTCACAAAGATTATTTCTCCAAACTTTTCTTGATTTATTATACGTTTATTTCATACTAAATACAAACTGAAACATAGATGCACAGAAAAAACCCCAGAAAAAAGACCAATGCTGGGAATCGAGCCCAGGTCCTCGATATTCCGTGCCGCGTGCTATTCCCCTACACCACCACTGGTCAGGAGTATAGACACAAATTTTTCCTATGCATCATACATTCCAGCCTGCCATCATCACTTTTGCAGTGATACTGCGCCATCTATTAGTGGTGGTGTAGGGGAATAGCATGCGGCACGGAATGCCGAGGACCTGGGTTCGATTCCCAGCATTGGTCTTTTTTCTGTGCATCTATGTTTCAGTTTGTATTTAGTATGAAATATATGAATTTAAAAGTAAAAAAAATTGAAGTTGAAAAAATAAAAAAACAAAAAGATACTTCAAACCAATTGTTTATTATACGTTGTCAAAAATTGGGACATCCCAATTGTATGACTACCGTTTAGCTACAGCGTACCTCTTTAGCGGTCTTGGCTGCGAAGGTCTTGGGGCACAGCGGGCAGGCGTAGGGCTTCTGATCCATGTGCGTGTACAGGTGGAACTTCAGCGCCGCCTCGCTCTGCCACAGACATTATCATCGGGTAACTATACCACTAACCAAAGCTTTAGCGATATAAATTATTTAGACGACCAGATGGCCTAGTGGTTAGAGAACCTGACTACGAAGCTTGAGGTCGGGTTCGATTCCCGTGTCGGGGCAGATATTTGTATGAAAAATACGAATGTTTGTTCTCGGGTCTTGGGTGTTTAATATGTATTTAAGTATGTACCTATCTATATAAGTATGTTTATCCGTTGCCTAGTACCCATAACACAAGCTTTGCTTAGCTTACTTTGGGACTAGGTCAATTGGTGTGAATTTAATAAAAAAAAAATCCAACTTCATACTAGAGCGCCCGAATCGACGCACGCACACAGCCAAACGTCTTACACGGCGCGCGGCGTGGGAACTGTACCTCTACCATGAGTTACACTAGTTTACAGTGACCGTACTCGCTAGCGACGGCGTAAATGATTTGTATGGAGAATTGTGTACAGCGCCTCTAGCGGTCACTTACGGAAGTACAATTCTCCATACAAATCATTTACGCCGTCGCTAGCGAGTACGGTCACTGTAAACTAGTGTATCTCATGGTAGAGGTCCTGCATTGTTTTGTCTGGCGAAGATTAGTTAGCGGCCGTGTAAGACTTGGCTGTGTGCGTGCGTCGATCGGGCGCTCTAGTATGATAGATAGATAGATAGATAGATTCATTTATTTCTGATTGAAAATTACAATTATGTTCAGCATTCGAAATGTCACAAATATAAAGAATTCACAAAAAGATCATCAAAAGAATATGAAAAACATAAATGGAAAATATATTAATTTAAAATTTCACAAAGATAATAATATTAAAAACAATAAAAGTGAGATAAAACAAAAATGTCAATAAAATATTAAATCACATAATGTGTGAATGTCAAAGAAATTTAAAAACTACAACATAAAAATATTAAATGAATAATATTAATTCACATAATGTGAAGATGTCATAAGACCAAATAATCAATAAATAATAACAATAAAAACAAAAAGAATAAAAATACATACAAATTCAGATGTCAAAATTAAATAATGATAATATCATACTCTTTTACAGAGTACAATGATTTACTAAGTTGGATTACTGGTTACATATTACTTATTCTGTGCCTAGACCGTGCAAGTGGTCCTTATTAGTACCTGTATGGTGCGGCCGCACACTTCGCATACGACGCGGCGCGGGCCGGAGCCCCGCGCGCTCGGGCTGCGGTTGCGGCGCGCGCCGTGCCCGGTCACGCCGAGGTGCTTGCGCCGCGTGTGCTGCGCGAACGACGCCGCGCGAGCGAACGTCACGCCGCACTGGACGCAACAATGGAGAGGCTTGTATAGCCAGTGGGCCAAAAAATTATTTACTGTCATTAGGTACAATGACAGTAAATCATTTTTTGAAAAATGAGCATTATAAATACATCCGCAACGATCATAGTTCAACCAGAATAATGTTGAAATTGAATTATATCCTATTGTAAAATTGACAAATATGATATAGGTCCAAAAATAAATGTTCATTAGTATTTACGTTCACTGGGAAAGATTACCAATCTATACATATAATAAATCTGTAACAAGTCGGTGTCTGTACATTGAAGATATTTGAGAAAAACTGTCACTAGGGCTATTTATTAGCGCAATAGAACCCAAACCCGGGGGGTATTTTTTTTTGTATCGAGGAACTAAGGAGAGCCATAATTGATGAAAAAGCAAATTGGATAAGAAAATAAGCTGCCCAAATTACTAATTCCACGCGGACGGAGTCGCGGGAAAAAGCTATAGTAAATAAGTCCCATCTAAAATATGTGCATCGTTGGTATAATCCAATCATTGTGGTGGTTGGTGTTGGTACATATAAGGTATACTACATTCATTTGGTGCGTATTTAATTTTGTTCATTATTTATAATGGACAAAATTCCATTTGTACTTAATTAATTTTCAACGAAAATAAATTTGGTTGTTAATATTTTTGAGAACAATTGCGTTTCGACTAAATTCACTTTGGATACTATTACTTTTGACCCAAATTCAAAATGGCCATTTCACGTGGACGGTTTCCATTTGTACCTAATGACAGTAAATCCAAAAAATAAATTGTCTCTGGACTCTCTGGTTTAATTGTGATACCAGAGACAATTTAGTTTTTACTCATTAAAGGGTTAAATAATTTATTACGTCTAAATAGTTAGATCAAAAATTATTTAGTTAACTACGTATTAATTAATGATTTATTATTACATTATGTCAAATTTTAATGTGTAAAGTAAGGAATTTGTGCTCTGTATTTCCTAGTTTTTGTTTTATCTCGTTTAAATTTTCGGGAAATATTTTTGCCTGGTAGCACTAAGAAATGTCAGAATTTCACGAAATTAAAAATCGTAGTTTAGGATAATTTTAACAAAATACATTTATGTTGCAGTATAAAAATGTCCACATTAATTTAGCTCAAAATTATATTTGACCAAATATACTATTATAATATATGTATATGAATAATAAATAAATAAAATAAATAAATAAATAATATTTATTCAAAATACTTTCTTACAATACAATACAATTTATCTAGGAGACCTATAGGAAAAAGAAACACATATGCCTGAACTAGGATGATCCTGTGTTTCAGGCGTGAAAAATAAAAATTACATTAATATCCTTAAAAATTAACACTTGCATATAACATAACAAAACAAGACCTTAATACCTAAGGTGAATTATAAAATAATATAATTTTACCTTAATACAAAAAAAAAAAAAAAGAAAAACTTAATATTACATGTAAAACATTATGGTCTATGTCATTATAAGTAGTTGTTAGTAAGTATGTTAGTATAATGTCGTGTTAACGGTACATTCGAATAGTTTTCTTACTTTGATTTTATAAAACACTATGTATAAACATACCTCATCACAGTGATATTGTTCTGGCGGGTGTCTCTCTGCCGCATGCGCCTCAAGCGCGGCCCCGCTGCCACAACTCTCGCCGCATGCGGCACAGGGCCACAGCGCCGCATGCGGCACGCCCTCATCCGCCATGTGTTTGCCCAGGGCTTCTTTACTTAAAAACGTCGCGTCACAAACTGAGCACTTAACGTCTGATTTAGGTTTGGCATCCTGTGAAAAGATATATCCTGTCTATAAGATGATTTATATGTAAAGCATAAGTAAGTTTACATATTGATCACAAGAAACCCCATCATTTCAAGAACCACCACCACCACCATCATCATTATCATCATCATCATCATCATCATCATTTGAATTTTGTATATATATGTTAGGTGGGTCACCTTTTTGTAATTTTGTATTGTAAATAATGAATCGCTAAATGTGTTGTTTAAGGGCTACACTCGAGAACCACTGCACCAAATTGGATTATTTTTTGTTGAGTCGTCACTTATAATAACTATTACATCAAGAAAAAATTTCATTTTGTCCTCTCGACAACTTTCGATATTAAGATTGATTTTTGGACTTCGTGTTTGTGCCATTCCGTTCAGGCTAACAGTATATTCTACTTGAATGGGAACGTGGGATTTCTACCAAAACTACCAAATCTCGCGCTGACAACACTAGACCCAGTTTTAAGGCCACAACAGACCGGGTGCGCGGGGGGCTGACGGAGCGTGCCCAGCGCGGTCAATAACACTAAATCAAAATACGATGTGCCGCGCTGCCGGTGTGTCACCGTATATTTGATTCAGTTTTATAGAGCGCGCTGGACACGCTCCGTCGGCGCCCCGCGCTCCCGGTTTGTTGTGGCCTTATAAAGTAAATAAAAAAAGATCGTCGATGACGATTATCCACGTTTATATTGACGATATGCCGGAACGTGGTCGAATTAGAATGGTGACGTGACGATTTAGGAATTGTAGGCTGACAACATAACACTGTGCATGGTTTAAGGTGAAGAAATGGGACTGTGGAAAAAGTCACCCGGGTTAAGCCTGTAAAGATAGATGTAAGTGTGTTTGAATAAATAAATAAATAAAATCCTGAGCTGGGGCCTGTTGCATAATACGGTAATTACATTAAGTCGATCGCGGCATGCAACATGCGGTGACCGCAACAGTGTGAAGAGCACGGTAGTCGGCCGCATTCGGCGAGCGACAGCTGCCAGCGCCTAATTATGGCCACCGCATTAGGCGGACAGACTAATGTGAAGACGACGTTCGGTCGCCGAAGTAGTTTGAGACAAGTTCGGCGACCGCATTAGGTGAACGAGGTAGTGTAATTGCCGCATAACAAAGTACAACTTATATTACAAGCGGAACTCCCTTTCTAGTTAATATAAATGAAGCGAGAGTTCCGCTTGTAATATAAGTTGTACTTTGTTATACAACAGGCCCCCTGGTCGTACTCACGTCTCCGTGCGCCTTCGCCTTGTGTTGCCGCACGCCATTCTCGGACAGGAAAGTCTCGCCGCACGCGTCGCAAACCACATTCTGCGCGGGGTGCCGCTCCCGCACGTGGGTAAGGTACGAGGTTCTGTGTTTGTACGTCTGCCCGCAGTGCTGGCATGCGTACGTCTTGCCGGAGTGCACTAGCGAGTGAAGTTTGGCGTTGGACCTTAAAAGATTAAAACGATATTACGGCTCTACTACGGTGCTCCGAGGAATTATTCGATTTGCTACGAAATCCCACCAAAATCAAAAGTTTATTTCTGTAAGCAGGTCCGTTAAGAATTTTTTTTTTAGTCTACCAGCGTTATCGGAAAAACCATGATTGCCAAGAAGATTGCGATACAAGAAACTTGACAAAGTCATTTTCTGCAAACAAAAATTGAATTACAATTCACTTAATTATTGATATTATAGCAAGGCAAAGTATTTCAAAAGTATCGCACGCGCGCGAGTGAGTTTGCGTGTGTGAGTGACTGCTATTTATCTATTGAGTGTTAGTATTCAACGACGGCGTGTGCTGAGTATTGAGTGCATGTACCTATTGAGCCTATGTGTCTGTCGACAGCGTGCGTATGTTGAGTATTAAGTGCATGTATCTATCGACAGCGTGTGTATGCGGAGTATTGAGTGCATGTATCTATTGAGTGTATGTGTCTGTCGACAACATGTGCAGCGTATTGAGTGCATGTACCTATTGAGTGTATGTGTCTGTCGATAGCATGTGCTGAGTATTTAGTGCATGTACCTATTGAGTGTATGTGCCAGTCGACAGCGTGTGCTAAGTATTGAGTGCATGTATCTATTGAGTGCAAGCGTCTATTGAGTGCGAACTTGTCCCGGCTGAGGAAGCCGCAGTCCCGGCAGGCGAAGCCGAGGCGGTGCATGTCCCGGTGCCGCTGCAAGCGCGCGCCGGCCGCCGCCCGGAACCGGACACGACAGATAGCGCACTCCAACGGGCCTGCATTCTACCGGATACATACAGGGTGTTACAAAACTACCCGTATTGAGGTAGCAAACATTTTTGAATGAAAAATAGGTACGTATGCAGGCCTTTCTGTTAAATAATCTGGTTCCCTGACATGACAGCTTACTAGGGTTGACAATAGTTTTTGCTTTGATAATTAATTAAATCTTTTACGAGGTATTTTGTAATACGTTGTATATCGGTGACTCGTGGTATAAGCCTTCCACACACCGAAGCGCGGAATGTAAAAATCAAAACGTGTAACGTTTGTATGCAGGGAACCGAAAAAACCGGTTTTTTTCCATACAGTAAGAACCGGTTCTAGACGCTCTAAGTAATACGATTTTACTAACCGGATCGTGGCAGGACAAGTGATTCTTCATAGTTTTATCAGTGTTACATCCTTTTCCGCACATTTCGCAGCAAAAAACCGATTTGTTCGCCTTTTTTTTATGCTCAATCTCCTGTTTCTGTTCTTCAATAGTCAAAAATTTTATTTTAACATTAAACTCTTCCTCAAAAGCCTCGTAATCGAAAACTGGATAAACGTCATCGCCGATCTTTTTTCTTGTTTTACTTTTAAAACTGGGTCTAGTGTTGCCAGCGCGAGGTTTGGTAGTTTTGGTAGAAAACCCACGTTCCAATTCAACCGGAATACTCCTAACTTTTTTTACCAACGTAGTTTCTCCGTCGCTCTCCGTATTAACATCAGTCCCATCAATTTCCATTTCTAAATTGGTGTAAGTTTCACGATCATCGATACAGTCATTATTTTTTGACAATCCGTTGGAGTGTTCCTTTTCCAATTTTACTTTTTTAATTTTTAATAGATTGCTATTGTCTTTGGAATCCGTGTTTGGAGCCTTAGTACAATTGCTCTGATCTATTTCCAAATATACTTCGTCAGTGCAGTTCGGGATTTCTTTATCCGAAATATCATCTTCATCTCCCGTCTTTATTGGCGGTATTTGTAAATATGGATGTGTTAAATAATGGAATACTTTTTCCCTCGTCATATCGTTCGTGAGTCTGTTCGTCTTTCTATCAATCGCTTCAATATCTGCCATTGACAACTGTAACAAATACTTAACATGAAATAAAAACATTATTACATTAACATTATTATTATTATTTGACTTTGAATTTATATGGATGTAGATATAAATTTGATTTCTGCATATAGCAATTGTTAAAAACCATTTTATACCTATACTAATACTAGCTGACCCGGCTAACGTTGTTTCGCCATATAAAATACTACGACCTATTCTCAGACCTACCGAATACAGAGAAAAAAGTTTCGTAAAAATCGGTCAAGCCGTGTCGGAGGAACGAACGACGAACGACGAAGACGAAGACGGGACGAAGTTATCCGACAGAGAACCAAAGTTATCGACATAGCCCACCGCATTAGCACGCTGAAGTGGCAATGGGCAGGCCATATAACCCGAAGAACCGATAACCGTTGAGGTAGACGAGTTCTTGAGTGGAGACCACGGATCGGCAAACGTAGCATGGGACGTCCTAAGACTCGGTGGAGCGATGATCTTCGCAAGGCGGCTGGCAAGAGCTGGATGAGAGTGGCCGAGGATCGTGCTCAGTGGCGCGCCATGGGAGAGGCCTATGTCCAGCAGTGGACGAACATAGGCTGATGATGTGTCGGAGGAGTTCGATAACAAACACCGTGACACGAGATTTTTAATTATACATATTAGATTATAAAGCTGAAGAGTTTGTTTGTTTGGGTGACCGCCTCAGGAACTTCTGGGTCTAATTGAAAAATTATTTTTGTTGAATAGTCATTTATCGAGGAAGACTGTAGGCTATATGTATAACATGACGTTACGACCAATAGGAGCGGGGCATCAGTGATTAGATTAACGAGGACGAAGTCACGGGCACCAGCTAGTATAGTAGCGGAATGAAAAGGTTCGTAGTAATCGACTCTATGTTCAACGAGTTAAGGTCGAACAGTGACGAACCTTTTCATTCCGCGACTTTTCTATTTCCTTTTGAACTGTTTTAATTTAATTTGTTGTAAATATTTGTTTATTGTTATGTAGCGACTACTAGCGCCATCTAGTCATCACATAAGGAACTAACTACTACAATCCTACATCACGCTATCGAAGTTTCTCAACTCGGCTGCATAAATACAACTTCCAACTTTCATCCATTGGACTTCGGTCCCCAGGCATAACATCTGCCTGGAGAGAAATCTCTCTATTGTAACTACCCCCAAATTGGTGACCCACGACATTGGACAAAAATCACAACCTTCAGACACACAAGACGATGACGCAGTCTCACAGCAAGCCATATTCACCGCACTGTGCACCATTAGCATGTATCTATTATCTGCCTGGTGTCTACAGTTCGCAAATCCTCCTCCCACTACTGCCACTTGCCTATCAATCAACCAACGCTCGCCAACAAGGCTCCGAGCAATCACGCAACAGGCATGCATTACAAGTAGCAGAGGAACAACAATGCTCGCCGACGAGGCTCTGAGCGACTGGCCCTTGCAAGCGCCCACATGACGCACAGACTGCACTCCACTGCAATTCGTATCGACCTCCGGTCTAAAAACGGGGCTGATGTAGCGACTACTAGCGCCATCTAGTCATCACATAAGGAACTAACTACTACAATCCTACGTCACGCTATCGAAGTTTCTCAACTCGGCTGCATAAATACAACTTCCAACTTTCATCCATTGGACTTCGGTCCCCAGGCATAACATCTGTCTGGAGAGAGATCTCTCTATTGTAACTACCCCCAAAGTTACTTTTGAAATAAAAGGATTGAATAAAGATATTTAGACTTTGATTTGCGCTATTAATAATGTGTGTGTGTGTGTGTTGCAGTCCGAGACCCTTAACCCTTTCACCGCCGCGCCTCGACAAAACGTAAACCTGCTTTGAATCTTATATCATTGTGTCAAGATCACTTTGACAGTGTACTTTGTGACACCTATATGTGTCGTTGGCATTGAAAAGTTTAAGGCGCAAGCCACACAGAAGAGACGTGGGACGGGGGCGGGTCGCAGTCTGCGTCGTTTGTCCGCAGGCCGCGTCTCCGCTTTTCTCTTCTGTCTGCTTTGGATCGCGACGCTTCTATTCTATGCTGTTGCGGCTGCCCCCGTTCTGCAGTGCATCCGGTATGTTTGCAGAGGCGCGCGTAGATAGTTTTGGAGCTGTGATACGCAAACGAATATCATCAGCCATGGATAGGATGAGGGGCAGCAGTAACAGCCTTCTACGTACAATATCGGAGGATGTGTCGTGTCCGATATTGCATCACTGGACCAAAGCACATGTTATTAAAAAAGCCTGGTAACAAATGTTTTTGAAAGGGTATTTGTAGTGTGTGTTAAAATTTGGTCCCCTCACTGTCTGTTGTTTTATTTTAAAGTAATTTTAATAAAGAAAATTTTATTTTTGATATTTTTATATTTTGTTTGACATTAATTGTAATTACATAATTTATTAACTGTATTTGTCTGCTTATAATATAAAAATTTTTAATCTGGACATTTCATTTAAGTAAATAATTCTTATTCAATTTTAGTTTTGTTTTTAAATTTTAATTGTTATTTTTAATTTGGACATTTCATTTTTATTCTAATGCAATTTTAGTTATGTTCTTAAGTTTTATTTGTTAGTTAAATTCAAAGTTTGACACATATTATGGATTATGAATATTCGATTATAAATTTTAACTGAACTAACTTAGCTTGTAAGCTTTTACTAACAAAAAATGGATCTATGTTGTCTGAAATAAATAAATAAATAATAAATAATAATAATAATATACGTTTAGAATGGAAACTTCAAGTGGCGCCGGGCCTGCAACGCGCCCCCGTCCCACGTCTCTTCTGTGTGGATTTTCTGATTAAAAAAGCAAGGGCACTGGAAAAATAGTGGTACAGTGGTAAACTCACCGGGCCCTTTTCCAACAAGGTCTGCAGCAGTGCGGTGCTACGCTGACAGCTGTCACGGAAGGCGGCGCATTTTGACAGATTGGCGCGGCAAAACGCGCACAGGTGACGCGGCAAACCCTCCATTGACAGCTGTCAAAGAATTATTTTTATTTTTTTTTTGTTCTACGTGTTATCATGCGATCAGTCTAATGACTATGAGCAGATAAGTTGCGTGATGTATAGCGTGTAGAGTTAGTTCCCCAGTGGGAGCCACTCTATCTGTGGCTGAATCTTCAAGTTAGTTGATCCAGTTCTAGGATTCTGCGCCTCTTAAGACGTCTTATCTGGTCAGGTTCAGTAAGTAAGCCTGCCAGCTGGTTTGGGTGGCGGTGTAGTCGCTTTTTATATTTTATCGAATATAAATAAAAATAAAAAAATAAAAAATATCACGGGACAATTCACACCAATTGACCTAGTCCCAAAGTAAGCTTAGCAAAGCTTGTGTTATGGGTACTAGACAACGGAGAAACATACTTATATAGATAGATACATACTTAAATACATATTAAACACCCAAGACCCGAGAACAAACATTCGTATTTTTCATACAAATATCTGCCCCGACACGGGAATCGAACCCAGGACGTCAAGCTTCATAGTCAGGGTCTCTAACCACTAGGCCATCTGGTCGTCTAATCACTGAATATGTCGTATATGACTGAATTTCTACCTTCACTGTGTTAATTTTTAAATGTTGATGGACTTCTGAATTCTTAATGAACCAAGGTGTGTTAGGTCAAAGAAAATTAAAATTAAAATAATTTGTAAGTCCAGATTTCATGTTTTTTCCTTCATTCAATTTACCTAGTTTGGTAAAAAGATTGGATGACTGAGGGTATGTATTACAATACCGAAGTACGAAAGACCGAATGTATTAAAACATCGAATGGGTCAAAAGACCGACACGATTTTCTTCTGAAACTGTAAACTTTTTAGAATTTATTAAAACGGCATCATACAGAACCCATTAGGTTAGGTTAGGTTTGTTTTATAACAATCTTAAAAAGTTAACGGTTTCAGAAAAAAATCGTGTCGGTCTTTTGACCCATTCGATGTTTTAATACATTTGGTCTTTCGTACTTCGGTATTGTAATACATACCCATGACTGACCTATCGATCAATGAAATAAAAATACAGGGTGGTATTTTTTCAGATTCTAGCCGGTTCGATTCCCAGGCGCGGCAAGCGGATATTTAAAAAACATTGACTGCAGTATTCTTTCTTTTAAAAAAAGAACGGGTTGCACTCCGGGAGTGCCGGCAGAAGTGAAAAACAATCATTAGTTATTACGAAAAAACAAATACTGAAGAAAATAGCATCTCGCTTTTGAAAACTATTATAAGGGCCTACGCTAGCTGATGCGGATTACCCGGAACGGACGCCCGTCGTGCGCGCGTCTAATAAGAAATTGTATGAACAGCGCTAAGTGGCGCGGGCGCGTGCGACGGATTTTCGGTAGATTTTAGATCCGCGTGCGGGCGCACGCGGCGGGCGTCCGCGTCAGCTAGCGTAGGCCCTAAACGATCGCGCCAGTGGCGTAGCCACCGTAGGGCAAACGGGGCAGTGCACCGGGGCCTCCAAGCTCAGGGGTCCCTCGGACTCTGAATTACAAACTATAAACGCGGACCTATGAGAAACGCGGCTATAAAACGCTACTAGTGAATTGACAAGCGCACGAGTCTAGTGAATTTAAAGTGCATTCATCCTTACTTGTTTTATCCTGTAGGAAAACAAACACGGGTTGGGGCCCTAGTTTATTTTTGCCCCAGGGCCTGTTGTCGCCCTGGTGTTTCCGGTTGGTTTGCGTAGGTTGGCTAACCTGAAATAGCTGACAGCGCCCTCTATCCAACGAACGGAAGTGTGACGGAGGAGGGAAAACACCAGAAACACTCACTTTGCCTTCGACCAGCGTCCAGAACGGTTGAGTAAGAATACTTGTATCGAAGTGGTAATACTATAGCTATAATTTATCTATATATATCGTATCGTATTTCCTATTTTAGCCTTGATTGCTAATTGTAGACTTTATACACCGTAAATTGCTTAAATATATCTCATTGTGTCCTTAAAATCCTGAGCATAGATTAAGTTCCAGTTACTTGCTTTAATTGCTGTGTCTAGTCGTGGCCTTTGTGTAAATAATTCAGTTTCAGTATTCCTTACGGTAGGTAGTCAGATATAGCTAGTTATACATAGATTATACCTACTTACTTTGTATGTGCTTCAGTATAGGGTAATACATGAATAAATGATTATCAGGTTGTGTAATGTGCGTTTCTTTTAGGCCTTTGGTTAACTAGCTACGCCACTGGATCGCGCTACTTACTTGCACTCCGGTAACCTCAGCGAAAGTGTCTTCAAACCCGCTGCCGCTTATAGGCAGCAGTCGCCCGGCCACGTCCAAGCAGACGCGGCAAGCGAGCAAATCGCTACTCGCTCCCGCTTCCGCCGGTAATTTGCTCGTTGTCGGCTGGAACTAGCACAAACAATTATTGTTATTGGAACTTCTTCAGACACGCTGGCCCCTTCACATCGCCATCGAACCAACAACAGATCTGGTGCAGCGTCTGAAGGGGCTGAAAAAGCGAAAGCTAAACTAGCTACCCCAACATATTATCATTCCCTATCCCACGGGAATTTAACATTATTAACATTATTCCTCCTCTATATTTCAAATGTTTAGGTTAGGTACTTAACTAATTTTTGCTTTGTTATATAACTCCTACAATGTAAGTTAAGATACTATTTCATCACACTTGCTCGTCAATGGTCTTATTCCATGCCTGTATACTA
The DNA here is from genome assembly GCA_947563465.1 of Archips xylosteana. Taxonomy (NCBI): domain Eukaryota; kingdom Metazoa; phylum Arthropoda; class Insecta; order Lepidoptera; family Tortricidae; genus Archips; species Archips xylosteana. The sequence continues at coordinate 997,805 of OX387371.1, forward strand.
AATGACAATGGCCTAAATTGTTCTTAAGGGAGTTATGGATTTACGTAGTTTTTCTACCCAAGGGAGTTCTAACTTTAGTTTTAAAATTTGCAAACAAGTCATTTCAGACTAAGGAGGTTTCAAGTCAGCCAACGTTTTTTTTATTATCTTTAAAACTTAGCTATAACCCAAATTTTACAACACAAAACTTATTTACGCTTCATGAAAATTCGTTATTTTTATATTTTAAATTTATATCAAATAGTTTTGCAATAATTTTAGTAAAAATATTTTTTTAAACATGTTGGCAGAATCTGGCCGTATGACCTTTCGAATTCTAAACTAAACACAGTTTACAATATCTATGGTAGATGACTTGAAAAAAGTGACAATCTGTATTGGCGGGTAGCCATTATTTTATTGAATTTAAGTGTCTAGAGACAAAATAATTTTATTTTTGGATTTTTTTTCTCGCAATGTGATGAAAATCATTGTGTGTATCACGGGCAGTAAGGGAGTTACAAACTCGAGTCATTAAAAGTCCTCCGCCTTCGGCGTCGGGCTTCTAATAGACTCTCGTTAGTAATCCCCTACTTACGGCCCTAGATGCACAATGTACTAATTCTAATAGGTTAGTTATGTATTTTTTACACAGTATTTATATGGAAGTGTTTTGAGCGTTTCATTTCGCCAACAAACTGTCATGCAGTTTGGAGAAAAAATGTGTTTATGTATACACTGTGTAATTTTTATTTAAATAAATAAAAAAAATGTAAACAAACATCAGCTGTCAAATTTGACACATTCTAGAGGTGCTGCACCATTTCTTTTATATCACAATCATCATCATCCCAGCCTAGATACGTAACAATGCAGGGCACAGGCCTCCCCTCAGAATGCGAGAGCTTGTACCTTTATTTGTGACATTGTTTTCTTCTTTCTTCTGTGAGGCAATCTTACTTCACAAATGCTTCTCCAAATATGTTGGTGAGGTTATCTGCTGAACTATTTCCTAGAAATAAATAATAGTTTATTTTAATAAAATCCTTGTTTCAAAATCTTGTGTGGTGTTGGATCTGTGGAAGTAGAGAATAAGAATAAGAATAGTTTATTGTTCAAACTTAAACGTAGAGGAGGGTGGGTTTTGCATGAAAACGTATAAGTCAGTCAGACGTGGCTGTAAGCGTATTTGCTTACATGCTTGAATGGTTAAGTAATTGGCTGTATGTCTATTATACTGAGTGAAGCCCAATTTAACTATTCTATGTTTTTAATTTGTATCTTTTTTTGTTAAATGTATCAAACGTACCCAATTATATTGCAACTAGCTTTTGCCCGCAACTTCGTACGCGAAGACAATAACGTTAGAGTTGCATGAAATTTGGCACACAGGTAGTTTATTACGTGGATTAACACATAGGGTAATGCCAGGAAAATGTAAAGTTCCCGCGGAATTTGAATAAGCGAATTCTAAAGCCGGTAAGCCGCGGTGGCCTAGTGGTTTGACCTATGGTCTCTTAAGCAAAGGGTCGTGGGTTTGAGCCCGGGCTCGGACCTCTTGAGTTATTCCGAATTCGTGTGCTAAATTACGTTTGAGGTTTACCATATGAGCTTTACAGTGAAGGAAAACATCGCGAGAAAAGCTGCACACACCTGAGAAGAAATTCAATGGTATACACCCGTACTGTACAAATCGCACTGGGCCCAAGTGGGAACAAAGGCCCAAGTGTTCTCGTTCTGGGAGGAGGCCTAATTTAAACAACAACATTCTATCCCGGGAAAGTGTACAACATACCGCGGGATAGAAATAACTGTCAAAACATTTTGAAAATCAGAGACAGTGTAGCTTTTTATTAGTGAAATATTTAAAAAATCAGCCCCCACGTTTAATTCACTTATTTCTGTCCCGTTGGAATTTTGCATTTTCCCGTAAAAAAGTAGCCTATGCCAATCAGGGATATTGTAGCTTTCGAATTGTAAAATATTGTCTAAGTTGAATTTATTTATTTCTATCCCGCGGGAATTTTCATTTTGCCGGAAAAGTACTTTATGTCAATGAGGGATACTGTAGCTTACTATTAGTGAAAGAATGTTCAAAATCAGCCCCGAAGTTGAATTCAGTTTTTTCTATCCCGCGGGAATTTTGCATTTTCCCAAAGAAAAAGTAGCCTTTGTCAATTGGGGATAGTCATATTAAATCATATGAAATAATTTTTAAAATCAGTGCCGAAGATGAATTTACTTATTCCTATCCCATGGGAATTTTGCTTTTTCCCGGAGTAAAGTACCCTATTGCAAACAGGAATACTGTAGCTTACTATTGGTGAAAGAATTTTTAAAATCAGCCCCAAAGTTGAATTAAAAAATTTCTATCCCGTGGGAATTTTGTATTTTCCCGAAGAAAATGTAGCCTATGTCAATTGGGGATAGTCATATCATATTAAATGAAAGAACTTTTAAAATCAGTGCCAAAGTTGAATTTACTTATTTCTATCCCGTGGGAATTTTGCATTTTCCCGGAAAAAGTACCCTGTTTCCATCAAGGATACTGTAGCTTACTATTGGTGAAAGAATTTTTGAAATCAGCCCCAAAGTTGATTTCAAATTTTTCTATCCCGTGGGAATTTTGAATTTTCCCGAATAAAAAGTAGCCTTTATCAATCGGGGATAGTCATATCACATAGTGTGTAAGAATTTTTAAAATCAGCTCCGAAATTGAGTTAATTTATTTCTATCCCGTGGGAATTTTGAATTTTCCCGGATAAAAAGTAACCTATGTCAATCAAGGATAGTGAAGCTTTCTAATTCTGAAAGAATTTTTAAAATCGGCTCAATAGTTTCAGAGATTCCGCTACAAACAAATAAACAAAGAAAGTTGAGATATTTCCCTATCCCGTGGGAATTTCGAAAAATCCTTCCTTAGTGCACCTCTACAATACTCAAGGTACATGTGTGCCAAATTTCAAGTCTCTAGCCCCAGTGGTTTAGGCTGTGCGTTGTCTGTCAGTCAGTAAGTCAGTCAGTCAGTCAGTCAGTCAGTCAGTCACGGTACTGTTTTATAGGTATATAGAAGAAGTAGATAAAAAGTAGCCTTTGTCAATCGGGGATAGCCATATCACATAGTGTGTAAGAATTTTTAAAATCAGCCCCGAAATTGAGTTAATTTATTTCTATCCCGTGGGAATTTTGAATTTTCCCGGATAAAAAGTAACCTATGTCAATCAAGGATAGTGAAGCTTTCTAATTCTGAAATAATTTTTAAATTCGGCTCAATAGTTTCAGAGATTCCGCTACAAACAAATAAACAAAGAAAGTTGAGATATTTCCCTATCCCGTGGGAATTTCGAAAAATCCTTCCTTATTGCACCTCTACAATACTCAAGGTACATGTGTGCCAAATTTCAAGTCTCTAGCCCCAGTGGTTTAGGCTGTGCGTTGTCTGTCAGTCAGTCAGTCAGTCAGTCACGGTACTGTTTTATAGGTATAGATTAGCCAAGTCTAATATTCTAATATCTCGTGTCACGATGTTTCTTATCGAACTCCTCCAAAACGGCTCAACCAATTTTTATGAAACTTTTTTCTCCATATTCGGTAGGTCTGACAATAGGTTGTGGGCTATTTTTTGTATACCTACCCCTATTCTTCGCGGACGGAGTCGCGGGCCACAGCTAGTCTTCTAATATATAAAAATCTTGTGTCACGGTGTTTGTTGTCAAACTCCTCCGAAAAGGCTTGACCAATTAATATGAAACTTTTTTCTCTGTATTTGGTAGGTCTGAGAATAGGTTGTAGGCTATTTTTAATCCCCCCCCCCCCATTCTTTGCAGATGGAGTCGCGGGCAACGGCTAGTCTAATATATAAAAATCTCGTGTCACAATGTTTGTTATCAAACTCCTCCAAAACGACCTGACAAATTTTTGTCAAATTTTTTGTCCATATTTGGTAGGTCTGAGAATAGGTTGCAGGCTCGCAGTTTTTCTATTTGTAATACTCAGTTAAAATAATGTGGTATAATTTTCAAACAAAGCAAATACACAATTGAATTATTTATGTCGAAGTTTATAAAATTTATCCCAATTTAAATTAACTATTAACCAATGTTTACTTACCGGTGTAAAACTAATCCAGCCCAATTTGCGTGTGTTACAATCTGGATAGATATGTAAGTACACTGATTTTTACCGTTCTTGAACCTCCGTTAGCATCGAAGAGTATTTTAATGTTCCAATTTTATTATTAATCAGTAAGTAGTGCGCTTCCAAATATAATAAACAAAACCTTTAACAGTTTATCAACATGTCTGCAACAACCTGCCCAAAATGGCGAAGTTGCAAAACAAACAAATAAAATACAAGTTTTTTAAGGAATTTAGGGTAAGCGAATAAAGAATATTTACACAAACATACAGAATTAGTTTAGTCTGCTTCTATTATAAGTCTATGAGAATCATGGACTCATAAATTTACGCAAACAGAAAGTTTTATAACTTTGACGTTTTAGGTTCAGTGTTACCACATGTGATTTTTTTTACCATTTATGGTAGATTTTCCAACCGTTCGGAAACACGTGCCACCATGGCGTGCCACATATTTTGGGCCACTGATAAAGCACATGATAGTTAAACTTTGTTAGTTCAGTAATCCTTAAAACCACTTAAAACGAATACTTCTCTTTTCAGTAGGCCTCGCTGCTGCTGACTCATTGCAAATGTCCAACTTTCTTGAATATTTGCTTTAGTTACAAAGAGAAAAACTGATAAGGCTTTTCGACTTTCTGCCAGTTCTTTAAAATCAAATGAACACGACAGCACCGAAAGTCCTTTTTGGTAATAAATAAAGTGTTAATAAAACTACAACAAAAATCAAAATATATTTATTTAAAACCGCTTCAATAGGAAACGATTGTTTTTAACTTTCGCGTTGTACTTGATTGATCCAGTATTCACGCAGTGATGGTTTTTTTTTATTATTTATCCCCTCTTATTTAGAAATAAAAAAAATTGTGGAGAAAGTTTTTATTTAAGCCAGTTCTTGTAACCCCTCCCTCCGCAATAGACAGCTACCGCAGCCCCCTCAGTCGTCCCCCTTGCCGCGTCGCGTCCGCGGCGGCTGCGGCATCTTGAGATGGACGGTGTTGATGTGGAGTTTTCTGGTGGAAGGTGTGGAGAAGTACTTGCCGCAGTACTCGCATTGGACCCTCGTGTCTATGCCCAGATGGACCTGCAGACGATATGTTTATAAAATAAAATAACAAATGAAAACCGGCCAAGAGCGTAATTTTTTAATAAGTGCACAAATTTTAACATGTGATTCAGTGACGTTAAAATAACAAATTTCAGTATTTTTCGTTATAATATCTATCACTTATTTTTTTGTTTTTCATAGTAACTCGACCAATTATTGGATGAATTACTATGAACAACCCAAATTTCATAATGTTAAAAAAAATCTTGAACAGATAATCGTGATCTATCAACGATACTGAATCACGTATAAAAATTTGTGCACTGATTAAAAAATTACCCTGTATAACTAAATATAATGTGAATATTTCAAGCGTCTACCTGTTGCCGTTATCAATATCGAGCAAAAACGAGCAAAAAATCACGTTTGTTGTATGGGAGCCCCTTTAAATATTTATTTTATTTTGGTTTTTAGTATTTGTTGTTATAGCGGCAACCGAAATACATCATCTGTGAAAATTTCAACTGTCTAGCTATCACGGTTCATGAGATACAGCCTGGTGACAGACGGACGGACAGCGGAGCCTCAGTAAAAGGGTCCCGTTTTTACCCTTTGGGTACGGACCCCTAAAAAATGGCCACGTTAGATATACCCGATGTAGAGCTTGTCTAATTTAAAATGACGCGTGCCCAACCACCGCATTCACGCACATCTGCCAAGAGAAATATTTCTCTATTGTAGTTTAAATTTAAGCTTCAAATCCTGTGCGTAAATGCGGTGGTGGGGCGCGTCATTTTATATTAGACAAGCTCTACCAGAGACTGAGGGACCCACCTTGTTGTGGTGCCGTTTGAGCGCGCCGGACTGCCGGAACTCCAGCGGGCACTGCGAGCATTTGTAGGGCTTCTCCCCCGTATGGAGGGTTATGTGCAACTGCAATACATATACGGTCATTTTAAAAGCTTTTTATTAACTTGCAAAGTGTGTATAGACCTATAGTATAAATCTTTCCAGGTGAATTTTTCGCTTCGAGCTATTACATTAAATTTGAACCTTAATAATATGACGATACCGTTTGTTTTGAAAGATAAGGGCTCGAAGCGAAAAATTCACCTGGGAAGATTTATACTATACTAATTACCTACCAGAATATCACATTTTAGGTTTAGTAAAAATCTTTTAGTTTTCGAGATATTGACGTTTTTACAAAAATCTCGATTTTCTCCCTCAGTTGAGTTTTTCGTCTGCCACAGCCTCAAATGACCGAATTTAGTATATCTGATTACTGATAAATATAGCAGAAAAGATGGGCTTTTAAACTTGATTTTACTTTATTTTAATATTTAGTCAAACTTGGATGAAAAACGGCTTAAGAGACAGTTTATTTATTTATTTATTTCTCATGGAGAATCAACAGAGATAGAAATATGACAAAACAATTATTGTAATGAAGTTAACAAAAACAGTAAATCTAACTCCTTAACAATTCTCACCAAAACATATGGTGATAACTAAAAATAACTTGCTTAATTAAAATAACACTTCCTTACTGTATCATTCAAATGTGACAAAAGAAAACAATAGTGATGCAAAGAACAAAAACAAAAAAAAAAGAAATACAACGGGTTAATCTATGGTTAGAACATTTAATGGGGAATTTGATTGGGCATTATCTTAAAAACTTGAGTTCTGAACTTTTTAATGGACGTGTTGAAGATGTCGACAGAAACGAGTGACTTATTATACACAGTACATAGGCGGCGCAGCGGCGCACGCACTCCGGCCTTGCTTGCAATGTGGGGACGGCGGAGAGGGCCACGGACCGTGTCCTGCATCGAGGTGAAACTCTAAATTTTATATTATTTAGTAACTCCGCACTACTGTACAGACCTTGACAGATTTTATACAACGACATAGCTTCTGATACATTGCGTCTCACTATAAGCGAAGGAAGTTTATATTTCAGATTTTTTATTGTTTCATCCCATAACTTTGGTCCTCCATGGTATAAAAAAAAATAACTACGCTAAAGTGGCACTGGATATTAAAAATATGCCTAGCTAATGTTGTTTACAAAATGGTATAACACTTACTTATTTAGACATAGACATAGACATAACTTTATTCGACATCAAAAAAGAAAATACACTGACTAATACACTGAGAAAAATAAAAAGAACAATAATAACAATAAAAACAAAAAACATAATTATAGATGTCGAAAAGGAATTTGACTCAGCATAAGCTGCAGTAGATGCCTGCTACAGCGCTGATTTTCAGTCAAACCCTCATTTGTTCAATAATTTCAAATTTATTGCTATTTCGTTACAGAAGAAGCCTAATACTAATTAGTAGGTCTATCGTCGGTTTCTGGGACACCCTGTATATGTATGTACGGGTCAAATCTTGGAAGTTGAATTTGACCCACTTCCAGTGGTCGGATTTACTTGAAATTTGGTATACTCATGTAGGTTGGATGACAATGCAAGTACAGTCAACAAAAAGTGCACTCAGCGAAAAAGCTTGCAACAAAGTGCCACTACGGCTTCACGACTTCAGAGCCGATGAAGGTGAGGTGACTGCTCAATCGGCACACAGGTGTTACCTGCAGCCCTTGCCGCGTGGCGCAGCTCTTGACGCAGTGCGGGCACTCGTAGGCCTTCGCGCTTCGCTCCCGCCGGCACTGGCTCTGCTGGTGCCGCTCCAGCGCTGCGTTAGACTGAGACAAAACATTACTTTAGTATTTGATCGTCTTCAAAGGACGAAGTAGGCGGATCGCAAATAATTAAGTTTTAAAGGCCATTAACAGATCCGTGTCCAATTTAAGGCATTCTTTATGTATTTTTTTTTTATTTGTATCATTGGATTTATATGAAACTGTTGAGTCTAGAATGCACGATTTTTTTCACTTCCCGCATACCTTAAATTATAAATAAAGAATACCTTAAATTGGGCACGGATCTGCGTCTTAATCATACGAGGGGTTAGGTTAGGTTAGGTTATAAAGGCTTGGAGAGGCCGCCCTTTTGAGTTTTTTAAAACCATCTGAGACACATAGAGTTTTATATCCTAAAAAAAGATATGTATTAGTTAAGGATCAAGGCACTGGCCCAACCGCCGGCGACGAGCGATAAATGAGTAGAACTAGAAATTAGAAACGAGTAGGCGAGCGGCAAGAAGCGAGTGTGTAGTTTCGATGTTTTATCGCTCGACTATAAGCGAGTGTTCGAGTGCGATGGGCGATAGTATGGTAGAATGATGCGTTCATCGCAGAATACCGCTGAGCGAGTTTTAACGTTGATAGCTTTTATCGCTGCGATCAACTAGTGAAGAGAGTCCTCGCCGACAGTGTGAACAGCCAGCGATGAACTATAAATATTTATCTCTCTCTTTTACTTACACGTGAGCGATTATCTTTTGATCGTTTCTTGGGCGAGAAAATCGCCGATAGCTCATCGCTTACACGCCGGCGGTGGGACCAGTGCCCTAGTCTAATCAAATTTGCATTCAGTTATAATATCCAATGAACTCCACTCGATAGAAAAAATCCCAAACTTACAATACAATACAATACAATACAATGACTCTTTATTGTACACCAGGAATAGTAAGCAATACAGAAAACAGGTACACAGAGAGAAAGATACAAGGTAAGCAATAGGCGGCCTTATCGCTTAAGAGCGATCTCTTCCAGGCAACCCTTACCCCTTTTTGTAATGTTATTTTCAAACATTATGAGTAAAATACTGATATTTTACATTTAATTTTTTTTACTCAATTAAAGAAATGAATATTTCAAGCGTCTACCTGTTGCCGTTATCAATATCGAGCAAAATCGAGCAAAAAAAAAAATCACTTTTGTTGTATGGGAGCCCTCTTAAATATTTATATTATTCTGCTTTTCAGTATTTGTTGTTATAGCGGCAACCGAAATACATCATCTATGAAAATTTCAACTGTCTAACTGTCACCATTCATCATATCACCAGACAGACGGACGGACAGCGAAGTCTCAGTTATAGGGTCCCGTTTTTAGGTACAGAACCTTATTAATTCAAATCACTGTTCAATGTCTACTAACCATAAGCTTGGCGCCGCATATCTCGCACACCACAAGCGCTTTTAATCTCGTCCTCTCTTTGATCTGGCAACAGAAAATATCACTACATTTCTGACTTCTGTATTTCGTTCTACTATTTCTATTACAATTCCCAGAGTCACATTATAGAAGGCGTGCGACCCCCTCATAGTCTTGAGAATGTCGATTGGTCAGTCGGTCGATCGGTCGGAGGGTCAGTCGGTCGATCGGTAGGACGATCAATCGATTGGCCGAACCAACGGTCAGGCGTTGGTCAGTCGATCTATCGGATCAGTTTACGGCGGTTGGTCGGTCATTCGGTTGGTTAGTCAGCGAGTCGGTAGATCGGTCGGTAGGTCGATAAGTTAAGCGGAGCGGTCGGTTAGTAGCTTAGTCAGTCAGTCAACGTCCGTCTGTCGATGGGTCGATGAATAAGTGAAACAGACGGTCGGTGGGTCAGCCGGACAGTCGACAGTCAGTCGGTTAGTCGAGAGATTAGTCGATAGATAGATTAGTAAGAGAGACTTACGGTCGGTGGGCAGCTGGACGGTCGATAGATCAATAAGAGGTACTTACGGTTGGTGGGACAGTCAGTCGGTAGATCAGCCAGTGGGTCGGTCCGTTGGTCGCTCAGTCAGGACTTTTCTTATCAAACAAAAATGCAAGGTACAAGATACATTCTTGTACTACTCTCTGTTCATCTCCCGGGCCCGCCCGTACGCCACTTGGTGTGGAGATATACTCTCTGATGATGCGTCTCCATCGAGGCCTGGCTCACGAACGACTGCAAGTTGTTGCAGCCAGGGGATAGAAAGTCAGTCAGTCGGTGGGAAGGGCGATCAATTAGTTAACGGAGGTTGGTCGGGCAACTATTTTAACATCTTTTTAATATGTACATGACTTTACAGTGAAATAAATAAATTGGTTGGTTAGTCAGTGAGTCGGTAGATCGATCGGTGGGTTGATAAGTTAGTGGGACGGTCGATTGATAGCTTGGTAAGTCAGTCAGCGTCGGTCAGTCGGTGGGTCGATCAATAAGTGAAACAGTCGGTCGGTGGGTTACCCGGACGGTCGACCGTCAGTCAGTAGATCAGTCGGTAGGTCGATCAGTAAGTGGGACGGTCGGTCGGTAGAGCTGGCAGAACTTTTTACCCATATATATTTATTTATTATTATATGATACAAGTGCTAATTACCTTCTTGTAGTACTCTCTGTTCATCTCCCGGGTCCGTCCGTACGCGGGCCACTTGATGTGGAGATGCACTCTCTGATGATGCGTCTCCAGCGACGCCTGGCTCACGAACGACTGCGAGCACTGGCGACAATCATCATTAATGACTTAGTTTTAATGATGGGGTGGGTGTCGGGTAAGCGGTTCGCTTCATCTTTCCTAATGGCCATTTTCATTTTAAAATACGCAATATATTTTTTTTAAATTAGGAACATTTGGTGTTTTCTTACTCGGAATCAAGTGCGATATTGATTTTGATGATAAAAAAAATGTTCCTAATTTTCTATAAAAAAAGAATTGTGTCCTTTTCATGACGAGCCGTACAAGGGTGAATCAACTTGTTAGTGGCACCCGTTGCTATGGTTACACAAATTTTGTCCCTTGGACAACCTAAGCGTTTTTCTATGAAACAGTACGAAGTGTCACTTGGACAACCGGGGACAGAGTAAACAATACAAAAAGTTGATTCACCCACAAACTATATGAAAAAAAGTCACAAAACTAACTCAAAAATAAGGACACTTTTTTCTTTATGGTCTTTCCGAAAGCGTTAGTAGACTCAAAAAAAGACATGTGAAAGAGCCCTTAACCTTTTTAACGCTCTGTCAAATACAACAGCTCTCACTCATACGCCATGACATCGGAATGTCACACGCGAAGTTGAACCCTACAGAAATGTATGTAGGTAGATATCGCTCTGCACGCCGTGACTGATCATCCGTTGGCGTTGATCCTACGGTGCGGACATATGCGTCGTTGGCGGCTAAAAGGTCAACAACATACTAAGTTTTTTTTATTTTTGATTTTACCTCCTCGCACCAGTATTGGACCAGCAGATGCCGTTCATCCGTATGCTGCTTCAGGAGCTCTCCAGAACTGAAGACTTCACCGCACTCAGCGCACGCCCTGCGACGGATTTGTTAGATCATCAATCGATTTGCCAGAATCGTTATTTACTATAGCTAGACCTTTTAAATGAGTCGTAGTCGTAGACATGCAACCAGAACAAACCTAATACAATACAATTACAACAACAACAATACAATTGGGGATGTCTATTTTTTTGCAATTTATAGTAAATCAAAAACCATTTCGAGATAAATGTTTTTTTAACTCGTTTTCTGTAGTTATTTAATTTTAATATTATGTAATGAATTTATTACATAACAAATAAGCAATGACCTTCATTTGACATTGGTGTAAATTGCCTGTCCGGTCCAAGTCGTACTTTGTTTTTTGTGGTTAGAGAAGTTCTTCACAATTTACGCGTGGATTATACTACGGAGTTTGATTTGGACCCGCTGTCTGACATCTAGCACTTTGACAGCGCCAGTTAAGTGACACTAGTTACAGTGTACCACTACGCAAAAAATAGTTAAAGGGGTTGCCTTATCGTACGCATTTAGATAGATTTAGAAATTTGGCAGTGTGGGAGCCCTCAATTACAATCTGACGTCATCAACCAAAACAGTTTCAATAATTAATTTTGAATAAAGTAGTAAAAAAAAAAAAAAAAAAAAAATTAGGGGACAATCTTACACAAATCGACCTAGTCCCAAACTAAGCAAAGCTTGTACTATGGGTACTAGACGACGATAAACATACTTATATAGATAAATACATACTTAAATACATAGAAAACATCCATAACTCGGGAACAAATATTCGTGCTCATCACACAAATAGATGCCCTTACCGGGATTTGAACCCAGGACCTCTTGCTTCGTAGGCAGGGTCACTACCAACTAGGCTAAAGCGGTCGTTAGTGAACTAAATGACAAAATATTGAAATTAGTTTCTTATAATTGAATTTTCCATACAAAAAAAAAAATAAAAACCACTGGTATTTTTTTAGACATTCCCAAAGGCTTTGTTCGAAAGGTGGGCTGTTAACGAGATCGGGACACCTCAAAAAATTCGTACTATAATTTCGCACATAAATACCGAAAAACTTAAGAGGTGCGAGCCGAGATTTGAACCCACAACCCTCTGCTCGAGAGGCCATGGGTCAAACCACTAAGCCACCGCGGCTTAACACCTTACCGACCTTAAAACGCGTGTATTTTCAACATGGCTCTCCGTGAAACTAGTAGTTTTTATGTTAGTGAAGCCAGACAAGCGAACTAGTGGGTCACCTGATGTTAAATGAACACCACTGTCCATAGACACTCGCAACGCTTTACGCGATACCAGTGCGTTGTCGGCCCTGCAGAAAATTGTACACTCGCCTCTTAAAGGCACCCAGGTCGTAACTCGATGGGAAGACCCCAGCGGGAAGCTCGTTCCAGAGTGTTAGTAACAGCGATTGTCATCCATCAACATAACATCTCCGTGCTTACTTCATGCTGTTGTCGCATTTTCTCCGTCCGTTTGCGTGTTTCTTCATGGCGTCCGAGCTCGCGAACCGAACTCCGCACGAGCCGCACTCGTATTTGGCTTTTGATAACTGAAAAAAAAGTCCCTTTAAGGCTTATTTGGTAGAATATACAAGAGATAGCTCCACAGATCGACGGGTCTCTGAGTCACTCATTCACTCGTCCACGCACTTACTCGCTCACTTACTCACTCACCCACTCACGCACTTACTCACTTGTTCACTCACGCACGCACTTACTTTCTCACTCACTCGCTCTCACTGACTCACACGCTCATATATTCACTTACACACACGCCCGAAGGAAAAACGATGACAAATAAACTAAATTATAGCTATGTGCGGAGAATCCTGTCCGCAGGCACGCGCTCACTCACTCACACACGCACTCCCTCCCTTTCTCCCTCACGCACGCACGCAAATGAAACAAAGATGATAAATAAATTTAACTATTAATTGTGTGGTGAAGGTAGCGGGAACGCATTGGATGCGGACGAATTCATTCGCACACGCTTTTATTCACTCCCTCATCACTCACTTCACCTAAGCACTCACTTACACACGCAAATAAAACAACGATAACCCATTTTCATCAGTAGAAGTCTTTCAGCTGAAAAGATGACGATTCGTGTGGGGAGCCGTACCTCTCTATGTGCCTTAGCCTTGTGATGGCGCAGTCCCAGGGCTCCGACGAAGGAGTCCCCGCACAGCTCGCACACCGCGTCCCGCGACGGGTGGTTGCGACGCACGTGCCCCAAGTATGAGGTGCTCTTACTGGTCACAAATAAACTCATTCACTCATGCACGCAAGCACTCACTCCCTCCTGTCCTCACTCACTCACGCATGCACTCACTCACTCACTCACTAATTCACTCACGCATACACTTACTCACGCAGGCACTAATTCATTCGCGCACGCACTTATTCACTCCCTCACTCACTTATTCACCCAAGCACTCACACACGCACATTTGCAAATGAAACAACGATAACCCATGTTCAGCAGTAGACTTCTTTCGGTTGAAAGATGATGATTATTCGTGTGGGGAGCCGTACCTCTCTATGTGCCTTAACCTTGTGATGGCGAAGTCCCAGGGCTCCGATGAAGGAGTCCCTGCACAGCTCACACACCGCGTCCCGCCACAAATAACACACCAATAACTTTACTCACTCATGCACGCAAGCCCTTACTCCCTCTTGTACTCACTCAATCACTTACGCACGCACTACTCGCTCACTCACTAATTTATACACGCACGCGCTTACACGTTCACTTACTCACTCACGCATGCACTCACTCACTAAGTCATAAACGCACGCGCTTACTCGCTCCCTCACTCACTTATTCACCCACGTACTCACAGACGCACACGCAAATCAAACAACGATAACAAAATAAATTATGAGTTATGTGATGTGTGGAATGGCCTTGGGGTAAACCTATGTTCAGCAGAGGAAGTCTTTTGGCTGAAAGATGACGATTATTCGTGTGGGAAGCCGTACGTCTTTATGTGCCTTAGCCTTGTGATGGCGCAGTCCCAGGGCTCCGATGAAGGAGTCCCCGCACAGCTCGCACACCGCGTCCCGCGACGGGTGGTTCAGACGCACGTGGCCGAAGTACGAAGTGCTCTTGCTGCCACAAATACACCCATAGTCAGTCGATTGAGTTAGTAAATAAGTAAAGGATTCCCTAGTACAGGCTCATGAGCTAGACGACTTGTACTTAATTTATTTTATTGAATCAGGCGTTACTTTTAGGAGGCCCATATCAATGAACTGAAACAATTGGGGATGTCTATTTTTTTGCAATGTATTGTAAATCGAAAACCATTTCGAGATAAACGCTTTTTAACTCGTTTTCTGTAGTTATTTAATTTTAATATTATGTAATGAATTTATTACAATACAAATAAGCAATGACCTTCATTTGACATTGGTGTAAATTGCGTGACCGGTCCAAGTCGTACTTTATTCTGTGTGGTTAGAATTACTCACAATTTACGCGTGGATTATACTACGGAGTTCGATTTGGACCCGCTGTTTGACATCTAGCACTTTGTCAGTGCCAGTAAAGTGACATAGTGTATAGTGTACCACCACGCAAAAAATAATTAAAGGGGTTGCCTTATCGTAAGCATTTAGATAGATTTAGAAATTTGGCATTGTGGGAGCCCTCAATTATAATCTGACGTCATCAACTAAAATAGTTTCAATAATTAATTTTGAAAAAAGTAGAGAACTAAATGACAAACTATTGAAATTAGTTTCTTATAATTGACTTTTCTATACAAAAAAAAATATAAAAACCACTGGTAATTTTTTTTAGACATTCCCAATTCGGTTAAGCGGTTATTGATTCCCTATAGAAACTTTTACTCCCCCTTTTCACCCTCTTAAAGGGTGATTTCCGGGATAAAAAGGGTCTCAAACTATCTCAATACCAAATTTCATCTAAAGACCCATTTAGATTATACAACTTTCTTGCATTTTCCATACAATAAAATTGAGGCAATAAAACGTTGCTCAGTCTAAACTAAACCTTAGAAACCTTAGGTTTAGACTGAGCAATGTTTTATTGCCAGTGGCGATCCTTACAGGTTGTCCTTAGGACAGGAAAAGGGAAGAGCTAAGATAAGACAGGGTGTACGCCAGGGATGTCCACTTTCTCCTTTAATTTTCAACATTTTTATTGAAACTGCCATTAGAAAGTTGTTAGATTCTGGGAAGGGAGGTATCAAAATTAATGGAGAAAGTTTCCATTTCATACGGTTTGCTGATGACATCGCAGCTTTAGCAGAAAATTCCGCACAACTGGAACAACTTGTAACAGAAATGGACAACGTATTCAGACAATTTGGACTTAAAATTAATATTAAGAAAACAAAAACTATGATAACATCAAAGCATACCCAAGTCATAGATCAAATACATATAGGAAATTGTACCATTGAGCAGGTCAATAGTTTTAAATATTTAGGCAGCGTAATTACCTGTGACTCCAGATGCACCACGGATGTCAAAACAAGAATAGCCATGGCTAAGAAAGCATTCAATGATAAAAAACACATTTTTAAAGGCAAAATCTCAAGGAACATTCGGAAAAGATTTATTAAGACCTACATCTGGAGTATAGCATTATATGGGAGCGAGACTTGGACATTGACTCAGCGGGACCGAGACAGATTGAGTGCGTTTGAGATGTGGTGCTGGCGGAGAATGGAGGGGATTAGCTGGACTGAAAGGAGAACTAATGAGGAGGTTTTAGAGTTGGTGGAAGAGGAAAGGCGGCTGTTAAGGACGATTGAAAATAGGAGAGGGAATATGCTGGGGCATCTGATACGACATGACAGTTACATAAAAACTATTTTGGAAGGGCAAATAGAAGGCAGGCGAGGCAGGGGAAGACCGAGACGGTCATTTATAGACCAAGCCAAGGAAAAAGTCAATGTCATGTCGTATCAGGAGCTGAAAACGCTGGCAGAGAACCGAAAAGAGTGGCGTTTACTCCACCGACAAGAGCTAAGCTCTTAAATTAATGATGATGGCGATCCTTACATAAGCCCAAAAGCCGGGCTTGCCTTATAAATCTCAAATCAAGATTAAAAATAAATGCCAAACCTCGTCCAAACGAAAAAAGTTCTAATAAAATCACTTTCATACTAACGCGCTTTATTTTACGTAAAATACCAAGAATTGCATAACAAATCTGCTGCGCGGCCCAGCGGCGCTGTACGGCGGCCGGCGCGGTGATAGGCGACAGTAGCGACGTTATAAATAGCATGACATCTCGCTCGCTCTTGTGGGCTTTTACGGGGCTTCCAAACGCTCTCTTCATACTTAGGAAAATGTTAGTTTTGCAAATATCTATGTATAGCTGCATATATAGCGATTTCTTTGCAATTTTGAATCTGGCTTATGGTGTGAAGTTTGCTGCGTTTGGTTTAGAACGCGAGTGCGCGGGCGAGATGAATAACTTCACGATTGTTTATATCGAATCGTGGGCCATGCCATGCAAGGCGTTGTAAAATGCGTGAATTTATGTAAAATTACAAAATAAATAGGTATTCTTGTTTTAGTGCGTTGCGTGTGAGAATGAGTCTGTAAAATTTAAAATTCTGTCTAGTAATAGAATGAAGTGTGCTTTGGTAAGCTTGCCCAAACAGAGTAAAGCGGCAACAAGATGGATTTACCTACATTAAATTATAAAAAAATACTAAAACATATCTCTCGGCTTGCCATAGCTTGATACCCTAGGCACGCCACTGTTTATTGCCTCAATTTTATTGTATGGAAAATGCAAGAAAGTTGTGTAATCTAAATGGGTCTTAAATCTCAACGGTTTAAGCGTGAAGAGGTAACAGACAGACACACTTGCGCATTTATAATATTAGACTGGATATGGATTTTGTAACATTCTGCAAGAACTGCCTTCTCATAATATGTTTCAGTTATTTTTATACTCATTGGAGAAATGTATACGCAAAGGAAGAAGGAACATAAAAATAATGCTACTCACGTGAAAGTAGCATCGCACTGTTTGCATTTGAACACTTTGCCTGTGTGCATCAGGTAGTGGTTACGAGCCAAGTGCCTGAAAAAAAAAAACATTTTTTTTCTTTATAATTTTAATTTTTCAGAAAAACCTTTTTTGCCGACTGTTACTTGTACACTGTATTTGTGTTCCCATCCCAACTGAATATCCGTATTAAATATCAACTCGATCCGATCATCGACTTTCAATACGTGATATTTGACTGTAATATAAAATAAATTATACTTGTGTCATTTTAAAATTTTGCGCAGAACACTCTGATTTTTTTTTTGAACTGACTGTTGCTGTTAGCCTCGACGGCTTTTACAGCTTACCGGAGAGAGGGCGAGCCGCCAAACGGGCAGCTCAGCAAAAACACTCTGTTACTATTTGTATGGAGCTACCACTCTGTTACCATGTATTATTATTACAAAAATTTGATAAATATTAAGCATCATTTTTCGATTCTGATAATCAATAATTATCTGTCATACAAAGGTGATTGCAAATCATTATACTCAAATAACTGCAGAAAATTGACAGTGAAAACGAAAAGAACTTTTTTTAGCTTGCAACAAGTTTTTTTGCGCAAATTTTGAAAATGACCCACTTGCTGATATTACATTAAAGATAAATGTATAATTAAAGTTTCAAGGCGATGGTCAAACGTCGAAGAGTGTAAGGGTCAAAACTCATAACCGGTCAAAACCACTTTTGACCGCAAAAATATAGGTAGGTGTAGGTTATGTTAAGTCTGCATCGGCCCGAAGGGCCAAAAGCACACAGAAGAAGGAGCTCCGTCGGCACTGTTTCTGTGTCAATATAAATTGGGAATTTTGTATGCACGAAGCACGTAAACATTACAACTTAATATTGTTATTATGTATCATAACACTAACCAAAACCACTTTTGCCTGATTTTTGCAGTCAAAAGTGGTTTTGGCCAGTTATGACTTTTGACTGTAACATACATACTTGGCTCGGGTGACGAAGGAGCATATGTTGCAGACGAACTTCATCTTGTGGTAGTCGAGGTGGCGATGGCGCAGGTACTGCGTGCGGAAGCGGATGTGGCACACCTCGCACTCGAACTTGCCGATAGCCTGCCGACGACGTGGTATCATCAAAGTATTATCAGCATTAGTAGTGGCAAGCGCAGCGTGGCACATCCACCAAAGAGATGGACGGACGATTTGGTGAAGGCCGCAGGTTCAGGGTGGATGCAAGTCGCTTCCAACCGTAATGATTGGGCGTCAATGAGGCAAACAAATTGATCTAACCAGTCTTAATTATAAGATAAAAAGAACAAAAAAAATCGGCGAAAAGGCCCTATTAAAGAGGCTGTATAAAAGGGGCTTTTATACATACAGACTTACCGGATCATGTTTCGCCATATGGTTCTTAAAGGACCTCTCAAACTCGAACCCTCGCCCGCAGAACTCGCACTTGAAATCGAGATTCAAGTAATTACTGCTCTGCTTCCTCTCCGCTATCTCTTCCAACTGCTCCTCCATCGTCAATATCTTCAATTTGCAATCATGTTCTTTCTCAAACTCCGCATGATCGAAATTAGGCAAGAAATTATTCTCCGCCCTTCTCAATTGCAGCTGCCATTTAGTCAACGGTTCTGCATTCCGCTTCTTCCCCGTCACGAACCGCAGCAAATTCGATATCCTCTTCGCTTTCGCTTCCACCTTCTTTGCTTCCTTCTCCGCTTTCTGCTTCTTGAATTCCATTCTCATCTTTTTTATCTTTTTTTCTTTAGCATCAACGGATTTGACTTTAATCCTGCCCATGTTCAAACCGTCTATTTCAAATAACAAATTCGGT
The DNA here is from genome assembly GCA_947563465.1 of Archips xylosteana. NCBI lineage: Eukaryota > Metazoa > Arthropoda > Insecta > Lepidoptera > Tortricidae > Archips > Archips xylosteana. Next base: position 1,017,014 of record OX387371.1, read on the forward strand.
TTGCCATCAAGTTTATCCAGTTCTAAAAAATCAACTAGCGCTTTTCGATTTTTTTTTTTAACTTCTGCTGCTTTTGGTTTTATAATAACTTCACTAGCTATATCTTCTGTTAGCGGATCTATGACTTCACCATTTATATCAGGCAAGTCTTCTACATCATCAAAACTATCTTCTTCGTTTTCTGTATCCTTTATATCTACTGTCTCTTTCTTTTTGTGTGAATCGAAATTGTATACACTAAGTTGTGGAAGGTTTTCTTCTTTAGCATCAACGGGTTTGACTTTGATCCTGCCCATGTTCAAACCGTCTATTTCAAATAACAAATTTGGTTTGCCATCAAGTTTATCCGGTTCTATATTATCGACTAGCGCTTTACGATTATCTTTTTCAACTTTTTCTACTTTTGGTTCTATAATAACTTCACTAGCTATATCTTCTGTTAGCGGATCTATGACTTCTCCGTTTATATCAGGCAAGTCTTCTATATCATCAAAACTATCTTCTTCGTTTTCTGTACCCTTTATGTCTATTGTTTCTTTCTTTTTGTGTGAATCGAAATTATATACACTAAGTTGTGTAAGGTTGAGAGCTAGCCTGTGAAATTTTCTGTCAATCTGTAATATGTCATCTGTTGACAGCTACAACAAAGAAAATACATCTATACTAATATTATAAAGAGGAAAGATTTGTATTTTTGTATGTAATGAATAAACTTAAAAACTACTGGACCGATTTCTAAAATTCTTTTGCGGTTAGAAAGCTACATTATCAGTGAGTGACATAGGCTATTTATTACCGCGGGAAGATACCTTTTTCTACGGGAAAATTAATTTATCGCGGGCGAAGCTGCGGACGGTAGGCTAGTTGTAAATAAAGATACAATGGAATACATTCCCCTGACTACTTGTAAATTCAAATAATTTATTGAATCAGACGTTACTTTGCGGAGGTCCATATCAATGAACTGAAACAATTACTTTGCTCGCCCGCGACCTTATGATAGCTACGTTTATGTAAAAAATGCGTGTTCATGCAGTTCCTCCACCTCCACACTGTACAAACACATACAAATCACACAAACTAACTGACGCGTTTTGAACTCAACCACCAGCTACCAGATGTTAGACAAACAAACCAGTGACAATTTAAAACATTTGTAAATGGGTGAATCAAATTGGACAACCTAAGCATTTGTCTCTGAAACAGTATGAAGTGTCACTTGGACAACTGGGGACAGAGTAAAAAACACAAAAAGTTGATACATCCAAATAACAATTCCAAAACAAATACTGATTCCGAAATAAATCACTTTATGACCAACGATAATAATAGAAAAAGGTACATCATGACTTAAACTCACCGGCAAAAATTTGGCCCACAGTCCACCTTTCATACAAACGAGGCTATTTTGATGCCTTATTTCATTTCTACACCAGGGTAGTGCCCCGGTTGAGATCTGATAATGGATATCCAGAGCATCGATAATGGTGGTCCAGAGTTTCTAACACACACAACTGATTCAACAACCAGTTTACACCACAGCGAGAGAATTGGTACAGCACTGAGATTTTCATTTATTTTATTGCCATTTTAGCTGTTTTTCTAAATCTGTAAAATTTCCGTGTTAAACGCAGATTCAATCAGGTGGGTATCTTAGGAACTCTGAATGTCCTTTATCAATGCTCGGAGTAGCCATCATCAGATCACAGCCAAAGCACCGCCTAGTGGAGAACCAAGACATCAAAGTGACCTCGTTTGTATGAAAGGTGGACTGTGGGAATTTTTTTTGCTGCGGAGTGTATTAAATTACGGGAAACCATAGACCCGATTAACATTGGTGTGACGTTCATGAAAGACTTACAAAAGGCTGTGTCCTCTTTGCCTGCCTGAGCAGCCGCTCCGAGCGCCGGCAGCGCGCGCGCAGAGCTGCCGCCCGCAGCAGCAGCAGCCGGCAGTGCGGGCACAGGTGCTGCGGCAGACCGTCGTCGTCCGAGAACTGGAAGGACATTTGGAATCACTTTATGACACACACAGAAAAAGGTTGTCCATCATGGTTCAACGTGGCAACGTAGCTAGTGTATTGGGCAACTTTGCGTCCCATACGAACCCGGGCAGTTTGCTTGACTTACCTTTTATGAATTGTATTTTGTGAAAAACATCATATTTTTAAATTTATCAATATAATTATGTATATCTAGGGTTGCCATCCCCGGATTTGGAGCTCAGAACCCGTACGCGCCAAGGTTTTATTTTAGTCTTTACTAGCAGTATAAGTTGATAGGTACTTTTGACAATCGTCCAGGGGCAACCAAAAACTAAAAAAATTCACACCCAAACTACAAATGGAACCCTGCCGGACCCGGACGTTCCCCGGATGCTCTGTAAACTAGGACAAATCCTGGGAAACCCGGACGGATGGCAAACCTATGCCTCAATAGTGCCACGAGAATTCCGGCCTCTACTTGTTATAGTTAAAAAACCGTATTGGCGCCAGTTTTTACTTTGACTAAACTAGTTAATGAATGAAACAGAGCTTGTACGGCTACCATACTTACTTCAACACCCATCAGTTCCGTAAAATTGTCTTCTAAGCCATCAGGAATGCTATAAAGTTTAATATTTGTTGCTAAACAGATTCTACAAGCACTCAAATCCTCCGACACAAACACGACTCGCGTTGCCTTGAGCATTGTGATTTTATTAAACCAACATTTAAAGATACACTATCAATGACTAAAGGTACTAATAACATCACAGAACTGCTAAAAGTATGAAAGAAAACTTAAGAACTCAAGATATGTAATTAGATGACACCCGATGAGATTCAATTTGGTAACGTTTTCGTTGTACTAACAAATATTTGGCGGTTATTTTTCATACATTCAACAGATTTTTAATTACTTTACTGATTTCTTAAGAGAGAAATTAATAATGAACTCGCATAAATATTCTTTTTTGCATTAAACCTTAAACAAACAAATTCGTTCGTAGTCGGTCATGTCAAAACTGTCAATGTCAAACGGCCATATTTTTTTTTTTTTTTTTTTTTTTCCTGTTTCGTCCGTTCGGACAGGCTAAGGTCTGGGACCATATCGCCTCGTCATCAGTTGTTGAGAGTTGTGTTCATCGTTATTTTAACGTTTATTTTATCAAACGGCCATATTTATTTGTTTTTATGTTTTTTTTTTTAATTTGACATGACCGATTGACTATGCACATATAGCATTCAGCCAAAAAAGTTTTTTATTCATGTTCTCAAGGGCGTAGCGAGGTATAGGCAGGGGGGGCAGCTGCGGCGGGGGAAACGAGCGGGTGGGGGGGGTTTCGGGCTTCGGGGCTTGAAGCTTGGAAGCAAAGCGATGTGAATGCCTGTACATATTGATAGGTTACATCTAGGCTACGACTTAAAGTAGTATCTTTCAATGACAAAAAAATTACAAAGAAAATGTCGCCCTTCTTTATTTTTTATTATTTTATGTCCAGAACATGAACAAAAAACTTTTTGGCTGAATGCTATATGTGCAGAGTCAATCGGTCGGTAATATCAAATTAAAAAAAAACTAATAAAAACAAACACGGCCGTTTGACAATTTTGACATGACCGACTACGCACGAAGTTGTTTGTTTAATTAAGGTCTAATGCAAAAAAGAATATTTTTGCGAGTTCATTATTAATTTCTCTTTTAAGAAATCAGTAAAGTAATCAAAAATCTGTTGAATATATTAAAAATAACCTCCAAATATTTGTTAGTACAACGAAAACGTTACCAAATTGAATCTCGTCGGGTGTCATCTAATTTTCTGGAGTTCTAAAGTTTTCTTCCATAGTTTTTTAGCAGTTCAGTGATGTTATTAGTACCTTTAGTCATTGATAGTGTATCTTTAAATGTTGGTTTAATAAAATCACAATGCTCAAGGCAACGCGAGTCGTGTTTGTGTCGGAGGATTTGAGTGCTTGTAGAATCTGTTTAGCAACAAATATTAAACTTTATAGCATTCCTGATGGCTTAGAAGACAATTTTACGGAACTGATGGGTGTTGAAGTAAGTATGGTAGCCGTACAGGCTCTGTTTCATACATAAACTAGTTTAGTCAAAGTAAAAACTGGCGCCAATACGGCTTTTTAATTATAACAAGTAGAGGCCGGAATTTTCGTGGCACTATTGAGGAAACTTCTCATTTATCGACTTCGATATACATAATTATAATTAAAAATATGATGGTTTTTCACAAAAGATAATTCATTAAATGCTGCCAGTCAAACAAACCGCCCCGGATCGTACGCGGCGCAATGTTGCCCAATACACTAGCTATATTGCCACGTTGAACCATGATGGACGATCTTTGTCTGTGTGTGTTTGTTTATTTGCGTATGTCACGTCTTTATGTTGACATTGGCAAAATACGCCTTGCTAAAATAGCAAGGGTGAAACCCAAAGAAAAAAAAAACCTTTGTACCAGAAACAACCCCGAGTGAGGGTCAAAACATGTCACGCAAAGATGGCACCCCCATTTCTTTAAAAAAAAGCTTTGCATCTGAACCTCAACAACCATTGATAAATCGGTATTCAGTAAAGAGTACCGTCCTTCCTACCTTCCAGTCCCTTTCAGTCACTCAAAGGTTGAGTGGTAGAGATCCCTTAATCCTTTATAGGTTAACAATCTCAAAAAAGACCTCCCTGTAACAACATCTTTTTGCATTTTCTTCTTGTACAAAATTTTTAGGACTAAAGATTGGGGATGAGGCTTGAATTGAGGATTTTTTCGGTCTTGCCCGTTAAAGGGTTAAAGGGATAAGTTCGCCTTTGTACATTTATTTCAACAATCGTTGTCGGGCGCTGGGGAAAATAACTAACTAAGTGTTTGGGGGTGTATTTAGTTAGATAAATTCAACTCCGGATCCACGCTCGCCAGCGTACAATGGACCCAGATGCGCGCCGAATTACGCATAAGGCAACTAAAATTCATATATCTGAATCTAGGCAATTCTAATGGACATCATAGCTGACCTGTTATTTCTTCCACGCTGATCTGACTCTCCTGCTGCTTAGCCTCATGCATGAGATAATCAATCTGCTTCGCTTTTCATATTCTTAAGTATTTAAATAATGCACCATCTGTAATTATAAACATAGTATGACTCCACTGCATGGAGCCACTGGACTAGACCACTCAAACATCTCACATACATTCAACACATAAATATTTCGAGGACAGAGGTGATCACATGTCAGCCTTCGGACCAGATACCACGGCGTCCCATGGTACCTGTCCTTCAGCTCATTAACTCCCAGGATTGGAGTATACTTCGGTACCGAACACGACGGGACGGTACCATACCGAACTCGACCGGACGGTATCTTTACTTTCAGACAGGAATTGAACCCTTTTCATATTTGGTATGTGAGTGACTGGTCTAGTAAACACCACTAAGACTAGCGAGTGTAATCATTTAACCTCATAGGCTTAAACCACTTAGCTTTCAAGCAGCAGAGGAGTTGCAGCAGCACATTAACACAATTTTCAGATCACTAATAAATTAAGACTTTTACTCGATTGAAAGTTACGGCAAGAATGGTATTCAACTCACCATAGACTGTAGGAAACATGGCGGGAAACGTTAGTGTTGCTATGTACAAATATTTACATTTCGCGAAACGCGCGACACTCCGACCAGGGCAAATCAAAGCAGAGTAGTCATCAAGTTCCGAGTCCATTGTTTAATCTTCTCCAAGGCCCGGATGGATGCAACTCTTCTTTGCTTTCCTTCAGATTGCTCTTGTGTTAGATCTCTAACATCAGCCTCACTGTCCATTACTGAATCACTAGTTTTATTTGCCCAATCCATATTATCATTACTAAACTCCGTGTCTTCTATCGTCTCGTTCAAGTTATCTGTCATTTCCATGTTTTCTGTTATCTTATCCGTGTTATTTGTTATCTCCGTGCTATCTATTGTCTTGTCTGTGTTTGCCACATCTGCCATATCTGCACTCTCATCTGTAAAGTCTATACTTATACCGAGTCCGTTTCCAGTTTGGTTTTCTTGTTGAACAGTTTCTTTATCAGATTTTGATTCCACATAAGAATGTTCATTTTCATCAACTTCTAGAGGGTACAAGTGTGTTATAGATCTGGTGAATACAGTGTTTCCTACTTTTACCTTAGCCACTCTACATAATCCATCGTTACCTTTTATTAGAGAAATAATCACCCCGACTTTCCAGCCTTCTCGATTTTTGTCTCCTTTAATTTGCACTATTTGGCCTACTTTCGGGATCTCCTTTGATGTAATACGTGGCTCCTTATGTGAGTGGTTGTACCTTTCGCGAAGGCTTGGCAGGTACCGATTAGTGAACATTCCTTTGAACTCTTCCAGAATAACTCTTGCTCTTTTCCAGGAATTAATCAGGTCTATTTTTGTTGTAGTACCCTGTACCAAAGTATTGTTATTTGATGATTTCATGGTAATACATCTTCCTAAGTTGAGGAAATCTGAGGGCTTTAATATATGTTCTAACTCTGAGTCTACGCACGTTAAAGGTCTTGTGTTGATTATTGCTTCGATCTCTTTGACAATTGTTGATAGTTGGCTTTCTCCCAGTAGGTGTTTTTCCAACGTTCTTTTCATGCAATGTTTTACGATGGACACCAAACGTTCATAAAATCCTCCATACCAAGGAGCTAATTCTGGTATGAACTTCCATCTGATTTGGTTGTCCACACAGTAAGGTTTCGATAAGACGTCCGCTAAAAGTTTAAAATACAAAGCATTATCTGAAGTGATTAAAGTTGGTATGCCTCTGACTGAAACCATTCTTCGCAAAGCCAAGAGACATTCTTCAGCTGTCAAATCCTGAACAACTTCTAAATGGATAGCCCTGACAGCTAAGCAGGTGTACAAACAGATCCATCTTTTGCAAGTTCCATTGTTAGACTTGATTAAAACTGGTCCAAGATAGTCAATTCCTGTGAAGGTGAATGGTGTGCTGAAATTAACTCTTTCTGGTGGTAATGCAGGTGTTGGTGGCAGCGGAAATGGTCCACCTCCGTGCTTCACACATCTTGGACATTTTTTCAGTATCTTTTGGACTGTACTTTTACCTTGTGGTATCCAGTAGGACTGTCTTATTATGCTTAGGGTATGGTTAGCTCCAACATGATAATTCTTTTCATGTGTGTTTTTAATTATGCTGGTTGTAAAATCGCAGTGTCTAGGTATAAGCAGAGGATACCTTTTATCAAAGGACCATGCAGCGTTTTGGAGTCTGCCTTTACATCGCAGTAAACCGTCAACATCCTTAAATAGTCTCAGATTACGACTGAGACTTGTTTCTTTGCCCTCTACTTCATCCGTAAAATGGTCTAATTGAAGTTGTTTAATTTCTTGTATAGTACAGTCATTTTGAGATTCGTCTATATCCTGTAAATTTTCCTTTTCATTACTCTGTTTGTTCACTTGATCGTTATCCTTTTCTGAACTATCCTCTACCTCGTTTGTGCTTGTAGGTTGCAATGAGTCGGTATTCGGTAGACCCTCCCCAGACAGGAAGGAAAGTTCTGTTACTGGACCGGTAGGCCATTCAGATGAATTTTCCAGCAGAAAATCTGGTCCAGATAACCATTTCTTTCTTTCTTCCTTCGAACACGTTGGTCTGGTTGCTACGTCAGCAGGATTTAGTTCAGATGGTACATATCGTATTGTCAAATTATTATTCCTTTTTATTTCTTCAATTCTCCTCGACACGAAGGGTGTTAATAGCTTGCTTGAATTACACCAATTAATAACGATTTGACTATCCGTCCACAATATTTGTTGTGTGGCATTTGATTGGATATTGTTCAAAACATACTTGATTAATCGACTGCCTATTAACACTCCCAACAACTCGAGTCTAGGAATTTTTAGGTTTTCTTGATCCTTTATAGGTACCAATCGAGATTTGCCGATTATAAAGTTTATGCGATTTCCTTATACTATATATAGAACAGCAGCATATGCTTTGGTTGAAGCATCCGTGAAGCAGTGTAATGTGTAGTTTCCATCTTTGCCATCCATTACGCATCTTGATAAACATATGTCATTAATATCTTGTAAGTTGTCTTTTATGGTTTTCTTATATGCTGATAAAGTGTCAGAGTCTAATCTTTTAGTAAATTTACTAAGCAACCACTTCAGTGTTTTCAGAACATTGTTTTGGACACAACGCTCGATTATGACGTCCAAAATCGCCACAGTGAACGCATTTTCTCTTGGATCTGCATTGTTCATACCAGTGACCAACCTGAAAACAGTTGTAACATCGATCGTTTAATTTCATTTTTCTTTCTGACAATGTCTTCATTTCAGTACATTTATCACTAAAATGTGATTGATTGCAGAATATGCAAGAAAGCTTTCTTCTTTTTGCATAGAATTGACTTTTATTGTTATTTTCAACAAAGTGTCTCTTCTGTGGTACACCGATGCTAGTGGTGGTAAATGAGGATACATTTTTTCCATGTGATTGAAATCCCATTTTCTTGTACTTTCTGGAGCCATTTGGAGCTTGACGATTATGTGCCTGTTGCAATACATGTAAAGTTTCTGCAGTATAGCTTGGAGTCTCCGTTTTCATTTCTTGCCTTTCATGTGTCAATCTATTAGCGTCCTCTCTGGCTGAGATGATGACTGCAAGTTGTTTACGAATTTCTTCAATTGATTCTGTGTTAATCTTCATTTTCAATTCATAAATAATATTTTCTGGAAACTTTTCCATAATGAGAAATCTCAGATGGTTGTGGCTGGTGTTCTCGCCCAAGGACTCTAGAACACGGAGATGTTGCTCTATATCGTCTAAAGTCTTTCTGCATTCTTCTTGTCTTTCAGCTATCTTCATGCGATATAAAGCAGCATAGTGTGCGTCTATGACATGTGTTGTTTTCCCATATCTCTTCTGCAGAGTAGAAACTGCAATTCTGTAGTTTGAATTTGTGGTTTCAAGACCATCGATGGTAGTTTTGGCATCACCCTGGAGAGAAGCCTTCAAATAAAGTAGCTTGTCAACATCCTGGATATTTCTTTGATCCACATTAGACTTGAATTGATCCCAAAACTGGTGCCACTCTAATATATTTCCTGTAAATTGTGGTAAGTTTAATTGTGGAAGCTTAGCGCTAAAGTTATTTTTAGAAGATGCAACTGTTGTAGTTTGGTTGGAGTCTTTGTTGCGGGCATCCAGTTCTGCCAGCATTTCTTCGCCTTCTAATTGTATTGAAGTAAGACTTGATATTTCATCAGCATTAGGTTCGGTTGAAACATTGAAATATTGATAGAGTTCAGTATTGAAACGGTGGAGAATGGACTTTAACTTTGAGGCAGTGATAAGAGCAGTTTCTAAATTATTTTTATCCCATGAAGCACATAAAATACGAGACTTTTCAGACAGACATTTTATTTCTTGAGAAAATATGGACAATCTGTTCAGTAAAATCGCTTCCATTTTGTCCGGATTATATCTGTAAGTTAATCCAGATAAACTGTCATAGTACTTATGTGAGCTATGATGTCTAGTAAGTATTCTTATACACCTATTTTAATAGATTTACAGAACTGTATAAAGCCATTCATATAAAAGTTCAGTTTTATCATATCATCACTTCGAAGAAGTAAAATTTAGTCAATAGTACAATTTTAAATAAACTAAAGCTTATATACCTATGTGAGTACAACACTCACACATGTTGTTTGTGTAACTAAGGTTACCAATTTGTTTATTTATTTCAATCAAATTTATTCCTTAAAACAATAAAGACATTGTTTGAAATCACTTGTCACTAAATGACAATAAATGCAAAAAAAGGTAACTGAGTGGATACACAAGCCTTTTACTGACTGTTTTATTATTGTTATCATCATCAGAATAGAATAGGTGTACCAAATTTCAGATTAATTTGATCAATGAAAGTACATATGTAGATCAAAATAGAATTTAACTTGTAAAGCTTGAAATGAACCACTATTTTACATACATACAAACATTACAAGTTAAATAAAGCTTATAAATGTTACTTTATTTTCAAAATCTTGTAAATAATCTTTATTTCAGAATCACATGTATTAACCCCAACTCTAGACATGTAGATAGTGCCATCTAGTATCAATTATGTTAAGCTTTATTGTAAACAAAGTACGCGCGGCACTCCTTAGACACATATATACCACAATGCCACTAAATATTGAATTAGATATAGCCTTAGGAAATAATAATTTCACGTACCTTATTTATTATAATCATTAGCAGCTTCATATAAAATGTTCAAATAACTCGGCACAGGCCGTAAGAGAAGCGCCCTCTACGCTCCTTTAGGATGGTAACCGCTGTTGGCGGCACCCGTTTGAGCAGTTTCCCGTAAATTTGTCTTCGCTATCCTATAGGTACATAATAACGAACGAATATTATAAAGTATGTACGAACAAGTGAGCACGTGCTCGTTGGCAGAGAATTTTCTAGAATTACGTACTTCTCAATCAAATCATATCAATTTTCGGTACGATCGAGTTCCGAACGCCAGCTTCGAAGCCAGACTTGTTTCGTCTACATACCTACGAACTAATTTAAGTCACTTATTACGTCGTAAATATGCCAAATATTTAAATCACAACCAAAATTTCAAGCCCTTTATAGCATACTTATATGCAACCTTCATTTGTTTTTCACAACTTAATTCTAGTTACTTATTGGAAACGAAATTTTCACTACACGTGATTAATGACAATTTTTATTCGTTTTAAGTGTTTTTGAGTAAAATCCATATAATATGATGATTACCTGATAATCCTCAATATTCTTATATCACTTTCACTGAATTTTTCTTCAAACTGTTCACTTAATCACTTTTCGTAAAAGTTTTACATCGCGTCCTTGCAAAGAAAGATCACCATATTGTTTACAAGCTAACTTCACTTGTTTGCCAAATAGCGTGCAAGAAAACGGAACGACCAATGACGGACATCCTTAAGCTAATAGGCAAATAGCAATGGCCGACTTCCTTCTTCCGGTTTGCACATAGTTTTTTACCAACGCCATGTTCCTTACAAATGGATTACGTAAAATATTAACTGATATTTGTATCAATCATCACCAAAAATAAAATAGCATTTTCTCAAAAGCGATGACTAACAAAACTTTGAGATTTAAAGAAATTTGATACAAAATAGATAATAAACAGTGTGAGTTTCGCCTGTTAGAGACAACAGATGTCGCTATGAGTCACGAAATTGCCATTCTGAACATTTATAAATAATTATTAATTATTTTCTAGATGCCTTATGCATGTTTTGCATGAATTCCGTACGATCCCAGCATAACTTCACCATGTCGGGCGCTGGGGAAAATAACTAACTAAGTGTTTGGGGGTGTATTTAGTTAGATAAATTCAACTCCGGATCCACGCTCGCCAGCGTACAATGGACCCAGATGCGCGCCGAATTACGCATAAGGCAACTAAAATTCATATATCTGAATCTAGGCAATTCTAATGGACATCATAGCTGACCTGTTATTTCTTCCACGCTGATCTGACTCTCCTGCTGCTTAGCCTCATGCATGAGATAATCAATCTGCTTCGCTTTTCATATTCTTAAGTATTTAAATAATGCACCATCTGTAATTATAAACATAGTATGACTCCACTGCATGGAGCCACTGGACTAGACCACTCAAACATCTCACATACATTCAACACATAAATATTTCGAGGACAGAGGTGATCACATGTCAGCCTTCGGACCAGATACCACGGCGTCCCATTGTAACACCCCCCCCCCCCTCCTACCCCTCCCCTCTAAACTGACTAAACTAACCTACCTACCCATTCGTACGCCTATATATATATCTACCTATAGTTCCTATGTATGGCTACCTACACCTATATGTATGTCTCTATATATATCTATATAAAAGTATATCTATATGTATGAGCCCTCACCTACCACACTACCTGAAATACCTAGTTGATTTACCTTGTTTACGTCACAAAATTGGCCAAGTGATCGTTAGCGGTCTAAGATAAGGAACCCACGTTGTGTCCGTAAAATAACCCTCAGAACTTTTAGTATAAGTATGGGAAGGAATTGATAGTCATATAATTTAAATTTAGAATAAAGTTATGTTTATGATGAATAAATGAAGATGACAATTACCTATAGTTTTATAATCTAGTTTATAATAGAGATATGTTAATGACGAATAAAGTGAAGATGATAATTTCCTATAGTCATAAGAGTCGTATGTCCATAGTCTATGATATGTTCATTAGGTAAAGGTATTTTATTTAGTGGCTGAGTCTAGAGACCCATGACTCCCCGTCTCTAGAGATGGCTCCCGTCATCCAGACTTGGACAAGCCTCTCCCACTGGCTTAGAAGAAGCATACTACCTTATTCCTTGTTTAGGTAATAAGAACATAACATTATATTAATTAAGAGGGTATTCAAAGGGAAGTTAGTTACAGTCTGTGGCCGTTCTTGGATCCAACCTGTGATCACAGTGCCTCTGCAATAGCTTAGCCGAACTTCGGTAGTAAATGTAGACTTCGATGGTTTATCATAATGACTAATGAGCAGTTACCAGATCCTTTGGTACCGGTAAACCACTAACTTGCATCTGCCTCAGTTATAGTCAGAATGACGGTTTGTAAATATAGAGTTTGGTAAGACTTTTACCTTTTAGATTTAGTAAGTATAACTAGCCACTACAGGACCAGATGATACAAGGTTATTTCACCAGGGACGACCGCCGACTTCAATGGAGATTCTACTTTCCAGCAAATAAATATTCATAGTGAGTTTGTTGAGTTTTATTTTGACTCACTCAATAGCAGCTACCAGCGTTTGTAATGTAGGACATATGGATGGGAGCAAACCCTGAAATCTTCCATCCGTCGGTAAGTACTAGAGGTAGTCAAAGTCACAAGTCAGTCATAGAAATATTAAAGTCTCAAGACTCCCATAATTAGATCTACGAATGTAACCCTTTCCCACTACATAAGATAGCATAATAAAGAACTGCAGTATTTAGATAATAGTAGGTATTAAGTAAGTCTGATGGCATAGCACTGCCCTCCAACATCAAATAGTATAATGAAGAACAGTAGGTAATATTTGGTTAAATGGTAATAACACCTATTCCCTATAACCCTATCCTAACAGCTAAACTAACCAACTAGTCTATGCGAAACTGCAAACTAGGAATCCGTATTCCACATTTAAATTAACCGCGGGTTCCCTCTCCAACTGATAAGAGAGGGCCTGTCCTAAACTAATGTCTACGTTTGAGCAGGTTACTCAGCTCCTATCCTCTATACCTGTGTGCTTCTGGTACCCATCTGAGGGGATTGGGTTAGATGAATACCAGAGTGTAAATATATATATAAATAGATAAGTGGGACTAGACATTGATGAGGTTGAAACACCGGTTGTGGCGCTCCAAACCCCTCAACACCCAGGGAGAAATTAGGTCCGACTCTTGAGTTATAATACAGACCCCCACCCCTCTCCAATAGGTGGTATTCTACACTTAAACGCTTCCAGGGAGTGCTAATCTATCAGTTAACATCGCAAGATGACCCGACTAGCACACTCTAGAACCCGACTTATACTTAGTCGAAGCCCGGTTAGGTTCTCCTCTATCACAATTTAAACAAAACTTTATATTAAACTCATAAAATCCCATTAAACCCCAATTTATATTTTAACCAAACAAATATACAAATTTCTGGCAATGGATATCAAATCACAGGTATTTCTGACGATAAAATGTACAAAGCAGAAATTCACACTGAAATACCCCTTATATTTAACACAAGATATAATTAAACCACACAACACAATTACGACACCAATTAATACTTAATAATTCAGAGAGAACCTTTCCCGAACTCGTAGCAAAATAAAGAAGTTTTTTTCTCCCATCGTCTCGTCCCTTTTATAATAAAATCCCCTCCTTCGAAATTTACACTGGCCACATTGTCCATACTGGCCACACCGTCCACCTCAGCCATGTTGGCCATACTGTCCACTTCATCCACTTGGTCCACTAGGTCCACTAGGTCCACCTTGGCCTTAAAATAGCTTTGAATAACTCGTATCTTGATCCGTCAGAGTCAGTGGGTATTGCCAGTGATGCAAAGAGTATTATTAGTATCAATTAGTACATAGAAGTGATGCAGTAATCTTATTTGCATACTTTAGTAATGAAATGCTTGTTTTGATGAATTAATAATTAAATAGCCTCGTTTGTGTTTAAAATCATTTTATCATGTAAAACAAGTAATTTTTAACTTTCATATTTAAAACTATGATCACATATGTTTTAGCTGCATTTTCTTTAATCCAAAATTAGCTTGAAGGTTACACGTGCCTCGTACATTGACCTCTCACGGTCAGGTGTTCGGATACTTTCGCATTCGGATACTTTAGTAATAAAATGCTAGTTTTTGATAAATTAATAATTCAATAGTCTCGTTTGAGTATGAAATAATTTTATTTGATAAAATTAATAAGTTAAACTATGTTCACATAAGATGGAACATTACAGATTGACGTCTGTAAGGTTACAATTTGCCCCCCAAATTCTATGAAAGCGGACATGTATTTAGCTGAAGTAGAATTTGAAATTAAATTAAACATCATCTATCCTTAAACTTATTAATATTTTTCCCTTCTATGATTGCCTCTCCTCCTTTCTTCAGGCAAAACTTGTGTGAGGTGTGTTTTTAAACCAAACGTAAGAGTGAAATCACTCAAGGGGCGAATAGTCAAGTCTCGCATGCCACGATTGATGATTCAAGAGTTACACGAACCAACTCTTATCTCAACAGGGAAAATGGCTGTGCTAGTTCCATCTCGTTCCTATTAAACATGCATAAAAGTGATGGACACAATCTTGCATCTGCCTCTGTCGACTGAAATCGGTCACCTATGCATCCCTTCTAAAGATAATGCCAGACGTCGGCGTCCATAACTATTGCTTAAATACCCAACCCCAACAGCGTAACCTAACCATCCCCCCTTGAAAACACCACCCCTAGCTTGGTGAATGTTGCAACAATAAAGTACGTCATATTGTATTTAATTTGTATGCATTCAACCAGGAATGAATTACTAAAGGGTCATTAACTATTTCTCAGCGACCAGAATAACGATAAAAGAGCTTCACGAGGAACTAATGTCGCAGCAAGGGAAATGAGACCTTCTAGGTTCATACACAAAAGCTAGTGACCAGATCTTGCATCTGCCTATAACGACCATGATCATTCGCAGATGTGCCCCCCCGTAAAACAAAGCCCCACCCTGAACGCCCAAAAAAGTAAATTTTATTTATGTGCAGAGCATACAAGCACACAAAATATCCATGAATGTATATATGTATGCATGAATAGTCTTTGATCCTCTTTCATCTCACTCCCAATCTTTGACTCATTATGATATTAAGATCTATTATTTCTGACTATATCCAGTAAAATTACTTTTCAAATGCCTTACAATAAAGTTTCGATAAATTACACTTCCTACGTAGATATTTCCTTCGCAAAATACAGGCGCATATCAGTTTATTTAATTTTAGCGCACTGGCGCACACTGGTGCAATGATAAAAATCATTACAATATTATTTTCAAGGTTAATACAATATCACGCTTCGAAATTGTCACGTGTATTTAGTCATGGTCTTATGTTGTGTCTAAGTCTGAAGTTACATGGAAGGCTTTTAACTGCATGATGCCGCTTTTTTTTTTTTCTTGGCTTACTCCTAACATCTACAACCATGTTACTTGTTTGCAAAGTGTAATGTTCCAGTCCAAATATTAATAAGTTAAATAAAATTTTAACATCAAGGCCACATTCACACAAGACACTCAACTTGTTCATTCATCTCTTTCACACACCCAACACTCACTTTTACATTCATCCTCATTCATACTCTAATTATTAATCGTCTACCCCATAATCCATAACCATAACCATACTTCCTCTTACATATCTTACATACCACCCTGACATTGGAATAATATTTATGTAATTTTTTTTTATTATTATTATTATTTTAGAAACATTTTGAGTAATACAAATTCCCTCAGCAAAACACATGTCCCATTATATATATTTTTTCTGTTTAATAATAATTACTTCTTATTTCATAATTTCTATCTAGTCAATTTTAAATTGTTGTCCCCAAGGATAAAATGACTTAAGCTAAATATCACTATTTATATAACAGCTATTACTAACATCAAGTCTTTCCTACTAAATTTTATAAAATGAATCACCAGAAAATGCATTTAAGTCGGTTCTCCTATTGAAGCACAAAAATATTAATCCTACTTTCACCATTACCTTGTTCACTAGCCCAAACATTAAAAAAAAATAAAACCAAAATATAAATTTTGTTACCATTCATTAATTCCAACTCTAGCATCCCGACTCTATGTTAAATCTATATTCTTATAACCAATTTTTTGTTCTCAATAGCCCTATTTTTACTTATCCAGTACCACTAAACATTGAATATAATTATACTATTCACAGATTTACACAACCGCAATCACTTTCGCTGCGCGGAGCTCCTATTCCGCATAGGTAAGGTGCATAGCACCTTGTAGTCACCCTAGTTTAACCTATGTGGGTTTCATCTACCTAACTGAGTATTTGTTTTTATGTATTTATCGTCCAAACAACGATTAGTACTTATGGCTATTAGTCTACTAACAATTAGGAATAATATTATTAATTTTCAGTAATATTAGAACATTTACTGTTTAGTATAAAACATTAGGATACATAACTTTAGATATAATATTAAATTAGGACACATAATGTAGCTGTCATGACACTAGGGCTAATGAAATTATATCAATTGTTGGTATGCCTAGTGAAATTAGTTTTTATGAATTTAGGCCTATCATCATTTACCATTCATCATTTAGGTCACCTTACTGACTCCACGTTCTTTTCTTAACTACAATATTCTATCCAAGTACATGGAACTTCCTGAAGTGACTATTCTTAACTGTACTCTTGACCAACTTATTATAATAATAATATTTATTTTAATTTTTATTGAATAAAAAGCCCCACATGAACATACAATGCAAAAGTATCAAGTATAGTAAGCACCTCTCAAGTACTTGTACATAACAACCAAAACCAAGACAATAAGTAAGCTCGTTAAAATTTATCAGAATAAGGTAACTATTATCCTTAGTGCTCCGCATATAACGAAAATGTAAATTACACAACGTAACTAATAGTATTGTGTTTCCTAATCCTATGAATATTCACTTTTTTATTAAATGTCCTACCCGGCTTGGCAAGGCGCACTACCGTGCCCCCAGATACTTAGGCAACCATACACACACTAGTTGAAATCATATAGAAAACAGAATAATAATTAATAATAATAATTATCTCGCACCTGTCTATACCTAAAACTTTCTACATATCCTATAGTTGGTAAATATTATTTAACTAGTTGTTGAGCTTTGATGTTGAACAACACTGGCACCCGTGCAGGTAATTTTGATGTCAATCACAAATACACAAGATATGCCTAAAGGAAAACTAAATTTTATCAGAATATTATGTAATTTACCCGTGCCTTATTACTCTCACCTGCGCAGCCCCGTTTAATATTTATGTGAAATTATTACAAATCCCTATTTTCCTGCCGAGTTATTCTATTTGTTTATTAGATTGAGAGATTTAAAATACACACCCACATGGTGGCCGGATAAAACGCAAGCGTGCCCTGTGTTATTTTTTTTTATTTCTACAAATAGTCATTCTATTTTCATTCAATTAAATATTCCTTTCATAAAACTTTAATCAAATATGAGCATGATTAAGTTTCCAATTCAGCCTACTTTATACGTTAACTATTTCTCTAAACTTTCACATGACATTAGGGATAAGTCTGCCATTGTACATCTGTCCGTTAACTGTTAATTCCATGTTTCCATGCACAACAAAGAGTTCCACATACATACATACACACGTTAGGGATCAAAAATGTAAACAACCAACTGTCAATTTTAAAGTGACATTCCATTTTACATAACAAATTAATGAATTGAAATTACACCCTATGTCCTAAGCTCTCAGATTTTCATTGTTAGTTATTTTATTATGTAAATATTCCACGACTCACAAACGTCACTTATATTTCATTAATTTATCAGCTTTACTCTACACGCATAGCAAAATTAAGGAAGGTAATCATAACCAGATGTAAAGATAAACTACGAACCATTAATTTTAGAATTTCTAAACACCACCAATGGAATTATAAGTGTTATAACCTACACATATTTAGGATAATACTATATTTTATTCAATCACATACCTCGCTTGACCAAAACATAATCGTCGATTTTAAAGTTTCCATTGAGCCGTCTAGACTAGTAGACGACTTCTCGCAGCGGCAAAATTTATTTATTACTTTGATCGCCAGTCACACATTTTTAACTTGAGACGGCATAACCCCCTACTTTGTTAATGAAATTAAAGGCCCTCTTGTTTTGTTTGATTTTACTTTTAACTTTACGTAAGCACACCTGCTTCAAAATCACTAGACATTACAACCAATTACTCCGTTATTCCGCTAATGACCACATCATATTAATCAATGACCTATTGTTTTGATTTCACAAAATACTATTAACTTTATGCATGTGCATTTGTTTCAGAATTACTAGACATTACAACTAATTACTCCGTTAATAACCATATCATATCATATCAATCAATGCCCTATTGTTTTGACACTTGATACTATCTGTCAAATAAAGCCCTATACTACGAAGCGCGAAACCCGAACCCCGTTTCATGCCGTTTCGCTCACGCTAATGGTATTTATTACGAGAGTGAGAGGGACCGCACGATCCGAACCTCGAACCTCGAATCTCGTAGTAACCCCCCCAGTTTGACAGTTCTGACAATGCTACCGGAAATGTTTTCCCGCTTAAACAAAACGTCACACACTCTCGCATACTCATAGACGTCCATAGATTACATTATTATTTTAGCCATAATTCCGATAAGGTCCACCTCATACCGAATATTTTACGACGTTTTATGCTTCGCTTTCTAAAGCATATTTTTTTTTCTTCGCATTTGCATATTTTTTACAAAGAAACGAAACGAATCCAGTGCCCTAAGCATAAGACGTGTGCACGAACAACTTAGTCGCAAGACGATTTAATTTGTGTAATGTGTATTTGTATCCCAGGAGACGCGGTGCACCTCCATACTAACCCATAGACTTGATAAAAGTGGCCCGGAGACAAGAGCTGCCCGCGCGCGCATACCCTAATCTGACAGACCTCTGCTATAATTATTTAGTATCACTTTTGCGTTTTAGGCTCTATTTTGTTAACGTAATCGCACAAAACCCTCAAAGTTGTCTATGACAATGTGACAATGAATGGGAGGCTTTATATAGGTATTATTGTTCTGGCAACACTTGTTTCCATGTACGTCAACCATGATATGCAATACACTCTATCTTGTCTACGCTCACGCTGTCAAAAATTATTACGACGCAATTTGCGCAGACGCATTTTTTTCATTACTTTTACATGCATTAATATTATTACGTACAGTACCACGCTAATGTAAATGAATGTGAAGTGCAACACGAGCTCCGCGCTTTTTTCTGAAGAAACCGTCATTTAGCCTTAACTCAAATATCCGACAATGATCGATCACTCCGCCGAAAATACAATGAAGCAGAAAAGCCTGTTTGATATTATTATTTAACCAAGTAAGTATCTGTTTTCGTTTATTTTTACTGTAGATGTTACATTTTTAACCGTGACTTTGATCAAAATAAGCCTTAGTCTTGTACATAATTCAAGCATGTAATGTTTAACGCATCCTGACTATCATCCCCAGTTATACATTGAACCATCAAATCCTTTTTCCTTTTGTTATTGTTTCATTTATTTAGACAGAAAAGCACAAGTACAATTAGCTAATATACCTAAGTTTTGTCAACAATTACATGCACATTTATTCTAGTTAGTAAATAGGACATTGTCTAGCTGCTATATATAAATATGACTTGGACATATCTATGTTTTTGAGGTGGCATTTACTTAAGATAACCTCCAATTAATCTAATGCCACAATATTCTAAGTGATAATGCAATTTTTTCTTCCTAACATAAACTCAACATAACTATAATTATATGTTTAAATCTATTCTCTATCTATAATAATGAGACTATAAACAAATTTTGATGCATATTTCTTTTTATGTTACAGCGCTCTGAGTGTTAAGAAAAGCATGACTTAATTGTTCGATGACATGAATAATTGATGAAATTAAAATACGGGAAGCTGTCTATGAACTAATAATCGATGAAAGGAGTGTCCGCAATTCAAAGATAAACCTTCCAAGTCTCAGAGTCCCTAGTGTGACCGAGAATTCGAGATTCTTTTTAACGGTAATACATAATATATGTTATCCCTTTAATTTTCTTAATTATTTCCCTAACTTTCTTTGATAGTGTGTGTTCTTTAAAATTATTAGTGCTCTACATGTTACAGATTTATTTATAACCATACTAAAATTAATTTCAGGTGATCCACCCCGAGTCGAGTTTACACATTTCCTCTTACCAATGTCCTGAATATTGTAGACCATTGTTTCACTAAGCTAAGGTAAGAAATAATCTCTCTGTCTATCCTAATGTCCTATTTTATTTATAAAACCATGCTGTATATATATTATATCACATTGTACTTGAATTTCACAGTGCTTCGATGCAACTGTTCTGTTGTAAAATGTAATGAATGAAATTAACGAATGTAATGAATATTATTAACATGAATGGGGAAGCGTGTCCGTCTGTCTATCCGTCCGCCACCCCATTATGCTAAACTGGCTAAACTGATCCGGATGAATTTCGGCAAACAGTCAACATATGAGTCATGTGGCCTGGGGAAGGGCACAGACTTCCACAAATCAGCAATAAACAAACTTCCTACAGACAGAGTCGCGGACAACAGTTATATAACATGAAAACGAGAAGGTTTGCTTTGCCTTTCTAACAAACCCTATGATGATATGACCTAAAATAAGCTTATCTATTTTTCTAAAAGGTCGGCAACGCTCCTGCGATACCCTAAATGTTGTGGGTGTTCATGGGCTGCGGCGATTGCCACCCACCCATCAGGATACCACATGCTTGTTTGCCCCCTTTCTTATATACATCATCATCATCATCACAGCCGAAAGACGTCCACTGCTGAACATATAATTACTCTATTTTATTGTGTTAATCAGAATATTCTATGCTCTATTTCCAATCATCATCATCATCATCATCACACCAGCCTGTTGCCATGGTCGGAATCAACTATTTCCACGGGAGAATTCTATTTAATTAACCAAAACCAAGTAGTGGACACCGATGTGTTAATATTTAGAGTTGAGGAACTCTGTAGATCTCTTCACTTTATTAAGGCATTTATTTTGCTAGTTTGTGCCCCCACTGTCTGTCTATCATTGAATAATTTCCTAGATCTGCTAAATTGATTAAACCAATTCTCAGAACAAAACCCACCTTATTCATCTTTAATTTAATAAACTCATAAAATCTCTGTATTTAATATAATATTGTTTTTATTTTCTCTTCACCTTCTTGTCAATCACCGTCTTTACCTATAGACTATAGTTGTTGAAACTAACTTTCTTTTTATTATATTTTTCAGGACAACATGTAGAAAGGGTGGCGCACCGACAAGAGAAGACTTCAAACCACAGCTTTAGAATAATACAATGACTATGAATTCTTCCCGTATATACTTCCGCTTTCACCGCAACAATTGTAAACAAGGCAAAATCAACTGTATACTATTCCTACAAGCAATGTAACATGAATAAATTTGACTCTAATCACATAATGTAACAAAGAAGCTATGTTTATTTTTAGACTTAATGAAATAAGAGTGGAAAGATAAAGAATTGTACAAGCATAGTAAAATAAATAGTAATAATTATTCAAACTTAGATCCTGGTCCATTCGGCATCCAATTGTAACACCCCCCCCCCTACTATTACTCCTAAGCTCTTGAATTATTTTATCCCAACTAGATATCCTATCGTTATCTACGTATTAAAACTTATGTATACGCTTATGTGCATCTACCTTCGTATGAAGCCTATCTACCTATAGTTCCTATGTATGGCTACCTACACCTATATGTATGTCTCTATATATATCTATATAAAAGTATATCTATATGTATGAGCCCTCACCTACCACACTACCTGAAATACCTAGTTGATTTACCTTGTTTACGTCACAAAATTGGCCAAGTGATCGTTAGCGGTCTAAGATAAGGAACCCACGTTGTGTCCGTAAAATAACCCTCAGAACTTTTAGTATAAGTATGGGAAGGAATTGATAGTCATATAATTTAAATTTAGAATAAAGTTATGTTTATGATGAATAAATGAAGATGACAATTACCTATAGTTTTATAATCTAGTTTATAATAGAGATATGTTAATGACGAATAAAGTGAAGATGATAATTTCCTATAGTCATAAGAGTCGTATGTCCATAGTCTATGATATGTTCATTAGGTAAAGGTATTTTATTTAGTGGCTGAGTCTAGAGACCCATGACTCCCCGTCTCTAGAGATGGCTCCCGTCATCCAGACTTGGACAAGCCTCTCCCACTGGCTTAGAAGAAGCATACTACCTTATTCCTTGTTTAGGTAATAAGAACATAACATTATATTAATTAAGAGGGTATTCAAAGGGAAGTTAGTTACAGTCTGTGGCCGTTCTTGGATCCAACCTGTGATCACAGTGCCTCTGCAATAGCTTAGCCGAACTTCGGTAGTAAATGTAGACTTCGATGGTTTATCATAATGACTAATGAGCAGTTACCAGATCCTTTGGTACCGGTAAACCACTAACTTGCATCTGCCTCAGTTATAGTCAGAATGACGGTTTGTAAATATAGAGTTTGGTAAGACTTTTACCTTTTAGATTTAGTAAGTATAACTAGCCACTACAGGACCAGATGATACAAGGTTATTTCACCAGGGACGACCGCCGACTTCAATGGAGATTCTACTTTCCAGCAAATAAATATTCATAGTGAGTTTGTTGAGTTTTATTTTGACTCACTCAATAGCAGCTACCAGCGTTTGTAATGTAGGACATATGGATGGGAGCAAACCCTGAAATCTTCCATCCGTCGGTAAGTACTAGAGGTAGTCAAAGTCACAAGTCAGTCATAGAAATATTAAAGTCTCAAGACTCCCATAATTAGATCTACGAATGTAACCCTTTCCCACTACATAAGATAGCATAATAAAGAACTGCAGTATTTAGATAATAGTAGGTATTAAGTAAGTCTGATGGCATAGCACTGCCCTCCAACATCAAATAGTATAATGAAGAACAGTAGGTAATATTTGGTTAAATGGTAATAACACCTATTCCCTATAACCCTATCCTAACAGCTAAACTAACCAACTAGTCTATGCGAAACTGCAAACTAGGAATCCGTATTCCACATTTAAATTAACCGCGGGTTCCCTCTCCAACTGATAAGAGAGGGCCTGTCCTAAACTAATGTCTACGTTTGAGCAGGTTACTCAGCTCCTATCCTCTATACCTGTGTGCTTCTGGTACCCATCTGAGGGGATTGGGTTAGATGAATACCAGAGTGTAAATATATATATAAATAGATAAGTGGGACTAGACATTGATGAGGTTGAAACACCGGTTGTGGCGCTCCAAACCCCTCAACACCCAGGGAGAAATTAGGTCCGACTCTTGAGTTATAATACAGACCCCCACCCCTCTCCAATAGGTGGTATTCTACACTTAAACGCTTCCAGGGAGTGCTAATCTATCAGTTAACATCGCAAGATGACCCGACTAGCACACTCTAGAACCCGACTTATACTTAGTCGAAGCCCGGTTAGGTTCTCCTCTATCACAATTTAAACAAAACTTTATATTAAACTCATAAAATCCCATTAAACCCCAATTTATATTTTAACCAAACAAATATACAAATTTCTGGCAATGGATATCAAATCACAGGTATTTCTGACGATAAAATGTACAAAGCAGAAATTCACACTGAAATACCCCTTATATTTAACACAAGATATAATTAAACCACACAACACAATTACGACACCAATTAATACTTAATAATTCAGAGAGAACCTTTCCCGAACTCGTAGCAAAATAAAGAAGTTTTTTTCTCCCATCGTCTCGTCCCTTTTATAATAAAATCCCCTCCTTCGAAATTTACACTGGCCACATTGTCCATACTGGCCACACCGTCCACCTCAGCCATGTTGGCCATACTGTCCACTTCATCCACTTGGTCCACTAGGTCCACTAGGTCCACCTTGGCCTTAAAATAGCTTTGAATAACTCGTATCTTGATCCGTCAGAGTCAGTGGGTATTGCCAGTGATGCAAAGAGTATTATTAGTATCAATTAGTACATAGAAGTGATGCAGTAATCTTATTTGCATACTTTAGTAATGAAATGCTTGTTTTGATGAATTAATAATTAAATAGCCTCGTTTGTGTTTAAAATCATTTTATCATGTAAAACAAGTAATTTTTAACTTTCATATTTAAAACTATGATCACATATGTTTTAGCTGCATTTTCTTTAATCCAAAATTAGCTTGAAGGTTACACGTGCCTCGTACATTGACCTCTCACGGTCAGGTGTTCGGATACTTTCGCATTCGGATACTTTAGTAATAAAATGCTAGTTTTTGATAAATTAATAATTCAATAGTCTCGTTTGAGTATGAAATAATTTTATTTGATAAAATTAATAAGTTAAACTATGTTCACATAAGATGGAACATTACAGATTGACGTCTGTAAGGTTACACCATGGTACCTGTCCTTCAGCTCATTAACTCCCAGGATTGGAGTATACTTCGGTACCGAACACGACGGGACGGTACCATACCGAACTCGACCGGACGGTATCTTTACTTTCAGACAGGAATTGAACCCTTTTCATATTTGGTATGTGAGTGACTGGTCTAGTAAACACCACTAAGACTAGCGAGTGTAATCATTTAACCTCATAGGCTTAAACCACTTAGCTTTCAAGCAGCAGAGGAGTTGCAGCAGCACATTAACACAATTTTCAGATCACTAATAAATTAAGACTTTTACTCGATTGAAAGTTACGGCAAGAATGGTATTCAACTCACCATAGACTGTAGGAAACATGGCGGGAAACGTTAGTGTTGCTATGTACAAATATTTACATTTCGCGAAACGCGCGACAATCGTCATTAGTGTTTTGTTCTTTTTCTTATTTTTTTGTACAAAAAGGAGTTTACATACATACATACAGTATTAGTACTGTAATACAATATTTGGGTGAATCAACTTTTTTGTGTTGTTTACTCTGTCCCCGGTTGTCCAAGAGACACTTCATACTGTTTCATAGAAAAATGCTTAGGTTGTCCAAGGGACAAAATTTGTGTAACCATAGTGACGAGTGCCAAGAAAAAGTTGATTCACCCATTTTATGTAGGTATTATTAAGAGTGGAATTCAACAACAGGCAGTCTTATCGCGAATGAGTGATCTCTTCGAGATAACCTTTAGATATCAATATTTTGGGAATATTCAACAGGAATATAATAATAATGTTTTATTGTTCCAACACTGAACTGAACTGGTTCAATGGGAAATTGTTAGTTAACTTTTCATTGTTTTCATTTCATATCTTTATTTTACATTTTCAAATACTCAAAAGTTATCTGAAAGAGATCACTTGATAGTGATAAAAACGCCTTTTGTGTATAGTATGTTCCAGTTAAGATGACGAAAAGTACTTAAAACCAACATCTAATGTTTAATTGTTATCTTCAAGTGGGGTTGACTGGTACAAAGTGGGCCCTGCGGGCCGAAGTACTGCCTGCTGAGTCAACTCATCATCATCCCAGCCTATATACGTCCCACTGCAGGGCACAGGCCTCCTCTCAGAATGAAAAATATACCGGAATATGAGCTGACTCTCTGTAAGGCCACAAGTGTGTCCCTACAGATATTTGTCCTTCCAGTTCTCGGACGACGACGGTCTGCCGCAGCACCTGTGCCCGCACTGCCGGCTGCTGCTGCTGCGGGCGGCAGCGCTGCGCGCGCGCTGCCGGCGCTCGGAGCGGCTGCTCAGGCAGGCAAAGAGGACACAGCCTTTTGTAAGTCTTTCATGAACGTCACACCAATGTTAATCGGGTCTATGGTTTCCCATAATTTAATACACTCACCGGCAAAAATTTGGCCCACAGTCCACCTTTCACACAAACGAGGTCACTTTGATGTCTTGGTTCTCCACTAGGCGGTGCTTTGGCTATGATCTGATGATGGCTACTCCGAGCATTGATAAAGGACATTCAGAGTTCCTAAGATACCCACCTGATTGAATCTGCGTTTAACACGGAAATTATACACATTTAGAAAAACAGCTAAAATGGCAATAAAATGAATGAAAATCTCAGTGCTGTACAAATTCTCTCGCTGTGGTGTAAACTGGTTGTTGAATCAGTTGTGTGTATTAGAAACTCTGGACCACCATTATCAATACTCTGGATATCCATTATCAGATCTCAACCGGGGCACTACCCTGGTGTAGAAATGAAATAAGGCATCAAAATAGCCTCGTTTGTATGAAAGGTGGATTGTGGGCCAAATTTTTTGCCGGTGAGTTTAAGTCATTCATGATGTATCATTTTCTATAATTATCGTGTTGGTCATAAAGTGATTTATTTCGGAAACAGTATTTGCTTTGGAATTGTTATTTGGATGAATCAACTTATTTTGTGTTGTTTACTCTGTCCCCAGTTTTCCAAGTGACACTTCATACTGTTTCATAGAAAAATGTTTAGGTTGTCCAAGGGACAAAATTTGTGTAACCATAGCAACGAGTGCCAAGAAAAAGTTGATTCACCCATTTACAAATGTTTTAATTTGTCACTGGTTTGTTTGTCTAACATCTGGTAGCTGGTGGTTGAGTTCAAAACGCGACAGTTAGTGTTGTGGTGCTGATAGTATAGTTGGGTTTGTGTGATTTGTGTGTGTTCATACAGTGTGGAGGTGGAGAAACTGCATGAACACGCATTTTTTACATAAACGTAGCTATCATAAGGTCGCGGGTGAGCAAAGTAATTGTTTCAGTTCAATAATATGGACCTCCGCAAAGTAACGCCTGATTCAATCAATAATTTGAATTTAAAAGTATTCAGGAGAATGTATTCCATTGTATCTTTATTGACAATGTATTTTCTTTGTTTTAGCTGTCAACAGATGACATATTACAGATTGACAGAAAATTTCACAGACTAGCTCTCAACCTTACACAACTTAGTGTATACAGTTTCGATTCACACAAAAAGATAGAAACAATAGACATAAAGGATACAGAAAACGGTGAAGATAGTTTTGATGATATAGAAGACTTGCCTGATATAAATGGAGAAGTCATAGATCCGCCAACAGAAGATTTAGCTAGTGAAGTTATTATAGAACCAAAAGCAGCAGAAGTTGAAAAAGATAAACCAAAAGCCAAACCTAAACGAAAAGATAATTTAGAACCAGATAAACTTGATGTCAAACCGAATTTGTTATTTGAAATAGACGGTTTAAAAATGGGTAGGATTAAAGTGAAATCCGTTGATTCACACAAAAAGAAAGAAATTATAGATATAGAGGATACACAAAACGAAGGAGATAGTTTTGATGATATAGAAGAATTGCCTGATATAAACGGAAAATTCATAGCTCCGCTAACAGAAGATATAGCTAGTAAAGTTATTATAGATCCAAAAGCAGCAGAAGTTGAAAAAGATAAACCAAAAGCCAAACCTAAACTAAAAGATAATTTAGAACCTGATAAACTTGATGTCAAACTGAATTTGTTATTTGAAATAGACGGTTTGAACATGGGCAGGATTAAAGTCAAATCCGTTGATGCTAAAGAAGAAAAGATAAAAAAGATGAGAATGGAATTCAAGAAGCAGAAAGCGGAAAAGGAAGCAAAGAAGGTAGAAGCGAAAGCGAAGCGGATATCGAATTTGCTGCGGTCCGTGACGGGGAAGAAGCGGAATGCAGAACCGTTAACTAAATGGCAGCTGCAATTGAGAAGGGCGGAGAATAATTTCTTGCCCAATTTCGATCATGCGGAGTTTGAGAAAGAACATGATTGCAAATTGAAGATACTGACGATGGAGGAGCTGTTGGAAGAGATAACGGAGAGGAAGCAGAGCAGTAATTATTTGAATCTCGATTTCAAGTGCGAGTTCTGCGGGCGAGGGTTCGAGTTTGAGAGGTCCTTTAAGAACCATATGGCGAAACATGATCCGGTAAGTCTGTATGTATAAAAGCCCCTTTTATACATCCCCTTTAATAGGGCCTTTTCGCCGATTTTTTTTCTTCTTTTTATCTTATAATTAAGACTGGTTAGATCAATTTGCCTCCCTCATTGACACCCAATCATTACGGTTGGAAGCGACTTGCATCGAACTCGTGACCACGGTTGCTGCAATGTGGCCGAAACGTCGAAGTAAATAAATAAATATTTATTGCGTGACAAGTCCCGTTTAGTTTAGTAATTTTATTATGACTTGCATCCACCTGCGGCCTTCACCAAATCGTCCGTCCATCTCGTTGGTGGATGTGCCACGCTGCGCTTGCCACTACTAATACATAATACTTTGATGATGCCACGTCGTCGGCAGGCTATCGGCAAGTTCGAGTGCGAGGTGTGCCACATCCGCTTCCGCACGCAGTACCTGCGCCATCGCCACCTCGACTACCACAAGATGAAGTTCGTCTGCAACATATGCTCCTTCGTCACCCGAGCCAAGTATGTATGTTACAGTCAAAACTCGTAACCGGTCAAAACCACTTGACTGCAAAAGTCAGGCAAAAGTGGTTTTGACCGATGCCTTCAGTTAGTGTTATGATACATAATAACAATATTAAGTTGTAATGTTTACGTGCTTTGTGCATATATAATTCCCAATTTTTATTGACACAGAAACAGTGTTGACGGAGCACCTTCTTCTGTGTGCTTTTGGCCCTTCGGGCCGATGCAGACTTAACATAACCTACACCTACCTATGTTTTTGCGGTCAAAAGTGGTTTTGACCGGTTATGAGTTTTGACCCTTACACTCTTCGACGTTTGACCATCGCCTTGAAACTTTAATTATACAGTACCTGGGCGACCGAGCTCTGCTCGGGCAGAAACTCGGTACCAAGCGTTTTCCCAGAGATAAGACCAAGCTAGATCAATTTTTCATCCCCGAAAACCCCCAAATACCAAATTTCATCGAAATCGTTGGAGCCGTTTCCGAGATCAAAACAACGGAGGGGTGGGGGGGGGGGGGGGTGAGAGGGGGGGAGGGCATGCGGGGGAGGGAGCGCGGAAATATTACAGGGGAGATGAAAATTTCATTGATTTTGCCGTAGGATGCACCGTTTTCAAGATATTGGACAAAAACACCGGAGCGAGGGGGGGGGGTGAGTCACGTTAAACTATCGTCCGTAAACCGACTTTACAGACAACCGGCTTTTCCTGTTCTGTGCTCCCAATATCCCTATTGTGCACATAGACGGTGCTGCCAACTGGTGCCATCAATTTGAATGTTTTACCTTGATAAGTTTGTTTTACTGTAGTTACTGCACGTTCCCTATAATACTTTTTCTAACAAAAAAGTAACTTTTTCTCACAAAAAAGTAGCTTTTTCTCACAAAAGAAGAAACTTGACGTTTTCTCATGAAAAATAAACTTAAAAAAAAAACTAAAAATCTTGAAAAAATACGTGGAATCGAACCGAGGTTGGCTGGATCCGCGACCACCCGATTTCTAATGTGCCATTATGATCTGCTCGAAGTCGGCGAAATTTAGCTTTATATTCTAATGCAAACAAAAATAGCCGGAAAACACGAGTAAAAGCGATTTTCTGAAAATGAAACATAGCTAGATCAGTTTTTCATCCCCGAAAACCCCCACATACCAAATTTCATCGAAATCGTTGGAGCCGTTTCCGAGATCCTGATTATATATATATATATACATATATACAAGAATTGCTCGTTTAAAGGTATTAGATTTATCTTTAATGTAATATCAGCAAGTGGGTCATTTTCAAAATTTGCGCAAAAAACTTGTCGCAAGCTATAAAAAAGTTCTTTTCGTTTTCACTGTCAATTTTCTGCAGTTATTTGAGTATAATGATTTGCAATCACCTGTGTATGACCGATAATTATTGATTATCAGAATCGAAAAATGATGCTTAATATTTATCAAATTTTTGTAATAATGCATGGTAACAGAGTGGTAGCTCCATACAAATAGTAACAGAGTGTTCTGCGCAAAATTTTAAAATGACACAAGTATATTTTTTTAATATTACAGTCAAATTTCACGTATTGAAAGTCGATGATCGGATCGAGTTGATATTTGATACGGATATTCAGTTGGGATGGGAATACGAATACAGTGTACAATTAA
This sequence comes from Archips xylosteana, assembly GCA_947563465.1. NCBI lineage: Eukaryota > Metazoa > Arthropoda > Insecta > Lepidoptera > Tortricidae > Archips > Archips xylosteana. Next base: position 1,047,585 of record OX387371.1, read on the forward strand.
CAGTCGGCAAAAAGATTGTCTGAAAAATTAAAAATATAAAGAAAAAAAATACATTTTTTTTTCCAGGCAGTCGGCTCGTAACCACTACCTGATGCACACAGGCAAAGTGTTCAAATGCAAACAGTGCGATGCTACTTTCACGTGAGTAGCATTATTTTTATGTTCCTTCTTCCTTTGCGTATACATATTTCCAACGAGTATAAAATAAGTCCTTCGAGTCCAATATAATAACGGCTTTAGGATGCTGATGGGGCTGCCGCGATCTTGCAGCGCGTCAGGCATGTTTGCGGAGGCTAGAACGGATGACTTCTATGCCATTGTGCGCAAAAGGACTGCCTCAATGATTTGTAGGTTGTGGGACAGTCCCAACACCATCCTAAAGACTGTGGCGGCGAGATATGACTCCCCTTGCATGCGCCACTTTGCCCAGGTGCTGATCAGCAGAAGATGATTTCTCCTGTGGCCTCATACCCATTATTGTTTTATTTTTATGTGTACTGACATAGCTGTAAGGAGATTGCTTGTTTACTAACCATTGGACCTTTTGATGTCTTGATTCTGAATAAATTATTATTATTATTATAAAAATAACTGAATCATATTATGAGAAGGCATTTTTTGGTCGACTATACAAGTAGTCTAGCTCATGAGCCTGTACTAGGGAATCCTTTACTTATTTAACTCAATCGACTAACTACGGGTGTATTTGTGGCAGCAAGAGCACTTCCTACTTGGGGCATGTGCGTCGCAACCACCCGTCGCGGGACGCAGTGTGCGAGCTGTGCGGGGACTCCTTCGTCGGAGCCCTGGGACTGCGCCATCACAAGGCTAAGGCACATAGAGAGGTACGGCTCCCCACACGAATAATCGTCATCTTTCAGCCGAAAGACTTCTACTGCTGAAGATGGGTTATCGTTGTTTCATTTGCGTGTGTAAGTGAGTGCGTGGGTAAGTGAGTGAGTGAGTAAGTGTATGCGTGAGTGAATTAGTGAATGAGTGCATGCGTGAGTGAGTGAGTGAGCTAGTAAGTGCTTGTTGAGCGCATGAAGAGGTACGGAAAAGGTGCTTCATACACAATTAATAGTTAAATTTATTTATCATCTTTGTTTCATTTGCGTGCGTGCGTGAAGGAGATAGGGAGGCAGTGAGCGAGTCAGGAAGGGAGTGTGTGTGTGCGTTCGTGAGTGAGTGAGCGCGTGCCTGCGGACAGGATGCTTCGCACATAACTAATAACTATGTCATCGTTTTTCATTCGCGCGTGTGTGTATGTGTTAGTGAGTAAGTGAGCGTGTGAGTCAGCGGAGTGAGTGAGAGAGCGAGTAAGTGCTTGAGTGAGTGAATGAGTGAGTGACTCAGATACCTGTCGGTCTGTGGAGCTATCTCTTGTATATTCTACCAAATAAGTACCCAAAGTCATTTGCAGTGAACACCATTTTTTAATTTGTTTTTTTTTTCAGTTATCAAAAGCCAAGTACGAGTGCGGCTCGTGCGGAGTGCGGTTCGCGAGCTCGGACGCCATGAACAAACACTCAAACGGACGGAGCAAATGCGACAACAGCATGAAGTAAGCACGGCTTACGCTCAAAAAACTCACTTTCCCGAAATGTGCACTTTCCGCAAAATGTACACCTCTAAGTTTTTCGGAATTTATGTGCGAAATTACAGTACGATTTTTTTGAGGTGTCCCAATCTCGTTAACAGCACCTTTCGAAAATAACCATTGTATTCTATTACTAGCTTTTGCCCGCGGCTTCGCTCGCGTGTACCATAAGTATTCCAAAGAACCAAGATTTCAAGCAAGCAAGCATACAGGCAAGCATAAAAGCATGCAAGCATGCAAGCAAGCATGCAAGCAAGACGCAAGCAAGCATGCATGCACGCAAGCAAGCAAGCGTGCAAGAAAGCGTGCAAGTAAACGTGCAAGCAAGCACGACTAAACTTCAGGTAGATACGGTCCTTTATAGTATTTCTTTGTATACAATGTTTTTCACTAATTCGGAAGTGGGCACTAAAAATCTTAATAAACAGAAAGAATACAACTAAAGGTCTACACGTGCATATGATATTTAAAGAAACCTCCTATAACTCCTAACCGTTAAGGAGTTTAACCTTTCATCATCAGCTCACCTGGATAACCTGAAAAAATACAACTATCGGTCTATACATACCTATAATATTTGAAAAAATATTCTCAACTCCTAACCGTTAAGGAGTTTTACCTTCCGTCATCAGCTCATCAACATGAAGTGATGTCTACCAGACGCAAACACTTAAATAGCTTGAGAAAATATATGGAAAACGTAAAATGCCTACAAAATTTGAAGGTTGCCCTCGATTTCCCTGAGATCCCGTCATCAGATCCTGATTTGGTGACAATGGGACCATCTCAGAAGTATATTATATTCTTTCGAATAAAAAAAGATTTTTTAAATCGGTTCACAATTGACCGAAAAATCGGTGAACATACCTACATCAAAAAATACATACAGTGCAATGCATAACCTCCACCTTTTTTGAAGTCGGTTAAAGAGCCCTTTGTGGCCTACTTACAGTATAAACTTTTGAATTTTTAAATTTTATCTTTCTACAACCAGTAAAACGCAAAATCCCGTTTTTTCCCGTTCCCGTAAGGATTCCGGGAAATGCTTTCTTAATGCTCCCCTACACGCCCCAAGGAACCCAATTGTCAAATTTCAGCTTTCTACGACCAGTAAAACGAAAAATCCCGTTTTTCCCGTTCCCGTGGGAATTTCAGAAAGTCCTCTCTCAATGCTCCTCTACACTCCCCAAGCAACCTACATGCCGAATTTCAGCTTTCTACGACCAGTAAAACGAAAAATCCCGTTTTTTCCTTATCCCGTGGGAATTTCCAAAAATGCTTAAAACCGTTTTTTACTATTATAATTACCTACTTCTATGCCAAATTTGAAGAGTCTAGTAATTATACTTCATCGAATTCTGTTGAACTGAATATATAAATCCCGTTTTTTCCTTATTTTATTTTATTTCCCGTGGGAATTTTGAAAAATCTTGAAATTAATGTTTTAACTAATGTAATACCTACTTGTGTGTCAAATTTGAAGAGTCTAGTTATTATAGTTACTGAGATAGGGTCACTCCGAATCGAATATATAAATCCTGTTTTTTCCCGTTCCCGTGAGAATTCCCAAAAATCCTTCCATAGTGAATGCCTACATTGTATAAGGTGTCTATGTGCAAAATTTCAAGTCTCTAGGTCCAGTGGTTTGGGCAAAACCTTAAAAACGAAACCCATATTGATATTTAGACATTTCAACCCCATCGCACCCCATCCAGGGAGATGGTATTTTACGTATGCCACATCGGATTTTAAAACCATTGTTGTTTTCATAACCAGCGACCCGATAAACCATAGAAACAACACCCATGTTGATTTTCAGACTTTGTTACCCCTTTCCCCCTTTTAGGGGTTGAATTCTCAAAAAACCTGAAACACGTGTTTACTCATTTATCATTAGGAGTATTTCTGTGAAGTTTTGAATAAAATAGTCGAACTAATCTTGTTTCCCCATACAAGTTTTGAACCCCCTTTTCACCCCCTTAGGGAGTGAATTTTGAAAAATCCTTCCTTAGTGCACCCCTAGACCTTATAAGGAACCTACATGCCAAATTTGGAATCTCTATGCCCAGTGGTTTGGGCTGTGCGTTGATATGTCAGTCAGTCAGTTTCTTCTTTTATATATTAAGACTAGCTTTTGCCCGCGGCTTCGCTCGCGTGTACCATGAGTATTCCAAAGAACCAATTTTTTGATATCTATCAAGCAAGCAAGCATACAGGCAAGCAAGCAAGCATGCAAGCAAGCATGCATGCACGCAAGCAAGCAAGCGTGCAAGAAAGCGTGCAAGTAAGCGAGCAAGCAAGCCCGACTAAACTTCAGGTAGATACGGTGCTTTACAGTATTTCTTTATATATGTACAATGTTTTTCACTATTCGAAAGCGGGCACTAAAATAACCAGGTTTGTTAATAATATAAAACCTATTATTAATTTCCCCTGTCCTGCATTAGGTATAATTCAATGTTTTCTTACCTTATACGGAAACATGAGTAACTGGAAGCGCTGTGTACCTACTTAGCATTGATATTATACATATTATAGTATTTTGTTAAGGTGTTGTGTGAGTGTGACCTAACCGTTAAGGAGTTATACCTTCCATCATCAGCTCATCTGAATAACCAGAAAGAATACAACTAAAGGTCTATACGTGCATATATAATTTAAAGAAACTTCCTACAACTCCTAACCGTTAAGGAGTTTAACCTTCCATCATCAGCTCACCCGGATAACCTGAAAGAATACAACTATCGGTCTATACGTACCTATAATATTTGAAATAATATCCTCAACTCCTAACCATTAAGGAGTTTTACCTTCCATCATCAGCTCATCTACATGAGATGATGTCTACCAGACGCAAACACTTAAATAGCTTGAGAAAATATATGAAAAACGTAATGCGTGCCTACAAAATTTGAGGGTTGCCCTCGATTTCCTTAAGATTCCGTCATCAGATCCTGATTTGGTGACAATGGAACCATCTCAGGAGTAGATTGTATTCTTTCGAATAAAAAAATAATTTTTATAATCGGTCCACAATTGACCAAAAAATCGGCGAACATACCTACATAAAAAAATACATAAAGTGGAATGCATAATCTCCTCCTTTTTTTGAACTCGGTTAAAGAGCCCTTTGCGTCCAATTTACAGTGTGAACTTATGAATTTTAAAATTTTAGCTTTCTACAACCAGTAAAACGCAAAATCCCGTTTTTTCCCGTTCCCGTAAGAATTTCGGGAAATGCTTTCTTAGTGCTCCCCTACACTCCCCAAGAAACCCACTTGCCAAATTTCGTTTTTCTACGACCAGTAAAACGAAAAATCCCGTTCATTTCCGTTCCTGTGGGAATTTTGGAAAGTCCTCTCACAATGCTCCTCTACACTCCCCAAGCAACCTACATGCCGAATTCAGCTTTCTACAACCAGTAAAACGAAAAATCCCGTTTTTTCCCGTTCCCGTGGGAATTTTGGAAAATCCTCTCTCAATGCTCCTCTACACTCCCTAAACAACCTACATGCCGAATTTCAGCTTTCTACTACCAGTAAAACGAAAAATCCCGTTTTTTCCCGTTCCCGTGGGAATTTTGGATAGTCCTCTCTCAATGCTCCGCTACACTCTCCAAGCAACCTACATGCCGAATTTCAGCTTTCTACGATCACCAAAATGAAAAATCCCGTTTTTCCCCGTTCCCGTGGGAATTTTGTAAAGTCCTCTCTCAATCCTCTTCTACACTCCCCAAGCAACCTACATGCCGAATTTCAGCTTTCTACGACCAGTAAAACGAAAAATCCCACGTTTTCCTTATCCCGTGGGAATTTCCGAAAATCCTTAAAACTGTTTTTTACTATTATAATTACCTACTTCTATGTCAAACTTGAAGAGTAGTAATTATAGTTCATATGATCCCGTTGAACTGAATATATAAATCCCGTTTTTTTTCCTTATTCCGCGGGAATTTTGAAAAATCCTGAAATTAATGTTTTAACTAATATAATACCTACTTGTGTATCAAATTTGAAGAGTCTAGTTATTATAGTTACTGAGATAGGGTCACTCGGAATCGAATTTATAAATCCCGTTTTTTCCCGTTCCCGTGGGAATTCCCAAAAATCCTTCCTTAGTGGATGCCTACATTGTATAAGGTATCTATGTGCAAAATTTCAAGTCTCTAGATCCAGTGGTTTGGGCTGTGCGTTGATATATCAACAGTCAATTAGTTTATTTAGACATTTCAACCCCATCGCACCCCATCCAGGGAGATGGTATTGTACGTCCGCCACGTCGGATTTTAAAACCGTTGTTGTTTTCATAACCAGCGACCCGATAAACCATAGAAACAATACCCATGTTGATTTTCAGACTTTGTTACCCCTTTCCCCCCTTTTAGGGGTTGAATTCTCAAAAAACCTGAAACACGTGTTTACTCATTTACCATTTGAAGTACTTCTGTGAAGTTTCGAATAAAATAGTCGAACTAATCTTGTTTCCCCATACAAACTTTGGACCCCCTTTTCACCCCCTTAGAGAGTGAATTTTGAAAAATCCTTTCTTAGTGCACCCCTAGACCTTATAAGGAACCTACATGCCAAATTTGGAATCTCTAGGCCCAGTGGTTTGGGCTGTGCGTTGATATGTCAGTCAGTCAGTCAGTCAGTCAGTCAGTTTCTTCTTTTATATATATTAAGATGTTTGTTTTGGTTGCATGTCTACGACTACGACTCATTTGAACGGTCTAGCTATAGGAAATAACGATTCTGGCAAATCGATTGATGATATAACAAACCCGTCGCAGGGCGTGCGCTGAGTGCGGTGAAGTCTTCAGTTCCGGAGAGCTCCTGAAGCAGCATACGGATGAACGGCATCTGCTGGTCCAGTACTGGTGCGAGGAGGTAAAACCCAAAATAAAAAAAACTTAGTAGGCTGTTAACCTTTTCGCCGCCAACGACGCATATATCCGCACCGCAGGTTCAACGCCAACGGATATATCAGTCACGGCGTGCAGAGCGATATCTACCTACATACATTTCTGTAGGGTTCAACTTCGCGTGTGATATTCCGATGTCATGGCGTATGCGTGAGAGCTATTGTATTTGACAGAGCGTTAAATATGTTAAGGGCTCTTTCACATGCCTTCTTTTGAGTCTATTAACGCTTTCGGAAAGCCTATAAAGAAAAGAGTGTCCTTATCTTTGAGTTAGTTTTGTGACTTTTTTTCATATAGTTTGTATGGCTCGCCATGAAACGGACATATAAAAATTGTATGGAAAGTTATCGTATTTTTTTTATCATCAAAATCAATACCGCTCTTGATTCTGAGTAAGAAAACACCAAACGTTCCTAATTTAAAAAAAATTGCGCACTTTAAAATTAAAATGGCCATTAGGAAAGATGAAACGAACCGCTAAAAGTTACCCGACACACACCCCATCATTAAAACTAAGTCATTGATGAGTCGTTTTCAAAAAAAGTACGCAATTAAGAGATTTAATAAAAACAAAACTTAATTGATTCCTTTGTGTGGCGAAAGTTACCCATATATTTTGTAGGACTAACTTTCGTTACACAAAGGAAGCGATCGTAATTTTGTTTTGATTAAGCCCTTAACTATGTAGAATTTTATTGAAAACGACTCTGATGATGATTGTCGCCAGTGCTCGCAGTCGTTCGTGAGCCAGGCGTCGCTGGAGACGCATCATCAGAGAGTGCATCTCCACAACAAGTGGCTTACGTACGGACGAACCCGGGAGATGAACAGAGAGTACTACAAGAAGGTAATTAGCACTTGTATCATATAGTAATAAATAAGTAAATATAGGTAAAAAGTCCTGACAGCTCTACCGACCGACCGTCCCACTTACTGTTCGACCTACCGACTAATCTACTGACTGACGGTCGACCGTCCGGGTGACCCACCGACTGACTGTTTCACTTATTGATCGACCCACCGACTGACCGACGGTGACTGACTTATCAAGCTATCAATCGACCGTCCCACTAACTTATCGACCTACCGACCGACCTACCGACTCATTGACTAACCAGCCAATTTATTTATTTCACTGTAAAGTCATGCACATATTTAAAAAGATGTTAAAATAGTTGCCCGACCAACCTCCGTTAACTAATTGATCGCCCTTCCCACCGACTGACTGACTTTCTATCCCCTGGCTGGAGCAACTTGCAGTCGTTTGTGAGCCAGGCCTCGGTGGAGACGCATCATCAGAGAGTATACATATCTCGCACCAAGTGGCCCGCAAGAAGACCAATTACAAGATGAATTACAAGAAGGTAACTTGTACCTTGCATTTTTGTTTAATAAGAAAAGTCCTGACTGGGCGACCAACGGACCGACCCACTGGCTGATCTACCGACTGACTGTCCCACTAACCGTAAGTCCCTCATACTGATCGATAGATCTATCGACTAACCCACTGATCTATCGACCGTCCAGCTGCCCACCGACCGTAACGCACGCTACGCACGGACACGCTATACACGTCGCCCACGTGGGTCCATTGGTCTGGAAACGTGTGTCAATATTTTCACAGCAACCAAAGCACGCCCACGTAAAACGTGTGGGCCACGTGGCTACGTTGGTCAACTGCGTGTGTCTACATTCCCCACTGCGGGCCACGCACATGCACGCACGCGCGGGGGGTGCTGGGGGGGGGGGGTTCATAGCGGGGGTCGCGGTGGGGCTTTGCCTGCCCCGCGCGCTAGCGTGTGCGTGGCAGGCACTTCGGAACAGACCACGCGTGTATCAGTGACGTCATTTCGTGCGCAGCGTGCTCGTGCACTACTGTGGAAGTATCTACGTACATTTTCATACAAAGCGTTTTTGTACCCACGTGTGTAGCTTGACCGTGCGCAGCAGTGGGGTTCCGGCCTAAGTCTCTTACTGATCGACCTACCGACTGATCTATCGACTAACCGACTGACTGTCGTTTGTCCGGCTGACCCACCGACCGATTGTTTCACTTATTCATCGACCTACCGACAGACGGACGTTGACTGACTGACCAAGCTACTAACCGACCGTTCCGCTTAACTTATCGACCCACCGACCGATCTACCGACTCGCTGACTAACCAACCGATTGACCTACCAACCGCCGTGAACTGATGAATCGTCCGTCCCACTGACTGACCATCCGATAGATCGACTGACCAACGCCTGACCGTTCGTTCGGCCAATCGATTGATCATCCTACCGATCGACCGACTGACCCTGCGACCGATCGACCGACTGACCAATCGACATTCTCAAGACTATGAGAAGATCGCACGCCTTCTATAATGTGACTCTGGGAATTGTAATAAAAATAGTGGAACGAAATACAGAAGTCTGAAATGTAGTGATATTTTTTGTTTCCAGTACAAACAGAGGACTAGACTAAAAGCGCTTGTGGTGTGCGAGATATGCGGCGCCAAGCTTATGGTTAGTAGAGTTACACATTGAACAGTGACTTGATTTAATAAGGGTTTGAGTTACGAGCTTTTCTAGGGTTCCGTACCCAAAGGGTAAATACGGGACCCTATTACTGAGGCTCCGCTGTCCGTCCGTCCGTCCGTCTGTCGCCTGGCTGTATCTCGGGAACCGTGATAGCTAGAGAGTTGAAATTTTCACAGATGATGTATTTCGGTTGCCGCTATAACAACAAATACTAAAAAATGGAATAAAATAAATATTTAAGGGGGCTCCCATGAAACAAACGTGATTTTTAGCTCGTTTTTGCTCGATATTGATAACGGCAACAGGAGGAAGCTTGAAATATTCACAGAATGTTTAATAAGAATGTTTAGAATGTGTACTAACCATTGGACCTTTTGATGTCTTGATTCTGAATAAATTATTATTATTAATGTTAATGAATGTAACTTGTTAGTATATAATCTTAAATTTAAAAGATTGTACTAATAATAGTAGTAACTAATTTGTATTTTGATGAAAAGAAATAAAAAGTATAAATTTTTTTTTTCTTTTTTAAATAAATCATTAAATTAAAATAAAAAAAATATTCCCATACAACAAACGTGATTTTAATAGATAATTGTACGGAACCCTTCGTGCGCGAGTCCGACTCGCACTTGGCCGGTTTTTTTAGTACGACAAACGTAAATGGGAGATAGGGGGGCAGCAGGGTAATTGTCTAACTTTTTTAACACTTGGCATCGGAATGAAATGATAGTTTTTGTGTGGCTGTGACAGACAGCTGGCTGTTTCCGATACCGATTGTCAGCCCATTCAAGAACTGTCAAAATTAACGCGATGGCGATTGCGAGGGAGTTAGACAATTAGTCTGCAGGTCATCTACCAAATTAAAAAAATGACCTTAGTAAAAGTTCACCGTTTTCGAGAAATTTCTTTATTTTGAAAAATGTATACTCACGCTAAGATTTTGAGTCGTGATACAGTCAAAACCTTTTATAGCGACACCAATTACAACGACATATTGGATGTAACGACCAAGAAAAAAAGCCAACACGATCTTATATACCAAAGTAACACTGGTTACAATGACCAACCGTGTTTAACGACCAAATATTGCTGTCCCTTGAATGTCGTTATAAACGGTTTTGACTGTATTCGGAATTAATTGTATTTTGCATTTATTTTTATTGAGAAATAATATAGAATTATTGTGTTATCTATCAGCTGCAAAAAACTGTTGCAGTTTTTTATTTATTTTTATTTCAATTAAAATTTCACCTCTCCTCCTAAACTTTGGTCAAGTTGATCTATCACAGTGAATAAAAAATTAAATGGCCACTGCTTAGCTTACCAACTTAAAAACATGTCCATTTAATGGACAGGAAAAAATCTCCATACAAAGCATTAAGGGCCTACGCTAGCTGACGCGGACGCCCGCCGCGTGCGCGCTCGCGGGTCTAAAATGTACTGAAAATCCGTCGCACGCGCCCGCGCCACTTAGCGCTGTTCATAAAATTTCTTATTAGACGGGCGTCCGTTCCGGGTAATCCGCGTCAGCTAGCGTAGGCCCTAAGTACCCTACAAATCACGTTAAGCCAGTACTATAGTATAAATCTTCCCAGGTGAATTTTTCGCTTCGAGCCATTTCATTAAATTTGAACCTTAATACTATGACGATACAGTTTGTTTTGAAAGATAAGGGCCTGAAGCGAAAAATTCACGTGGGAAGATTTATCTATACCACCCTGTCTCGCTCCCGTAGGACTGTGCACTTGTCCTTTTGGGAATAAATAATAATTATCAGTATTCTTTGTTTGGACTCATCTCTCAGTGACTCCCAATTAGGGAATGCAATTACCAGCAAAATCTGATTACCGGTAAATTACCGACCAGAGTAAGAAGTGAAATGAAATGAAAATGAAATGAAAAATGAAATTAAATGAAATGAAAAACTTTTATTGCGAGAACACAGTTAACAAGTTATATAGTATAACTACACTATGCTCTGCCTCATAGGCATGCAAAAATTTTGACATATAGAATATAGAGCTGGACAGAATTTGTAAAACATTTTAACAAACTATATGTATAATTAGTACACTTAAACACTTAACGATACAAACTAAACTTAATAGTTAGAAGAGAACATGCCACTTCTATCGTGAAAATAATATAATATATTATTTTAATGATATATTGCATTATATGTACCTATTATAGCTACACTATTATCACAGCAATTAGTAAAATGAGATCAAATTATAATTTAAGCCAGTACCGGTTAACCGGTAATTTGCCGGTTTTAGATTTATTGATAAAAAAACTTGTATTTGCTGTAGAATTGTTTTTTGTTATTTTTGTTTTTTTATTTTTTTGTATTTTATTGAATTTTATTTGTATTTTCAAAAGTTACAAGATTAACATAAGATCAGAAGTGAGCTATCAGAGTGTTTATTGTACACTAGAAGTTCAAGTTATTAATTATTATATAATAACTATTTGCACTTGTTTTAACATCTAAAAATCTAAAATTTGCCTTTCAAAGTAAGCACGCTTCCTACGATCAAATACTAAAGTAACGCTCCGACACGCTGCTCCGCCGGGCGCTCACCGACCAACACGTAAGTCGGGCCAGATATTTGTGTGACAAATACGAATGTTTGTGCTCGAGTCTTGGGTGTTTAATATTATGTATTTAAGTATATCTATCTATATAAGCATGTTTATCCGTTGTCTAGTACCCATAGTACAAGCTTTGCTTAGTTTGGGACTAGGTTAATTGGTGTGAATTGTCCCGTGATATTTATTTATGTAATGTTTTGTCTCAGTCTAACGCAGCGCTAGAGAGGCACCAGCGGAGCCGGTGCCGGCGGGAGCGAAGCCCGAAGGCCTACGAGTGCCCGCACTGCGTCAAGAGCTGCGCCACGCGGCAAGGGCTGCAGGTAACACCTGTGTGACGCTTGAGCAGTCATCAGCATCGGCCCAGAAGGCGTGAAGCCGTAGTGGCACTTTGTTGCAAGCCTTTACGCTGAGTGTACTTTTTGTTGACTGCTCTTGCATTGTCATCCATCCTACATAAGTACCTATACCGAATTTCAAGTTAATCCGACCACTGGAAGTGGGTCAAATTCAACTTCCAAGATTTGACCCGTACATACATATACAGGATATCCCAGAAACCGACGATAACTCGTTAAGGGCTGATAGACCTACTAATTAGTATTAGGCTTCTTCTGTAATGAAATAGCATTAAATTTGAAATTATTGAACAAATAAGTAAGTGTTATACCATTTTGTAAACAACATTAGCTAGGCATATTTTTAATATCCAGTGCCACTTTAGCGTAGTTATTTTTTATACCATGGAAGACCAAAGTTATGGGATGAAACAATAAAAAAATCTGAAAACTGTCTCTTAAGCCGTTTTTCATCCAAGTTTGACTAAATATTAAAATAAAGTAAAGTCAAGTTTAAAAGCCCAACTTTTCTGCAATATTTATCAGTAATCAGATATACTAAATTCGGTCATTTGAGGCTGTGGCAGACGAAAAACTCAACTTGGGGAGAAAAATCGAGATTTTTGTAAAAACGTCAATATCTCGAAAATAAAAAAGATTTTTACTAAACCTCAAATGTGATATTCTGGTAGGTAATTAGTAGGTCTATCAGCCCTTAACGGGTTATCGTCGATTTCTGGGACACCCTGTATACATGTACTTTTGCAAGTTAATAAAAAGCTTTTAAAATGACCGTATACATATGTATTGCAGTTGCACTTAACCCTCCATACGGGGGAGAAGCCCTACAAATGCTCGCAGTGCCCGCTGGAGTTCCGGCAGTCTGGCGCGCTCAAACGGCACCACAACAAGGTGGGTCCCTCAGGCTCTGGTAGAGCTTGTCTAATTTAAAATGACGCGCCCCACCACCGCATTTACGCACAGGATTTGAAACTCAATTTAAGCTACACTAGAGAAATATTTCTCTTGGCAGATGTGCGTGAATGCGGTGGTTGGGCACGCGTCATTTTAAATTAGATGAGCTCTACATCGGGTATATCTAACGTGGCCATTTTTTAGGTTTCCGTACCCAAAGGGTAAAAACGGGACCCTATTACTGAGGCTCCGCTGTCCGTCCGTCTGTCACCAGGATGTATCTCATGAACCGTGATAGCTAGACAGTTGAAATTTTCACTGATGATGTATTTCGGTTGCCGCTATAACAACAAGTACTAAAAACAACAATAAAATAAATATTTAAGGGGGCTGGCTGCCATACAACAAACGTGATTTTTTTTGCTCGTTTTATCTCGATATTTATAACGGCAGCAGGTAGACTCTTGAAATATTCACATATTTAATATTTAGTTATATATATATTCACTTTAAAAATAAATAATTATATTATAATAAAACAAATATTTAAGGGGGGCTCCCATACAACGAACGCGATTTTTTTGCCGTTTTTATAGATATGTAGCTGACCCCGCAAACGTTGTTTTGCCATATCACCTAGGGGTATAACAAATAGCCTACGACCTATTCTCAGAGCGACCGAATGTGGAGGAAAAATTTCACAAATATCGGTCGAGCCGTTTCGGAGGAGTTCGGTAACAAACACCGTGACACGAGATTTTTATATATTAGAAGATGAAACGGAAACCTTCGTGCGCGAGTCCGACTCGCTCGTGGCCGGTTTTTATTTGTTATTTTATTTTACAAACAAATCGTCTGCAGGTCCATTTGTGCATAGACACGAGGGACCAATGCGAGTACTGCGGCAAGTACTTCTCCACACCATCCACCAGGAAACTCCACATCAACACCGTCCATCTCAAGATGCCGCAGCCGCCGCGGACGCGACGCGGCAAGGGGGACGACTGAGGGGGCTGCGGTAGCCGTCTATTGCGAGGGGAGGGGTTACAAGAACTGGCTTAAATAAATACTTTCTCCACAATTTTTTTCATTTCTATAAAAGAGGGGCTAAATAATAAAAAAAAACACTGCGAGAATACTGGATCAAACAAGTACAGATTAACGCGAATGTTAAAAACAATCGTTGCCTATTGAAGCGGTCTTAAATACTAACATAAAAAAAACTAGTGGGTCACCTGATGTTAAATGAACACCACTGTCCATAGACACTCGCAGCGCTTTACGCGATACCAGTGCGTTGTCGGCCCTGCAGAAAATTGTACACTCGCCTCTTAAAGGCGCCCAGGTCGTAACTCGATGGGAAGACCCCAGCGGGAAGCTCGTTCCAGATTTTGCAAGTTCGTGGCAAAAAAGACCGCTTAAAACGCACCGTCGAAGACTGCCATTCATCAACATGATGTCGATGAAATGAACGCTTACGACGGGAGGATCTGTAATGGAACCCCGCAGCTGGAATGAGGTCAAAGAGTTCCTCAGAGCATTCCCCGTCTCTGCGGAGAGCAAGAGGATCGAGTTTAACGGAGAGTGAGGGGTTGCCGACAACTCGGCACGCCCTGCGCTGTATGCGATCAAGTGAAAGCAGCTGATATTGGGGTGCGCCAGCCCAGAGATGAGAGCAATACTCCATCCTTGGCCGAACCTGGGCCTTATATATCTGAAGCCGCTGCTTTGGAGTGAAGTATCGCTTAGAGCGGCCAAGCACGCCCAACATTTTAGCAGCCGACTTGGTTTTGATTTTTTTTGTAGTTTTATTAACACTTTATTTATTACCAAAAAGGATTTTCGGTGCTGTCGTGTTCATTTGTTTGTAAGGGTATGTATTACAATACCGAAGTACGAAAGACCGAATGTATTAAAACATCGAATGGGTCAAAAGACCGACACGATTTTTTTCTGAAACCGTCAACTTTTTAAGATTGTTATAAAACAAACCTAACCTAACCTAATGGGTTCTGTATGATGCCGTTTTAATAAATTCTGAGAAGTTAACGGTTCCAGAAAAAAATTGTGTCGGTCTTTTGACCCATTCGATGTTTTAATACATTCGGTCTTTCGTACTTCGGTATTGTAATACATGCCCGTTTTTAAAAAAAGAACTCTCAGAAAGTCGAAAAGCTTTATCAATCAGTTTTTCTCTTTGTAACTAAAGCAAATATTCAAGAAAGTTGGACATTTGCACTGAGTCAGCATCAGCGAGGCCCACTGAAAAGGGAAGTATTCGTTTTAAGTCATGTCAAAACTGTCGAAACTGTCAAACGGCCATATTTGTTTTTATTAGTTTTTTTTTATATTTGACATTACCGATTGACTATGCACATATAGCATTCAGCCAAAAAAGTTTTTTATTCATGTTCTGGATAATGCCACATTTTTTTTGTCTTTATTGTGTCTATGATTTATACACAGATTCAGCCGCGGCATGTAATTTACGAGAAGTCGTATCTCAAATTGTCAACAAATTATAAAAAAAATTGGGAGTGATGAATTGCTGAAATATTCAAGTTGGTTTTTTAAAATGCTCTATATTTTCGATAAAAAAATAAAAAAGGGGGTAGAAAAAACGATCAATCCCAATTATATTTCCTCATTTAATAGTATAATTTTCGTCTTGAGATTCTATATAGCTATAAATCCAACATGTTTTTGAACATTGCCCATCGACAAATAATAGAAATAATCATAAATCATCTAAAGTCCTCCAGGAGCGTGTCTCGCGCGTTGCATAACACTGAATCATAAACGCTGTGCCACGCAGCCGGTGTGTCACCGTACATATGATTCAGTGTCATTGACCGCGCTGGGCACGCTCCGTCGGTGCCCCGCGCTCTCGGATTGTGGTGGCCTTAACAGTTGCGTAAACTACTATTGTCAAACACTTCTGTCCCGTTCACTCGCGCTATGCTTGCGCTTCATGTTTCGCCGGCGTGGCGGGGCGGGCATCTTCATGTGCACATATTTAACGTGCGTATGCACTGATGCGGACTGAGTGAAAGACTTCTCGCAGATCGGGCAAGCGAACGGCTTCTCCCCTGTATGCACCTGCAATTAAATAAGCTTGTCACTTCTCATACTCGTAAAATTGTTGTTGGTCGAGAGAATGCTGCATGAAATGGTTTTATGCTCTAGTGCATAAAGTAAAATCTTAGTGTAAGACCAAGGCGATCAGGCGCAAACAGCCACGAGCAATATACAGGGTGTTTGGTAGCTACATGCGAAGCTTTAAGGGGGTGATAGCCGAGGTATTTTTGAACATTTTTAGCCATATATATCTTAGCCGAAATTTGATATATTTTTTTTAAATTGAAGACTTCGAAATTTTAGGAAAATACCCAGAATTTGATAGTCACGAGTCAATATTGCCCCGATGAGCGTTAATTTGGAAACCAAATCTTTTATTTCGAATAGTTTAATGTGTATTGGACCAAATTAAATAATTTTTAAGTGTCTTTCTTGCCACAAAAACAAAATGGAGGCATTCGAAATTACTAAAAATGTCTTAGGTTGGAACAGAGTCATTTTTCTGTGCCATAAAAAAAAATTAAAAAAAAATCCTTGACATGTTCAAACATTTTTAGAAACATGCCTGTTTATTCTTCTTTCATTTAAGGTATCACTCATTGACATTGCTTGGTAAATCTGAGATAAAAAGTAAAACCCAAACTCAGGGAGCACTCGCTAAGAATGCACTAGTCTTGAAATTTTACTAGTAAATAACATATGAAAAAGACAAGTCTACATCATTTTTCTGTGCCATATTTAAAATTTCCAAATTAACGCTCATTGGGGCAATATTGACTCGTGACTATCAAATTCTGGGTTTTTTCCTAAAATTTCTAAGTCTTCAATTTAAAAAAAAAAAAAAAAACAAATTTCGGCTAAGACATATATGGCTAAAAATGTTCAAAAATACCTCGGCTATCACCCCCTTAAAGCTTTGCACGTAGCTACCAAACACCCTATATATTTAATAATAATAATAAATGTATTCAAAAACACACTTTACATCATATAAATAGCTAAAAAGTAAAAACTATAACTTGCTACAAGATAAAATACAACAAGTGAAAGAACCAGGATTCCCTGTGTTTCAGGCAATCTGTTTGGCGAGCCTTGGGGGAGGCCTATGTTCAGCAGTATGCCTTTCAGCTGAAACTGGCTGAAACGATATGATGATGACCATACGTCGCACTCCAGCGGGAATTTTGGGGGCACGTCATTTGGTATGGTTTACAAAAAATATTTTAATTAACGAGTACAGCTCGCGCGATAAGAGTTTGGCTTTGACCTTCGGGTGGAGGGGATTACTGCGCATACCCCGCACCCCCGTTGATACCCAATGCGCAATAACGGTCAAAGCCAAACCACAGATTACTTAATAGTTACTTCGTAACAGATACTGCATCCCGTACAAAATCTTGGTACTTACCGCGATTGTAGCCACAGATTATACTACTCCGTCTCTTTAAGAATGTGTGCGTGCCGACAGTGACAAGGGCTGGCAGTTTGGATTAATTTTTTTTTTCTACATGTTGTTTTACCATTTTGTCGGGGTAATTGCTATATGCAAACTTTCTAGCACTAATATTCCCTAAGCTAAGCCACGGACGGACAAAGGGACAGACGGTCATGGCGAAACTATCAGGGTTCCGTTTTTGCCATTTTAGCTCTGGAATCCTAACAAAAAAGGATATTTTTGTAATGCGCAGAACACATTGCCATGCTCACAGTACCCTAGCGTTATACTAGATACGAAGGTCAACTTTCGAACTTCGCATCGTGCCATCCCGCTCACGCTTATAGCTTTTTATAGAAGAGTAAGAGGGACAGCACGATACGAACTTCCAAATTGTTATATTAGCTATTAATTCTAGCATAGTCATATTAAAATTTGCCCCCTGTTTCACCATTCACTTATAAAAGTCCAGGCGGCATATTTTTTCCGTGGAACACGAATGAACGTGCGTCGGCGCGCGCTTGTGACAACCTACTGGAATTTCGATCTTAGCAGATCGTCCCCGCGGTAGGTAAATATCGCGCGTAAGTACATGGCATGCATGAGGCCTGGCCAAACTCTTATCGCGCGAGCTGTATATGTACTTAGTATTTGCAACATACTCGTAATCAATCTTAAATTGTCTACGTAATACTCTTTGAAGCGATAACTGATAGCCCATTTAAGTGGTGGCATGTCAGAATGCTAGATAAGGATCACAAATCAATCAATTCATTTTCGAGTAGTCAGAATAAGGTATTTGTACTTAGTATTTGGTACCTAGTATTTGTAACGTGCAATTCCAAATATCTTAGCAACTACGGTTGTACGTTATTTATATCCATTCAATTTTAAATAAAAATAAGATTGAATAGTATGTGGTATATTTATTGTGGCCACTTAAATGGGCTATCAGTTATCACTTCAAAGAGTATCTATACATTAAAGACCTAATAAATGATAACGGGTAACTGATTAACTATGTTACAAATACTAAGTGCATTATAATACTCGTAAGTTAAGATTTTTTTGTAAACCTTACCTTGCCCCGAAAATGCCCGCTGGAGTGCGACGTATGATGATGACTCACCGTTTTGTGTGTATTGAGCGCCGACTTCTGCACGAAGGACTTGTGACACTGCGAGCACTTGTAAGGCCTCTCGCCTGTGTGCGTACGGAGGTGGAACTGGCGACAGACAAACATACACCATAAGAATAAATAATAACAGAATAGAAGGGAAACTCTCGTTCCGGCCGGATTCAAGGTCACGATATTAGAGTACTCGCTATGCGGGAACTCAGTCAGGGTGTCACGGCCGGCGTCGCCGCACGCGCATATTTAACAGTAAGCAACCCTAGCAACACGCCTGGACGACAGAGGGGTGTAACAGCGTGAGGGGGGAAGTAGGTATATAAATGGCGGCGTTTTGGACGCGGTCAAAAGAGATTCCCTTCTACTCTGTTATTATTTATTCTTATGCATACACATTGATTAAGTTAATAGGAAAAAGGAAAGTGCCGAACCACTTTCGGACCGTTCTACCCGTTTCCCAAAACATCCGTTCCTAAACACAGTTTCTCTAAATGACCTTAGGCCAAAAGACCTGTTTCTCATCACAGTCATCACATAAGTACGAGTATGTCAAAACACCAAGTTCTAATAATATCCGTGTGTCAAACAAAACACTCGGATTTAATAGCATCCTCAATTATTATACTAAACGGGACTTATCACCAGTGATCGGTTATTTGGATTCTCCCTCGCGGGATATCAAGTAGAAAGGTTAATAGATACGACAGTTTCCCGCGATACCGAACAAACAGTACAAAAGTAAAACAATTTAAATTATCTTTTGGCCTTTGCCCAGTGGGACATATTATAGGCTATAAAAAAAAAAAAAAATTATCTCTAAGGAATTTTAACTACTAGCTAACTAGTATAGATATACTTTGATCAATTATAACTGAAGATACATATTGCCGAACAAAATCCTCTTCAAAGAATGTCCGAACTTTTTTATTTGTTTGCATAACAATTAAAATCATCACCTACACAGAAATTTGAACCTAGTCTTTACTTCATTACAGTCAAATTTCGGTTGACACTTGACAGCTAAACTTGACAATTTCACGCAACGTACTGAGAAAAAAGAAGGCCACTTTTATCAAAGTGGCGCTCATTTGGCTCGGACATTTTCGGGCGCGCGACTGTGGATCTACAGTTATATTTGATCAAAGTATCTATATTAACTTTTCTACTTGACATCCCGCGAGGGAGAATCCAAATAACCGATCACTGCTTATCACGCAAACAATGTTTACCTCGACCATGTGACCAATTCTGTGGTTGCTGCAATGTGGCCGAAACGTCGACATAAATGTTGTTTGCGTGATAATTCCCGTTTAGTGTACTTTAAAACAGTTTAATAGCATCTGTATGTCAAAACAACCAGATTTAATAGCATCTGCTTGTCAAAATACTTGAATCAAATAACATCCGTACGTCAAAATACCTGGATCTAATAGCATCCGTATGTCCAAACACCTGGATGTAATAGCATCCGTATGTCAAAACACCCGGTTCTTATAGCATCCGTGTTTAGGAAAAGGTAGTGATGGGAACGGATGTTTTTGGGAACGAATGTTTTTGGACACTCTTATCAAAAATATATACAACTCATAATGTTAGAAATATATTAAGTATTATTGAAATTATCAATGTGTCATCCTAGCATTATTTCGGAATATATTATTATTGTTATTAGGCAGCCATTATAGGCACCTTGGTTCATAATGTAAGCCTGTAAACGTAAATTATTATCAATAAATAAAAATAAATATTAATTTAAATACTAGATGAAAAAACCGCCCGTGTAGTTCCCATTCCCAAGGGAATTCCGGGAAAATATATATCCTATGTCACTCGCGGAACTGAGATGAATCTAATGACACCTCACACTTCAAAATACATTGAGCCTAAACAGCTGCAGGTCGTGCCAAAGAATGATAAATAAATAAATAAATATCACGGGACAATTCACACCAATTGACCTAGTCCCAAAGTAAGCTAGGCAAGCTTGTGCTATGGGTACCAGGCAACGGATAAACATACTTATATATATACATACTTAAATACGAGTACATATTAAACAACCAAGACCCGAGAACAAACATTCGTATTTTTCATACAAATATCCAACCTCTCCAAGCTCTAACCACTAGGCCATCTGGTCGTCTAATGATACACACATACATAAATAAATACATACGCTCGAAAAACATAACCCTCCTTCGACAGTCGGGTGAAAATCAAGACAAACGTATCTTTTGGGAGAAGCTCATTTTGGGAAACGGATTATTTAGGAAACGGATGTTTCGGGAAAGAGCTTGTGTGATGAATGTGATGATTACTTACGTCTAGCTGCGCGGGCGACACGAACCGTTTGGGGCACCGCGGGCAGAGATGCGGCTTCTCCCCCGTGTGGGTGCGACGGTGGTACTTCAAAATGGTGCTGTTCTGTGACAACCAGGGATACTTGACATTAGGACAGGGGTCGTCTAGTATAACTAGACCGTTTAGAGTCCATATATACTAGTGGCCATAATTCGAGAGACAAGCTTGACAATTAAAGGGTTACCAGGGTTAGACGAAATTAAAAGCGATGTGGCCGATATCGATAATCAGTGTCGACTGGACTATATGATTTACTATAAGACGGATTTTTTTTACTTCCTTTAATGATATCTTATATTGAAAAGTAAATTGTTATCACCGTAAGTAATGAATAAATACCACAGGTAAGCCAAAGCCGTAATGTTTTTTTTAATATCGACACGAACAGCACTACCCTGTCTGTGGCAACATTTGAGCAAAATGGATTGTCAAAGTTGTCTCTCGAATTATGGCCACTAATATAGAGTTGCATATCCTATAGGCTTTTTACTTTTGATTGGTAGGTATGTCATTTCGTCAGGGATAGTGCAATACCGCGTAACTAGCACTGGTAAATATTGCGTATCTACACAACACCCATAGGGAAAATCCGCGTAAATGGCATTGGTTAATACCGTGTATCTAACAAATGTAGCCAAATTAAGATTTCCCGCCAACAAACGTAAAATCCTAATTATAAACGTTTTAAGCTTCTCCTGTAATGTTGAGTGTTATGTAGATACGCAGTTTATACTAGTTACGTGGTTTGGCACTATGGGTGTTGTGCAGATACGCAGTATTTACTAGTACTAGTTACGTGGTATTGCACTATCCCCGACGATTTGTCTATTAAACGAAACTGTGAATTGTTAAAAAAAAAATTCATTACGCTAGACTGAAATTTTTTAGTCAACCCATTTGCAATATTGTATTTATTAACATATTATTTACCCCCTGTTTCACCATCCATTGATCAAATTTATTTGACGGATAAATGTGATGCCGTCTCCGTTTGTTTTGTTAGAATAGACGGAGACGGCATCACATTTATCCCTCAGTTAAAATTAATCAATGGGTGGTGAAACAGCCCCTTAGTCTAATCTTTTCTAACATATAAAAATCTCGTGTCATGGTGTTTGTTATCGAACTCCTACGAGACGGCTTGACCGATTTGTATACAACTGTTTTCTCCATATTCAGTAGGTCTGAGAATAGTCGTAGGCAATTTTTACACCCCTATTCTTCGCGGACGGGGTCGCAGCCAATAGCTTGTTTAATATAAAATACTTTTCATCCATTAACCAGATCGGTGAAGGTCGTTGTATACTCGCATCTTAGACTATCTCTCATATAATTAAATTATCACAGCCTGTTTGCGATTCAAAACCGTTTATAACTACATTCAAGGGACAGCAATATTTGGTTGTTAAACACGGTTGGCCATTGTAACCAGTGTTACTTTGGTATAAAAGATCGTGTTGGGTTTTTTTCTTGGTAGTTACATCCAATATGTCGTTGCAATTGGTGTCGCTATAAACGGTTTTGATGTTCCAATACATTGCATTTCTTCCCGCACAGCTCGCACATGACGGGGCCGCTGCCATATTGCTTCTTCGCGTGAAACCGCACGTTCTTCACTTGAAGATGGACCCGCTGGTAATGCACGCTGCGAGACGCCTCCGTCAGGAACGTTTTGTTGCACTGCAATAATGGATGCACTCAGGCTGTAGATGGTAAGGTCGTCGATCGATGGTAGAATGGATTGGTCGACGTCGATCGATAGTAGAATGGATTGGTCGACGTCGATCGATAGTAGAATGGATTGGTCGATGTCGATCGATGGTAGAATGGATTGGTCGACGTCGATGGATGGTAGAATGGATTTGTAGATGTCGATCGATTTTAGAACGGATTACCGTCAATCGATGGTAGAATGGATTTGTCGACGTCGATCAATAGTAGAATGGATTGGTCGATATCAATCGATGGTAGAATGGATTGGTCGAGGTCAATCGATGGTAGAATGGATTGGTCGACGTCGATCGATGGTAGAATGGATTGGTCGACGTCGATCGATGGTAGAATGGATTGGTCGACGTCGATCGATAGTAGAAAGGATTGGTCGATGTCGATCGATGGTAGAATGGATTGGTCGACGTTGATGGATGATAGAATGGATTGGTCGACGTCGATCGATGTAACAATGGAATTGTAGATGTCGATCGATTTTAGAATGGATTACCGTCAATCTATGGTAGAATGGATTGGTTGATGTCGATTGATGGTAGAAAGGATTGGTCGACATTGACCGTTGCTACAATGCTACAATGGATTGGTCGAAGTCTACCAATGGTAGAATGGATTGGTCAATGTCGATCGGTGGTAGAATGGATTGGTCAACTGCGATCAATGGTAGAATGGACTGGTCGACGTCGATCGATGGTAGAATAGAATGGATTTGTAGACGTCGATGGACGGTATAATGAATTGGTCGACGTCGATCGACCATTTCTGCAACACCAATCGCTCTATCGTCGATAGATGTCATCAATCGATTGTAGAATGGATTGGGTGACGACAGTGGCATCGATCGGCTGTGGATCAACCGTTTAAGCTCGATTCATATCTACATACCGAGCGAGTCAGACACGTGCCGTTGCCGTGGCAGACAAAATAATATTCTTCTTTAATAAAATAATAATATTAGTAAAATAATACAATACAATACAATGACTCTTTATTGTACACCAGGAATAGTAAGCAATACAGAAAACAGGTACACAGAGAGAAAGATACAAGGTAAGCAATAGGCGGCCTTATCGCTTAAGAGCGATCTCTTCCAGGCAACCCTTTACCAGAAAGAAGGAAAGACTAGTTTACAGCAGGTGGTGCATCAACAGTGGATCAGAAAATTAAAACGCAACAAAAATAGTACATCTACTCATGCATATATAGTACTTACATTATAATAGGTACACGTCTAAAACAAATATAAGCAGTGGTATAAACAGACACATATAAATAAATAAACAAAGCTAATTATTACAAGATGACAGATAGTACACCTTAAGCATAGATTTAAAGATTGACAGAGATTTTGCCCGTCGTAAGTCAATCGGTAAGGCATTCCACAACCGAATAGCCTGGACAGTGTATAAGAATAGACATAAAATTTGGAGTTAGAGAGAGGCACGGTAAGGAGAAAGTTCTGAGAGCATCGAATAGAAGTTACGTAGCTAAACCGCTCTTTGAGGTAGCGAGGAGTTGCAGGGTTAAAGAGAATGCCGTAAAGAAGGTGGAGAATGTGAGAGTTACGGCGAAGGCGGATTGGGAGCCACTTGAGCTGTGATCGAAAAATAGAGACATGATCGAACTTACGCAGACCAAAAATAAACCGAATGCATAGATTTTGAATTCGCTCAAGTTTATTAAGCTGCTCTTCATATAATATTCTTCTTCTTTATATTATTCTTCTTTACAGTTTCTAATTTCTATTAACGGCCGTAACACGACCGCGCAGACACGGGCGGCGCCCGGCCAATACGCGCAAACAATATTTTGCCGCTGTCTGATACGGCACAAGTCTGACACGGTTTAGGCTCAAAAACTCACTTTCCCGAAATGTGCACTTTCTCTAAAAGTGCACTTTTCGCAAAATGTACACTTGCCCATTAAGGGCACTTTCCCTGTAAGTGCATTTTCCCAAAAAGTACATTTTCTCAAAACGCACACTTTCCCATAATGTACATTTTCTCAAAACGCACACTTTCCCAAAATGTAGACAAGTCAAAAATGTCATCTTCACCACAAAGTTTTCCTTAGATGAAGATCCTAAGCTATGATGGCGATGTTAACATTTTTACCTAAGTATGTACCTAGATAAATCCTTCGTGCTCGTGCATTTTTACCGTTTATCGAATAGTACGTACTTTTCCATATCTAGTTTATGTAGTGTTCTATTTGAAAAAGTGCTCCATTTCAGAATGTGTTCTGTCTGAGAAAGTGCACTTTTTGAGACAGTGCACCTTCCGAGAAAGTGATCCATCTAAACAAGTGTACCTTTAGAAAAAGTGCACATTTCGGGTAAGTGAGTTTTTTGAGCCTAACCCTCTGACACGCTCGGTATCTGTAGATATGAATAGACCGATATGATGAACGGAGACTTGCCTCATCGCACTTGGTCTCCTGGTGGCTATGCCGTTCCTCCGTGTGAGCGAGCAACAGCTCTTCGGTTGCCAAGTTCTCGCCGCACAGCGTACACGCTCTGAAACAACCATGACCTGACAAGTTCTGAAAATTAATTGCCAGTGCGGTCGGTCTCATGGGTACCATCGCCCCAGACGTCAGATACCCATTTTCAAAACAAATTTGCTTGCAGCCGTTGATGTTTATTGCTATGGATTGTTATGGACAGATGTCTAGCCACTGCACGCAAACTGGGCCTTTAAGGTGGTTATCTGGCGCTTAGGGCGATAGTACGTTATCAAACAGGGTAATTTTTTAATCAGTGCACAAATTTTGATACGTGATTCAGTATCGTTAATTAGATCACGATTAATTTGTTCAAGATTTTTTTTTACGTTTGAAATTTGGGTTGTTCATAGTAATTCATCCAATAAATTGGTCGAGTTACTATGAAAAATAAAAAAAATGTAACGAAAAATACTGAAATTTGTTATTTTAACGACACTGTATCACATATTTAAAATTTGTGCACTTGTTTATTAAAAAATTACCCTGTATATGAGGGGTATACTTTGATCAATTATACTGAAGATACACATTGCCGAACAAAATCCCCTTCAAAGAATGTCCGAACTTTTTTATTTGTTTGCATAACAATTAAAATCATCACCTACACAGAAATTTGAACCTAGTCTTTACTTCATTACAGTCGAATTTCGGTTGACACTTGACAGCTAAACTTGACAATTTCACGCAACGTACTGAGAAAAAGAAGGCCACTTTTATCAAAGTGGCGCTCATTTGGCTCGGACATTTTCGGGCGCGCGACTGTGGATCTACAGTTATAATTGATCAAAGGTCCAATTGTAAAAACAGTGAAAAACACATTTTATTTATCTGCATAATAAAATTCAGTTTCAAATAAAAAGTCATGTGGACACATGCGTGTTTGCTTCTATACCCCTCATATAAAGTTTAAAATTAATAATGGACGAAAATTACCCTGTATACAGGGTTATTTTTAATTCACTGACATCCTCTTAACCCTGAATTCCTATCACTCAAACAAATGTTTTTTGTTTTACGACTTTTTAAAATGAAGCACTTTTTTCCCATACAAATACACAGAGTATCGTAAAAATAAGAGGAAATCTCAAATTTTCAAAACGTTTTTACACCAAATTATTAAGTTATGACAAAAGCCGTAAAACAACAAACATTTGTTTAAGTGGTAGGAGTTTAGGGTTAAAAGGATGCTAGTGAATTACAAATAACCCTGTATAAAGTTTAAAATTAATAATGGACGAAATACATAATGGGCATTTGATAATAATGCAATTTTCTTGGAAATTTTCAACTTTACAGGATTTTCATAAAATAAACCTAACCTAACCTAAACCAATCTGTAGATTACACGATTAAAAAAGTTCGTTTAATCAATAGTTTCATAGAAAATTTTAGTATATATTATGACCATTATGTATTTCGTCCATTATGCGTTTTAAACTTAAAATATTTTGATACGTTCCCGGTTTCATCAGCATCCCAGCCTTTACGTCCCACTGCACCGCACATGCCTCCTCTCAGAATGAGAATATGAGTGAAAAAATATGAATATGAGTGTTATCACCTTTTTTTTGTGTTGTTTACTCTGTCCCCGGTTGTCCAAGTGACCCTTCATACTGTTTCATAGAAAAATGCTTAGGTTGTCCAAGGGACAAAATTTGTGTAACCATAGTAACGAGAGCCAAGAAAAAGTTGATTCACCCATCTATGTTTTTTTTTTGGTGGCCTCAGTTGGTGGGACGTCTATCAACGAGATAGACGGACGATTTGGTGAAGGCCGCAGGTTCAGGGTGGATGCAAGTCGCTTCCAACTGTAATGATTGGGCGAAAATGACGGCCTATGTCCAGCAGTGGACGTCCTGCGGCTGAAATGATGATGATGATGACTGACCTCTTCTTGGGGTTGCAGACGTTGTCCTTGGTTTTGTACGCGTGTCTCGCCATGGCGTACGAGCTCGCGAAGTGCACCCCGCATGTTTTGCAGTTCAGGGATTCTAACTCGTTCTCTGAACTCTGAAACAACAATATAGATAGAAGTTATACCATACTAAGACTCGAAAAACAAAAACAACACACACGCGCACACACCCACACACTCACACATACACAAACGCACGCACACACACGCACGCAGGGCGCGCGATACGCCATAAACACTGGAATAAATTTAGGTTAAGTTAGGGTATACTTAAATAAACTACTGGTGTAAGTGTACCAGTGAATGAACACTTAAGGAAATTTTCGACTTTGAAAATTAATTTTAGGCAGTTGGGCACAGTTTATTTAAAATATTACTTTTTGTATAGCACAACCAACTACTCTAGTTGGCTAACAACATCATTATTCAACAGTATTACTGCACAGTTTGAAGATATATCACTATTTAAGTGAAAAAATGGAATATCACCCGTGAATGAACGCAAAATTCTAGTGAATGAACAAATGAAACCAGTGAATGAACAACTTTGAATATGATGTTTTGTTATACTATAAATATATAAAAGCGAAGTTATGTTAACACAACTACATTCAATATACTTATTTGGTCGATTCCATGTTTTAAAACAATTAAAATACAAAAATAAGAGTATTGTTCATTCACTAGATCTTGGAAACTAGTAAATGAACTAGCTATAAGTGACATAGTTCATTCACTGGAAAACTTGAACCAGTTAATGAACCTATATTTTACGTTTGTTCCAAATGTTCCAATACTGGCCTTTCGGTAGATAATATATTTGGATCAATGTCACTGAAAACGAAATCTTAATATGACTACTTACTAGAAGGAAAGATATTGCACAAATAGAAAATCCTGCAGTCCCAGTGAATGAACACCCCCGTTCATTCACTGGATTTAGGCGATTTTGGGTTCCAGTAAAAAACAATGGATTAAAAGGTATTGTTTGTAAATAAATTACATTTAACTATATATGAATAGCACTAACAGGTCTTTAAAGCTTAAAAAACCATACCCAATGAATGATAGATGGCGGGGACAAATGCAGTAACACATCAGAAGTATAGTAGCTTTCGTTCTTCCTTAATACTGCTCCATAGAAAAAATTTACAACATACGTACGTCCACTTTACATCGTCGCCATTTCAAAACTGTTGCTTAGGAGTCGAAGCAAATTTACCAGAACCTGACAAGTAAAGGTGCTAGTCGAAAAA
This sequence comes from Archips xylosteana, assembly GCA_947563465.1. Classification (NCBI taxonomy): domain Eukaryota; kingdom Metazoa; phylum Arthropoda; class Insecta; order Lepidoptera; family Tortricidae; genus Archips; species Archips xylosteana. The sequence continues at coordinate 1,075,895 of OX387371.1, forward strand.
AAAAATACGAGGCGTGGTAGAAACGTACCAAATTCTTATTATTTCAAAAATAATTTCGTTTTGTTCATTCACTGGTACTGTTCATTCACTGGTACGCTTACCCTATACTTCATTTAATTTAGAATTGAAAACCAGAACATCATTATATTGCGGCTCGTCAACTATTTCTTACCTAGCAAATAGTACATACAGTAAAATAGTCTGGGAGCCGCAAAATAAAATTGTTTTTCTCAAAAATATCCGTAAAAGTTGACATTATTTTTTACATAATATCAGAACGTGAAGTGCATAGTTTATGGTCAGTAAAAAAATTAAAAAGTTAACAACATTGCAGGCTCGATAAACTCGACAACAATTTCGCATACAAATTCCATTATTGTCGAGTCTCATTAAAAAGTTAAAACGGCCATGGTAATAAGTTGGCACTATTCGTATACAGCCAACTCAAATGACCGGTATCAGTTGTTTTGTTGGAACTCCAGACTTTTATTAATGTGTTTGAAACAGCTTGTGGTGTTTTCGGTGGAAAAATACACCTGCAGTTTTCTTTAATGAAAAAAGGCGGGAAAGGGTTTAATGACATTTAATTTTAAGTGATTTGCAATTCTTTATACCTATTTAAGTTAATAAAAGTTTGTTCTATTTCTTTTCCTTCACCATTTTTGAGAAAAGCTTTATATTAGTCTCGGCTGGAATAGCAATTGCTGGCTTCGTATTAGTTAAACGGACTCGCAAGCTCGTCCGTTTAATACTCATACTCAGCCAGCAATTGCCTACTTCCAGGCCACGACAATAATGTACTATTATTCGCCACAGTAAAAATCCAAAATACACAAAATATTTATAGTTATAATATAATATATATATTTATATTTATAATAGTTCTTTCCTTTCGGCGTCGAGACTCTAGGTCCTTGGGGTAAGGGTGCACTGGAGCTACACAGGGAGCTCAGCAATAGGTTGAGGGAGGCAACAGGCAACCCTCGCGCCGGCAGCTTTCTCGCGCAAAGAATCGCAATCGCTGTTCAGCGCGGGAATGCTGCCTGCGTGATGGGCACCATGCCAAGAGGCCCACCTCTCTTTTTTAATTAAGTTTAGTTTTAGTTATTTTAATTTAATAGTAGTTTTAGTCTTATATTTACACCTTTAAGTATATGTTTTTATTAATTTAGTATAATAAATAAATTGCACTAATGCGAGTGGGACACTAAAATACACAAAACAGAAAATGAAAACCTACTAGAAAAAATTTCGATTTTCGAAATTTAGATTTCGATTTAAGCTAACTGCCATACCGTAAACTGGGGTTACTTAGAAATGCGGGGCTTTTTTAGAAAACAGTTTTATACGCCGTGTCATTATTTTTTTAGACCATCTGTGGCAGTGACACCTTGATAAATCACCTAACTTTTTACGTCATTAGCTCAATCGAGCTATGAATATTTGCGTTTTTATAATCATTTTAAATCTATTTATTGAATCAGGCGTTACTTTGCGGAGCTCCATATTAATGAACAAGTAACTAAGGTCGCGGGTGAGCAAAGTAATTGTTTCAGTTCATTCATTTTAAATCTATCAAAGTAGCCCCAAAATTTCCTAAAGTAACCCCAGTTTACCGGTACGCCTGCCCGGGAGGCGCGCCGGCCGAACATACCTAAACTGCGGAGTGAAACCCAGGGGGGTTTCACACCAATAGGGCTGACGTACTATAGGTAACAACACTAGAGTTGAGGCCACGCACACAACCACATCTCATGTAATGACAGCGGGATGTCGTTTAACGACGACACAACGTCAAAATCCCGCTGTGTGAGATGTGGTTGTGTGCGTGGCCTCAACTCTGGTGGCGTTACCTAAACCAGGGGGTAGTACGTCAGCCCTATTGGCTGTGTACCTGTTTGTGCGCGCGCGTCTTGTGCAAGCGCAGCCCTAACTCGTTCTGGAAGGACTCCCCGCACACGTCGCACGACGTGTTCTGCGTCGGATGCTGGATGCGCACGTGCGTGCCATGCGTCGACGGCTTCCTGCGACACATATGCAATGGGGTCCCTTTGTTTCATATAATTTACTTAATAAGTCATACGTAATGCATAATTCGTCATAATGAACCTTAGTCATACAGAGATTCATTTCTGAAACGGTATTTTTATCAGGACTTTTTTAAATGCCATCTTATAGAATGATGGTTAGGTTTGTAATAGAATAATACCGAAAAAAAAAATGTTTCAGAAATATATCACTTTATGACTAACGTTGATTATGAAGAATGATATATTATGATTATGACCAGACATAGGAATCCGCGGGGCAAAATTGTTTGACAAGTAGGGAGTTCCTATATCGATAAACTCAACTATCGATGCTAGTTCTATATACTAGTGATCACTCAAGGGTTTGCTTGTAATACCGAAAGTACAAAATACCGATAACTGATATACCGAAGCTCTAAATATCTATTTTCAAATGACCGAAAGTACGAAATCCCGAAAACAGAAGACCGATTATGATATGACCTATGAGAGGCGAGCCTTAAAAGATTTAGAAATGACAAAATGTTGAAAAATCTTAGTAGTAGTTCTGTGCTGTTATAAAAAAAAATACCTAACATCGAAGGCTAAGGCGGCAGCTACGCTTCGCTCCCGCCTTAGCCTTCTGAACCTAACCTATCCGAGTCGCTTCTGCCCCGAAACGTCTCGCTACCTCGCTTCGCTCACTCGATGCCTAATAGGGAATTTTTAAAATTTTTCTGCCTTTCGTATGTTGTAAGTACATACATTAATCTTCGGTGTTGTAGTCTTGGGGCTTTTAGGCTTTCGGTTAAACATATTTTCGGGATTTTGGACTTTCGGTCATACAAACATTCGACGTTCTAATTTTCGGCCTTCCGTTCATAGGGTTGTGGTTGGTTTTTCGTATTTCGGTATTATAATGCATACCCGGAATTTTTATTTTTGTTCATGTTGCTTACTGTTTTTGGTACTAAACTGAACTGAACAACAAGCTAGTTAGATATAACCATAACAAAGCACGTTTCCACTCACTTGAAGCTGGCCCCGCAGTGTTTGCACACGTATTTCAACCCGCTGTGCTCCCGCGAATGGCTGATAGCTTGGCTTCTAAAAAAAAACTATAACGGTCGATTCATATCTACAGACACCGAGCGTATCAGACAGACAATTGGGGATGTCTATTTTTTTGCAATGTATAGAAAATCGAAAACCATTTCGAGATAAATGCTTTTTAAATCGTTTACTGTAGTTATTTAATTTTAATATTATGTAATGAATTTATTATGTAACAAATAAGCAATGAACTTCATTTGACATTGGTGTAAATTGCGTGACCGGTTCAAGTCGTACTTTATTCTGTGTGGTTAGAATTCTTCATAATTTACGCGTGGATTATACTACGGAGTTTGATTTGGACCCGCTGTCTGACATCTAGCACTTTGACAGTGCCAGTAAAGTGACATAGAGTATAGTGTACCACTACGCAAAAAATAATTAAAGGGGTTGCCTTATCGTAAGCATTTAGATAGATTTAGAAATTTGGCATTGTGGGAGCCCTCAATTATAATCTGACGTCATCAACTAAAATAGTTTCAATAATTAATTTTGAAAAAAGTAGAGAACTAAATACTTTTTCAGAATTAATTATTGAAACTATTTTGGTTGATGACTTCAGATTATAATTGAGGGCTTCCACACTGCCAAAGGGTCTGGCCGGAATTCCATAGTAAAATCGCCCCTGGCTGAATATGAAATTTTCTTATATACGTTTATTTGTTTTATTATAAGATATAATTTTGAAAAATATTAACCCTTAAATGCTTACGGTTAGCGAAAAAAATAAAAAAATAAAAATTCAGTTTTTATTTTTTTTTTAGCCAAACCACGTTACAGATTGACTTGTTCTTCGGACATTTTTTTTATATACATGTCCTTAGGATACTTTTATATAAAAAAAATAAAAGTCCCGTATAATATTTGACTGGTTCGATTTCAAACTAGTGGAAGCGAATTAAAGAAAAACTACGGCTACAGTATTTTTGTTTTTAAAAATAAAAGTATTATTCTTTTGCGTAGAATTGGCTATTTCCCTTATTTAATGTAGTTGCCGTACCTGGGTGTTCTTTTTTTTCACCCTTTTATACTAATAAAATAACTTATTTTCACATTGTTGATCCAAACAAATATTTTTGAAAAAAATATATGTAATAATTACATTGTGGTTTGGCTAAAAAAAAATAAAAACTGAATTTTTATTTTTTTCGCTAACCGTAAGCATTTAAGGGTTAATATTTTGCAAAATTATATCTTATAATAAAACAAATAACCGTATATAAGAAGATATCATATTCAGCCAGGGGCGATTTTACTATGGGATTCCGGCCAGACCCTTTCTAAATCTATCTAAATGCGTACGATAAGCCAACCCCTTTAAATATTTTTTGCGTAGTGGTACACTGTAACTAGTGTCACTTTACTGGCGCTGTCAAAGTGCTAGATGTCAGACAGCGGGTCCAAATCAAACTCCGTAGTATAATCCACGCGTAAATTGTGAAGAATTCTAACCACACTGAATAAAGTACGACTTGGACCGGTCACGCAATTTACACCATGTCAAATGAAGGTCATTGCTTATTTGTTATTTGTGATAAATTCATTACATAATAATAAAATTAAATAACTACAGAATATGAGTTAAAAAGCATTTATCTCGGAATGGTTTTCGATTTACTATACAATATACATTGCAAAAAAATAGACATCTCCATTTAGTACATTACTACAGAGCCCGGGAAGTAAGGGCCCTGTTCCGGCCGAGGCTTGTATAGTGCTTTACTCAAACATGCAATAAAATTAATAAAAAATTTCAAGAAATTAATTTTAAAATTGCAAAGAAAGCAACTATTGCTTATGTTTTTTTTAGGGCTGTATGCCATGATGCCATATACCTATAAACGTCATGGTGCTGTGTCACATGAAACAATAGACGATCGCTTTCCCGGCCAAGGCCTGCAATTCTGTATGAAAATCCATTACATAGCACTCGTCTAACCGCGCCCGCCACTTGATACGTCCCGGCCTATTATTTGGAACGTAAGGTTAACATTTCATTGTATCTTTGAGAAATAGTACATTACTGCAGAGGCCGGGACTTAAGGGGTTGCCGGCCGAGTATCTAAGTTGACGGCCGAGTGGTACACGAGGCCGGCATGATACGAGGCCGGCAACCCCGGCTCCGGCCGAGGCTTGTATAGTGCTTTTCTCAAACATGCACCATCACCATCATCATCATCATCATCATCATCATCATCATCATCGTCGTCGTCATCATGATGGTGATGGTGATGATGAAGTTGATGATGGCGGTGATGATGATGATGGTGGTGACGATGATGATGGTGATGATGATGATGATTATGATGGTGGTGATGATGATGGTGATGATGGTGATGAATGATGATGATGATGATGGTGATGATGATGATAATGGTGATGATGATGATGATGATGATGATGGTGATGAATGATGATGATGGTGATGATGATGGTGATGAATGATGATGATGATGATGATGGTGATGAATGATGATGATGATGATGATGATGATGATGGTGATGGTGGTGATGATGGTGATGATGATGATGATGATGGTCATCACTATCACCATCATCATCACCATCATCATCATCATCATTCATCAATGATGATGATGATGGTGATGATGATGATGGTGATGAATTATGATGATGATGATGATGATGGTGATGATGATGATGATGATGATGGTGATGATGATGATGATGATAATGATGATGATGGTGAAGATGGTGAATGATGATGATGGTGATGAATGATGATGATGATGATGATGATGATGATGGTAGTGGTGATGAATGATGATGATGATGATGATGATGGTGATGATGATGATGATGATGATGGTGATGAACGATGATGATGATGATGATGGTGATGAATCATGATGATGATGGTGATGATGATGATGATGGTGATGATGATGATGATGACGATGATGATGATGATAATGGTGATGATAGAGATGATGATATTGATGGTGAAATATTTCTCTAGGCAGATCACCATTACCATCACCATCACCATCTTACCTTACCTTAAATAAGCGTAGTGGCAGAATGTCATAATGAACCAAAACGCAAATATTGCTTATAGTTTTTTTTTAAATGGCTGAATGCTATGATGCCATAGACCTATAAACATCATGGTGCTGTGTGACATGAAACAATAGACGATCGCATTGCCGGCCTAGGCCTGCAACGGTGTATTTTGAAGCCTGTTTTAACGAACACAACGTAAACATTACATAGCATGTTTGAGAAAACATTCTTTGCACATACTGGCCGGGCGTGGCCCGGGTCTGCGCGGTCGTGTTACGATAGATATGAATTCGTTAATAGAAACTGTATAGAAGAACTGTTTTAACGACCGCTTTAGCCTAGTTGGTAGTGACCCTGCCTACGAAGCAAGAGGTCCTGGGTTCAAATCCCGGTAAGGGCATTTATTTGTGTAATGAGCACGAATATTTGTTCCTGAGTTATGGATGTTTTCTATGTATTTAAGTATTTATTTATTTATATAAGTATGTTTATCGTAGTCTAGTACCCATAGTACAAGCTTTGCTTAGTTTGGGACTAGGTCGATTTGTGTAAGATTGTCCCCTAATATTTATTTTATTTATTTATTTAAGAATATTTTATCTGCCACCACGGCACTTGTCTGGCGCGCTCGGTGTCTGTAGATACGAATCGACCTTAAGTAAAAAATGCATACGTGAAAATAAAAATTCCGATGCATGTTTTTTGTTGACTGTACGTCAACTGACTGTCAACCAAAACTACGTATTCGTATTTCGTAACAAGTAAGTCGCCTTATGTACTTCAGTGGGTCGTCTTATGCACTTCAGTGAGTCGCCTTATGCACTTCATTCAGTGAGTCGCCTAATGCACTTCAGCGGGTCGCCTTATGCACTTCATTCAGTGAGTCGCCTTATGCACTTCAGCGAGTCGCCTTATGCACTTCAGCGAGTCGCCTTATGCACTTCATTCAGTGAGTCGCCTTATGCACTTCAGCGAGTCGCCTTATGCACTTCATTCAGTGAGTCGCCTTATGCACTTCAGCGAGTCGCCTTATGCACTTCATTCAGTGAGTCTCCTTATGCACTTCAGCGAGTCGCCTTATGCACTTCATTCAGTGAGTCGCCTTATGCACTTCAGCGAGTCGCCTTATGCACTTCATTCAGTGAGTCTCCTTATGCACTTCAGCGAGTCGCCTTATGCACTTCATTCAGTGAGTCGCCTTATGCACTTCAGCGAGTCGCCTTATGCACTTCATTCAGTGAGTCGCCTTATGCACTTCAGCGAGTCGCCTTATGCACTTCATTCAGTGAGTCGCCTTATGCACTTCAGTGAGTCGCCTTATGCACTTCCGTGAGTCGCCTCACTCATGGAAGGTAAGTGTGTGTGTAGTTAAGGTAAATATTAGGTAAGGGAAGAAAGTGTTTGGGTGAGGTAAGTGCATCGAGCTTTGTATCTTACTGTATATTAAGTTTATTAAAATTAGGGACTTACAATAATTTTACTACGCCGCTAAAATAGTGCTGAAATATTTGTCTTTTTTCTTTTTGTGTGTCCGAAAGGACTCTCTGTGGGCATACTGCCTTATTGTTACACTGTAATTGTCGGCGAGAACCTGTAATTGGCTTGCTGTATTTACTGTGATTTCTATGATGTATCTACAAGCAGATGGATCTCCATAAATAAATAAATAAATATCACGGGACAATTCACACCAATTGACCTAGTCCCAAAGTAAGCTTAGCAAAGCTTGTGTTATGGGTACTAGACAACGGATAAACATACTTATATAGATAGATACATACTTAAATACATATTAAACACCCAAGACCCGAGAACAAACATTCGTATTTTTCATACAAATACCTGCCCCGACACGGGAATCGAACCCGGGACCTCAAGCTTCATAGTCAGGTTCTCTAACCACTAGGCCATCTGGTCGTCTAAATAAATAAATAAACTACTACTATTATACTTCTACTACTGTTAGGTACTATTTGCTATCTTGTGTGTGAAAATTATAGCCGGTTTATCTTAATATATAAAAGAAGAAACTGACTGACTGACTGACTGACTGACTGACTGACTGACTGACATATCAACGCACAGCCCAAACCACTGGGCCTAGAGATTCCAAATTTGGCATGTAGGTTCCTTATAAGGTCCAGGGGTGCACTAAGAAAGGATTTTTCAAAATTCACTCCCTAAGGGGGTGAAAAGGGGGTCCAAAGTTTGTATGGGGAAACAAGATTAGTTCGACTATTTTATTCGAAACTTCACAGAAGTACTCCTAATGGTAAATGAGTAAATACGTGTTTCAGGTTTTTTGAGAATTCAACCCCTAAAAGGGGGAAAAGGGGTAACAAAGTCTGAAAATCAACATGGGTGTTGTTTTTATGGTTTATCGGGTCGCTGGTTATGAAAACAACAACGGTTTTAAAATCCGACGTGGCGGACGTAAAATACCATCTCCCTGGATGGGGTGCGATGGGGTTGAAATGTCTAAATAAACTAAATGACTGTTGATATATCAACGCACAGCCCAAACAACTGGATCTAGAGACTTGAAATTTTGCACATAGATACCTTATACAATGTAGGCATCCACTAAGGAAGGATTTTTGGGAATTCCCACGGGAACGGGAAAAAATGGGATTTATAAATTCGATTCCGAGTGACCCTATCTCAGTAACTATAATAACTAGACTCTTCAAATTTGATACACAAGTAGGTATTATATTAGTTAAAACATTAATTTCAGGATTTTTCAAAATTCCCACGGGATAAGGAAAAAACGGGATTTATATATTCAGTTCAACGGGATCCTATGAACTATAATTACTAGACTCTTCAAGTTTGACATAGAAGTAGGTAATTATAATAGTAGAAAACTGTTTTAAGGATTTTTGGAAATTCTCACGGGATAAGGAAAACACGGGATTTTTCGTTTTAAAGCTGAAATTCGGCACGTAGGATGCTTAGGGAGTGTAGAGGAGGATTGAGAGAGAACTTTACAAAATTCCCACGGGAACGGGAAAAAACGGGATTTTTCGTTTTGGTGATCGTAGAAAGCTGAAATTCGGCATGTAGGTTGTTTGGGGAGTGTAGAGGAGCATTGAGAGAGGCCTTTTCAAAATTCCCACGGGAACGGGAAAAACAGAATTTTTCGTTTTACTGGTCATAGAAAGCTGAAATTCGGCATGTAGGTTGCTTAGGGAGTGTAGAGGAGCATTGAGAGAGGATTTTCCAAAATTCCCACGGGAACGGGAAAAAACGGGATTTTTCGTTTTACTGGTTGTAGAAAGCTGAATTCGGCATGTAGGTTGCTTGGGGAGTGTAGAGGAGCATTGTGAGAGGACTTTCAAAAATTCCCACAGGAACGGGAAAAAACGGGATTTTTCGTTTTACGGGTCGTAGAAAGACGAAATTTGGCAAGTGGGTTCCTTGGGGAATGTAGGGGAGCACTAAGAAAGCATTTCCCGAAATTCTTACGGGAACGGGAAAAAACGGGATTTTGCGTTTTACTGGTTTTTAGAAAGCTAAAATTTCAAAATTCATAAGTTCACACTGTAAATAGGCCACAAAGGGCTCTTTAACCGAGTTCAAAAAAGGAGGAGATTACATGCATTCCACTAAAAATGTCCGAGCCAAATGAGCGCCACTTTGATAAAAGTGGCCTTCTTTTTTCTCAGTACGTTGCGTGAAATTGTCAAGTTTAGCTGTCAAGTGTCAACCGAAATTCGACTGTAATGAAGTAAAGTCTAGGTTCAAATTTCTGTGTAGGTGATGATTTTAATTGTTATGCAAACAAATAAAAAAGTTCGGACATTTTTTGAAGGGGATTTTGTTCGGCAATGTGTATCTTCACTTCAGTTATAATTGATCAAAGTAGGTATGTTCGCCGATTTCTTGGTCAATTGTGGACCGATTATAAAAAATATTTTTTTATTCGTAAGAATACAATATACTCCTGAGATGGTTCCATTGTCACCAAATCAGGATCTGATGTCGGGATCTTAGGGAAATCGAGGGCAACCCTCAAATTTTGTAGGCATGCATTACGTTTTTCATATATTTTCTCAAGCTATTTAAGTGTTTGCGTCTGGTAGACATCATCTCATGTAGATGAGCTGATGATGGAAGGTAAAACTCCTTAACGGTTAGGAGTTGAGGATATTTTTTCAAATATTATAGGTACGTATAGACCGATAGTTGTATTCTTTCAGTTTATCCGGGTGAGCTGATGATGGAAGGTTAAACTCCTTAACGGTTAGGAGTTATAGGAAGTTTCTTTAAATATCATATGCACGTATAGACCTTTAGTTGTATTCTTTCTGGTTATTCAGATGAGCTGATGATGGAAGGTATAACTCCTTAACGTTTAGGTCACACAACACCATAACAAAATACTACAATATGTATAATATCAATGCTAAGTAGGTACACAGCGCTTCCAGTTACTCAAGTTTCCGTAGAAGGTAAGAAAACATTGAATTATACCTAATGCAAGACAGGGGAAATTAATAATAGGTTTTATATTATTAACAAACCTGGTTACTTTAGTGCCCGCTTTCGAATACTTAGTGAAAAACATTGTATATAAAGAAATACTGTAAAGGACCGTATCTAACTGAAGTTTAGTCGGGCTTGCTTGCTCGCTTACTTGCACGCTTGCTTATGCTTGCGTGCATGCATGCTTGCTTGCATGCATGCTTGCTTGCATGCTTGCATGCTTGCTTGCTTGCCTGTATGCTTGCTTGCTTGATATCTTGGTTCTTTGGAATACTCATGGTACACGCGAGCGAAGCCGCGGGCAAAAGCTAGTATATTTACAAGTTTATTGTTGTGTATAATTTACCTATGTGTGTTTTATGATGTGTATTGCATATTAAGGTTGTTCTTGTATATTCTTTATATTACTATTTATTTTTATTCTTACATTGCACCATCTGCTGAAATACATTCAGTGTTGTTTTCCTTTGTAAAATGGGTGCCTGGAAGAGATCGCTTCGAAGCGATAAGGCCGCGTATTGCTTACCTTTTATATTTTTTCCATGTACTTGTTTTTGTATTGTTTGCTTTGTGGTGTACAATAAAGAGTGACAATAATAATAAGATATATATATTTTCTCCACCACCAAGTTACAAGGTAAAAATAAAAATCATACAAAAACAACGTAGTTAAAAATTTGCAGACTTGAGCGGGGGAGGCTGGTGCCTGAACTAGGTAGAACCTGTGCTTCAGGTCACCAGGTCTCCGACCCTCTGTCGTCCGCAACTACTTAATTACAATAAAAACAATTAACAAGATTAAACAAGATTTATAGTGCGAATGAAAGTATGAGTGCGTGCGTAACGCATGGGAGTAAGTGTGTGTGTGTGTGTGTGTGTGTGTTGAACCTAAGTTCATGTAAAAACTTAAGTATAAATTTACGAGACTGGATGAAGTAAAACTTCAGTTGCATCATAGTCAAGACTTTGAAGCCATTTAGATACAGTCAATTTGCATCGAGATAAAGTAAGGGGATAAATGGTTACTTCCTTGCTGATTTTATTATAAAGGAAACCTCCTAAGTAACAGAAGAATCTGTGAGTGAAACATGTGTTGAACTTCGATAGAAGACATACCTTATCCTTTCTACGTTTTGATGATAAGATATTCGGATCATAATGAATATGTGAGTGTTGGTTTCAAACAATGTGAAGGATGAAGAGTTGACGTACGGAAAGGACTTCGGATTTTTTATAAAGACTAGTTGTTGGGAAAAGGTAAGGTAAAGAATGGATCACTTTCAGAATAGCCCTTTGGGCTCGCTCAAGCTTCAGGAGAGGAGTCATTGTATTGTATAAATAAATAAAGCAAGGTAAGTGGGCCAATCAACTTTTAAATCGACACTAATCTGTCCGCGACATTTTTCAAATAATTGCAGATTTTTGTAAGTAAACATGTTTTTTCTGTAATTTAATAGATGGTGTACATGAATACATGCCATCCTACGTAAGTTTAACCTATTAAACCGTGAAATATCTTGTTGGAAGTACGATTTTTTGGTAACGCCAGAGACAATTTTGGTAACGCAGGAGACGCCAAAAACGTCGGTTTAAAAGTTGATTGGCCCAAGTGCGTGTTTAAGCAAGGTAAGCTAATGTTTGGGTAAGGTAAGTGCGCTGACCGGTTGCTGGCGACGAATCGGCAGTCGCGGCAGACGAACTTCAGCCGGTGTGTTTCCTCGTGCGTGCGCAGGAATCCTGGGATACGGAAGCGCGAATGACAGACTCGGCACACTTGCGAACCGACGCTCTGTTACAGTAAAAAGGTAAGGGTTTTTATCATCATCTTCGTTATCATTAGTGATCCTTCTGTGATTGTACCCGTGTACAACTGCTTGGTCAGGAGCGTGCTTGAATACTGTGCTCCAGTATGGAATCCGGGCTACAAGGTTCACTCCGACCGCATAGAAAGGGTACAGAAACGCTTCCTGTACCACCTAGCGTTTGCGCAAAATAAGTGTCGAAGTCTCGCGTCGTACGAAGGAAGGCTACAGCATTTTAAAATGGAATCTCTATTTGATAGACGAAAATCAAGCGATATCTTGTTTCTATACAAAATCATACACGGTCTGGTGGACTGTGCCGAGTTGCTTGAACATATAAAAGTGGTCGTTCCGCGGACGGGCACTCGGCTTTGTAACAGAAGGCCGTTCTATCTGCCCTGTTGTCGCACGAATATAGGTAGGCACGCGCCTCTATACAGAATGATTGCATCATACAATGGAGTTAAGGGAAGCCTCGATATCTACTCTTGCTCTTTGGCCTCAGCTAAAATAAGAATACGACAAACCTGAACTCCATTTATATTATAAGCATAAACATATTAATTTTTAAGTATAAAAAATGGATCCAACTTAGTAGTAGGTACATAATTGTGAAATACCCAGCTTTTTACTGTTATTGTTTTGTTATTATTATATTTTTTTTTTCCTCTCTTTTTGCTACAATATTATAAATAACTGAACTAAAACAATTACTTTGCTCACCCGCGACCTTACAATAGTTACGTTTATGCAAGAAATGTGTGTTCATGCAGTTCCTCCACCTCCACACTGTACGAACACACACAAATCACATAAACACAACTATCACCACCACCAAGCTACACTGACGCGTTTCGAACTCAACCAGAGCTCATCCTCGGAGTTACCACAACCGTATGCTATGCTACCAAATGTTAAACTAACAAACCAAAACAAATGTTCTAACTTGTCACTGTAACTTCACAAGTACCCACTTTATTTTTCTTATTCTCAAACTACCCCACAATTTTTTTTTTTTTTTTTTTTTTTTTTTTTAATATGTCAATAAAAGTTAATTTTTGTGGGGTAGTTTGAGAATAAGAAAAATAAAGTGGGTACTTGTGAAGTTACAGTGACAAGTTAGAACATTTGTTTTGGTTTGTTAGTTTAACATTTGGTAGCATAGCATACGGTTGTGGTAACTCCGAGGATGAGCTCTGGTTGAGTTCGAAACGCGTCAGTGTAGCTTGGTGGTGGTGATAGTTGTGTTTATGTGATTTGTGTGTGTTCGTACAGTGTGGAGGTGGAGGAACTGCATGAACACACATTTCTTGCATAAACGTAACTATTGTAAGGTCGCGGGTGAGCAAAGTAATTGTTTTAGTTCATTAATATGGACCTCCGCAAAGTAACGCCTGATTCAATAAATTATAAATAACTGTTTACTAATTGTGCATGATGTGTCTACTGTTTTAGGATATACATGAAATGCATGAGGACTTTAAGGAACGCGAATCGTATATTTTGATGTACTATCCAGTTTGTAGACCAAATAAAAAAAAAAAAAAAAAAAAAAAAAGAAAATCATTATCATCATGGGTGGATAGATATATTTATTCTTCAAAATAAAAACATGGCTCAGTGATCGTCGTCAATAATCATCAGCATCACATTGCAAGCTGCAGAGCTCTCGCAATGAGGAATTTAGTTCCCACGAGGGCCAAGTGCGGTCGGGAACTTGACACACCATTGATTGATTGATTTGTGTTCACCTAAATGAGATTGCAAGTAGCCAATCTAGGTATAATTTTGTAGAGTAATCATCATCATCATTTCAGCCAAACGTCCATACCATTCACAGCCATACTTATATTTCTCAAACATGGTATGAAATATTGATGTTTATGTTCCTTAGAATACAGCACGAAGTGTCACGTTGCAGGTGCGGCTAGACGAGAGGTCAATAATGGAATGACATACAACATTGCTGGCCTAAAAAAAAACTATCAGCAATATTTGCTTTTTGGTTAATTATGAATATGACATTCTGCCACTACGCTTATTTAAGATGATGGTGATGGTGGTGGTGGTGATGATGATGATGATGATGGTGGTGAAGCTGGTGATGATGATGGTGATTGTGATAGTGATGATGGTGTTGATGATAGTGACGGTGATAATGATGAATGATGCATGTTTGAGAAAAGCTCTATACAAGCCTTGGCCACGAACAGGGATTGCCGGTCTCGTATCTCTAGATGGCCTCGTTAACACTCTGCCATCTATAACTACTCGGCCGGCAATCCCCTATTTCGTGGCCGCTGCAGTAATGTAATGTACTATTATTATAAATGTGAAAGTGTGTTTGTTTGTCCTTCTAACATCGAAACTGAGCGACGGATTGCCGTGATTTATTGTATGGACATAGTTGAAGGGCTGGAGATTGACATAGGAATCAGTGATGCAACGATATCTCTATTACGATACCGATACGGATACAGATAATATCGTATAAGCTATTACGATTACGATATATCATTACGATCTAAAATTAAAACATAAAAAGAGAAGCACAGATATAAGAAAAACAACAAATTTGATTGATGCTCTAGAACACTGTAGAAGATTGAAATGGAAGTGGACCGGCCATATTGCTCGAATGAACGTGAACAGGTGGGCAAGAAAGGTAACGTTATGGAAGGGGCCTAGCGGCAAGAGAAATCGTGGCAGACCGGCAGAGAGATGGCTTGACGAAATTCTAAAAGTAACGGGAAAAAATTGGATTGAAAAGCAAGTGATAGATCTAAATGGAGAAAATTGGAGGAGGCCTTTACTCTAAAGAGGTCCTTAATAAATTTATAAATGAAATAATTATTAGTTGAATTTATGATTTATTGTACTTGAAATTATTTTATATATTATGTGAATTTAATTTGTTTTGTATGAATTGATTTAGGTACTAATTATAAAGAATACAGTTATAAATAGCATGCACATATATGTAAATTGATGTTTTTATTAAGGAAATTAAAGGCTTTATTATTATTATTATTATATCATTACGATACGAATACGAATACAGATACGATACGAATACATTACGATACTTTAAATAAAAACTAAAAATCTCTTTGAAATCAACATCTAATATAGTTTTTAATAGGTATACTTTTTATGTAGCGAACTAGTAGCGAACACATAAATGTCTTGTTTCAGTCTGTTTCTGATATTGCCTACTTAAGTGTACATAAGGTACACTTAAGTATACTTAAACCTACATACATACTTTATGAATTTTAATATTTAAAATTAATTTCTGACAAATTTTTATTGAGAAATTTTTGTCGATTTGCGTTTCGTTTCAAGCAAAACATGTATGTTTTCTTTCAAATATCGTATCGTAAAAATCGTATAATGTGCTTACGATGCCGATTATCGTAATAAAACACGATAATCGGCGGTATACGATAATCGGTATCGGCATCGTTGCATCACTAATAGGAATATCTTATTCCCACGGAAAAAACACGTTTTAGTCTACTTCAGCGGGGTCGTCGCCGCAGGCATCAGCTACGACGCTGATAACTAAGTTAACACTTACAGGGTCATGGTGTTTCAGGTGATTCTTAAACGTAGCCTCCGACAAAAACCCTTTGAAGCATAGTTCACACTTAAACGGAGAATTCATGTAGTTGGACGAATTCTTCCTCGCCGCCATATTCTCCAACTGCTGCTCCATCGTCAACACCACAATCTCCATATTATATTTACTCTCAAACTTGGGAAAATCTTCTTCACATTCAAGCATTCTCTTGATCTTTTTCGTTTTCTTTGCTACTTTTGCGCTCTCATTCTCGCTGGCTTTCTTTTTTCTTTTGCTCGTTTTTAATTTTTTTACTTCAGTCTCTTTGTATTTAACTGAACCACTGTCTGACTCTGCTTCTATGTGGTTGTCTTCGAATTTGGTGATTGTTTCGTCATTGTTCGTTTTCTTTGCTACTTTTTCACTCTCATTCTCGCTGGCTTTCTTTTTTCTATTGCTCGTTCTTAATTCTTTTACTTCAGTCTTTTTGTATTCAACTGAACCACTGTCTGACCCTGCTTCTATGTGGTCGTCTTTGAATTTGATGATTGCTTCGTCATCGTTTGTATCATTTAGTTGTATATCTACTTCATGCTTTATGATTGGTTCTGTGTATTCGCAGTCTATGATTTCTGTGTTAGTTTGGGCTGGTAGGTGAAGAATAAGATCGTTTGCCGCGCGATCTATGTTGTGAATGACACTGTTCGTTATCTGGAATAGAAATAGTTTTTTCACACCTTTCATTCCGAAAAGTAGATTTTGCTCCCCAACAACAGGGATCAAAATGCTACTTTTCTGTTCAAGCTACGTTTTTAATTTATTCATTGGCATGTATCATTTACGCAATATGCCAATGAACATAGACCTTAATAAAATAATCGATTGTAATTTCATCGCAATTGATTAAAAACCAACATATTTCATGTTTTAACTTTAACAACGTTATATGAAAATTGATGAATTTTTCGTAATAGTAATAAAAATTACACAATAAATACACTGAAATCAAAACTATTGATTACAGCATTTTATTTAAATTTTTCGATCTAGCCAATATTCAATCTAATAACATTGAGCCAACGAACATATGATAGCATGATATTCCAAGAGTACTTAGTCGAAACTATGATATACAGCCTACCATTATCTATAAAAACGCCAAAAAAAAAACATGTTTGTTGAATATTTGTTTTATTTTAATTAAATTATTTATTTTTAAAACGAGTATATAACTAAATATTCTGTGAATATTTCAAGCGTCTACCTGTTGCCGTTATCAGTATCGAGCAAAAAAATCACGCTTGTTGTATGCAAGCCCCCTTAAATATTTATTTTATTCTGTTTTTTAATATTTATTGGTATAGCGGCAACCAAAATACATCATCTGTGAAAATTTCAACTGTCTACCTACCACAGTTTGTGAGATACAGCCTAGTGACAGAGGGATGGACGGCGGAGTCTCAGTAATAGGGTCCTGATTTTACCCTTTGGGTACGGAGGGGGGTTTGACTCCGCAGTTTAGGTATGTTCGGCCGGCGCGCCTCCCGGGGAGGCGTATGGCAGTAGGTTGTCGGTCGGCCTTCGGTTCGCATGCTAGCCGCGTCGCGCGTAACTAAGCATCTTTTTTTCTGTGATTTTTGCAACAAACAATGACTTCTAAACAATCTTATAAATAACTTACTTACTTACTAAAGGTAGTTTGCTGAATTAATAAACACTGTTATCTTTCTTGATTTATATACCTACCAAATATCGACGAGTGGAAACCCTGTGCCCTTGATTTCAGATCAATGATGCCCAACGGAATATGAACGCTCGAATCACACGATAAGTTTCAATTTCGCGTGCAAGCAGTAAGAGTACGCAAGTTTTCATACCTAAAGTTGACTTTTGTTCGAGAGTGATCCTTCTGTACGTTAGTACTATTACTTATTCTGTGACGGAACCCTAAAACGTTACGTACGTGGTGTTCCTCTCTCAGCGCTCGGAGCAGCGCGTCGGAGCGGCGCGCGCGCAGCCGCAGCGCCCGCGCGCGCCGCAGCAGCCGGCCGCACCACACGCACACGTGCCGGGGACACCCGTCCTCACGGGACACCTGGCACAATTACGTCACTCCATTACGTATGGACAGCCCAGTGCACAGAGAACCTGACTACAAAGCTTAAGTCCCGGGTTCAATCATTAGTCCAGGCAGATATTTACTTGAAAAGTATGAATGTTTGTGCTCAAGTCTTGGGTGTTTAATATGTATTTAAGCATGTTTATCCGTTGTCTAGTACCAATAGTACAATCTTGGTTCAATTTTGGGACACCTGTGTAATATTATTATCGGTTTCATTTCATTATTTTCAATGTTGTTGATAGTCGTAAGATATACAAATTTAGTAGATATATGAAAAACTATTTAAGGCAAGTGTTATCATGCTAGTAAGTTAACAACATACCGCAATCCCCAGGAGCTCCAGGAACATTGTATCTAGTCCATTATCAAAGATATTAAATAATTTTGTATCAGTAGCCAAACAGATGCGACAGGCGAGAAGTTGGTCGCTGACGTTCGCAGCTTCCAATTTAATAGACGGAATAGATCTCATAATTTAAATTCAACCGCTCCAAAGACTACTAATTCCATAATAATGAAGAAAAACGCATATATATTTCGCATTTTTCGTGCAATTTCCTGTTTGGCTTGGCTTACAACTGACATTAGATTTTAAATGTTTCCATCCTATGTTTAAGCAATTTGATTATAAATAAATCAGCGTTTTAGTATCCGAACGAATTTGGTAGAAACTAAAATTAACGTGGCAACACTACAACCAACGTCAAGTACTTTTTTCCTATACGAAGAAGCCAACGGAAATAGCTCCCATAGAGCTAATTTAGCATGTTTGTTTTAAGAGCATAAGGGTACGCTTCCAATGAGATTCTCTGTGTGCGAAAAGGGTTTCACAAAATAAATTGAAAGTTATAGTTTTGAGAATACATTGAGAAATTTCGACGTTTAGAATCTTAGTATCTGTATCGGTCTCTAGAATAGACCTGCAGCAATGCCTGCAGCGCTACGTTTTGAGGCTACAAGAATATTAAAGTTGTTTGAATTTTGCACATAGTTTTCAGACCATTCACCCAACCTAATATATCGTTTGTTTGGTTTGGTTCGGTAGCTGCTATATTATTGCTTATATATGTATAACTGGTGTTAATGATGCTTAGCACTGTTTTGTTTTGTTTTTTTTTTCCTTTGTTGTATAATTATTTTAATTAGTAAGTAATTTTTTGCTCTCGATTCTCTGGGCTGTGGCAGAATATCAGTGTTTTGCTGCTATGAGCAATGTTTTGACCACTGAGCCACGGCCCTTTTGCACTACTGCAGCGCATACAGACAATATAAAATGTTTTTACTTTTAAGTTTATACTGATTTCTTTATTTTTGTTAATTTTGATTGTGTTTGCTTGCAGTACCAAAAAACGTCTTTATCTATCTATCTATCTATTTTGTGTCATCCTAGGTACTTGCATACGTAGAAATTTAGGTATTTGTCCTTTCGATCAGTAGGTACCATTTTGAAAACTACATTAATTCTATTTTTTTTAAGTTGTGTGCCAAGTTAGGTAGTTTAGTATACCTACCTTATTAAAATTAAACTCGATCAAACCCGCAGGTTAAATTATAAAATTTATCTAATTCAGTTTTGTTTATTATTTTTACCGCTATAGCATCATGGCATGTAATAAATTTAGATTAAATTCGATAGGATATGTTTTTGGTAACATCCTGCAAAAAACAGATTTACAAAATACTTAAATTTGCTTTTTGTATGGGAGCCCATTTAAATATTTATTTTATTCTTTTTTAGTATTTGTTATTCTAGCGGCAACCGAAATACATAATCTGTGAAAATTTTAAACGGTCTAGCTATCACGGTTCATGAGATACAGCCTGGTGACCGACGAACAGACAGACCAGACAGACAGACGGACGGACAGCGGAGTAATAGGGTCCCGTTTTTACCCTTTGGGTACGGAACCCTAAAAAGAATAAAATTTCACTTACGAAATTCTTACCATATTAAATTCAAATTCAAATTAACTTTATTTGTAAGAATACAGTAAAAAATACATTGGTCATACATAATTATAAGTTTTGTCCTTGTATTCAGCTTGCAAGCAAGCGTACAAATATTTCATTAAAGGTAATTTTATATTTTAATTAAAAAAAAAAAAAATAATAAATGTCCAAAAATAATGTCAACAGTATTGTCTATAATTTAAGTAGTCCTTGACACTATAAAAACACTTTGTCAGTAACCATTTCGTCAAATTGCGTTTGAACATTTCTCCCGACAACACCTTTAATTCATCTGGTACATTATTAATAAAGGTAACGCCACCAGAGTTGAGGCCACGCACACAACCACATCTCATGTAATGACAGCGGGATTTTGACGTTGTGTTGACGTTTAACG
Organism: Archips xylosteana; assembly: GCA_947563465.1. Lineage (NCBI taxonomy): Eukaryota > Metazoa > Arthropoda > Insecta > Lepidoptera > Tortricidae > Archips > Archips xylosteana. Next base: position 1,096,362 of record OX387371.1, read on the forward strand.
ACAACACAACGTCAAAATCCCGCTGTCATTACAAGAGATGTGGTTGTGTGCGTGGCCTCAACTCTGGTGGCGTTACCTATAGTAGATTGTTCAACAAGGGACTAAAACAAGCCATAATGACACAAGATATTTAGCCACCCGAGCAGAGCGAGGGTGGCTATAATTCGCGTGTCATTATGGCAGTTTAGTCTCGCGTTAAACACTCTACTTTTCACTTTGAATGCGAGGAAAAAAACGATGTTTGAGGTATACTAATCTACAATATTACTTTTATACAACGTACCTACGCTCAATACGAGCAATGGACGTTTGTTCAGAATTCAAATAACAATTTAAATTTGTTCCGCGGTTTTTTTTTGTTGAGTGACGCTTTAATTGTTTGCATATTTAGCCAAGAGATTAAAACTTGAAAATTATTTCTTAGCTAATTGGACTAAGTATGCATAATAAAATGAATTCATCTTTAATATAATTAAATAGATTAATATTCGTAATTATTCATGGTGTTTCACGAAATTATTATTTTTTAAAATATTTTTTATACAGTTGTCATTTTGAGGTTATTTCCACGCCCTAAAGGCTTCCTCAGACCGAAGCGCAGGACGCTACAGAGCGCTACGGAGTGCTTCGGAGCGTCCGCAGCGCGCTGCGGCCTGTGGAAAGCTTTAAAAATTGTCTATGCCCAGTCATTGAAAATGGCAATAATCCTCCATCCACAAACACCGTGATTAGCAGTTTAGGGGTTTCCAAAGTAAATTAAAAAAAAAATACTTTAATCCCTAGAGATCAAAAAAGAGCTTTAGTCCCGATATGCAGAGACTAAAGTAACATTTTAAGAGCATGAGAAGTGAAAAAACTATTATGCACATGTTGAAGGCGTTTCTTTTATAAATATCTTTACAACAGCGTGGCCTGTACAAAAGAGACATAATGCATGCTCTTGTCCACCTCTGAATAACTTCACTGCGTTTTTTAAAATAGTCTGGATGGGATTCCACAAAAAACTATCAGAAATGTGACATTCACGAAGAGTGGCGCTCTCTCTCTTTTATACCAGAAAAGAGAGAGAGCGCCAATCTTCGTAAATGTCACATTTCTGACGTAAAATAGTTTGACGTAGTATCTATAAATAGGTATTCCTAAAATGAAACTACAAATATTTTGCATCACTTTAATAATACTACATGATTTTAATAGTTTAGCTTACTTCGTCCTTAAAACTAAATAAAGAACATAAATTACAAACACGACATTTAATTAATCTACTTGATTCACGAAGCACTTCCAACTGGATTTGACTTTAACTTATCTGTACGCTACTTTTTTTATGTCACTTGTCGCGGGATGCGAAGTACACAACTATCATAGTAAACTATTAGAAATATCTTGAATAATAAACACATAAATAAATAGATGCACAACAATATAGCATAGATCTTATAGGCAATGATTTAGCGCACCTTAGGTCATTGGTAGGAAGTTCCAGAACCGATTAGCCTGGACAGTAAAAGGGGTGCGCAACGATGGATATAAAAACTTTTGACATAACTTCAGTCGCTATAACGCTCATTTGATATAATTATTGAATCTTATAACAACACTTAATATATGATCATTTGATATAATCAACTTTTCATATAACGTTCATAAGATATAATGATGGTTATATAATAATGGTTACAGGAGACCAAAGAGCTGGCAGCTACCTCGCACAACGTATCAGCATTGCTATACACCGAGGTAATGCTGCCAGTGTCTTTGGGTCCATGCCGCGGGGGGAACCTTTTGTTAATTTTATTTAGTTTTAGTTTAGGTTAGTTTTATTTTATTTATAGTTATAGTATTAATTTATTATTGTTATTGTTTCTTAATATTTGTATTTTCGGTAATAATGGTTGTATTTAATGCCAGAAAAGTAGGTTAGGTTAGGTTAGAACTGCAACCCCCTACACAAAACAAATGGTTGCGTCTCACGAGATGTAACAATAAAATATATAATAACGTTATACCATATAAAATTATATATTTTAAAATTATACCAAACGTTTTTTTATATCAAATGAGTGATTATACCATTTGAAAACATATCAAATGTTGTTATATCGATCGTTACACACCCCAGTAAAAGAGTATACGTATAACTTAGATTTGGAAAGGGGGACAGCAAGGAGAGTTCTGAAAAAAATTTTTTTTTTATATGAGAAGGGCCTGATGGGATGTAATCACCGCCGCTCACGGACACCCTTAACACTAACACAAACAAAAACATCGAACAGATGTGACTTATCAATAACGCTCTTTGAGGTAGCAAGGAGTTGCAGAATTAAAACGTAATTTATGGATTGTCTGTTTTTTTTGGTAGACGATCTCCAGTTATAAGTGCTCTATGGCTCGACTTCACAGATATTATTGCACATAATGTTATATTTTCTAATTTAATTGTACAATTTTCTTCTTGAGATCCTATATAGCCATAAATCCAACATGTTTTTGAACATTGCCCATCGACAAATAATAGAGTAGATGAGCCGCCACACATATCTTAAATCATCTAAAGACCTCCAGGAGCGAGCCCAGCGCGCTGCATAACACTGAATCAAATACGGTGTGCCGCGCTGCCGGTGTGTCAACGTACATATGATTCAGTGTTATAGACCGCGCTGGGCACGCTCCGTTGGCGCCCCGCGCTCCCGGTTTCTGTTGGCCTTCAGATGCATAAACTACTATTGTCAAATACTTGTTTTACATTCACTCGCGCTTCATGTTGCGCCGGCGCGGCGGGGCGGGCATCTTCATGTGGACATATTTAACGTGTGTATGGACTGATGCGGACTGAGTGAATGCCTTGAAGCAGATCGGGCAAGCGAACGGCTTCTCCCCTGTGTGCACCTGAAATGAAATAAGCTTTTCTCAAACATGCTATGAAATATTGACGTTATGTTCCTTATAATGCGCCACGATGTGTCACGTTGCAGGTGCAGGTGCAGCCGGTGCTGGGGGACCGCCTAGACGAGAGGTCAATAATGGAATTTCATACAACTTTGCTGGCCTTGGCCAGCAAAGTGATCGTCTATTGTTTCATACCATGACGTTTATAGGTCTATGGCATCATAGCATTTAGCCATTAAAAAAAAAAACTATAAGCAATTTTTGCGTTTTGGTTCATTAAGACATTCTGCCACTACGCTTATTTAAGGTAAGGTAAGATGATGATGGTGATGTTGATGGTGGTGATGGTGTTGATGATGGCGGTGATGATGATGGTGATGGTGGTGATGATGATGATGGTGTGATGATGATGGTGATGATGATGATGATGATGGCGATGGTGATGATGATGGTGATGATGAGATGATGATGTTGATGATGACTGATGATGATGGTGGTGATGATGGGTGATGATGATGATGGTGATAATGATGATGATGGTGATGATGAGATGATGATGATGTTGATGATGATGATGGTGATGATGAGATGATGATGATGTTGATGATGATGATGGTGATGATGATGGGTGATGAGATGATGATGATGATGATGATGGTGATGATGGGTGATGATGATGATGATGCTGATGTTGATGGTGGTGATGGTGTTGATGATGGTGTGATGATGATGGTGATGATGAGATGATGATGATGTTGATGATGATGATGATGATAGTGATGATGATGGTGATGGTGATGATGATGATGATGATGATGATGATGATGATGATGATGATGTTGATGATGATGATGATGATGATGATGATGTTGATGATGATGGTGGTGATGGTGATGATGATGGTGATGATGACGACGACGATGATGATGGTGATGATGATGATGATGATGATGATGCATGTTTGAGAAAAACTCTATACAAGCCTTGGCCACGAACAGGGATTGCCGGCCTCGTATCTCTAGATGGCCTCGTTAACACTCGGCCATCTATAACTACTCGGCCGGCAATCCCCTATTTCGCGGCCGCTGCAGTAATGTACTATTTCTCAAACATGCTATGAAATATTGACGTTATGTTCCTTATAATACGCCACGAAGGGTCACGTTGCAGGTGCAGGTGCAGCCGGTGCTGGGGGACCGCCTAGACGAGAGGTCAATAATGGAATTTCATACAACTTTGCAGGCCTAGGCCAGCAAAGTGATCGTCTATTGTTTCATACCATGACGTTTATAGGTCTATGGCATCATAGCATTTAGCCAATAAAAAAAAAACTATAAGCAATTTTTGCGTTTTGGTTCATTAAGACATTCTGCCACTACGCTTATTTAAGGTAAGGTAAGATGATGATGATGATGATGATGGTGATGATGATGATGATGGTGATGATGATGATGATTATGGCGATGATGATGGTGATGATGAGATGATGATGATGATGATGATGGTGATGATGTGATGGTGATGATGATGTTGATGATGATGGTGATGATGACATGATGATGATGATGTTGATGATGATGATGATGATAGTGATGATGATTATGATGATGATGGTGATGGTGATGACGATGATATTGATGATGATGTTGATGATGATCATGATGGTGACGATGATGATGGTGGTGATGGTGATGCATGTTTGAGAAAAACTCTATACAAGCCTTGGCCACGAACAGGGATTGCCGGCCTCGTATCTCTAGATGGCCTCGTTAACACTCGGCCATCTATAACTACTCGGCCGGCAATCCCCTATTTCGCGGCCGCTGCAGTAATGTACTATTTCACTTCTCCTGCTCGTAAAGTTGTTTTTTTATGTCGAGAGATGCTCTAGTGCATAAAATAAAATCTTCGTGTAAGACCTAGGCAATCAGGCGCAAACAGCCACGAGATATATACATACATACAATCACGCCTTCTTCCCAGCAAGGGGATAGGCAGTGGCTATTTGCAAGCAAACAACACAACGACGACGACGACGGGCAAAAATTTTATGTAAAGATATCTCCATGTTCTCCTACTGCTGTAATTTCGAAAAGTTTAGTCAGCTGTCAGCTTTTTTTAACTTTTTTTCTATGACATAATGAAGATATAATTGATGTCATATTAATCATCTTTAGTAAGTGTATAATATATGTATTGTATTGTATGTAAAGCACACTAAAATCGATTAACTAGAAAAAAAAAATTATTGAAAAAAATCATATTTCGTTTTTTTTTAAACAGAAACTATAAAGTTGCTCAAATTTTGCACATTAATTACTAATGTAGAGCCACACCGTCCATTAGGATAAAGCCACACGTCACACGAGCGTAATTTTGTGAGTCGTGAGCGGCAGAATTTCGGTCCGCGCTATACAATATGCGCGCCATCACGTGACACTCACGTGACACAATGTATGGCGCAACCGAAATTCTGCCGCTCACAAAATTACGCTCGTGTGGCCTCACCCTAAAAGATACAAGCCCAAACTCGAGGGGGGCAGAATCACTTAGCTCAGGGGGGGCACACTTACATATATCATCACTTTTCATGCGACTACAGCGATCTCTGGTGTTTGCCGAAGAACTAAATTAGCGGCCATCTTGGTTGACTTGTCAAACTTGTCAGTTGTCATTCATCGGCCATGGCCATGGCGTACAAAATTGTACGGTCAAGGACTTTAATTGATAGGCCACTTGCCAATGTTCGTATTTTAGCCGTATAATACAAATCGGGTTTAGCCGCTTATACTTCGTATATGCTGATTTGAATTAGACGGCTAAAATGCGAATAGTGGCAATTAGTCTATCAATTAAAATCCTTGACTATATATTGCTATAGGTACGCGTATCTATAGCTGTACATCACTACCAACATATACATATAGATAGGTATACATCTATAGAAACGTCACATTAGTTCTTGAGCAGCCGTAGGGCGGCAGCACCTTCCATACATGCAAATTTGACCATAGAGTTGCCACTCTTGTTCATATAATATTACAATACTCTTTGACTTAGCTTATCGTGGCACGGTCTTTGTAAAATATAAGTTTCATATTTTTTTCATAAGCGGTGTATTGTAAAATTAATAAAACTAGGCAAATTTAGTTAATTATTATAGAAATTGCAAGGCGTACAAAAGAAAAACTTGTAAATGAACATTTATTTCCAATAAGTTGATGTTTTCTTGGAATCGAAGTGAAAAGTAGAGTGTAAAATTCGTGCCGGCTCGGGTGGACAAGAACGTCTCGGGTAAAATGGCTCGTTTTACGCTCTCGTTGTACAATCTACTATTTCATTTACTTGTGAATCAATCAGTATAAAATTATACAGGTCATGTTTATAGCGTTTTGGCCCCATCGGGCAACGTTCTACGAGCGATGTGCCCTGCCCACTGCCTCTTGACTTGCGGATCGCGCAAGACCGACCTGTTTGGCGAGCTTTGGGGGAGGCCTATGTCACAGAATAAGCAATAGTACTAACGTACAGAAGGATCATTCTCGAACAAAAGTCAACTTTAGGTATAAAAATTTGCCTACTCTTACGACCGTTAACTGCTTGCACGCGAAATTGAAACTTTTTTTTTTTTTTTTTTTTTTTTTTTTTTATTTCTGTTTAGTGTTACATTTAGGTACAATTTACATTAAATGTGCCAGACTACAGAGCAGTTTGTCGTGTGATACGAGCGTTCATATTCCGTTGGGCACCGCTGAACCGAAACCAAGAGCACAGGGTTCCCACTCGCCGATATTTACGTAGGTATATAAAAAATCAAGAAAGATAACAGTGTGTATTAATTCAGTAAACTACCTTTAATTAAATGTAACAGTATCTTTTATACGGATTATAAGATCGTTTAGAAGTCATTGTTAGTTGCAAAAATCACAGTAAAATAATTACGCGCGAACCGAATGCCGAGCGACAACCTACTGCCATACGCCTCACGCTTAAACTGCAGAGTGAAGCCCCCCTATGTTCAGCAGTGGACGTCTTTCGGCTGAAACGATGATAATGACGATATACTCACTGTGTTGTGTACTGTGAGCGCCGACTTCTGCGCGAATGACTTGTGACACTGCGAGCACTTGTAAGGCCTCTCGCCTGTGTGCGAGCGGAGGTGGCACTGGCGACAGACAAACATACACATTGATTGAGTTAATCGGGAAAAGGTTAGTGCCGAACCACTTTCGGACCGTTCTATCCGTTTTCTAAAAACATCCGTTCCAAAAAACAGTTTCTTTAAATGACCGTAGGACAAAAGACCCGTTTCTCATTGCGTAAGTATGTCGAAACACCAGGTTCTAATAACATCCGTATGGCAAAAGACCAGGATCCAATAGCTGTTTAGGAAAAGGTAGTGATGGGAACGGATGTTTTTGGGAACGAGTGTTTCGGCAAACTGATATCAAGACAAACGTAGCTTTTGGGAGAAACACATTTTCTTCCTCTTCTTCAAGTGCCACTCCATTACTGAAGGTTGGCAGTCAGCTCCTTGTAACTTTTCTTGTCAAGCGCCAATCTGAACAGTTGCTCGACGGACTTGATCCCTGTCCACTCCCTGATATTACGGAGCCAAGACATCTTACGTCTACCTGGCTTTCGCCTCCCGGGCACATTCCCCATCATGATGGTCTGCAGGAGGGAATACCGATCGTGCCGCAGTACATGCCCGAGGTAGGCAATCTTTCTCTGTTTGACTGTCCGGACAAGTTCTAGGTTTTTCCCATACGATACGATACGAAACACATTTTAGAAAACGGATTTAGGAAACGGATGTTTTGGGTAGGGCCGGATTAACAATGTTGGAGCCCCCAGGCAATGCAAATTTCAGGGCCCCCTTTCAGCCGAATATCAACCGCACTTTTCAAGAAGTCAAATCATATCCACTGGTTCCATGCATCGAAAGATAGCAACAATACTTATTGCCATCGAGGATACAAATTTTCCAATTGGGAATGTCTAAAAAAAATTAACAGTGATTTTTATATTTTTTCTGTAAAGAAAAGTCAATTATAAGAAACTAATTTCAATATTTTGTCATTTAGTTCATTACTTTTTTCAAAATTTATTATTGAAACTATTTTGGTTGATGACGTCAGATTATAATTGAGGGATCCCACACTGTCAACTTTCTAAATCTATCTAAATCCGTACGATAAGGCAACCCCTTTAATTATTTTTTGCGTAGTGGTACACTGTAACTAGTGTCACTTTACTGGCGCTGTCAAAGTGCTAGATGTCAGACAGCGGGTCCAAATCAAACTCCGTAGTATATAATCCACGCGTAAATTGTGAGTAATTCTAACCACACAGAATAAAGTACGACTTGGACCGGTCACGCAATTTACACCAATGTCAAATGAAGGTCGTTGCTTATTTATTATGTAATAAATTCATTACACAATATTAAAATTAAATAACTACAGAAAACGAGTTAAATAGCGTTTATCTCGAAATGGTTTTCGATTTATTATACATTGCAAAAAAATAGACATCCCCAATTCAATCTTCACTCCGAAATCTTTGTAATTTCTTTGTTGCGCGCGGCCCGTTGGCGATGCGGGGCCGCTAGGCAGTTGCAGACTCTGCCTAAAGCTACATATAACCAGAGCTCGGCGGGGGTGAGCTGTTTTCAGAGTTTGCATAACATGGACATGCCTTGTCATTCAATGGTATATGTGGTGTGGTGTGATTTAATAACTAAATAAATTATTTTATTAAGGCTGCCTTTCCGCTACGATCTTAAAACAAATGAATTTTATAGTTAGTTTTTTTAGCAAACGTCTTTAAATAATATTCATATCCATATGATACTATTCAAGTTAATAAAGTGATATGATATGATATCAAACCTCTTTAGATAGGCAATAAATCTGTTTAAGGACGCCATATTCAACTGAGTGAAATATCATGAAAACGTCATTTCATTATTCTATTATTCTGTTGTGTTATTTTGTAAGCAGCCCCTCAATTTGAAGTAAGCGAATAAATAATTAATCATGTAATTAAAAGAAAGATTATTCCAATTTTAAGTATGTCGAAAATTAAAGCAATAACAGTCCTAAAGTGGAATCTATATTAGAAATAGAAATAGAAAATTATTTATTTGCCAATATAAATGCAAATTACAAAAGTGTTTACATAGCTACTTAGCTTATACCTAGGAACTAAAGATTAGCAGCGGTTCTCACACTAGGTCGAGCCTGTATCGTGAGAACCAAGTGATTTGGCATGAAAGATCAAATAGTAAGATTTCGCTTTTACAGAGCAGAGATGTTAGCATGCACAAAAACAAAAAAACACGTTATAAATTCAAATTCAAATTCAAATTCAAAAATATTTATTTCGGATAAATGACACATTTTGCTAAAATAAGAAAGAAAAAAAAAAAAATATCTACACTTGACATAAGTGACGTCAAAATGGCTCACCCCTGCCGAGCTCTGCATACTATAACAGGCAGCGGCGTGGCGGTGCAATGAACAAGTTCACAGTACGGTACTGCACAATCGTTCAAACAAGTTAGAATATTACAACCCACACCGCCACGCTTCCTGTCTGTACGTTTGGAGCTTAATGGTTAATCAGACCCTGGTTTCGGGACCGAGCAAGTGTGGTTACTTACGTGTAGCAGCATGGGCGACACGAACCGCTTAGGGCATCGCGGGCAGGGATGAGGCTTCTCCCCCGTGTGAGTACGCTGGTGGTACTTCAGAATGGTGCTGTTCTGTGACAACCAACAGGGATACACTTGACTCACATAATAATTTGTTTTGTAGTGGTAGAGCCATGTTGTAGCTAGCCGCTGCATCACGAACGGGCCGGCTCATCCGGGGCAGTACCACCCTCTCACAGAACACCGGCGTGAAGCAGCAGTAATCCTGCTTGCGTTTCGTACGGTCAGTGAGAGTGCCGAGGGCCCAATACCTCACCCCTTCCCTCTCCCCCTTCCCCTATTCCCTCCTTTAGGGCCGACAACGCACTGGCATCGTGTAAAGCGCTGCGGGTGTCTATGGACAGTGGTGTTCATTTAACATCAGGTGACCCACTAGTTCGTTTGTCTGGCCTATCTAACATAAAAAAAAAAAATGATTTACTGTCTTTAGGTACAAATGGAAAATTGTGAACTCAGAATCTTGAAATTAGGTACGAAGCAAGCAAGGTCTTAGGCTGCGTATCCATCGGAGCTGTGCGAGGATGCGTTGCGAGGGATGTGTCTGTCATGAACCAATAGGAACACTTCATTTAAAAGGTCCTAAGTGAATGAAGTGTTTCTATTGGTTCATGATAGACACATCCCTCGCAACGCATGCTCGCACATCTCTGGTGGAAACGCAGCCTTATAACACAGATAAAGGAAAAATTGCGAAAAACATAATTTTTTTGTCTGTCTGTCTATATCAGTAACCAATCTACAATGATCCCACACTGCGCATATTTTGCTTAGGAGCAGGGGTCTGCTAAGACTAGATGTTTATAGATACATATAAATTTGTACGGAACCCTCGGTGCGCGAGTCCGACTCGCAGTTGGCCGGTTTTTTTTACTTAATGACAGTAAATCTTAATAATTCTATTTTTTTTATGTTAGAGTGGCCAGATAAACGAACTAGTGGGTCACCTGATGTTAAATGATTACCACTGTCCAAAGACTCCCGCAGCGCTTTACGCGATGCCAGTGCGTCGTCCCTAGGGAGAGGAAAAAGGAGAGGGAATAGGAGAGGGGGAGAGGTATTGGGCCCCCGGCGCTCTCACTGACATGACCGTACGAGACGCAGCAGTACTGCTGCTTCACGCCGGTGTTCTGTGAGAGGGTGGTACTGCCCCGGACGAGCCGGCCCACTCGTGATGCAGCGGCTAGCTACAACGTGGCTCTACCACTACAAAAGTGCTAAACCTAACTCGACGGGGTCGTATCGTTTTATTACAGGGTTCCTATAGCCACCTTCCAGCTCCATCATCAGATCAACTCCAGGTCACAATAATATTGCATTGTCATCCGATTTACACATGCATACAAAATTTCAGCTCAATCGGAAATCGGGAAATTAGTCAAATTAAACTTGCAAGATAAATAGCTTTAAGATCTTTTGTACCCACCTATGTTGATCTAATAAATGAATTATTATTATTATTAAGATTTGATGACACACAGGCAACGTAGGTAAATAAAAGCTGGTAAAAAAGATATAAGTACAAAATTTGGAAACAAGTCTGTAGTTTCCAGTAACTGAACGATCTTCACTTTTGTGTACAGGGTAATGAATGCGGATCTCCAAATTTTATGAACCTTCTATGCCTTCGTTTAGAGATCGCTCCCTCGATCCATCTCTCTCTCCCCCTCTCGTTTTTCTATAATAGGGATGTTGGCACCACCAATCAACTGACTTACTTTTTATGAGCTGTCAAAACACAATTCTCCCATAGAGTTTGAATGGCAATAGCAACTTATGACGTCACTTGTTCGCCAACTCAATCAACTAACTATTCATTCGTTTTAATAAAGAAAATAAGGTCATTTATTCATAAAAAAAGAACCTTATCAGACATGAAAACAATCTGCCACAGGCTTCGTCAACCTAATAATAAAACTGGTCATCCAAATACAAGAAAATAATATCCGCAACACGCATCGTCAAAAGCTTTACAAAAACAGAAACAAAAAAAAATCGTTTTAATTAAAATATCTAATTTTGCAGTTAATAGTTTAGTTTGTAGTGGTAGAGCCATGATGTAGCTAGCCGCTGCATCACGAATGGGCCGGCTCGTCCGGGGCAGTACCACCCTCTCACAGAACACCGGCGTGAAGCAGCAGTAATCCTGCTTGCGTTTCGTACGGTCAGTGAGAGTGCCGGGGGCCCAATACCTCACCCCTTCCCTCTCCCCCTCCCTCTCCCCTTCCCCTATTCCCTCTCCTTTAGGGCCGACAACGCACTGGCATCGTGTAAAGCGCTGCGGGTGTCTATGGACAGTGGTGTTCATTTAACATCAGGTGACCCACTAGTTCGTTTGTCTGGCCTATCTAACATAAAAAAATAAAAAAAAAAAAAAAAAAAATCGAAAATAAATCCGGTTTTCAGGGCTAAAATAAAGCGTTTTTCTACTGGAGTCGTGTCTTCGAATTATTTTCTAATGGCGTCCACATCCCTATTACCACAGCACGTACGTGAGTAGTTCCAATACCTTGCACTTCTTCCCGCACAGCTCGCACATGACGGCGCCGCCATATTGCTTCCTCGCGTGATGCGCCGCCTTGCGCCGCACGTTCTTCACTTGCAGATGCACTCGTTCGTAATGCACGCTGCGAGACGCTTCTGTCAGGAACGTCTTGTTGCACTGCAACAACGGATACACAGGGCTGTAGATAGTAAAGTAAGGTCGTCGCTCGATGGTGGAATGGATTGGTCGACGTCTATCGATGGTAGAATGGATTGGTGTACGTTTATGGATGGTAGAATGCGGATTGGTCGACGTTGATGGATGGTAGAATGGATTGGTCTACGTTGATGGATGGTAGAATGGATTTGTCTACGTTGTTGGACGGTAGAATGGATTGGTCTACGTTGATGGATGGTAGAATGGATTGGTTAATGTCGATGGATGATAGAATGGATTGGTCGACGTCGATGGACGGTAGAATGGATTGGTCGACATCGATCGATGATAGAATGGATTGGTCTACGTTGATGGATGCTAGAATGGATTGGTCGACGTTGATCGATGGTAGAATGGATTGTGTCGACGTCGATCGATGGTAGAATGGATTGGTCGACGTTGATGGATGGTAGAATGGATTTTTCTACGTTGATGGATGGTAGAATGGATTGGTCGACGTCGATCGATGCTACAATGGATTGGTCTACGTTGATGGATGGTAGAATGGATTGGTCTACGTTGATGGATGGTAGAATGGATTTGTCGACGTTGATCGATGGTAGAATGTATTGCTCGACGTCGATTGATGGTAGATGTATTGCTCGACGTTGATCGATGGTAGAATGGATTTTTCTACGTTGATGGATGGTAGAATGGATTGGTCGACGTCGACCGATGCTACAAGGGGTTCGTCGACGTCAATCGACAGTTACTACAACACCAATCGTTCTATCGTCGATGCCATCGATCAATAGTAGAATAGATTGGGCGACGACAGTGGCATCGGTCGGCTGTGGATCTACCGTTTAAGCTCGATTCATATCTACAGACCCCGAGCGAGCCAGACAAGTGCCGTGGCAGACAAAATAATATTCTTCTAAGGCTTGTCGACGAAAAAAAATAATGATTAATTGAATAATTTAGTTATCAATGGAGATGGATGTTTAAAAAATTAACTTATCCCTTGATCTATTGATTCTTGGGATTGGTTTTTATTGTGTCGTTTTATGGAGTGTTTAAGTTTATATAATAATGTGTACTGTATATTTCAATTGTCACCTTTTTGCCACGTTTTTCTTTAACCAATCGATTAAGGAAACTATAGGTCTGTTTACTGTTATCTATTTAAATTTCATATTTATGTATGACTGTTTGTTTCTCAATAAAAAAAAAAAAAAAAAGTAGCCATCGAAAACTAAGTCTCCACTGTCTCCTAGTAGATTTAGGTAGTTCAAACGGCAATTCGATTGCCAACTGAGTATTCTTTTTTATGTGTAAGAATCTAAAATCCATACATTTTTCCTAAAAAGTTGTGAAATCCTACATAATGCCATGCCAGTTAAGGCTTTATAAAATCTAAGTTAATTGCATAAAAACGTGTGTACTTCTGGCATAATTTAAAACAATTTATGACCTGCATATGGTAATTAAGAATCTGGAAAGATATTCGCGGAACATTATCGCGCCGATAATTTGTTTGAGTAAAGAAAAAAAAGAACCTCTGTGACCCAAACGTGAAAAAAACAAAATGTAAGTAAGACTCAGATATTTCGAAAGTAAGCCCAAAAAAACCGGCCAAGAGCGTGTCGGACACGCCCAAGATAGGGTTCCGTATCAGGTACGAAAAAATCTTCATACTTTATTAATGTGGTTGTTTTGGTCCCAACTCCCACCGCGCGCAGAATTTCAACGTCGGCGGTACAGCGCCATCTATCGGTGAATCGAGTAACTAGTCTACTAGAACTAGTATGTATTTTGATGGTTTTTCAGATGTAATTCTTTATTATATGAACCGATTTCAATTTTACTTTTTTTATTTGAAGGAAGATACTGTTAGCGTGATCTTATATGTACTTAAAGAAAAAAAAATGTTTGCAATGGCGGTTAAATTACAATCTTAATTTAGAAATATTTTTTTATTAAAACTTAAAAACTGCTCAACTGATTAAGTTGAAAATAATTTTCCTAGAAAGTTTTTATTAAGTTTAACTTACGTGATTTTTTTCATATTCTTTAGACTTGCTGTTCAAAAGTTAGAGGGGGGGACACATTATTTAACTTTCGGAGTGAATATCTCCGAAAATATTCACTTTATCAAAAGATGGTTTTAGCAAACCTGTATTTATTTTCAAATACCTATCCAATGATACCTCACACTATAGGGTTAGTCGAGAAAAAAAAAAATCACCCCCACTTCACGTCTATGGGAAGTACCTTAAAAAAATTTTTTTTAGTTTTGTTTATACAGGGTGTTTGGTAGCTACGATCAAAGCTTTAAGGGGGTGATAGCCAAGGTATTTTTGAACATTTTTAGCCATATATGTCTTAGCCGAAATTTGTTTTTTTTTTTTTTAAAATTGAAGACTTGGAAATTTTAGGAAAATACCCAGAATTTGATAGTCACGAGTCAATATTGCCCCAATGAGCGTTAATTTGGAAATTTTAAATATGGCACAGAAAAATGACGCAGACTTGTCTTTTTCACATGCTATTTACTAGTTAAATTTCAAGACTAGTGCATTCTTAGCGAGTGCTCCCTGAGTTTGGTTTTTACTTTTTATCTCAAATTTAGCAAGCAATGTCAATGAGTGATACCTTAATAGAAAGAACAATAAACAGGCATGTTTCTAAAAATGTTTGAACATTTCGAGGATTTTTTTTTATTTTTTTTTTATGGCACAAAAAAATGACTCTGTTCCAACCTAAGACATTTTTAGTAATTTCGAATGCCTCCATTTTGTTTTTGTGGCAAGAAAGACACTTAAAAATTATTTCATTTGGTCCAATACACATTAAACTATCCGAAATAAAAGATTTGGTTTCCAAATTAACGCTCATTGGGGCAATATTGACTCGAGATTATCAAATTCTGGGTATTTTCCTAAAATTCCTAAGTCTTAAATTTAAAAAAAAATATCAAATTTCGGCTAAGACATATATGGCTAAAAATGTTCAAAAATACCTCGGCTATCACCCCCTTAAAGCTTTGTACTTAGCTACCAAACACCCTGTATAATCACTTTGTCGGCGTGACTGATATATATATTCATGCCAAATTACAGCTTTCTAGTACTAACAGTCTCTAAGCATAGCCGCGGACAGACAGACAGACGGACAGACATGGCGAAACTATAAGGGTTCCTAGTTGACTACGGAACCCTAAAAATGGATAGCATCTGATATAAATATCCATAATAGCACTCAAAACGAAAGGTGAAGAGTCCTTCTTTCTAATTAAATTCTTTAAAAATGTAATTTCATATTGAAGACCTGAATTATACAACAGTGGCTACTTTTTTCGTGGACAAGCCTTATGAATGCCAAGAATATTCAAAACGAAAGAAGGGTGCAGAAGGGCGAAGGGAAGGGTGATGAAGGGGTCTTGCCTCATCGCACTTGGTCTCCTGGTGGCTATGCCGTTCCTCCGTGTGAGCCAGCAGCAGCTCTTCGGTTGCCAAGTTCTCGCCGCACAGCGTGCACGCTCTGAAACAACCATGATCTGACAGGTTAAAACTTGCCGCGTTAGAGGAGTATCACACTGGCGACTTGCGAAGGTATTAGAAGCGGATCGAACCCGCAACGTATTCGCGCGACTACATGGCTGGACGCCATGATATAGGTATGGCCACGAGAGCTGAGGTCACGCACACAACAACACGTCATGTAATGACAGCGGGATTTTGACATTCATTCGTAACGATAGCAAGTTCAACAGACTCAACAGTGAATTACAAGATTGTGTGAAAATATCTTCAACCTATTTCGTTTAGAATTATTTAGGAAAATACATCTAACTAGTTCAAACAAAACAGAAAATAAAATATTTTGATCTATTTTATTTCAATCCGATAAGAAGGAAAAATATTTTATTTAAGGTTACAAGAGTACCACCACCAAACAATAGAAAACAACATTAATACACCTAATCTTTGATCAATTATTACTGATAAAAGTGGCCTTCTTTTTTCTCAGAACGTTGCGTGAAATTGTCAAGTTTAGCTGTCAAGTGGAGTTATGCCGCCACCGAAATTCGACTGTAATGAAGTAAAGACTAGGTTCAAATTTCTGTGTAGGTGATGATTTTATTGGTTACGCAACCAAATAAAAAAGTTCGGACATTCTTTGAAGGGGATTTTGTTCGGCAATGTGTATCTTCAGTTATAATTGATCAAAGCACCTAATAAACAAGATCGTTATGGTAGTGACACCAATTGTCACCGAAAAAGGGTCTCCACTCAGCATGTGTTGGTCTAGAGGTTAGACAAGAATTTTTCCCATACATACATATACGTACATTATACATTTCAATCTAATTTAAAATGAATTCTGAATTTAGTTGCGCGCTGTATCACTGCATAAGGTGATTATTTAACAGATTGAAATGTACGATGTATGGGAAAAATTCGTGTCTAACCTCTAGACCAATGGTGGTGTAGGGGTATGGCACACGTCACGGAATGCTGAGGATCTTGGTTCGATTCCCAGCATTGGTCTTTTTTCTGGGGTTTTTTCTGTGCATCTACATTTCAGTTTGTATTTAGTATGAAATATATGGTTTCACGGGATGACCGTAAAAGTAATAAAAAATGAAGTTGAAAAATAAATACAAAAAGAAACTACATGTCTAACTTGTAAAAAGGATCAATATAGCATAAATAAATAAATAAACGTGAGTAATGTTTTTTTTTTCGGTGGCCCACTGACCGCATGTTGGGGTTGCAGCCGTTGTCCACAGCCGTGTTCATGTGTCTCGCCATGGCGTACGAGCTCGCGAAGTGCACCCCGCAAGTGCTGCAGTTCAGGGATTCAGACTCGTTCTCTGAACTCTGGAAATAACAATACTTCTACTAAGTTCTGGAAAAAAACCATGTCGCCTTACAAGGAAAAGTACGAAACGGTTCGGTTCCGATTTGATTTATTTTGATTTATTTTTATATGTTAGAGACTAGTAGAGACTAAAATAACACACATATTTTTTTACCTGCCCAATGTCAACCTTTTTGGAGAAATTGTCCTGTAAAGTACTGAAAAGTGAATTTTCAAGAAAATTGCTAATTATTACTGGTTCGATTATATGTTTGAGAACATGAAAGAATAATGAGCTCGTGTTTTGTCATATCGTCTCGAACTCATATTTTCAAAAAATATAAACAAATAAATAAATAAATATCACGGGACAATTCACACCAATTGACCTAGTCCCAAAGTAAGCTTAGCAAAGCTTGTGTTATGGGTACTAGGCAACAGATAAACATACTTATATAGATAGATACATACTTAAATACATATTAAACACCCAGGACCCGAGAACAAACATTCGTATTTTTCATACAAATATCTGCCCTGACACGGGAATCGAACCCGGGACCTCAAGCTTCATAGTCAGGGTCTCTAACCACTAGGCCATCTGGGCCCAATTGCATAACAAAGTACAACTAATATTACAAGCGGAACTCTCGCTTCAGTTCTATTAACTAGAAAGGGAGTTCCGCTTGTAATATAAGTTGTACTTTGTTATGCAATTGGCCCCTGGTCGTCTAAAAAAAACCGGTTGTCTGTAAATTCGGTTTACGGACGATAGTTTAACGTGACAACGTCATAACAAAACATTGATGAAATGATTGCATACTTTTGCCGATTGTGCCTGTCGCTCGCTCGTGCCGCGCTCTCGCTCCGATCGTTCATCGGCTCGAGCGCAACGGGACAATGCGTTATGTACGTTACACTGAGTCATCCTTTTTCGAGCGTGCAGCCGGCGTTCATCGATTTATTAGACGTTGTCACGTCAATAAATTACAGAAGTTAGAGGGTTTAGTCAGTTTTCAGTACTTTAGAGGACAATTTCTCCATCCAACAAATGCTACAAGTTGCGAAACTTACGGAAAATTCGGAATAATTACGAAATACTTCGCCGACAGTTACATTCAGACAGAATTGACGAGATTTAATTTTACTGACACCTGAAAATTACTATAGGAATCGAAAAAGTTTTGCCTCCTGAACACGGAAAAATATTTATTATAATTTATTTCTCCATATTTAAAAAAAATACAAGAAATTAATAAAATATATCCGAATTTATCAATACTACCACAAGATAGATTGATCGTTTTCAAAAAATTTGTACATAATTAACGGCTTAATCAAAACAAAAATCATGATCGCTATTTTTGTGTAACGAAAGTCAACCATACAAAGTATATGGGTAACTCCGTTACACAAAAATAATTAATTAAATTTTGTTTTTAATTAATCCCTTAATTGTGTACAAATTTTTTGAAAACGACTCAGATAATGTTCCTTTTGCCTTTTACACCAGAAAAAAAGAGGTCATAATCTTAAATTTGATATTAACATTGAGACTTGACAGATACATCTATCTATTTTTAAATGTTAATGCACGAACGACGAGTTACTGATTTAAATAAGATATTAAAGGAGCCCGCAGTTGTGATCGAAAAGCAAAAAAGAACCAAACCGTCCAAGCAAACCACACACAACGTCAACGTCAGATTTACGTAATCACTTTTTTTTTATTACAGAAGACTAAAGTAATGGATCTACTGTGCGGTAGTTTTGGAGTTATGCCCTTTTAGAATAAGCACATCTTAAAAAAATGTAATAAATTAATTAATAATCCTTGTGAAAATTAAAAACAATCAGCGTCTTCTTTCTCTTTTCAAACAGAATACAGAGAACGAATCAAATTATAGTCTTAGAAATATGAAATCTTGTCAATTATTCTAAAATTATTTGATCTTTGGTTTAATCGTTTGCACTATTGTTTGATGGAAAAGCTGTGGTGTAGGGGTTTAGCACGCAGCACGGAATGCTGAGGACCTGGGTCCGATTCCCAGAGTTGGTCTTATTTCTGGGTTTATCTGTGCATCCATGTTTCAGTTTGTATTTAGTATGATAAATATAGATTTCACGGGATGACCGTAAAAGTAAGAAAAAATATTTGGAGTTGAAAAATAAAAATACAATAAGACACCAAAAATTAAACTAGAATATTAACCACAGGTTAACAAAAGTCTATACAGTTGGGAAACGAACGTACTTGCGTAGAGCAACGGAGGGGAACTCGCGGGGAGGTGGGCGGCGCAGATCGCGGCCCCCGATCGCGCTTAGTTTGCGCACTCGACGCTGAGGGCAGTCGCGACCATGTAAAGCGAGAGCGAGTTTTTCGAGAATCTTTTTTTATATTTACGAGAGTTTTACATTATTTATAATGGTGCATACTTGTTACTTGTTATACTTGTGCATACTTGTTGTTGGACCCGGGTATGTCCTAAAACTGCGGCCAGTAATACCGGAGGACGGGCAGCAGCGTCCCTAATATGTACGGTTTTTTTCCACTGCGGTCGCCAACCCGCCTGCCAAGCGTGGCGACTACGGCAAATACCCCCCTATGGCTGAGTCCAAAAAAAAACGGCCCCTAGTTTCCGGTAGCCCCGCTGTTCCAGGCTACGGTAGCGGCCTGGGTAGCGGCGGGGCAAGGGGTGCTAAGAATCCCCGGAAGCGATCCGGCTACCATCAGCAACGATCCCTGGCCCTGGCAACGTATAACTGCCGTACGCTGCGGACGGATGATAGGTTAGTGGAACTGGAGGAAGAATTGAGCAGGTTACGATGGGGGATAGTAGGGTTATCAGAAGTCCGAAGAGAGGGGGAGGACACGATAATCCTGAACTCTGGTAACATGCTCTATTTCCGGGAGGGCGACCAACAGTCCCAGGGCGGTGTCGGGTTTATCGTCCACAAGTCCCTTGTAAACAACGTCGTGGAGATCGTGAGTGTGTCGACCAGGGTTGCGTACCTGGTACTAAGATTGACCAAACGGTATTCGTTGAAGGTCGTACAGGTTTACGCTCCGACTTCGGCACACTCCGACGAAGAGGTGGAAACTATGTATGAGGATATCTCCAGAGCCATGCATAGCTCCGGATCTCACTTCACGGTTGTTATGGGGGACTTCAACGCAAAACTGGGTAAACGGGATGGTGAAGAGCTGCGAATGGGGCAATTTGGAGTAGGGCGTAGGAATCACCGGGGCCACCTACTGGCCGGCTTTATGGAGAAGGAGGGACTCTATATGATGAACTCCTTCTTCAAGAAGCGAGAGCACAGGAAATGGACTTGGATGAGCCCTGACGGTGTAACGAGGAATGAGATAGACTTTATTATGTCGACGAGGAAGCAAATATTCAATGATGTCTCCGTGATCAGTGCGGTTAAAACCGGGAGTGATCACCGTATGGTACGAGGCACATTGAATATTCGGTTCAAGCTTGAAAGATCGCGACTGATAAAGTCTACGCTCCGCCCGGCACCAGCCCAGCTACAAAACCTCGAAACGTTCCAGCTTGAACTGCAAAATCGTTTCGAATGCCTAGGAAGCGACATGGATGATTACAATGACGGGTTTGTGGAAGCTGTCCATACGGTTGGGTCAAAGTTCTTTAAGACTCACCGTACAAATAGAACCAAAAAAATCACACCTTCTACTCTAAAGCTCATGGAAGATCGACGTAAGATGATCCTACAGACATCTGGTGACGCTTGCCAATACCGGCGGCTTAACAGACAGATCTCAAAGTCTCTGAGGCGCGATATACGCCAGTTTAATACTAATAGTATTGAAGTGGCGATAGAGCGCAACAGAGGCTCTAAAGTTTTTGCCAAGAATCTGTCTGTTGGGCAAAGCCAATTGGCAAAGTTAAAGACCGATGAAGGTAGGATCGTGACCTCTAAACCGGAGCTATTGTTAGAAGTTGAGAAGTTCTATGGACAGCTGTACACATCAACGAAGAAACCCGTCATGGATCTAGCTGAAGACCCGAGAGCTAGATTAACCCGGCACTATACCGAAGACATCCCGGACGTCAGCCTGTACGAGATTAGTATGGCTCTCAAACAACTAAAGAATGGCAAGGCCCCTGGTGATGACGGAATAACAGCCGAACTTCTGAAGGCGGGTGGAAAACCGATCCTCAAAGCCCTTCAGAAACTATTCGATACCGCCATCCGTGAAGGGAAAACACCAGAAGCATGGAACAGAAGTGTAGTGGTGCTGTTCTTCAAAAAAGGCGATAATACCTTATTGAAGAATTATAGACCCATTTCACTTCTGAGCCATGTTTACAAGCTGTTTTCGAGAGTCATCACGAATCGTCTCGCGCGCAGGTTAGACGACTTCCAGCCTCCCGAACAAGCCGGGTTTCGAAAAGGCTTTAGCACCGTGGACCACATACATGCGTTGCGGCAGGTTATACAGAAAACCGAGGAGTATAACCGCCCCCTTTGCCTGGCATTTGTGGACTACGAGAAGGCCTTCGATTCGATCGAGACTTGGGCTGTACTGCAGTCTCTTCAACGGTGCCAAGTAGACTACCGGTACATCGAAGTGTTGAAGTGTCTGTATAATAACGCCACAATGTCCGTCCAACTTCAGGATCAGATGTCGAAGCCCATTCTATTGCAGCGGGGAGTCAGACAAGGAGATGTTATCTCTCCGAAACTGTTCACCGCTGCACTAGAGGATGCGTTTAAGACTCTGAACTGGGAAGGGCGTGGCATCAATGTAAATGGCGAATACTTCACTCACCTTCGATTTGCCGACGACGTGGTGCTTATGGCTGAGACCTTGGAGGACCTCAGTGCGATGCTCGCTGACCTCGGAAGTGTCTCCGAGAGAGTTGGTCTTAAATTGAACATGGACAAGACGAAGGTCATGTCGAACGCCCATGTTGTACCAACTCCCGTCGTAATCGGAGATACTTTGCTCGAAGTTGTTGACGACTATATCTATCTGGGACATACAATCCAATTGGGTAGGTGCAACTTCGAGAAAGAGGTCAATCGACGAATTAGACTCGGCTGGGCAGCGTTCGGGAAGCTCCGCAATATCTTGTCATCCGATATACCGCAGTGTCTCAAGTCAAAAGTCTTTGACCAGTGTGTGTTGCCAGTGATGACTTATGGCACTGAGACGTGGCCGCTAACGATGGGTCTTATAAGGAAGCTTAAGGTCGCTCAGAGGGCGATGGAGAGGGCTATGCTTGGAGTTTCTCTGCGGGATCGCATTAGAAATGATGAAATCCGCGCGAGAACTAAAGTCACGGACATAGCTCGAAGAATCGCTAGACTTAAGTGGCAGTGGGCAGGGCACATCGCCCGTAGAACTGACGGCCGATGGGGCCGAAAGGTTCTCGAGTGGCGTCCGCGGACCGGAAGACGCAGTGTAGGTAGGCCTCCAACAAGATGGAGCGACGACCTGGTGAAGGTAGCGGGAACGCATTGGATGCGGATGGCACAGGGCCGATCTGTTTGGAGAGCCTTGGGGGAGGCCTATGTTCAGCAGTGGACGTCTTTCGGTTGAAATGATGATGATACTTGTTCTGTGTACAATAAAATTCATCAATGCCTTTGCTATCACAATGAATCCAGATGTATGATGATTTGAAGAAAGAGTCGGGTTTTGATGAATTTTACTTGCTGACGCGTAGACTAATGACTGTCTAGATAATTTTTTCGGCATAATACGGCAAGCTGGTGGGAATTGCATGGGAAACAACCTGTACTCAGTTTGAGCGAGCATTTCGGAAATCTTTTTTGTGTCAAATATTTAAATTATGTAGCGAAGCTAATTGTGCTGACGATTTTGATAATGTTTTATCACAATATAGCGATTTTATACAAAATAAATCAATATTTACACGTAGTAACTTGGAAACCCGTCCAACCACAGAAACCATTGCAACAAATTTTGATATTCCTGAGAAGAATAGTTTCTTGTATATTTGTGGTTATATATTGCGGCGTTGCGTAGATAAACACAAATGTTTATCGACAATCAATTACGCATCAAGTTATACTGACGAACCAACAACAAGTAATTTTTACTTACGCCAACGTGCATACAGTACTTCGCGTGATTCTTTTGGCGGGCTACAGTTACCTCCAGCTGATTTTGTTGACTACTGTAATGAACTAGAATTATGTAGAATTTAAATCACGGCCATGCTCATCTTTCCCTCAAACTTTTATGATAAGATTGTTCATCCGTATGCGAATACATTATACAATTAACCTTAATAATAGAAAACAGAAAACATCTAAAAATAAAGTATCACGAAAATATCTGGCAGTGCAACATATGTAAATGTAATTTAGGTACTTTACATAGGTACTTGTAAATAAAGGGTTACATAATCACATTTATTTTATTTTTCTTTTTTGACAACCCTTGCACATTTGGGACTAATAGCGTAAGTTCAGTCAAGGGCAAAAATATGTATACACTTTAGTACCTTGTCTTTTTTCGTCATATTTGAACTGTCACAGTGGTTAAAGTGACAAGGTACTAAAGAAAATTTTTTACTAACCAATTTTGTTGACATTTTGATTAATTATGTAATAAGTTTTAGGTACTAAAGTGTATACATTTTTTTGAACTTGACTGTAAAGGTAACGCCACCAGAGTTGAGGCCACGCACACAACCACATCTCATGTAATGACAGCGGGATTTTGACGTTGTGTTGTCGTTAAACGTCAACACAACGTCAAAATCCCGCTGTCATTACATGAGATGTGGTTGTGTGCGTGGCCTCAACTCTGGTGGCGTTACCTCTACCTACCGGGCGGCGGTGTCGTTCGACATCAAAGGGGATTCCCAACTGTATAGACTTTTGTTAAACTGTGATATTAACCTTTTCAACGCCAACGACACATATAGGTGTCACAAAGTACAGTGTCAAAGTGATCTTGACACAATGACATAAGATTCAAAGCAGGTTTACGTTTTGTCGAGGCGTGGCGTTGAAAGGGTCAAGTTTGTCAAACAATTTTGACCGTTAACACCGTGCATTAGAGTCGTACCTGTTTGTGCGCGCGCGTCTTGTGCATGCGCAGCCCGAACTCGCCCTGGAAGGTCTCCCCGCACACGTCGCACGACGTGTTCTGCGTCGGATGCTGGATGCGCACGTGCGTGCCATGCGTCGACGGCTTCCTGCGACACATATGCAACGGGGTACCTTTGTTTCATATATTTAATAAGTCGTAATGCAATTCGTCACAAGGACCGGAACCGGTTACCATTAAAGGGGTATTGGATAGGGTATTTTATAGAATTTTTTTCACCCTATCAATTTGGTAATCATATCATCGGGTTACCCGAAAGAAAGTCTAACCTTAATAACATAGTTAATTCTAGTAAGCGCTTACCAAAACTAAAAACCCTTAATAGGGTTACCGTATTCCGTGATTTTAAAACGCGATCAAGCTATTTTAAACTTTAAGTGCAAAGCATTCGGTTCGATTCGGACTCGACTCGATTTTCAATGTAAGTAGGTAAAATGCCGCCATGAAATAGCAATCGTCTGCCTTAGTGCGTGAAAAAGAGACGAGAAAGGGGTGACCCTATTAAATGGTAAGTGGTTAAATAATCAAGTTATCTACACCCTATTCGACTCTGAAACCATATAGAACACGGTTAACCTTATTCAAAACGGTTTCCATATTGATAGGCTTAGCACAACGATCTAAAATGGCAATAAAATGAATGAAAATCTCAGTGCTGTACAAATTCTCTCGCTGTGGTGTAAACTGGTTGTTGAATCAGTTGTGTGTGTTAGAAACTCTGGACCACCATTATCGATGCTCTGGATATCCATCATCAGATCTCAACCGGGGCACTACCCTGGTGTAGAAATAAGGCATCAAAGTAGCCTCGTTTGTAGGAAATGTGGACTGTGGGCCAAATTTTTTGCCGGTGAGTTTATAACCATAACAAAGCACGTTTCCACTCACTTGAAGCTGGCCCCGCAATATTTGCACACGTATTTGAACCCGCTGTGCTCTCGCGAATGGGTGATAGCGTGGTATCTATAAAAAAAAAACTATTAATTAATGGAAACATCAAAATGAATTTTTTGATGGAAGCTTTTTTTGCTGATTGTAAAAATACACCGTCCACCAAACTACGTTTTCGTATTTCATAATATGTTTAGTGTAGATGCCGTTAACGGGGGCGCCTCTGTTGGCATAAAATATAAAGTCCGAATTCACCATTTGTCAGAATTCATAATTTGTTCTAATTCATCATTTGTCAGAATTCATAATTTGTCCGAATTCATCATTTGTCAGAATTCATAATTTGTCCGAATTCATCATTTGTCAGAATTCATCATTTGTCCGAATTCATCAGTTGTCAGAATTCAGAATTTGTCCGAATTCATAATTTGTCAGAATTCATAATTTGTTCGAATTCATCATTAATCAGAATTAATCATTTCGCCGAACTCTTTTTGTTAAATTTATTAATTTAACTATAGACTTAAGTAGGCGCCATCTAGCCAAACCTGTTGGAACTTCTCGAATTGTATAGCATCCAGGACCTTTTGATGGTCAATAATCTATTTATTTATTTATTTATTTATTTATTTATTTATTTATTCAGTACATCTACATCATATATATATTACAATCCGAGCCATAAAAACTAGTTACATGTATATTATTCTGATATATACGACAATTACAGAGTACATATCATTGACCATAAAGCGAGACGTCTGTTAAAATTACAAAAATATCAAAGTTAAAACCAGAAAAAAAAAAACTATAAATAAATTAAGTTAGGATTTTTAAAATGTGACTCATATAAAATCGAAGAATTCAAATCATAAACAATTTAAAATCAGTTTAAAACTGATGGATTAAGAGCAAAATAAACCAGGATTGAATAAATAAACAGGAATATATTTGTAAAGATGCGAGGTATAATATTTTACAACAATGACAAGTAATAACCAACCAAGTAGAAGAGGTGAAGACAGTGTCGCCATCTAACGACAACTGATAGACATCAAATGACATCTTAAACTGTTTGGTTTATACAATTTACTCTAACACCTGCCCTTAAACTAAACAGTTTGTAAACCTAGCTGGGAAACACAATTATAATGTTTATCTTTACATAAGCTTTTAGTTAAGACATCTGCTGGCATTTGTTCTGTTGGCAAGTATTCTAATTCAACAATTTTATCTTTCACAATTTGTCTTACAAAATGATGCCTAATGTCTATGTGCTTACTGCGGTTATGGTTAACATGGTTATTACAAATGTTCTGGGCCGATTGACTATCATTATACAACTTAACTGTTAAGTGTTGACCCAAACATTCATAAAGAAAACTTCTAAGAAATTTAGCTTCTTTTGCTCCCTCACACAATGCCATGTATTCTGCCTCTGTACTTGACAAAGCTACAGTTTTCTGTTTTCGGCTTTCCCATGACACAGCAGAGTTACCTATTTTAAATACATAACCAGTGTAAGATCGTCTATCTAACTGATTAGATGCCCAATCTGCATCTATGTATCCTACAACTGACAATGAGGATTTCTTATATACTATGTTATAATCTATAGTCCCCTTCAAGTATCTTAAGACTCGTTTTGCCGCTTTCCAGTGTATATCTGAGTGGCAATTATTGAACTGGCTCAGTAAGCTCGCTGCATGTACAATATCTGGCCGGGTACAAACAGCAATGTACATAATGCATCCAACAAGACTTCTGTATTTGGAATCTGGATCAGTTTGGTCTCCCTTTTGAAGTTTCATGCCACATTCCAAGGGTGTATTGACAGGCTTACAATCTGTCATATTAAATTGCTCCAATACCTTTTGTATGTAAGTTTTCTGATCAAGGGTAATTTTATTTTGTCCTTGATTTAATCTCATCCCCAACACAAATGTAGCTTGACCAAAATCCTTCATTTCA
The DNA here is from genome assembly GCA_947563465.1 of Archips xylosteana. NCBI lineage: Eukaryota > Metazoa > Arthropoda > Insecta > Lepidoptera > Tortricidae > Archips > Archips xylosteana. The sequence goes on from OX387371.1 coordinate 1,123,452, forward strand.
AATTTCTTCATCAGTTCTGCCTTCAGTATTTTCTTCTCCGGTGTATCCTTGCTAAAGATTAAAATGTCATTGACATACAGAGCCAGTATAATGACATTACCTGCGTTGTCTGACTTTATGTAAACACAAGGCTCACTGAGTGTTTTTCTGAACTGGAGATCTGTCAGAGCACTATCAATCTTATCATACCATGCCTTTGACGCTTGCTTCAGTCCATATATGGCTTTATTCAGTTTAAATACATGGTCTTCCTTACCATTTATTTTATACCCACGGGGCTGTTCCATATAGACCGTCTCTTGTAATTCTCCATTCAAGAATGCCGTCTTAACATCCATATGATCAATCTGCAAACCCAAATTGGCTGCCATGGCGATTAATGTACGCATAGTTGAATAACGTACCACAGGCGAGTAGGTTTCCTTGTAGTCTATCCCATATTCTTGGGTATAGCCTTTAGCCACAAGACGAGCTTTATAGCGAAGTAACTGACCTTCTGGTCCTAGTTTCTTTTTAAAAATCCATTTACATTTAACCGCTTTCTTCCCTGCAGGCAATAGGGTTAAATTCCAAGCTTTATTCTTCTCAAATGATTCATACTCATCTTCAATGGCTTTCCTCCAGTATTCCTTTTCAGATCCAGACAGCGCTTCCTCTATCGTTTGTGGTTCTCCATTGTGACTTGTTGCTGTCATAGTAACCACAACATTTGCATTTTCTTCAAAGTCTTCATAGAAACTGGATTGTTGAGTCATGTCTGGATTCCATGTGAGATCATTGGGGTCATCAGGAGAACTGGAATCAGAACTAGTTGTAGCAGACGTGTTTGAGTCAGATAACTCTATTGTTGGTAATGGATTGACAATGTTATCTTCATTGCTGCTTACAACAACCATTTCATTACTAGTGAGATTTATTTGACAATCAGTAGTACAATTTTCCTGATTTTTACTCAATTCTTTAAACATTTTTCCTTCTAGGAATTGCACATCTCTAGATTTGATACATTTGGAAGGGTCTTCAGGATCAATTAATCTATATCCTTTTGATTCACTACAATATCCCACAAATATATATTTTCTGCTCTTTGTATCTAACTTCTTGCGTTTTTCATATGGGATCATTGCATAAGCAACACAGCCAAAGATTCTCAAATAAGACAAATCAACTTTCTTACCAGACCATTTTTCTTCCGGTGTGGTGCCCCTCACTGCCTTACTCGGTGACTTGTTTTTAATGTATATTGCTGTATTCAATGCCTCTGCCCACATCCTCCGGTCCAGTCCAGCATCTTGCAGCATGCACCTTCCTGCCTCGACGATTGTGCGGTTTGCCCTTTCCGCAACCCCGTTCTGTTGTGCTGAATAGGGCACGGTCGTCTGGTGCCTGATGCCATGCTCTTGTAGAAATGTCTGGAACTGTTTATTAACATATTCACGACCATTGTCTGTTCTCAGCATTTTTATCTTTAAATTAGTCTGATTTTCTACCAAATTTTTGAAAATCTTAAATACAGACAATACTTCATCTTTATTCTTAATGAAATAACCAAAAGTCATCCTTGTATAGTCATCTATAAATGTTAATAGATATTTAGCACCACTAAATGAGGGAACCGACATGGGACCACACAAATCACTGTGTATGAGACCCAATTTTTCAGTTGCTCGGCTGTATGATTGCTTCGGGAATGGTAATCTGCTCTGCTTCCCTTCAATACATGCTACACAGGGAGTATATTTACTATTAGTGTATTCAATTCCACTTGCCATACCTTGCTTTAGTAAATCCATGCTCCGCTTATTTAGGTGGCCAAGTCTGCGATGCCATATCTCCTCAGATGGATTCGCTGCACACAAATTCACAGCTTCAGCTCGCACCACGCCCGAGTAATGGACGTCAGGCTCATCCGAAGTCGCCGATTGGCACGCCGCAGCCAGCTCATGAACATTTGTTGGTTGACTCGCCGTGTCTAGTTGGTAGACACCGTTCACGTTTGTAGCACTGGCAATAGTTGTTTTGCCACAGTATATGTTACATACTTCTGTATCAAAATGCACCTCAAGTCCATTTGAGGCCATTTTTCCGACCGAAATAAGGTTTGTTGACAATCCCGGCACGTAAATAACCTCACTTATTTTCGTACTTTTAGCGTGTCCTTTCAACAACAATTCCACTTCACCGTGTCCTTCACTATGCATCTTTTGATTATTGGCCACTGTTACCGACCTCGGAGTATCCACAACATAGTTTTGCAGTATATTTTTGTTGTTTGTCATGTGACAGGTAGCGCCGGAATCAACATACCAAGCATTCGAGTTAATGTCCACAGCTAATGCAGTCAGTAACGTTCCGTTCCACGCTTTTTCACATTTTTCACTCCGTTTGTCACTTTTGTTCAATTTAGTTGGACAGTTCTTAGCATAATGATTCGGCTTTTTACATATGAAGCACTTGACCTTTGAAGAATGTTTGTTGACACTTTTTGTAGCCCGGTTTGTAAACATTGCACCTTCTTCACACTTATCAAAGTCACGACGCAAATTTTCTTGTAATAATTTACTCTTCACTGTTTCGCTGCACAATTTAATGTTTGAATTTTCCAATGCCATGATGAGCGGATCATAATCCGGCGGCAGACCGCTTAACATTAATACTGACAGAAAATCATCATCCAATGGAGCATTTATGTCTCGTAGTTGTTGATCCAAGTCTGTGATCTTCAAGAGATACGCTTCCATGTCACTAAATTGTTCCAATTTCAATCCAAATAAAGTACGTAAAAGTCCAAGACGTCTACACAACCCTCTGTCTTCATAGGCTGTTTTTAGATTGTTCCAAGCTTCAAACCCAGTGGTGGCGTTTCTTACGTGGGAAAAAGACGACGGTTGTACCATCAAACAGATCTTCGCAAGTGCCCGTAGCTGCTTACGGTGATCATTGACTTGGGGAACACCCGGTGCAGACTCCACGATGCAGTCCCATAAATCTTCGTGGATCAAATACATCCGCATTAAAAATTTCCAATTTCCGTAATTTGAAATTCCACTGAGCTTTTCAAAATTAACGGCTATTCCGGAACTCGTAGCGCTTGTGGCCGCAGACGACGAAGATGGCGCCGACAACGGCGGAATATTTAAATCCTTCGACATCTCGTATTTTACAGTCTCGGCAAATAAACTATTTACGCACACTTATTTACCACATAGCCTGGGCCCATAACCTGATGGATTAAGAGCAAAATAAACCAGGATTGAATAAATAAACTGGAATATATTTGTAAAGATGCGAGGTATAATATTTTACAACAATGACAAGTAATAACCAACCAAGTAGAAGAGGTGAAGACAGTGTCGCCATCTAACGACAACTGATAGACATCAAATGACATCTTAAACTGTTTGGTTTATACAATTTACTCTAACAAAAACACAGGAACGTAAATAGTTCCATCACCATCCCAGAGAGGGCGCTGTTATGTAGTATTTAAGGCAAGTTTTATAGAAATAACTCTCTTTTTTTCGCTACCACCGACGGCGACGGTCGGCACCATTAATCCGATATTTTATTTCTCCCAGAGCTTACCAATTTTACACTTTTTTTCTCAGAAACAATTAATTATTTAGGAATTTTTAAAAATGGTTATTCTGGCTATAGAGTGAGTCGCCTATATACTTCAGTCAGTCGCCTTGTGTACTTCAGTGACTCACCTTATGTACTACAGATAGTCGCCTTAAATACTTCAGTGAGTCGCCTTATATACTTCAATCAGTCACATTATGAACTTCAGTGTGTTCCCTTATGTACTTCAGGTCGTCTTATACATATAGTTCAGTGTGTCAACTTATATTACTTCATTTGCCAAAGTGAGTGTTTAGGTAAGGTAAGTCCGTGTTTAGACCTTACCTAAACACGCACTTAATTTACCTAAACATTTGTTTACGCGTGTTTAGGTAAGGTAAGAGCATGTTTGTTTACGTAAGTTAAGTGCGTGTTAAAGCAAGGTAAGTTTTTTTTTGTCTAGGTAAGGTTAGTGCGTATTTAGGTAAGGTAAGTCCTTTCGGGGTATGTTGTAAACCAAGTGTCAGAATGTTCAAGGAGTCATGATGCCCAGTTGTTATAAAAAACATTTATTAAAGTAAATCCGAAGTGAGGTAAGTGCGTGTTTAGGTAAGGTATGTGCGTGTTTAGCTAAGGTAAATCCGTATTAGGTAAGGTAAGCGAGTGTTTGGGTAAGGTAGGGTAAGGGCATATTTAAGCAAGGTAAGTGCGTGTTTAAGCAAGGTAAGTGCGTGTACAAGTAAGGTAAGCGAATGTTTGGGTAAGGTAAGTGCGCTGACCGGTTGCTGGCGACGAATCGGCAGTCGCGGCAGACGAACTTGAGCCGGTGCGTTTCCGCGTGCGTGCGCAGGAACGCTGGGATGCGGAAGCGCGACTGACAGAGACGGCACACTTGCGAACCGACACTCTGCGAGAGTAAAAAGGTAAGAGTTTTCATCATCATTGTTATCATCATAGGTAGATAGTTATAATCTTTATTCGTCAAAACAAAGACATTTATTTATTTGTTTATTTGTAAAAAACTTACACAGTATGACAGTATGATACCAAAGCACTGAGTAAGACAGAAAAATAAAAACTGTACAAAAATATGACAAGCAACAAAAAGTAAAAATAAATTAATAACATGAGGACGGACGTGCATCCATCATCTCTCAAAACTTCAAACATTCATCGCACACTCTCTTCCAACAACCAGTCAATACATCACACTCAGCCGACACGACCGACATGGCTTAAGGCTCGTTGTTTGATTCGTAGGTAACCCTAACTAGTAGTTAAATAGCTGTTAACTGTTAGAAAACACTATGGGGATGGCAGCATTAGTTCTGATTTATAACTATTAGTTGAGTTAACTACGGATCAAAAACGGGTCCTTAGTGAAGGTTAACTGGAAGAGATCCCTTTAAGGGATAAGTTCGCTTTTGTACATCTGTTTCTCTTGTTGTTAATTTTCTTGTTTTATGTACAATAAAGAGTTTTACATACATACATACATACATCATCGTCATCATCATCAAGTCGCATTGCAGGACACAGGGCTCTCACAATGAGGAGAGCTTTAGTTCCCACGAGGGTCCAGTGCGGATTGGGAACTTCACACACCATTGAATGTCTTCTCAGATGTCATCATTATCTCAGCCTATATGTATATCTCTCATTGCAGAGCACAGCCCTCCTCTCAGAATGAGAGTGCTTGGGCCGTGGTCCCCATGCGGGCCCAGTGCGAAACTTCCATTGAATTTCATTTCAGGTGTATGCAGGTTTTCTCACCGTAAAGCTCATGGTAAATTTCAAATGTAATTAAATTTGTATTAAAAAGTCAATGCAGTGGCCAGGAATGGATTTACATACATAACTATTGTTATTGTTATACTTATTGCTGGCCAAGACAGTCTATAAATCGACGGTACTCTGACTCAACCTCGTATATGAAATTTTATGAATATGGAATAACCACGTTAACCTTTTCAACGCTCTGTCAAATACAATAGCTGTCACTCATACGCCATGACATCGGAATGTCGTTGAAACTTGTGGGTTCAAGTTGAACCCTAGAGAAATGCACGTAGGTAGATATCGCTCTGCACGCCGTGACCAGTGGCGATCCTTACATAGAAGCCCAAAAGCCGGGCTTGCCTTATAAATCTCAAATCAAGATTAAAAATAAAAGCCAAACCTCGTCCAAACGAAAAAAGTTCTAATAAAATCACTTTCATAATAACGCGCTTTATTTTACGTAAAATACCAAGAATTGCATAACAAATCCGCTGCGCGGCCCAGCGGCGCTGTACGGCGGCCGACGCGGCGATAGGCGATAGTAGCGACGTTATAAATAGCATGACATCTCGCTCGCTCTTGTGGGCTTTTACGGGGCTTCCAAACGCTCTCTTCATACTTAGGAAAACGTTAGTTTTGCAAATATCTATGTATAGCTGCATATATAGCGCTTTCTTTGCAATTTTGAATCTGGCTTACGGTGTGAAGTTTGCTGCGTTTGGTTTAGAACGCGAGTGCGCGGCGAGATGAATAACTTCAGGATTGTTTATATCGAATCGTGGGCCATACCATGCAAGGCGTTGTAAAATGTGTGAATTTATGTAATTACAAAATAAATAGGTATTCTTGTTTTAGTGCGTTGCGTGTGAGAATGAGTCTGTAAAATATAAAATTCTGTCTAGTAATAGAATGAAGTGTGCTTTGGTAAGCTTGCCCAAACTGAGTAAAGCGGCAACAAGATGGATTTACCTACATTAAATTATAAAAAATACTAAAACATATCTCTCGGCTTGCCATAGCTTGATACCCTAGGCACGCCACTGGCCGTGACTGATATATCAGTCGTTGGCGTAGAACCTGCGGTGCTGATATATGTGTCGTTGGCGTCGAAAAGGTTAAGCCGTGTATCTAAAGTGGTTATTCCAATTTAGTAAAATTTCATATACGAGGTTGAGTCAGAGTACCGTCGAAATGTACAACTTGCTCTCTTTTTTTTCAAAGTTATGTATGTGTATATTTCCGAGCTTGTTTGAGAAAAGAAATATATAATAAGAAATAGTTGTTGTGTTACCGTCTTCCCTCCCATTGAATGAGTCGCCAGAGGGGCCATAGACGCGAAGTCTTTGCTGTTTTTTACTTTAAGGATTGGAAGGGTGACTTGTGCTCGGGAAAAATCCCTTCGGACGGACTGGGAATGGAGGGCCCAGACAGTGTCCGACTTGCACGGACTAAAAAACCCGGTCACAAGTCCCCTTCTCTATTGGTTATCAAAACAAAAACGTGTGCTTTAAATTTTGAGGAGGGGAGGGGTAGGGAGGGGACTTAATCTACCCACAGTGTCCTGCCTCAGCCATTTGCTGGAAGGCCCCCCTCCCATTAGATAGAGTGACTTTTGTCTCGACCCCCTCTTTTAAAAACTAATCATAATCACGTAATATGTTGACACCACCAATCAACTGACGTACTTTTTATGAGCTGTCAAAACACACTTCTCCCATAGAGTTTGAATGGCAATAGCAACTTATGACGTCACTTGTTCGCCAACTCAATCAACTAACTATTTATTTGTTTTAAAGCAACCAAAAATGTAATTTTGCAGTATGCAAATAAAACGTTTTAACTGGAGTTGTGTCTTCGAATTATGTTTTAACCCTTAAGAGGGCGCCGAGCTTTTGGCGCTACTCGATTTTAGGTAGTTTTTTTGGAATCTATATACGGCGTAAAACTGACGCGACGCTGAGTCGCGGACAGGAGGGAGTCGTGGCGGCTCAGGTTAGGATGGGCGGAACGCGCGCGAATATAGTTATTTCCTTCGTATTATTAAAACAATAGATATTTTGAAGATGTAAGTCGTATACGTTACAGTAAATAAGTAGTTTTGTTATTATAAAAAAACTCATTACGTTCCGTTAAGTATTTACGTTGTACTAAGGGAATCCATTCTTTTTTAGAGTTACTTTGGATTTATTTATTTATTTATTTATTAAGTTTGGCACACAAAACAAATTGTAAACATAAGATACAGTAATATAAATATTAATACAAATGATTATTTACAATCCAAAACTATGTGTACACATCATAATAAAAGTGATAACAGTTGATTTATAAAGAAAAGTAGGTATTAATTTAGACAAACAAATTATAAAAAAAAACAGATTTAAAAAAATAAAATTGACAGTCAAAGCGGGAGCAGAATAAACACGTGCAATTAATAGGGATGTTGACACCATTAAAAAAGAATTTGAAGACACGACTCCAGTAAAAAACGCTTTATTTCAGCCCTGAAAGCCAGATTAATTTTCGATTAAATGCAAAATTAGATTTTTTGTTGCTTTAAAACAAATAAATAGTTAGTTGATTGAGTATGCGAACAATGACGTCATATGTCGCTATTGTCATTCAAACTCTATGGGAGATTGTGTTTTGACAGCTCATAAAAAGAACGTCAGTTGATTGGTGGTATCAACATCCCTATTTCAGCAAATTTGAACAAAGGTTAAGTGAAGTGATGTAAGCCCTTAAGCATAAAAACAAAGGGAGACCACTTTCTTAATCCACCATTACACAACCGAGAATAGTTCTCAATCTGTTAGCAAAAATGTTAAGACTTGAGCTGAATATGTCTAAGTCCCCATGGGTACAAGCCAAATCGTTTTACTCCCTGCACATTCTGACTATTGGATTATAAAAAGATGTATTATTTTTAAATACCTCCAGTGAAAATGTTTAATTTCTTTCGAGCAAAGTATAAGTAATCGTGTTTTTAAAGCGTACGACTAAAGAGTAAATCCTTAAATGTCTAACTTATGAGCCACATAGACTAAGATTTAGAAATAACGATTTAGTAAGGAATCTAACGAACGCAATTATGTCGTTATTTCCTTGGCAGTCTTAAATCGATACCGGCAATATAACTTGCCCCCAAACAGAAATCAAACCAAATCAAATTGGGTCAACCAACTTTTTTTTGCCAACGATTTTCTGCTACTTTCTATGAAAACCGAAATAATTAAAAAACTTATTATTTTTCCTTATTTAAAGTAAACTTTTCAAAACCCTAGATTTTTGTAGTCAATAATGGTATAATTGCCATATTTATTTTATTCTATTTAGACGACCAGATGGCCTAGTGGTTAGAGACCCTGACTATGAAGCTTGAGGTCCCGGGTTCGATTCCCGTGTCGGGGCAGATATTTGTATGAAAAATACGAATGTTTGTTCTCGGGTCTTGGGTGTTTAATATGTATTTAAGTATGTATCTATCTATATAAGTATGTTTATCCGTTGCCTAGTACCCATAACACAAGCTTTGCTAAGCTTACTTTGGGATTAGGTCAATTGGTGTAAATTGTCCCGTGATATTGTCCCGTGATATTTTGTGGGTGACCCAGGGGACAATGATGTCCCCGAAATTTGTATGAAAATAGTGGTATGTCCCCTGGGTCACCGGATTTTTTCATAGAAATACTTATTTTTTTTTGGTTTTCACATACGCACTATGATAAACAGTTTATCTAATTACTACAAAATCATGGTTTCACTAACCAGAGATTACAGAGTTACTTGTAAAAGAGTAAATAGAAATTTACAAAAAATTTGATTGACCCAATTAGCAACATTTACGGTCCAAAATCGAATGTCTTGACAGGGTTGACAAATGGTTTAAGGGTTAATGGCGTCAACATCCCTATTCTTAGACTCTCATGACTTAGTTAACACTTACAGGGTCATGGTGTTTGAGACTGTGATTCTTAAACGTAGCCTCCGACGAAAACCCTTTGAAGCACAGTTCACACTTAAACGGAGAATTCATGTAGTTGGACGAATTCTTCCTCGCCGCCATATTCTCCAACTGCTGCTCCATCGTCAACACCACAATCTCCATATTATATTTACTCTCAAACTTTGGAAAATCTTCTTCGCAATCAAACATTTTCTTTATCTTTTTCGTTTTCTTTGGTTGTTTTTCGCTCTCATTCTCGCTGCCTTTCTTTTTTCTTTTGCTCGTTCTTAATTTTTTTACTTCAGTCTCTTTGTATTTAACTGAACCACTGTCTGACTCTGCTTCTATGTGGTTGTCTTCGAATTTGATGATTGTTTCGTCATTGTTCGTTTTCTTTGCTACTATTTCGCTCTCATTCTCGCTGGCTTTCTTTTTTCTTTTGCTTGTTCTTAATTTTTTTACTTCAGTCCCTTTGTATTCAACTGAACCACTGTCTGACTCTGCTTCTATGTGGTCGTCTTCGAATTTGATGATTGTTCTGTCGTTGTTTGTATCATTTAGTTGTATTTCTACTTCATGCTTTATGATTGGTTCTATGTATTTGCAGTCTATGATTTCTGTTTTAGTTTGGGTTAGGTGAAGAATAAGATCGTTTGCCACGCGATCTATGTTGTGAATGACACTGTTCGTTATCTGGAATTGAAATAATGTTTGATTAGAATATTATTTAGTTAATTAATTAATCAACTTTTTAAGCCACCCAACCCGTTGCTATGGTTACACAAATTTCTCCTGGACAACCCAAGCATTTTTCTATGAAACAGTATGAAGTGTCTCTTGGGCAACCGGGGACAGAGTAAACAACACTAAAAAGATGATTTACTTTAATATTCTTTTTTAATTTTATTCTTTGGCTTTCACCCTTGCTATTTCAGAAAGACGTATTTTGCCAATGCCGACGTAAAGACATAACGTCAGGGATAGTGCAATACCGCGTAACTAGCACTGGTAAATACTGCGTATCTGCACAACACCCATTGGGAAAATCCGCGTAACTGGCATTGGTTAATACCGCGTATGTAACATTATGTAGCCAAATTAAGATTTCCCCCCAACAATATTCTAATCAGGATTTTACGTTCGTTGGCGGGAAATCTTAATTTGGCTACGTAGAAAAATGCTTAGGTTGTCCAAGGGACAAAATTTGAGTAACCATAGCAGCAGGTGGTATTAAAAGTTGATTCACCCAGATATAGATAAATTACCGAGAGTGTGGAATTGCATTTGTGGTGGTATTGTATGTTTATAGGCATTGAAAAGAGAGAGATCTCTACAGGATGAAATTTTGAACGTGATACAAAATTAGTGTTTCAAGCTTAGTTAATGCTGGATAACATAATGTATTTGCTCAATTGTTGAAATTGGTCTGATAAAATTTTGAATTTTCATACTTTGTTGTAGGGTCGATCAACTTTTCTTTGTCACTCGTTGCTATAGTGACGGTCTTCTGAGTCTCGTCGACTCTTTAAACCGTAAGTTTATCTGATTAAAATTTGCCAAACATGCATTTTTGTGGTACCGTAAAACCACCTAACTATAGTCCTAGCCTGCAACAATAGTCCAATTTTCATCCTTACATTATCCTTAAAATATGACAGCTACATGGCTAGACTAAAGCAAATTATTTTAGGCCTAACAACATAATTATATACCCAGAAATAATAGCAGTAAGCTATAATATTTTAAGGGTAATACAGGGTTATTTGTAATTCACTAGCATCCTTTTAACCCTAAACTCCTACCACTTAAACAAATGTTTTTTGTTTTACGGCTTTTGTCATAACTTAATATTTTTGGTGTAATAACGTTTTGAAAATTTGAGATTTCCTCTTATTTTTACCGTACTCTGTGTATTTGTATGGGAAAAAAAGTGCCTCATTTTAAAAAGTCGTAAAACAAAAAACATTTGTTTGAGTGACAGGAATTCAGGGCTAAGGATGTCAGTGAATTAAAAATAACCCTGTATAAGGACGAAAATTGGACTATTATTGCAGGCTAGGACTATAGTTATGTGGTTTTACGGTAGTTTAAAACCCCTTCTCCAATTGGTCATCTAATAAGCATGTTAGTTAATGTGACACAACATTTCTTCTAATCAAACTGTTCTACTTTTGTCCCCTCGCTAACGGGACAGAATAACAACAAGATATAGTTGATCCACCCTGTAGTTAAATTATGAAGTAAATGTATAGACACTTCAAATTTAACAATGCTAATTCTAACAACTGGGTAAGTGCATTATGTTGTCCAGCATTCACTAAGCTAGAAATACTAATTTTGTATCACATTCAAAATTTCACAATGTGTATTAAATAAATAAATAAATATCACGGGACAATTCACACCAATTAACCTAGTCCCAAAGTAAGCTTAGCAAAGCTTGTGTTATGGGTACTAGGCAATGGATAAACATACTTATATAGATAGATACATACTTAAATACATATTAGACACCCAAGACCCGAGAACAAACATTCGTATTTTTCATACAAATATCTGCCCCGACACGGGAATCGAACCCGGGACCTCAAGCTTGATAGTCAGGGTCTCTAACCACTTAGCCATCTGGTCGTAAAGCCATATTGTTGTCTCCCAACTAGCAAAATAGTGAGAGAGAGCTCTCTCTCACTAAAGTAGAATGCCTATAAACACAAAATACCACTACATATGCAAATTCTACACTCTCTATAATTTATCTACAGGGTGGAAAAATAAGTCGGGCCCTGGATGGAAACTACCTGAAATCCTTAAGTTGGCTCATTATACTTAACCCGTCACGCGTCCACCATACTAAAATTAGTAAAATTTATTTTTGTGCGGAATATGTCCTAGAGACTTCAGTAGTAGTCTCTTGGAAATTTCCCACAAAAAAAAGTTAGGGACTAGCGTAGTCCCTGGGACGCGTGATGGGTTAAAGGAGACATTCCTTTATTTTTAAAAAGAAACAAAACTGCATTCAAAGATTTTCTAAAACTCGCTTGTCTCGCCCGGGACTTGAACCAACTAAAATTAAAAAACAGACACTCAACCAAAACTCGACTCGATTATTCAGGATAAAATTTCTCTAGCAAGCATTTGGTCTTAAAAATAAAAATGATCGTAAAATCTAACATTAACTTTATGAGCTAACTAGAGGATTTAAGGTAGTTCCCGTGCAGGGCCCGACTTATTTTCCCACCCTGTAATATTGTATTAGAGGCGTGTGTAGGCCGAGGCAGAGTTTACGTGTTGGTCGGTGAGCGCCCGGCGGAGCAGCGCGTCGGAGCGGCGCGCGCGCAGCCGCAGCGCCCGCGCGCGCCGCAGCAGCCGGCCGCACCACACGCACACGTGCCGGGGACACCCGTCCTCACGGGACACCTGGCACAATTACGGCACTCCATTACGTACGGACTACAAGATGGTAACAGATCGTGACATGGATTTTTTTTCTTATTTTGTCCAAAACTCTCGCCGGGTACCAGATTAAGTGAATTTTGAGACACCTGTGTAATATTATTATCGGTATCAGTTAAATTTTTTCAATGTTGTTGATAGTCGTAAGATATAAAAAAATTAGTATATGACAAACTATTTAAGGCAAGTGTTATCATGCACGTAAGCTAACAACATACCGCAATCCCCAGGAGCTCCAGGAACATTGTATCTAGTCCATTATCAAAGATATTAAATAATTTTGTATCAGTAGCCAAACAGATGCGACAGGCGAGAAGTTGGTCGCTGCCGTTCGCAGCTTCCAATTTAACAGACGGAATTGGCCTCATTATTTAAATCGAACGGCTTCAAAGTCTACTAATTCAATAACATTAGAGAAAAACACATATTTATTTCGCATGTTTCGTGCATTTTCCAATGTTTGATTTGTTTAGCTGACAACTGACATTTGATTTTAAATGTTGCCATTCTATGCTTAAGCAATTTGATTGATAAATCAATCAGCGTTTTAGTATCCGAACGAATTTGGTAGAAACTAAAATTAACTTGGCAACACTACAACAAACGTCAAGTACTTTTTCCTATACTATAGAAGCCAACGGAAATAGCTCCCGTACAGCTAATTTAGCATGTTTGTTTGTGGTTTATTTTGAGAGCGTAAGGGTACGCTTTTAATGAAACTCTTATGTGCGAAAAGGGTTTCATAAAATAAATTGAAGATTATCATTTTGAGAATACGAGAATACATTGATAAATTTCGCTTTCTATGCTAAGGCTCTGCTTAGAGTAGGTATATGGTGAAGAACACATCATGGAAAGAGAAGATGGATGCGACACCCGTATCTAGCTTATTTTTTGGGTTTTTCTTTGTTTTGACGTATGTACTTTAGTACATACGCTGGGCCTTACAAAATCAAGTATCGATGTAGATTGTCATTATTATAATTGCTAACGAAAGGGAGTGGACTGTATAGGAAAAATGGGGATAGAGGTCGAAAAGAAACGAAAGGTGCTTAGGGCCGTTAGGAAGCAAAATATTGCGTCTCTACGATAAGGTATACACGGAAAAATATAACGTAGTAGCAGTGACTGCTGAAAGCTCACCTGAGGGCTCCTCGTCTGCGGTGATGCAGAACCTTAGGGCGTCGGTAACGGGCACCGTTGGCTCGTAGTTATCAGCTCCTCCGGAATCACTGCTAACTCTTACCTCGGGTGTCGCACTTAGCCTTTCAGGTTTATTCGCAGGGCGGCGCACAAGGAGTCTTCAGCAGTGGCACTGACTTTTTAAAACTATTTTCAGGAAAAGATTTGCAAAATTCGTTGCTGACGGTCAGCGTAACGGTTACTCCGTTTTGAAATTAAGGACGGCACATAAAAAAAGGTACAATATAACTGTCAATCGAAAAATTCGTAAAATGAGTGATATTAAACGCTCCCGCTCCGATCAGCTGTTTTTATAAAACGGACGAAGTGGAGGGGAGAGGATACGCAGATGACGGTAGAACGGAAAAATCCAGTGTGGCCGCTACAAAGAAAGTTAGTAGCTAGAAAATAATTGATGTCGACGAAGGAAATCTATGGCAACACTGAACATTTCCGCCCACCAAAATACCTGGTATTTTAACCAAGTAAAATAAAACAATAAGTAAATCAAAGGGCAGAAACAATAGTTTCGACGATCAATAGACGAAAAGTAGCAGCGAACTGAGGCTACCGGAAAAAATGGAAAAAAAAAACGTAATTAGTTAGGCAGGGGACAAATTTTGACTACTGGCCGTTTATAGACGCCAGAGGCCGTACGCACGGTCACGACGCGACAGATGCCGTCGGCGCCGGGATGAACGTCTACGATGCGACCCAACGGCCACTTCATTGGACTGCTCTGTTCGTTAAGGAGGAGAACTAAGGCGCCCTTTTCCGGATCAACTTGTCTATCGTGCCATTTCATTCGCTGCTGAAGCGTGTGCATGTATTCCCGAGACCATTTTGACCAGAAATCTTGGTGCATTTTCTGAAGCAATTTCCAGCGGTGAAGGATGCTAACATTCACGTCGGCCAGATTCTCTTCCGGGGCAATCGACAGGGGTTCAGTAGTTAGAAAGTGCCCAGGAGTCAGTACCGCCAAGTCATTGGGATCGGCGCTGAGCGGAGAGAGAGGTCGTGAATTTAGTAACGCTTCTACCTGCGTCAAGACGGTGTAGAATTCTTCGTAGGTCAGTCGCTGCTGTCCTACGACACGCGATAAGTGAGTCTTAAAAGCCTTTATTCCCGATTCGGCCAAACCCGAAAAGTGCGGGCTACCCGGTGGGTTAAATTCGAACCTAATATCACTCGCGTGCGCAGCGTCCTTCACCAAGCGATTTAAAATATTGCTAGCGCCAACGAAATTTTTACCTTGGTCGGACACTAGTCGGCGGCAATGTCCGCGGCGCGCTATAAAACGCCTGAGTGCGGCAAGGAACGCTTCCGCGGAAAGTTCCGTCGCTAGCTCGACATGAACAGCCTTAGTGGCGGTACACACGAAAACGCAAATGTACGCTTTATACGTTTTGTTTCCCCGCCCACGACCGAGAGATACATCGAAAGGACCGCCATAGTCGACGGCGGCGCTTGAAAACGGTTTTAATTGATGGATTCTATAAGAAGGAAGATCCCCCATGAAAGGCGCGGGCGCATTTAAAGGGCGGACGCGAAAACATTTCAAACATTTTGAAACGACAGTTCGGATAGCTCGCTTCGGCGAGAGTATCCAATATTTCTGAGCTAATAAGTTCAAAAGCGTTTGTACACCCGGATGCATAAGTCTTTTGTGATACTCTTCAATTAAAAGTACGGTTAGGCGATCGTCTCGAGGTAGAAGTAGCGGATGCTTTACATCGAAATCGAGAGAGGCTCGAGACAGGCGACCGCCCACCCTCAAGAGACCCGCGTCATCCCAGAATGGCGATAATTTTTTAAAAGTTTTTTGTAAGGAGTTATATTTATTATTTCGCAGAAACTCGATTTCCGACGAAAAATGCTTGGTTTGAACGAATTTTACCAACGCCAGGAGGGCTTGCGCGACCTCTTCCGGGCTTAACGGGCCGGTAACGCAGTTATTTTGAGACGCACGGTTTTTTAAATTATTAATATAACGGAGGCAGTAAGCCAGTACATGTTCCAACGTTCTTAGCGACGAAAATTTATTCAGTAACGTTTGAAGAAGGTTCTCACTAGGATGTGCTGCTAAAGTGACCAATTTCTGTTCGGCGAGAAATACGTCTGTATCGACTGAGAAGACAGACCGGGGCCAAACTTCGACGGGTTGCGGGAGCCACGAGGGTCCATTCCACCAGATGGTTCGGTTCACAAGATCATTAGGCATCAAACCGCGCGACCCGCAGTCGGCAGGATTGTCTGCGGAGTCCTCAGCCAACTGCTCGAAGGTGCGAAGCGCCTGGAACGGAGCCGATGAGACACCATACGTTACGGTGAGCAACCGATAGTCACCGATCGGTTCGCTAGGGGACGGCCGCCAAAGAATGCGCTGGTATTCTGCATCTTCCGGGAACACCAATATTTGCCTATACATCTGTTTGACATCTGCAGTAAACACAATAGCGTGCCAACGAAAACGAAGGAGCAAATGGAAGATGTTCTTTTGCAGTTTTGGTCCGGCCAACAATTGGTCATTTAGTGAAGCACCCCGGGCGTCCTTGGCGCTAGCATCAAACACCACACGGAGAGGGGTACTAGTCGACGAGAACCTCAGAATCCCATGGTGAGGGATATAAAAGAAAGGACCGGCATCGTTTGCCGGAGGGTCACACTTTTCCAGATGGCGACATGTCTCGTAATCCTTCATGAAGGCATTATAATTTCTAGAAAGCTCAGGATTAACCTGAAGCTTATTTTCCAATAACAGGAAACGCTTGAGCGCCATGGCGTGAGAGCCGTGAAAAATCGGTTTATTTAAAATATCGGTGAAGGGTAGTGGAACAATATACCTACCCTCCTTTGTACGACGGTAAGTCGTGAGGAAGTGTTGTTCACACAATTCGTCGTTTTTCGATAAAAGAGCTTTGGTGGGAGTGTTGACGTCCTCCAGTTCCCAAAATTTCCTAATGGAGTCGTCCAACGACAAATTCTGTGTAATTTTGGTAGTGACGTGACAGCTACCACGACGAGAGCGAGAGATGTCCAAAGCGCAGCCACCCATCACGATCCAACCGAAACTAGTATTAATGATAGTTGGCTGACCCGGGTCACCCTGGATTAGCCCTGGACGCAACGATGATGCGAAGACATCTACGCTTAGCAGCATGTCTATCGGGCCCGGCTTATGCCAACAAGGGTCCGCGAAAACCAGGTCCCTGTTCGTTGACCACGACGAAAATTCAATATACTCGGTGGGCATATCCGAGCATATAGTCGGCAAAACATATGCCTCCAACGAAAAGCTAATGTCATACTCACCAGTACTGGGTGTGATAAGACACGATAGGGTGCCACTCGGCTCCGCCACCGCCTGACCTATACCGCTCACAGTGTGTTTTGATTGAATTATTTTCAAACCTAATCTATTGGCACACTGCTGCGATATGAAGTTACAAGCGCTAGCGCAGTCCAGTAGCGCCCGCACCGGAACCCGCCGACCGATTCTATCGGTAATTAGAACGACGGCAGTTGAAAACAAAGTGGGCCCAGCCCCAAGGCCAGCCACCATGGCAACAGCCCCTTCGGTCCCCTCAGTCGATTTATTCCCAATATTCGGTTGTTCCGGTTTATTAAAATGTAGCAAACTATGATGTGAGCAGCGGCAATACTCACAACGCTGCTTTGAATGACAACGCCTTAACGAATGTGCGCTCGACAAACACAAAATGCAGAGTCTATTTTGTTTGGTTAGTGTAAAACGTTCACTTGGGGTACATTTCAAAAACGTTGGACAGACTAAAATGTTATGCGGCCCCTTGCATACTACGCACGAAACAGTAGCGGCGATGAAAGCTGATTTATCTTTGGGGCCCGTTCTATTCCCTACTGGCGCTGGTATATTCGCCGGCGACGCGATTAATCCCACTACGTTGCCTAATGCACGACGCCTTTTTTCGATAAACTGACCCAGAACGTCGAAATCAGGAACCTCGTCGGAATTATGTTCTAATTCGAATTGTTCCTTAGTTACCTTATCCAACTTAGACCATAACAAATGCACCAGCATAAAATTTCTGTCCGGTAATTTATACGTATCTAAAATCATTAAATTTTCTGTGAACGTTCGTATAACCCTATCTAAATCCCGAGGACCTCGGACCGGTTCACAGTTCACGAGTTTTTCGAAGTAAACGGTCGCAATTTGCCGCGTCTTGTTATACTGCCTACACAATGCACTATACGCAGTAATGTAACTCTCGTTCGTGAGCGGGTAATTCTTAATCAAATCATACGCCTCGTTCTTTACTATCGTTAACAAATAATGCAGCTTCTCTACGTCAGCCAAATCCGTGCGCTTATGTATCAATGATTCGTAGAGTTGCCGAAACGACACCCAGCTCTCCAGCTTCCCATCGAATTCTTTTATATTAATTTTCGGGAGTCTGGCGGCGTTAGACGGTGGCGCCTCTGGAGTGGGTTTCACTTCGGCCATCTGCAATTTAGCCCAACGCGCTTTTGTGGATCGTAAATTTGTCTCAAATATTTGAGTTATCCGAAACTCTTCGCGATGCAAACTCGGAGGCATAGACCCTAAAACTTTACGCATCGCGCTATGAAACTCATCCGAAAGCACCGTAAAATCGTTATTGTTATATGATATCAACTCACCATCAGTAGTAGCGGCTAATAGTTCGAGGCGCATTAACGCGTAATCACGCGCAACGCGGGCCGGGTCGGCCTGTTCCGATTCCATGCCACACTGACTCATGGGCATTTTTTACTACACACACGGGTCACACAACACACTAATTACTGCAATATATTTATTTCCGACTTTTATCACTCCGCAACAGCAACGAACGAAAATGGCGTCGACGCGAAACTAATTACGGGTAGTCAGTCAACAACTTCCTACCGCTTCGAAAAAACGCCGAGTGTTGCCAGTTTAAAACTTAAATACTACCACTCTCAACGAAATAACCGAGTATTGCTACTGTAAAAGTCTTTAAGTTTAACTATCGGAACTAACCGCGACGGTTACCGATGCGTAAGAAAATAAATGTTAAATTTTTAAACTAACACAAAAAAAAAAACGAGAAACTAAAAAAAACAACGGCCGAGTATAACAAAACCGACTTTCACGAAAAATCCGTCCTTGAGGTCTAGATGTAGTGCCTCTGTGTGCAAGTGATTTTTAAAACCGGCTGTCTTACCCCCAAACCGAAACACAACAGCTCGATTACTGCTATTTCACGGCAGGTTACGGGTAAGATGGTGGTAGCAATCCGGGCGGACTTTGCACTTAGTCCTACCACCGGCATGCGATAACGAAATTAACGAAAATGGTAGGTGGTGTTAAAATAGTCAACCGCTCCCGACGAAAGAAACAAATGAGAGTTGTAATATTAACACCGGACCTAACCCTAACGACGAAAAAGAGGGACAGTGTATAAGAATAAAGCTAGCAACCACTCTCGACGAAAAAAATATAAATGTGAGGGTTGCAAGTTTAACTTATAACCTGCCTAAACGACAACGAAAAAATTTTAAAAAAAAAAACAGGAAGGTATATTAAATTTTAAACTAGCAACTGCTCTCGACGAAAAAAGTAATACAATGAGAGTTGCAAGCTTAAATATCCGCCCTAACGACGACAAAACTAAAATAACGATAATGTGCAACGAACCTTTCAGATCCTTTACTAAAATTATTGACGGCAATATTTTGCTTACCCGAAAAACGGTTAAGGAATTTATAATGACGATCGAAAACGAACTTTTGAAGAAGTGATTAATAAAACGACGACAAACAAAGGTCACTTATCAAAACATTCGGTTCGAAGACCAAAAAATGTTAACGAAAGGGAGTGGACTGTATAGGAAAAATGGGGATAGAGGTCGAAAAGAAACGAAAGGTGCTTAGGGCCGTTAGGAAGCAAAATATTGCGTCTCTACGATAAGGTATACACGGAAAAATATAACGTAGTAGCAGTGACTGCTGAAAGCTCACCTGAGGGCTCCTCGTCTGCGGTGATGCAGAACCTTAGGGCGTCGGTAACGGGCACCGTTGGCTCGTAGTTATCAGCTCCTCCGGAATCACTGCTAACTCTTACCTCGGGTGTCGCACTTAGCCTTTCAGGTTTATTCGCAGGGCGGCGCACAAGGAGTCTTCAGCAGTGGCACTGACTTTTTAAAACTATTTTCAGGAAAAGATTTGCAAAATTCGTTGCTGACGGTCAGCGTAACGGTTACTCCGTTTTGAAATTAAGGACGGCACATAAAAAAAGGTACAATATAACTGTCAATCGAAAAATTCGTAAAATGAGTGATATTAAACGCTCCCGCTCCGATCAGCTGTTTTTATAAAACGGACGAAGTGGAGGGGAGAGGATACGCAGATGACGGTAGAACGGAAAAATCCAGTGTGGCCGCTACAAAGAAAGTTAGTAGCTAGAAAATAATTGATGTCGACGAAGGAAATCTATGGCAACACTGAACAATAATAACAAGATTATAACAATTCTAGCGCCACCTAGACATCAAATACAGAATCTACATCGCACTATCAAAGTTTATTAACTCTTAGTAACTTATGTAGGTTGTCATGTAAAAGTAGTTAATGAACAAAAACAACACACTTTAATTTTTAATTTATTTTAATATTTATACTTTGGACTTGCAACCTGTGTCAAACGACGACGACGGCTCCCATGGCCAGAAATAAATCAAAAAAACAGCCAAACCGTTTTCGAGTCACCGGTGTCCAATGGAGTATGAACCCTCGTGCCACACCGTAAGTTACAATCTAGCGTGCAGAATATGCAATTTTACACCTAAACTTGAGTTTCGTTGGAGTGATTCTTCTGTTTTTAAGTGTAATTATTTATTCTGCGCAGCATCCTTGTAGATTCTCGTGGCGAGTACTAGATGTCGCTACAGTACCGCCGTCTGGCAGTTTTGCGTCGTAACAACTAGATGTCGCTAAACTATCGCCGTCCCTTAATATCTGTATCAGTCTCTAGATGTAACTATTGTGCCGTAATCGTGTAGCTTCCTGTGGCTATCCGTAGCATACACCAGACGTCACTATACTGCCGCCGCCCTATAGTTAGCCGTGGCAGGCATTAGATGGCGCTATACTGTATAGTCACAGTACTTAATGTGACGAGCACTAGATGTCGCTATACAGCCGCTGCCCTATCGTTAACCGTGGCTAGCGTTAGATGGCGTTATACTGTATAGCCACAGTACTTAATGTGGCGAGCACTAGATGTCATTATACTCCCGCCGCCCTATAGTTAACCGAGGCAGGCGCTACGTGGCGCTACGCTGCCGCCGCCCTGTAGTTTACTGTGGCGGGCACTAGATGTTGCTATACTGCCGCCTGTAGTTTTATGTGGCGGGCGCTAGATGGCGCTGTTCACGTGGCAGTCTTCTTGTTGCGCTTCCTCGGCGGCGGTTTGATCTTCATGTGCACGTGTTTGATGTGCGTCCGCAGCGAGCCGGACTGCGTGAACGTTTTGGAGCAGACGTGGCACTGGTACGCTCTCTCGCCGCTGTGTATCTGATGGAAAAAAATACAGTTAATAATATTTCTAACTGCTAGGGCTTGTTTCTTATAAAGTGCGAGCGAGAGACTCGATAATGTCCCACGGGCGAGCGAAAGGTTCAAACACGGGATTTTATGGGCCCAGAGCTCAGATGATGCTGGTATAGTACCAGTTTGTATACTAGGTGCCAGATAACGCTGCCTAAAAGTTCATTACTCCTCAAGTATTATGTTATCTCAAGTTTAAAAACGACTGTCGCTAAATGTATGAACATTATCGCTAAATCAACTTTACGCGGTTATAGTGGTACAGGGTTGAGTTCACTTGCGGTCATTGCAGAAATTGTCAACATTTTCTCACTATTAGATTACACAGATTAGGCAGCGTTATCTGGCACCGAGTATAGTGCGCTCGTACTTACCGCCTTCCGGTGCTGGTAGAGCGAGGACTGATGCACGAAGGTAGCGTCGCACTCCTCGCAGCGCCACTTGCGCGCCACCGAATGCGTCCCCGAGTGAACCTGGCGGTAATCAACCAGGGTTTCAATGTGGATTATACCTGAGTGTAATATTATGCGTAAAGTCCGCTCGTGCCTAAGATACCCCCTTCCCTTTACCAGATTTATCAAAATACTACATTATTTATTTACCACATTTCTAGCTTACCAGATTCTCGATGCACATCACAAAATCGAAGATTACTCGAGGAAGTGATTTTTTTTAAGGTGCAATGTCTTATTTTGGACATCTGGTATAACGGGAATGAAAATAGGTACTTAATGTAACTATTTTGAAAAATCTGCTTTTTTTCTCTGTTTATTCCAACAAATTAAACACAGACTGTGTCATTTAAGTATACACAAAATAAAATAACACGAACTTAACAGACTGGTGAATCAAGGGGGGCAGGTCACGACCATATTGAATAATGAAGATTTGCTTTTATTTTCTACAAACTAGCATTAAATAGAAAATAACTTACATTGAGAGCGTAAGGTGACATGTAGGCTTTGGGGCACACGCTGCACTTATAGGGGCGCTCCCCTGTGTGCTTGTTCATGTGGATCCGGAGCGTCGCCAGGCACTGGCAACAACAAGTACATTGGACTGCTGGCCATTTTCAATTTAAAGAGGATAGGAGGTCTGTGTTCTGCAGTGGGACGTATAAAGGGTGTAACATTTAGATCAGTCAGTATGGGAAAGTCTGAAACTATAAGACATACGAAGATCTGTTCTTAGGGACCATGCTATCGATTTTAATAACAAGAAAAACTGCATTCATATATTTAAAAAAAACCTGTACTCAGCTCGGGTATCGAACCCGACGTTTTGAAAAATAAAACGTTTTCAAAAAACTATTTCTATTTAGATATCGATTGTGTAGGTCTTAAGCAGCAAATGTTACTATGAAACATGATGTCTAAAATTAATAACATGCATTGTTTTCATATCCTTTCATTTATTTTAGTAGGTGTTCGAAATGACTAGCTACTATTTTCTTAAATACAACATTCAACTCGTTTAGGTGCGTAAAATTAAGCTATTCCGGAAGTTACAAAATGCAATATAATAGTAATATAATATCGTTACCTAAACAAGTTGAATATCGTATTGAAAAAAATGGTACATACCCAGTAATTTCGAACACCTACTAAAATAAATGAAAAGATGTGAAAACAATGCCTTTTATTAATTTTAGACATCCATCATTTTTTATAGTAACATTTGCTGCTTAAGACCTACACAATCGATATCTTAATAGAAATAGTGTTAGTTTTATTTTTAAAAACGTCCAGGTTGGATACCCGAGCTGAGTAAGTACAGGTTTTTTTTTTTATGTTGGTGAAGCCAGACAAACGCACTAGTGGGTCACCTGATGTTAAATGAACACCACTGTCCATAGACACTCGCAGCGCTTTACGCGATACCAGTGCGTTGTCGGCCCTGCAGAAAATTGTACACTCGCCTCTTAAAGGCACCCACGTCGTAACTCGATGGGAAGACCCCAGCGGGAAGCTCGTTTCAGATTTTGCAAGTTCGTGGCAAAAAAGACCGCTTAAAACGCACCGTCGAAGACTGCCATTCATCAACATGATGTCGATGAAATGAACGCTTACGACGGGAGGATCTGTAATGGAACCCCGCAGCTAGAATGAGGTCAAAGAGTTCCTCAGAGCATTCCCCGTTGTAGATCTTATAGAACACGCAAAGGGAGCTAACGTCTCTGGTTTAATAAATCGTGTGCTTGCCGCCCGCACCTCTCCCGGCCCCCTTTGTCGTCATACCCCCCAGCCCCTGTACCGCGCGGGCGCGGACTCATTTCATCGGTCTAGCTAGCGATGTGCCGAGTACGGCTTGACTCGAGTCAGACTCGATTCCTGCTTAGGACTCGCCTCTACTCGAGTACAAAAATATTTTGATTCGAGTACGCCAGACTCGATTCGGTACTCGAGTCAGAGAGAATCGGTTTCTTACTCGCTGACTCGATTCTATTGTGCGAGTACAACTGACTCGAGTCTAGTATTCGAGTCAGATTGACTCGCTTGAATTCAATCTGTTTTTACTTAAGCAATAAATGATTACTATGCTGTTTGAAGATACTCCTTTTCGATTTTTCCTTTTTGTTATAAAATTGGTAACGGACTTGATTTCTGGACTCGAATCGCGGAATCGAGTCAGGATTCGAATACCACATAAAATGACTCGAGTCGACTCGATCCACCAAAACTGCGACTCGGCACATCACTAGGTCTAGCTATATGATCTTTAAGCTTATTGTGTGTGTGTGCTAACTGACCGAGACGCGCTTCCCGCAGTGTTCGCAGACGGGCGCGTGGCCCTTGTTCCGGCGGTATAGCTTCTTCCGGAAGCCCGGGCGCGCCGGCGCCGGCGGCCGGATCAGCCGGTGCACGCGGTCGATGTGCGTCGCGACCGACTCCTTGGACTCGAACGTTTTGCCGCACTGTGGCCAAAGCATATATCATTGAAATCTAATATATAAAATCTCGTGTCACGGTATTTGTTACCGAACTCCTCCGAAACGGTTTGACCGATACTCATGAAACTTTTTTCGGTAGGTCTGAGAATAGGTCGTAGGCTATTTTTTATATCCCTAATATGGCAAAACAACGTTTGCTGGTTCAGCTAGTATAACTATAAATTGAAAATTATGTCACTCGTATGTTTGACATTAAGTCAATGCCCGTTATGCGTCTAAGATCCCTTCCGCAGCTAACAAAAGAGCTGATAACTTTGAAACGGCTGAACCGATTTTGATGAAACATATCTAAGAACCATCGCCAAGAAACCTACTTTCTATTAAAAAAAACCGCATCCAAATCCGTGCACCCGGTTAAGAGCTATGATGCCACAGACAGACAGACAGACACACACACATAGCGGTCAAACTTATAACACCCCTCTTTTTGTGTCGGGGGTTAAAAAGAAAAACATTTATGGGCCAATTTTTATTTTATAGCAAAAAACCGATTGTCTGTAAAGTCGGTTTACGGACGATAGTTTAACGTGACAAAGTCATAACAAAACATTCGAATAACAAAAATGAAACCAGGCGGTCACCCATCCAAGTGCTGACCGCGCCCGACGTTGCTTAACCTCGGTGATCGGACGAGAACCGGTGTTTTGTCAAATATCTTGAAAACGGTGCATTCTACGGCAAAATCAATAAAATTTTCATCCCCCCTTTAAAACCCTCGCACCCCCTCCCCCGCACCCCCCTCAACCTCCCCCCATTAAAAATTACCCGAGCGCTAGTACTAAGATTGTACATCCTGGCCTTCACTGCTCTGTACGGGACATGTACGTTACATTGCGTCATCCTTTTTCGTGCGTGCAGCCGGCGTTCATCGATTTATTAGACGTTGTCACGTCAAAAACACGTTTCTAAGAAGAAGGGCTACGGATTAGCCCGAAACATGTCGAGCTAAACTCGATCATAGACGTGAGTTACCTGTATTTTTTCGCTATGAGTGGCGATGGGAACGGCCTAGTGGTTTGAGCTATGGCCTCTCAAGCAAAACCCGACTCGCACCTCTGAGTTTTTCGATGTGCGAAATTACATTTGTAATTTAATTTACCATGAGCTTTACAGTGAAGGAGAACATCGTGAGGAAGCCTGGATAAACCTTTATTTATTTATTATTTATTATGATGAATACAAAACATTTTATACCATGTCACACGTGAACAGTTGCAGCGCGTGCTGTGCCATCCGATGCGTCAGCAGATCCTGTTCGTTCGCACACACCTCACCGCACTTCGTACACGAACTGAAAAAAGGACGAGGACATTTTACATGATGTATCATTCGGCAAGTTTCTTTCCGTATCTTTTTATTTTCTACTTAATCTTAATACCACTACTGAATTTTTCGACAGACTTATTACTTCTAAGGTTATAGAACAGCCACCCCTTTAGACAGTCATTGTATGTTGCCAGCCACCAGATGGCTCTCCTGAAGCCATCCTGTAGTTCCCGTGACGGTCACTAGATGTCGCTAAATTATCGCCACTTTGTAGTTTCCCGTGGCGGGCATTAGATGGCGCTATAGTACCACCATCTTGTAGTTTCCGTAGCGGGCATTAGATGGCGCTACACTACAGCCATCTTGTTGTTTCCCGTGGCGGGTACTAGATGTTGCTAAATTTCCGCCACTTTGTAGTTTCCCATGGCAGTCGCTAGATGTCGCTAAAATACCGCCACTTTGTAGTTTCCCATGGCAGTCGCTAGATGTCGCCAAATTACCGCCACTTTGTAGTTTTCCGTGGCAGCCGCTAGATGTCGCTAAATTACCGCAACTTTGTAGTTTCTCGTGGCGGGCATTGGATCTACTGCAGCTGTTCTGTAGTATCCCGTGGCGGCCACTAGATGGTGCTGTTTGTAGTGTGTGAGGCGTACCTGTGTTTGTTGCCGCATTTGCCACCGGGCTGCGCGCGGCGATGCCTGTCTATGGCGGTTGACGACTCAAACCGCAGCTTGCAAGTGCGGCAACGAAGAGTCGGCAAGGCGGGCTGCGCAATACATATAAATAATACAAGTTAAAAAAAATAGCAGGTTTCTTTTGTTTTTTTTTTCAGCTGTCAAATTTATTGGTCTTGTTTCAGGCATTACAAGGCCAACCTAAAGAGCAGAACAATTCGGGAGTGCGGGGCGCCGACGGAGCGTGTCCAGCGCGCTCTATAACACTGAAACAAATATACGGTGACACACCGGCAGCGCGGCACACCGTATTTGATTCAGTGTTATTGACCGCGCTTGGCACGCTCCGTCGGCGCCCCGCGCTCCGGGTTTGTTGTAGCCTTAATTGTGGTGTTTGTTGTCGAACTCCTCCGAGACGGCTTGACCGATTATAATCTTTTTTTTTCTATATTTGGTAGGTCTGTGAATAGGTCGCAGGCTATTTTTTATACCCCTATTCTTCGCGGACGGAGTCCCGGGCAATAGCTAGTATACTTTATAATACGGAGCGTGTGTCAACCCCGTGATCTCAAAGGACTGACCTCAGTCTCATGCGAGCGAGTCTTGTGCGCCCTCAACCCGGCAGCGCTGACGAAGGTCTCGCCACACAGCGTGCAAGTGCCACCATCTGCTATCTCGCTCGGGTGCATCATACGCATATGCGTACTGCGGGACGTCACCTTGCTAAAAAACAATTAGAAAGAATACTAGTATCTGGCCATTTTCATATTAAAATGAGTGTCACTTTTTTTTACTAAATGACGAAATTGTGGGTATTTAAGATGGCGGCCGCCATAAAATGGCGGATTACATATATACTACGCTCGACTAGTAGAATACCTACTATACACTATGACAAATTTCAAATCCAATATGGCCTCCACCACAAAATGATGAATTACATATTTTCAAACATATTGTGTTGGGGATTTTTAAAATAATTCATTTTTATTACATTAAATGTCCTACAATAATGTTATATACATCTCAGCTCTGCGAAATTTGGACGAAAGTAAAGATTTTTCACATAAGACAAATTTATTTGCCGCAGCCGTATTATAAACGTAAAAGTGTGTCTGTCTGTCTAGAGATAACAGACAGACTAGACACACTTTTACGTTTATAATACGTCTGACCTTTTGTCGGTATACTCACAGGAACTGCTGGCCGCAGTGGTCGCACTTGAAGACTGTCCCAGCGTGGAACGCCGCGTGCACCATCGCACTGGGCCTGGCACACAGATCTAACTACAATCTAAGTAATAGAACATATATTATGTATGTAAACTTTTCATTGAGCATAGAAAAAATAAAACAAAAAGTAGGTACAGATAAACAGAATAAATTTTTGCTTAAAATTCTGCACGACCTTATTCCACCTGCTCCTTTCTTCCATAGGTCGCCCAGAAGTAGGCGGAGTCTCCACCCTTACGTTGTCAGTATACCCAAAATCCACACAAAGCGTTTTCGCTCTTCCTTCATCAACCGTACACCTAAGGAATGGAATTCCCTGCCTGCGACTGTGTTCCCTGAACACTACAATTTGGCCGTTTTCAAATCTAGGGTGAATGAGTATTTACTAGCGTTTTACTTAGCGTTAGGCGTTTTGACAGCTCATAAAAAGTATGTCAAGTGATTGCTAGTGTCAAATATCATAACTAATTTGAACGACCGCTTTAGCCTAGTTAGTAGTGACCCTGCCTACGAAGCAAGAGGTCCTGGGTTCGAATCCCGGTAAGGGCATTTATTTGTGTTATGAGCACGATTATTTGTTCCCGAGTTATGGATGTTTTCTATGTATTTAAGTATTTATTTATCTATATAAGTATGTTTATCGTCGTCTAGTACCCATAGTGCAAAATTTGCTTAGTTTGGGATTAGGTCGATTTGTGTAAGATTGTCCCCTAATATTTATTTATTATTTATTTATAACATAACCAAGACAGACACACACCTCACATCTTCACAGAAACCTCTGCTTAAATCGCGAACAGCTCATAAAAAGTATGTCTACTGACTGTTAGTGTCAAATACTCGTGTCTCACTCACTTGCCATTAATATACTGTTTACACTGGAGGCATAGGAACTTGAGTTGGTGTTGGTCCCTCATGTGGATTCGCAACTTGTCCGGAGTAAAGAACCTCTGGTGGCACAGCCGGCATCCGTGCCGCCGGACCTGCGGGAGCGGTCTCAATCCACGTGGCGAAAATGCTTACTAATATTACAAATGCGAAACTCTGTTGTTTGTTACCTCTTTACGCTTCAACCGCCGTACAGCTTTAGAAGAAATTTGGTACGGAGATAGTTTTAGACTCTGAGAAGGACATAGGATAGTTTTTATCCCGGAAAATTGCTAGTTTCCCGCGGGATAGCGATAACGGAGTCGCGTGCAACAGCTAGTATAGGTCAATTCACAAAAGCTGACACGAATGAATTGAACGAGTCATGCATGTCACTTACCGGTGTGTGAGTAGAGTATGTATATGAATACAGCTTTTTTGAAAATAAAAGAACTAATAAGCTGAAAATAATTTAATTCTGATAAAAAGACCGTGCATTAAATCTTTGCGTTTTTATCACAGTCCCTTGTCGCGAAGCTTTATTAAGGGGGTTTCGTATAAAAGAAAAAAAGCATGTGTATCTAGGCTCTACACTGTAATAAAAAAAATGTAAAAGATGGGCTTCTTTTTTAAAAATGAATGAGACATTAATAATCAGTCATTTTCAAGTACCAGCCTATTTCTTCTTTCAGTTTTATTATTATATTATTAGTGCCATTCGTGAAATCATACACTACAAAACTGACATTCTCCATTCAAAAAGGTGATACAAAATTAGTTTTTCTAACACAGTTAATGCTGGGCAACATAATACACTAACTCCTTTGTTTTAATTAGCCTCACGCACAAAACCAAAATCCACCTGGTACGCACACTGGTTTTCTCCATCGCGCTTTATGGTGCAGAGACATGGACACTCAAAGCTGCTGATAGACAAAGAGTGGATTCCTTTGAAATGTGGTGCTGGCGTCGTTTATTAAGGATACCATGGACTGCCCACCGTACAAACGTCTCTGTGCTGAAGGAGCTCAAATTGGAGAGAACACAGCGTCTATCTTCGATCTGCCTACAACGCATATTGCGTTACTTTGGTCATGTAGCGCGCAGGGAAGCGGACAATTTGGAGAGGTTAATGGTGACCGGAAAAATAGAGGGTAAAAGACCTCGAGGCCGAAGTCCCAAACGATGGTCGGATCAGATCTCCGAACAACTGGACTTAACGGTCAGCGCTGCACTTCATCAAGCGACTGAACGCAGCCGATGGCGACAACTAGTGGACAAAATTAAGAGATACGATCCTCAGCTGTGAGGGAGCGATTAAGATGATGATGATGAAGTATGAACATCCTAAATTTTATCAGTCAAATTTTAACAAACGGGGAAGTCTATTTTTTTGCAATGTAGAGCAAATCAAAAACCATTTCGAGAT
The DNA here is from genome assembly GCA_947563465.1 of Archips xylosteana. Lineage (NCBI taxonomy): Eukaryota > Metazoa > Arthropoda > Insecta > Lepidoptera > Tortricidae > Archips > Archips xylosteana. The sequence goes on from OX387371.1 coordinate 1,153,381, forward strand.
AAATGCTTTTTAACTCGTTTTCTGTAGTTATTTAATTTTAATATTATGCAATGAATTTATTACATAACAAATAAGCAATGACCTTCATTTGACATTGATGTAAATTGCGTGATCGGTCCAAGTCGTACTTTATTCTGTGTGGTTAGAATTCTTCACAATTTACGCGTGGATTATACTACGGAGTTTGATTTGGACCCGCTGTCTGACATCTAGCACTTTGACAGCGCCAGTAAAGTGACACTAGTTACGGTGTACCACTACGCAAAAAATAATTAAAGGGGTTGCCTTATCGTACGCATTTAGATAGATTTAGAAATTTGGCAGTGTGACTAATTTACAATATGACGTCATCAACCAAAATAATTTCAATAATTAATTTTGAAAAAGTAGTGAACTAAATGACAAAATATTGAAATTAGTTTCTTATAATATAAATTAACTTTAGGAACACTAACTTTGTATCACGATTTAGATTTCACCCTGTATAGTTTTTCAAATCGCTAACGTTTTGTTTGATTTTGAGCATTGGGGGTCGCTAAAATAGTTTTAACTTGTAAAGGGGTCTTGTATTGAAAAAGATTGGCAAACACTGGGCTAGCACAATCGACTCACTTGGTCCTCACGATGGTGTCGCACGCGCAGCACTGGTACTTGAGGCGGTGCGCGTTCTGCACGTGGCGGTGCAGGTTGGTGGGAAAGAGATATCGCACGCGGCAGAGGCGGCACACGTGCGGCCCGCGGCCCTGGCCACACATACTATATTTTACACTCATTCTCATAAAGATCGCAATTATGGGGGTCTATAATGACTCCCATAAAATTTTAAGTCATAATGTATCATTAGTCATAATCAACGTTAGTCATACAGTTATTTATTTCTGAAACAATTTATTTTTCGGAATTGTTATAAAACAAACCTAACCTAACCTACTGTATTCTATAAGATGGCATTTAAAAAAGTCCTGAAAAAAATACCGTTTCAGAAATAAATCACTGTATGACTAACGTTGATTATGAGTAATGATACATTATGACTTAAAATTTTATGGGAGAAAAGGGGCACCGATTATTATCTACTACTTTAAATTACATAATTATGATTAATAATCAAAGTTATTTATTGCCAGAACATAGTGTAAATTTATGTTTATTAAAGGATATAAGAAAATCAGATCCGCAGCGCAGGCTTCGTCAGGCATTATGATTAATAGATGAAAATAGATGAATAAACATGGCATATAATTATATGAGGTGCCACGAGAAAAATCAAAAAGTCACGAGATATATTACGAATATTCCAACAAACGGCATGTAAGCCGAGCCTGCCATCGACGTGCGATTGTTGACGCCCACTGACAGTTTCTTGTCCCTTTCATTAGCATACAAAAGTGTAACAGAGAGAACGCCTTGCTAACTCTGTTAAATAGACAGGGTATAGGTATTTGTTCGGGATAAAAAGTATACTATATTTTAAACCAGGTGATTAACCATCCGTGTGCCAAATTTCATCCAAAACCGTGTAGCCGTTTTAGCGTGAAAGATAAATAAACATCAATACATCCATCCTCTCAAACCTTCGCATTTATGATAGTAGTAAGTTGTAGGCAGCATTAAATTAGTTCATAATGTATTTTAGAGACAGCTTTACAAACCCGTGAAGTGATTAGCCTGGTCTCCACTGAGCGAGCCGCCTCGCGAGACAGCCATTTTCGGTGCGATTTTGAGCTTTGTTTAGAACAAAATCATGCCTCATGCGCTTGCCTCGCGAGGCAGCTCGCTCAGTGGAGACAAGGCTATTAAATAGCGATGGAAACTACGGCCTCAATTTCACACAGTTAGACTTGTCTCGAAGACTATTACGAATTAACTGATCGAACGAGACTTCCCATGTAATAACCAGATTTTTACTCCTTTTAAATTTTTTGTGTGTTGGCACATTCCCTTTTCTAGTAGTATTAATTCAAAATCTCTTAACTAACATTACTTACCACATCATGTGACTTCATATGGTTGTTATAAGTACTCTGCGAAAGGAATCCTTTCAAACACAATTTACATTTAAACACTGAGCGTATATAATTGTCCGTCTGCTTCCTATCCTCCATTTCTTTCACCATATCCTCCTCAGAAAGACATATAATCTTAAAATTATATTTCTCTTCAAATTCCTTGAAACCATCCTCTTCGCAAAACGGTTTCAATCTCCACGCATGACCTTTCTTCTTTGTCGTACGTTGTTTTTTCTCTTTGTTTTTGGATATTTTCCTTTTAGAACTTTTTATATCTTTTTTTATAGTTTTATCATTACACTTTATTACATTTACTTGTGGAGCATTCACAGTTCCTTTAACAGTCTGATCATTACTCTCTACTGTATTAACTTCAGGAGTATTTTGTGGCGTAGCTACATCTTCAAGCTCTGCTTGTACAATTTCCGGATTGACATCGAAATGTGTATTATGTGTATAATTATCATCGCTAACGGAGTCGTCATCATTATTAACACTTGTATCAAAATCCTTAACATCATTTCCAATGTTGCTCTCTATTAGAAATACACAGCCGTTCAGATCTGTTTCAGTTTCTATTTGTGTGTCCTCATGCTTAACAATTTTCACATTTTTATTGCTGCTGTCGTGAGAAAATGTGTGTGTCAGTTTGTGTAACTTTCTGTCGATAGTTCTTATGAAGCTTGTTGTGATCTGTAAAAATAAATAGTTCTGTAAGTCTTAATTGATTCCATGCCATTACTACAACAGGATATTAATCGAGATGTAAAATTTTTGACTATGATTTTCTCATTTCAGTGGTCAAAACCCTGTTCCATCAATCCCTACCGCCATATCCCTTCTGATAGAGATATGTGGAATAATTTTCCTTTCTTCTCCACCGGTAGGGATATGTGAAAATAATATGTCCATTTGTCCCCTGGTGGGGATAGGTGGAACTTATTCCACATAGCCCTACTATGGATAGGTGGAACAAATTCCACTTATCCCCACCAGGGGATAAGCTAGTTTGGATAGATGGAAAAAATTCCACGAGTCCCTACCGCAATGGATTTTAGTAGGGATATATGGAATAATATCCCTACAGGTGGAGAAGGAAAAATATTCCACATATCTCTACAGGGGGGATATGGCGGTAGGGATAGATGGAACGGGGGTTTTTTAATTTAGATGACACTTTATAATTTTTGGAATTATATTATAATAATAAATTATATTTTAGGTTATAATTAAAATATAATTTCTAACTATCTGATTATGGCCAGAGTGGCCGATAGCAGATTATCAGGGCTCGGACAACAAGTGCGGATGACGTAAAAATTACGTACCTAATCTTGCACACAGGATGATGTTTGTATTTAAACTTCCGTGTGGCATGTAGAAACGAAGTAGTATTAATGAAGTAACAAAATAATCGTAAATAAATCAATGGAATTCAGTGAATACTCACCATCAATGCATTTTTTTTTTAATTGCGGAAGTTTTCATTTTCTAGTTGCACCCAGGGTATGTTTGCTGCTATCATAAAATTTGTAAGGTTCAAATTAAATTCACTTTGCCCTTTTTTTTCTACGTTTCCGACATGTTTGGTTGTCTCCAAATGTCTTTTAATATTGCTTACCTTCGTTGGTATATCTTGATTACAGCAAGAGCAGTAGGTATACGTGTTTGTCACGTGCCATCGCCCCGACGTCAGATACCCATTTTCAAAACAAATTTGCTTGCAGCCGTTGATGTTTATTGCTATGGATTGTTATGGACAGATGTCTAGCCACTGCACGCAAACTGGGCCTTTAAGGTGGTTATCTGGCGCTTGGGGCGATAGTACCTCCATAAACGGTATATTGCCACAATATTCGAGTAAAGATGACATTCTACAGCGTTTTTTATATATTAGTAAATATAAATTTTAGCTAAATATAATCGTGAAGATGTGTCATTCAAAAACGTACTTACTCATTTCAAGTGGCGATATTGTTTAATAAAGAGGTTGATAAATATACCTAGAGATTTTTCTAGCTCGAACAACTTGTGGTTGGTGTTTGACATAATAATAACATCGCGCATTGATTCGATTCAGTATTCTTGTTCTATATTTTCAAACGTGTCTCATTGATATAATGCCACTTATAAGACATCGATAAACTAAGTAGGTATTAAAAGGAAAAATATTCGTTTGTGCTAGAAAAATCTCTAGGTATATTGATAAATGATAAGTGATAATTGTTTATGAAAATCAAAAATACTATTTGAAATCATCCTATAAGTGGTTTGACGTCATCCGCACTTTTTGTCCGACCCCTGCAGATTATTATATATAAAAAAAAAAATATAATCATAAAGCTAGAAACTTACGAAGTGTTGATGCATGAGCGCCTGTTTAAGCAGCTGGTCAGCCATTTGGCAGCGCGCGCGCAGCTCGCGGCTCCTCAGCAGCAGCGCGCGGCAAAACGGGCACAGGTGCTGAGGGAATCCGTCCCATGCAGACAGCTGGAACATTGCCGTGCCAACCAGGTTTTAGAGGGAACAACATCATTGACATGTAGGAAAAACCGGCCAAGTGCGAGTCGGACTCGCGCACGAAGGGTTCCGTACAATTATCTATAATTTTTTTTTTTATTTTAATTTAATGATTTATTTTTAAAGTCAATATTATAATTAAATATTCTGTGAATATTTCAAGCGTCTACTTGTTGCCGTTATCAATATCGAGCAAAAACGAGCAAAAAATCACGTTTGTTGTATGGGAGCCCCCTTAAATATTTATTTTATTCCATTTTTTAGTATTTGTTGTTATAGCGGCAACCGAAATACATCATCTGTGAAAATTTCAACTCTCTAGCTATCACGGTTCACGAGATACAGCCTGGTGACAGACGGACGGACAGCAGCGCCTCAGTAATAGGATCCCGTTTTTACCCTTTGGGTATGGAACCCTAAAAATGAAGGAGAAAAGATAAAGACATCAACCGGGAGCAGTAAACATGAATTTGAATGAAGTTTTTGTTAAAAAATCCACCACTCCACCAACTCCACCAGTGCACTCCATTACCACTTAAAATCTAACACACTCACACTTAAGTATACACACACACACACACACACACACACACACACACCACACACACACACACACACACACACCCACACACATGGGCACTTTCAACTAACTTTAAACCTAAAATTGCTAAAGGTAGTCCCAAAACAAAAATATTTTCAGAGTGGTAGGACCACGCTGCATTTGCAGCTCTACACGGGCCGGTCCGACCGGGGAAGTACCACCCTCCTACAGAATACCGGCGTGAAGCAGCAGATTCATTCTGTTGCGTTTTGTTCGGTGAGTAGGAGATCCGGAGGCTCTTTAGGCTGCGTTTCCGCGGGTGATGTGCGGGGATGCGTTGCGGGGGATGTGTTTGTCGTGGACCGATAGAGGCGCTTCATTTGCAAGGACCTTGTAAATGAGGTGTTTCTGTTGGTTCGTGGCGGGCGCGTCCCTCGCGGCGCGTCCTCGCGCAGCTCCGGTGGATACGCGGCCTTACACTCGTAGTGAAAATGGCATGTAAAGAGAAACTCAAACTACCCCAGGAGGGTTCCGTCGGCGACGGGGAATCCCTCCCCGAGTCTCACTCGGGCAGCCCATATTCGTGCTCATCACACAAATAAATGCCCTTACCGGGATTCGAATACAGGACCTCTTGCTTCGTAGGCAGGGTCACTACCAACTAGGCTAAGGAGGTCATCATTACCAGTGATCGGAACTCTGGGTGCAAAACTTTAACAAAACTTGCCGAGCGGGCATGAAACAGTGCTTACAGACATGAAAATATTAATAAACTACTGAAAATCTGAGATTTCGATATAGAGTTAAATTGAACACTAATCTGCCAATAATATTCTTATTTTTCTTGGTTGTAAATTCTCCTTAATGTCAGCTTTACAAGTTTTGTTAAAGTTTTTCACCCAGAGTTCCGATCAGTGTACATTACAAGTGAAATAAAAGCTTATAAATATGAGTGAGTTTGCTGTCAAAAATTTTAAATAAGTAGGGTACTGAACCCTTTCTTAATTTATTTGTATGGTAATTTACTTATTTGTTCCAAATTTCTTTGGTTTATGACAAGAAAGACAGATTTTTCCACGCAAATGAATGAGACCTAATTTGGGGAGTTGATTACATTTGAAATTTAAAATAAGATTGTGGTTGTGTGTGTGTGATTGGTTGTGGGCTGTTGTGGTTCACAAAAACATTTTGAAGAAAGTTTTACATACCTGTGTAGAAATTCATAATCGTAAAATTATTTCAATTTAGTTCTTGTTACAAAGACACTTCTCACAAATTATTTCTTAGATATTATAGAATCTGATGTATTATATTATAGAAATAATCATCTACAATATAGATGATACTATTAAGCAAGCCCTATTGGTAGTTGTATATGTTAGTAGCAAAATTTCACAATAAACTCATTTATTTTGATTCCCATTTACAACTCCGAGTCAATGTCTTCATCAATCTTAATGAACTAAAACAATTAGTTTGCTCACCCGCGACCCCGCGCGCATCCGCGCCGTGAGCAAAGTAATTGTTTTAGTTCATTAATATGGACCTCCGCAAGGTAACGCCTGATTCAATAAATTATTCATCAATCTTCTTTCCATTTTCATATTGTCTCTTGTATGGATGATATAGTTTTCAGCAATTTTAAAACTATCACAGTAGCCTCAATTTTGCCAAACCCCTGTTTGAAAGTACTTAGATTGAATACATTTCAATAACTGGGTACAGACTGAGCAAGCCTTCTTGAATGTGGGATTTTCAGAAAAAAGTGCACCCTGTACTTTTTTTAAAAACCTAACTTTAGGGTTATTTCTACTCAGAATCGCAAGCACTATTGATTTAAGCAATAACAAAAAGTGTCCCACTTTTAATTGTCAGTTTTGTGACGCAGTTAACCAAACATGTTGTATGGACCGTCACAAAACTGACTAATAAATTGTGTATGGAAAATTAAGGCAAAACGGGTACATTTTTTTCTGAAAACCCCCATGTAAGTCAACCAACTTTGAAAAGAAATATGGGGTAATACACTAGCCGCACCTCCTGACATGACTCAAAGATTACAGCTGACTGGTTGCTTACTTTAATTAGCCGAGTGATGCTGATATTTTAGAATCTTGGTATAAATTGTCTTAACCACTAGGGAAGACTATGACAATTATATTCAAAAGTACTTGACTTACCGTAGTACCCATTAAATCCACAAACACTTGGTCGAGGCCCCATTCTCGAATATTGTAAAGCTTTACGTCGGTCGCGAGACAAATCCGACAGGCCAGCAAATCCGTACCATTTTCTTTCTTCACCGTTGTTAGAGCCATGGAAAAACTCTAAAAATTACCACACCATAAAAAGTATTTTCAAGTAAACTACCACACTGTATTACACTCCCGCATTTATAAAACAAAGTATTGTTATTTTTTTTTTAATAAATTAAAATCAAACCTCGGCAGATAGAGTACACTGGTGCATTGACCTCTTTTTCGGCAACTGCAGTCTGGTCTGTCATGTCAGTTTGACGTGAAAGAGTTGCCATGTACAACACTTTTGAATTCTGGTAGTTTTTAGAGTCATAGTCAAAATGGCAAAAAAGGAATCTTTATAGTTTCATCGTCTGTCCGTCTATTCTGCACTTTAGCTCAAAGAGTCTTAGTAGAAAACTTTAATTTGGTATTGGTATACTTATTAATCACACCGACAAAGTGGTAGAATAAAATTTGCTACCCTAAGTAGCCACCGGCTGCTCGTTGCCTTAAAAAACAACTAAAATAGGTATTCTAGAGAGGCTACTACGAATTTCGAAATTTATATCATGCCATCTCTCTTCCTCTTTTAATACTACTAGCGTGAACGGACCGGCACGATACGAAGTTCGAAAACCAATTTTCGTAGTGCTTACACTACAAAAAGGGCAAAGGCCAAAGTCGACACAGATAATGGGATTTAACGTTTAACGACAAAACGTTAAAATCCCGCTGTCATTACATGAGATGTGGTTGTTTGCGTGGCCTCAACTCTGGGTGGCGTTACCTTGACCAGTTATAAGAGTACGATCTTGCGAAAGGCCCTACCATAAGCCTACCATGCATGTTAATAAATAAACAAGACATTTAAATAGAATAGTTTATTCTCCAATAAATAGACATGGATCACGTAAAGGCCAGACATGCCGACCAAAAGCATCGTTTTGCAAGTTTAATTAGAAAATAAATATCTTTACACCATTATCACTAAAGACATTTTAATTCGATAGAGCTTGTCTAGCTAACATGACGCGCGCCCCTCTACAGAATCAGTTGATTTTGATGTGTCCGTGCAAGTATTAATTACGAATCTTCATCTGGTTGGGAGCGTCAACTATTCCGTAAACTATAATCAGTGTGCAACATCACGATAGTCAAATTACATCAAAAATCTTGGGCGCGTCATTAGCTATATTCATAATTCTCGTACGACCCTTCCAAACCGATAGGCCACACGAGCGTAATTTTGTGAGTCGTGAGCGGCAGAATTTCGGTCCGCGCCATACAATATGCGCGCCATCATGTGACACTCACGTGACACAATGTATGGCGCAACCGAAATTCTGCCGCTCACAACTCACAAAATTACGCTCGTGTGGCCTCACCCTAAGCGGAAAGACCATCGATTGTCTTATCTATTTTATTTTTATTCCTCTAAATTCTGCCCGAGGCTTTGCTTCTGTGTTAAAGAAAAAAAGGCAGGCTCCTTGTCCCTCTTTGATCAATTATAACTGTAGATCCACAGTCGCGCGCCCGAAAATGTCCGAGCCAAATGAGCGCCACTTTGATGAAAGTGGCCTTCTTTTTTCTCAGTAAGTTGCGCAAACGTGCGTGAAATTGTCAAGTTTAGCTGTCAAGTGTCAAGCGTTGTGGAGTTATGCCGCTACCGAAATTCGACTGTAATGAAGTAAAGACTAGGTTCAAATTTCTGTGTAGGTGATGATTTTATTTGTTACGCAAACAAATAAATAGTTCGGACATTCTTTGAAGGGGATTTTGTTCGGCAATGTGTATCTTCAGTTATAATTGATCAAAGTTGTCCCCAGTCAACTTTGAAAAATCCCTTCTTAGTTCCGTAGTTTCCCGTGGCGACCACTAGATGTCACTATAAAAGATGATTTTTAATCCGTGATCAGGAGTTGAAAAATATTATTCCCTAGCCAAAATTGAATTTAATGGACGAGGTCTAAAAGCATTAAAGTCTGTTTAGTTAAAAAAACTTTATTGTTAAAACTTCCTCCATCCACTGAATGCATGGTCATTCTACATTTGTTGAAGTTAAGTAGTTTCGTCAAGTGTCATCGCTTCGCTTCAGCGCGGAAAGTGACAGGTCTCACGGCAAAGTTTGTTTAAGAAACAAACTTGTCAAAGAGGTTTTAAGCTCCTAGCTAGTGCTAGTGTAGTAGTAGCTTCACATGGTCAATTAAGCGACTAAGGGGTGAGGCCACACGAGCGCAATTTTGTGAGTTGTGAGCGGCAGAGTTTCGGTTGCGCCATACATTGTGTCACGTGATGGCGCGCATATTGTATGGCGAACCGAAATTCTGCCGCTCACGACTCACAAAATTACGCTCGTGTGGCCACACGAGCCCTAAGCGATGCCTATTTCAAGCTTTAATTTTATGTGGCAGGCGCTAGATGGCGCCGTTCAGGTGGCAGCCTTCTTGTTCCGCTTCCTCGGCGGCGGTTTAACCTTCATGTGCACGTATTTGACGTGCGTGTACAGCGAGCCAGATTGCGTGAACGTCTTCGAGCAGATATCGCACTGGTACGCTCTCTCTCCGCTGTGCACCTGCGGGTACAATTACCAAATACACAAAGTGTTTTTAAATTGAGCTTGAATATCTCGGGAGAAGATTTCGTTAGATTTACTTAATACCCCTGTGAAGAATTAAAACTACACCGTGAGGTACAGATATAATTCAAGGTAACTCGGTGCTCGCGGCAGCGCCGCATCTGCGCTTCGGAGCTAAATGCACAAAACGCAAAATATACAAATCGGTAAAATGAATAATTTTTTTTTATACAACATAGGCTTGCGTTTGGCCACAATCACAATAAATAAATTTTACGATTTACAATACAATACAATACAATACAATGACTCTTTATTGTACACCAGGAATAGTAAGCAATACAGAAAACAGGTACACAGAGAGAAAGTTACAAGGTAAGCAATAGGCGGCCTTATCGCTTAAGAGCGATCTCTTCCAGGCAACCCTTTACCAGAAAGAAGGACAGACTAGTTTACAGCAGGTGGTGCATCAACAGTGGATCAGAAAATTAAAACGCAACAAAAATAGTACATCTACTCATGCATATATAGTACTTACATTATAATAGGTACACGTCTAAAACAAATATAAGCAGTGGGATAAACAGACACATATAAATAAATAAACAAACTATAACAAAGCTAATTATTACAAGATGACAGATAGTACACCTTAAGCATAGATTTAAAGATTGACAGAGATTTTGCCCGTCGTAAGTCAATCGGTAAGGCATTCCACAACCGAATAGCCTGAACAGTATAAGAATAGACATAAAATTTGGAGTTAGAGAGAGATTTGTATATTTTGCGAATGTACTTTTTCCTCTTTGTACGTTTTGCGTGTTTCACAATATGCTTTGTATATTTTGCGTATTGTATATTGCTTCGAAGCTCGCTCCTGGCCTTGTTTGCCAGTGCCCTGGGGCAGCTAATGACTAAATGCAAGAGAGTGGCTGAAAGTCAGACGCCCGAGAGCTCTGTAGCTTCAAATTAACGTAGATTGTGTACTTAGATTGAGATAATCTGTGAGTTTGTGTTGTTTTGGCATTAGCTGTTAAGTTACAATTTTGTTTTAATTAAATAAATAAAATAAAAATACTAATATAGGTAACGGCACCAGAGTTGAGGCCACGCACACAACCACATTTCATGTAATGACAGCGGGATTTTGACGTTGTGTTGTCGTTAAACGTCAACACAACGTCAAAATCCCGCTGTCATTACATGAGATGTGGTTGTGTGCGTGGCCTCAACTCTGGTGCCGTTACCTATACGAAACACGAGTCACTCACGTAGTACACATGTATAGTAGTGTTTCTAGTTGTCAAATCTTGGAAATCGTATTTAACCCACTTCCAATAGTCGGTTATAGTATAAATCTTCCCAGGTGAACTTTTCGCTTCGAGCCCTAATCTTTCAAAACAAACGGTATCGTCATGGTATTAAGGTTCAAATTTAATGTAATGGCTCGAAGCGAAAAATTCTCCTGGGAAGATTTATACTATACTTGAAATTTGGCACTCATATTATTATGTAAATTGGATTACAATTAAAGTGCAGTAAAAAAACTAGCCGTGGTGGCCTAGTGGTTTGACATACGGCCTCTCAAGCAGAGAGTCGTGGGTTCAAATCCCGGCTTGCTCCTCAAGAGTTTTTCGGAATTTATGTGCGAAATTACATTTGAAATTTACCATGAGCTTGAAGGAAAACATCATGAGGAAACCAACTTGCGAAGAAAGCGTGTGTGAAGTTCCCAATGCGCACTGGGCCCGCGTGGCAACTAGGGACCATGTCCTCTCATTCTGAGAGGAGGCCTGTGCCCTGCAGCGGGATGTATATAGGCTGGGATGATGATGATGATGATGAAAAAAAACTTGTAGATATTTTTAACAAAGATTTTAGTTTTTTGATGGCAGTCCCTTTGTGTACTTACTGCCCGCCGGTGGAGAGACAGAGACGACTGCCGCATGAAGGTAGCGTCGCACTCTTCGCAGCTCCAATTTCGCGCCCCAGAGTGGACAGGCTCGTGGGCCTACAACACACCACTTTAAAATCGAGAAGAGATTACTAGAAAAGGTTTTAACCCTTTTCCAGGCCTCGTCTATTTAACCTTTACGACGCACGACACATATCAGCACCGCAGGTTCTACGCCAACGACTTATATATCAGTCACGGCGTGCAGAGCGATATCTACCTACATGCATTTCTGTAGGGTTCAACTTCGCGTGTGACATTCCGATGTCATGGCGTATGAGTGAGAGCTGTTGTATTTGACAGAGCGTTGAAGAGGTTAAATACACAACAGCAAAATTAATCACTGTGTTGTATTGTTTACCTATGCAGGATTAATTTGAAAAAGAAATCTTATTTTAAACAAATTTAATTAATTTTCTACCATATTGTAAAGGGAGCAAGGTCGAATCTTTGTGTAGATTTATGTGGTCGCTATATGCACTATGCCTGGAAAAGGGTAATGTTTTTGCCAAATTAACTACGTAGTATCGAAAAAATGGGTATGTATTACAATACCGAAGTACGAAAGACCGAATGTATTAAAACATCGAATGGGTCAAAAGACCGACACGATTTTTTTCTAAAACCGTAAACTTCTCAGAATTTATTAAAACGGCATCATACAGAACCCATTAGGTTAGGTTAGGTTTGTTTTATAACAATCTTAGAAAGTTAACGGTTTCAGAAAAAAAACGTGTCGGTCTTTTGACCCATTCGATATTTTAATACATTCGGTCTTTCGTACTTCGGTATTGTAATACATACCCGAAAAAATCTACATAATAGTTTCAACCCAAACTACTTTTATGCAGCGATAACTTTTTTCAGGCAAAGATTTGGGACCACGTGCCATAGTAAAAGTTTTAGAACTTAGCATAAGCTATTCAGTGGGTTACCTATCAAAATTTAGAAAAAAATCCGAATATTTAAAATCCCGAATGCTTCATTTATCCGAATGCATTTTTTTCTGAAACTGTAAATATTTCAGGATTTTTATAAAACAACCCTAACCTAACCTAAAGGGTTCTACACGATATGGTACTGAAATAAATCCTGAAATAATTAGTTTCAGAAAAAAATGCTTTCGGACAAATGAAGTTTTCGGGATTCTAAACCTTCGGAAATAAAATTTTCTAAACATCGATATGTTCCCTATTCAGTGACATATCGCTTGTCCTTATTGGTCAATAGGCCAATTTGCCCACCATCGTTTGAACGAAAGTAACGATTTTTCGCATACGACAATGATAATTGCTGCGGTCGAACTGTCTTACTTTACACGCCGAAACACATCAGCGCAAGCACTGTTCATTGGTAGCACGATAAGCAGGTAAGATGGCGGTAGCGATATGGACCTGTGGCACAGAATATATAATAGTACTAACGTACAGAATGGCCACGCTTCGCCCCGCACCGATTCGAGTTACCCCACCCCCCAAGGCGCCGATTGCTTGACGCCGCTGTTCACCAGTCGGGTGCGCGACGCGATGCATGTCGGCCGCACGGCACTAAACTTTTGCGAAATGGTAATATATTGTGCATTGTATGGGTGTTTGGCAACAGCCAAAGATAAGGAAAGGAGTTTCTTTCGATTTCCGAAGGACGAAAGAAGGTAGATAACCAACTTTAATTAGCAACATGAACAGCGTAGGTAACTAGGTTTAAAAGTTTGTTACCTATAATGTATAAATATAAGTCTTATATTAGTACCTAGGTATTTGTAAAATTAATTTGTTAATTATTTCCTATCAAAAGATCAATATCTATAATTACATTCTCTAATTGTCTTTACAAAATGAATTAGGTATACACTCATTCACTTATTTTTAAACACTTAATTTAGACAAACGATAAGTTTAATTATAAGTACTACGATAATTAGATTACCTACTCATTTTATTTTTCACCTCACTAGCTCGGAAAGCCCTTTTTGTTTGTTTGACATCTATTGAGAAAATCGCTTTTTATCCACATGTGAAGAAAGAGTTTTGACATTTGAAGGCAGCTTACGTGATATTTGACAGCTAACAAAACGTAAAACGTTAAAAGTGCTGAATTTTTAACATCACAATTAATGAATTGCATCGAGTAAAAAACACTAAATACAGTCTTACAACTTTAATTTAATTCATAAATATCAGCATTCATCATTAACCTTCATTCTTGTTGCAAAAACGGATAAAATGTTCTGACAGTCCAAGTAAGTCGATGTGCGAACAAAACGCATCCGAAATAATAAAAAAAACTTAAATAAAACTTAAAAAACTTAAACCTATAGGTGATTGTTAATAACTTCGAAACGCGTCAGTGTAGCTTGGTGGCGGTGATGGTTGTGTTTATGTGATTTGTGTGTGTTCGTGCAGTGTGGAGGTGGAGGAACTGCATGAACACACATTTCTTGCATAAACGTAACTATTGTAAGGTCGCGGGTGAGCAAAGTAATTGTTTTAGTTCATTAAGCATTGTTAACTAACGTACTAAGCATAGCACTTGATTGCATTATTTTGTGTGTGCATTGTGTTGTGAGGAAACAAAGTTTATCTTGTCTTATCTTACCTTAAGCCCCTGCGGTGTGACATAGGTCTTGGGGCACAGACTGCACTTGTATGGCCTCTCTCCCGTGTGTATGTTCATGTGGATCTTGAGCGTCGCCTGGCACTGACAAACAAAATTAACGTTACACAACTATAAGTTTTTGTCAAAAATTTAATTTTCAATGCAAGCTTTTTCGCCGACTGTACTTTTTGTACTTGGCAGTGGGTCAAATTCAACTTCCAAGATTTGACCCTTACATACATTGCAAGTTAAAAAAAAGGTTTAAAATTATTTTCTTTAAACATGCAAAAATCAAAAATTTCAAAGTATGTCAAAATATCTTTATTCACTTTGAACATGAATTAACGTGAGACTCATTCATTGTAAAATATACGGACAACTCAAGTTTTTAATCGAGTTTAGTTTTAGACATGTCGTCACTACTTTGAAAAAAATCTCGTATCTCAAATCAATATGTAAACCAAACTGAACTTTATTGCACGCTCAGTAAAGTTTAATTAGCCAGATTATCGATTTTGAGATACGAGCTTTTTCAAAGTAATGACGATGTTTCGGACTAATTCGTAGCCCTTTTTCCCGGAGCCTAACGATTAAACCGAAATTATATCGAGCTAAACTCGATTAAAGACGTAAGCTATCCGTATATTTTTCTATATCTTTATTAAATTTAGAATAAACTGTAGCCGCTAAAGACTTATGATTATCGAAGAATCTACAATGCAAGAAACGCAACAAGGTATATTTTTTTCAAAACGGATCTACAATATAAATAAATAAATAAATATCACGGGACAATTCACACCAATTGGGATGTCCCAATTTTTTGGCAACGTATAATAAATCGAAAACCGTTTGGAGAAATAGGCTTTGTGAAGCGTTTTCAGAAATCAGATTCCAAAAATATGATAATCTGAATTAAATAAAGAAAATTTAAGTAATGACCTTCATTTGACCCCTGCAGTGAATCGTCACATAGGCAGATATAAAGCAGGTCTACACTCTAAAGCAAATTGACAGTTTGAAATGTTGCTGTCCTGCTTATAATAGCAAAGAGTGACAAAGACAGAACTTTAATCACATGATGCACCTGGCTTTAAACAGTTGTCATTTATCATAAAGTCCGAAATGTATACAATACTCGCAATGTATTTTTACAAATTTAATTATTAAATTACTACGTTACAAGTAAATATGAAAGAATTTAAATATCAGATTTTAATAAAAAATATCTATTTACTATCACACCATTAAACAAACAGGAATAATCGAAGCTAAAAGAAGAGAAATAAATAAAACTATTTATTCATGGTTCATTTAGGACCCTAAGCCGTGCTTGTAATATTGACAGTGACAAGACAAATCAGGGGCACTACTACAAAATTCGAAGTTCGTATCGTATCATCCCTCTTACTCTCGTGTCAAATCATATTAGCGTGAGCGGGACGGCATGAAACGAAGTTCGAATTATGCACTTCGTAGTAGGGTCTCAGTAGTGCCGTGGTAGTGCCACAGATTATGTTATGTACGACTTGAATTTTTCTAGGCTATGGAACGTGGCTCTCTCACTGTGACGTCATCCAACGTATTTCTAAAAAAAAATATAAAAAATGAAATACTCAACCAAATTCAAAATCGATGAAAATGGTGTCTTAAAATATCCTATTCTTTCCAAAAAAAATATAAAAACTATAGGTTATTTTTTTGGTGCATCCTAATTGACCTAGTCCCAAAGTAAGCTAAGCAAATTAATTATATGTATATAGGGCTGAAGAAGAAGAGAATGTATCATGTTTGAACCCTTGTCATACTCACCGAGGCCCGTTTCCCGCAGTGCTCGCACACGGTGTCGCACCGAGCGACATCAGTGCTCCGGGCGGGCCGCTTGCGGGAGGCCGGCCGCTGCCGGAAGCGCGGCCGCTCCGGCACCGGCTTGATGAGCAGGTGAACGCGGTCGATGTGCGTCGCGACCGACTCCTTGGACTCGAACGTCTTGCCACACTAAGGGACATTTATAAGTTTTATTTCATACCGTGTACTGCCTTTTCGGCGAATTATTTATCGCAAACTGATTCATTTGGCAAATGTTTCATTTCCCAAATGTTATTTTTTTCTGAAACTGTAAACTATTCAGGTTATATTTCAGGACTATCCTGTAGGTTAGGTTAGGTTTGTTTTATAACAATCCTGAAAAGTTTACAGTTTCAGAAAAAATAAACAGATGGGAAATGAAACATTTGGCAAATGGATCATTTTGCGAAAAGTTTTTCGCCGAAACATTAGTAAACCATTTCATACTAAATACAAACTGAGACATGGATGCACAGAAAAAACCCCAGAAAAATGACCAGTGTTGGGAATCGAACCAAGGTCCTCAGCATTCCGTGCCGCGCGCTATTAACCTACACCACCACTGGTTGGGAGGTTAGACACAAATTTTTCTCAGCCTCCTGCGGCCCACGTCAAATTTTGTTACTTTTTCACTATTGAGTTGAGTTCAATGTCATAATTAGAATAAGTCCTAATAATAGGACATCGGACCTCAGGATGCATCGCACATCTCAGCTTGCTAAATAATCACATTATGCAGTGATACAACGCCATCTATGTTAAGCTCTCATCGAGAGACGTCAACACTCCTTCGGAACTAACCGCTCACCCGGACAAGAGATGTCGCTACTAAGACAACTTTAACAAGTTTGGTACGAAGTATCTTTATTGTATTTTTTTTGTTGCTCGTTGTATCTTTTCTAAAATTTCATGCATAAGAACTTTCTGCTGACGATAACAAATGAAAAAAAAAGAATTAGCGAAATCGGTTCATGCCGTGACAAAGGGGAATGGGCAATAATTTTCATTCATCTATTTATCTAATACTAGCTGTAGCCCGCGACTCTGTCTGCAAAGAATTCGTTTATCGCTATCCCGCGGGAACTATGCAATTTTTCGGGATTAAAAATTGCCTATCCTTCCCAGGGTCTCAAACTATCTCCACACCAAATTTCATCTAAATCGGTTCAGCGGTTTAAGCGTGAAGAAGTAACAAACATACACACTCACAAACTTTCGCCTTTATAATATTAGTGTGATGTCACGGTGTTTTTTATCGAACTCAAACGATTTTTATAAAACTTTTTTCTCCATACTCGGTAGGTCTGAGAATAGGTCGTAGGCTATTTTTTATAAGAATAAGAATAAGAATAAGAATAAATTTATTTATAAAAATCATTATTGAGAAATACAATTGTAGAATGATATCCGGCGGACCCCGAACTAGGCAGAGGCCTGTATCTCGGGGCCCAAATACCCCTATTCTTTGCGGACGGAGTCGCGGGCAACAGCTAGTATATGTATAGATATGTAGATTGTATACCATGTCACACGTGAACAGTTGCAGCGCGTGCTGTCCCATCCGATGCGTCAGCAGATCCTGTTCGCTCGCACACACCTCACCGCACTGCGTGCACGAACTGAAAAATGCAAGGACATTTATTATTCAGAAGCTTTTTAGGGTTCCGTACCCAAAGGGTAAAAACGGGACCCTATTGCTGAGGCTCCGCTGTCCGTCCGTCTGTCACCAGGCTGTATCTCACGAACCGTGATAGCTAGACAGTTGAAATTTTAATATAGTAACAACAAATACTATAAAAACCAGAATAAAATAAATATTTAAGGGAGCTCCCATACAACAAACGTGTTTTTTTTGCTCGTTTTTGCTCGATATTGATAACGGCAACAGGTAGAAATATACATATACAGAATATTTAGGTGTTCATGCCTACGCTTGAACCACTTGTGAGATAACACCCTTGTAACTCAGACCTGTTCCTGCCCTTATTGTGTCAAGTAGCGCCACCTGACACGTGATCTGTGAACTAATGATCGCCCGACACGGTGCGAGCGCGCGCGCCGGCTGCTTGTTCCTCAGTACGCTTTTGTAACTCAGACGATCAACACGTACGAAGTAAAAGTGGAAAAGTAAAATTTCTGTAAGTACTCAAATTAAACTTTATTAAAGGTTATAGACGACATTTAATACCGCTTGGTGCTCCTGGCCCAGCGACGAGACGCAGTTGCCACTATGGCACCGTCATATTGTACACGTCTGTACAAGTCGTCAGTCGCCCTACGGGGCGTCGATCGCTGTCTCATTGGCAGCCGCCATTACAGCGCGTCGTCTCACAGGACGACGACGTCGTCTAACAAGAAGTAATACCGCTCGGAGCCTACGGCCCAGCGACGAGACGCAGTTGCCTCCATAGGCACCGTCATTATCTACTTGTCTGTACAAATCAGCCGCCCCCTCACGAGGCGACATCTATGCCCCCTAGTGGGCCGACGCTAATGCCTAGGTACTTAACGAGAGCACGTCGTCTCACAATACGACACGTTGACGTCTTAGGGATCGACGACTTATGTGACTTATACGTCTCGATTTGCTTAACAGCGGCTACTTATTGCTTGCAGATCATGGCGAGTAGGCCGACGCTAACGATGGGTGATTTAGCCCAGCAGGCTCCCGAAGACGAAGACGAGAAAGAGGCCTTCTCAGCAGTCCTCGCTGCAATTCACAACAGTTTTCCTGTTGGCTGGGACCAGTGGAAAGTCCTCGCGCACACCTTCGAGGATTTATTCGGAACTGAGCTGTCACCAGCGACAGACAGTAAATTAAGATTCGGGCTACCAACCACTGATTTAGTAAGAGCCTTCTATCCTGACGCCAAGGATCTGACAGAGAGGGCGTACAGACACATTCGTAAAATACTAATAACGTGGCCGTTAGGAAGAGCCCTCATATACTCGCCGCACAGCGTGGTTGAAAAACTACATGCTCCGTCATACAGACCCTTCATGGATAACATTCGCGAGCTTAAAGCACAAGGCAAACTGACGAATAGAGAAAGAACTTCTAGAATTCTGGCTAACGAAGAGGGACATCGTTGGCAAGCTTGTAGCACTCCATCTTCAGTGCAATCCCGGGGAAGAGGTACCAAGCGTCAGCGAGAGGACCGAAACAGGGAGGCTGAGGTCAGAGAGAACTCTCCCCCTCCTCCTAAGCGAAGCTCGTCAGACCAAGCAACCATGGCTGCCGTCTTACAACAGCAAATGCTACTCTTTAACAAGCTCGTCGAATTACAGACTGAGCAAAACAAAAAATTTGATAATCTGTTGTTGCCAGCAACAAAAACGTCCGCTCTGAATGAGTCGTACGAGTCAGTACCCGATAGCACTCACGATATAACTCCCCAGCAGTCACCAAGCTCACGTGAAGGCAACCATGAATATTATAACGACCAAGACGATGAATCAGACAGCCCAGATGACGAGGAATTGGCACTGAGAGAAAAAGTCGCCAATGCTGAACGGCGCTTGAAAGATTTTCAGTCTGCTAAATCCACTAATAAAACGTCTAGACACTCCACTGAACCGCCGGTCTCACTAATGTTTGATTTTAAACCTCAAACAATAGAGTCGGAGGCGAAAATTTCAAAAGCGGATCCAGTCCTCGTTGAGCAAGCTACGGAATGCCAAAGATTGGATACCGACGGTTGGAAAAATATACGCTATACGGACGTACAAAAACAGTTTCAGGCCACACCAATGTTTTCAGCCTTGAGGGTCAACAATCAATTCGCAGGGATCACGCCAAACTGGTCTTCAGTATCGCTATTAGAAAATACAGACCTGACGCTAGGCGCAATCACAAACGGTCTTTTACAACAAAGACAAATTTTCGAAGACCTATGCGAAAATATGCCACAAGAGTTAAAACTCAAAGTTGGTCAAGAATTCTTGGCAAACAATTCCAAATTTCGGAAAAGTTCCGATGCTCTTCTTCAATATGTCTGTGGACGCAGAGCAGAAGTGATACGACAGAGGAGAGCCACATACAAAATTAAAAATAACAGAGCACTTCATGAAGTGATACATAGCATACCCCCTTCCAGCTCACACTTATTCAAAGAACCTGACCTGTCTCAAACAGTAAAAGATCAAGGGGGTATACACAAGTTTTTTCCATTCAAAAAGACGTACCATCGATCGAACAGATTTGAAAACAAGACCACTCAAAGAAGTGACTACAAGGAGAGAAGGCAACAATTCAAAAGAGGACCGAAACAGGCCAATAGACCCTTCTTCAACCCTACGCCGACCACTAAAAGAAGTCAGCCATATAATGACAAGGGTGGCAGAAATGCAGGGGGCCAAAACAAGTGGAGGGGGCCCAAACGAGCATGACTTCAAGGCGGGTCAGTTAAAGTTCCATCAGAAAAAGTGGCGGGAAATAGGAGCACCACCAATAGTATTAAAAATATTATCGGGCTACAGAATCCCTTTTCGAATGAAACCCCCATTGGTTGGATTAAGAAACCATCAAAAATCATTCGAAATTCGACAATCCAAGGGGATGAAAGCCGAAATACGAAAAATGTTAAACAACGGTGCAATCTGTCAAAGCAAGCACCGAACAGGGTTTTTCTCGACCATGTTTCTAAAAGCAAAGTCCGATGGAACAAACAGACCAATCTTCAACCTAAAGAGATTAAACTATTACGTCCACGCTCCGAAATTCAAACTATTAAATCACTACCGGATACCCTCAGTTCTCAATCCAAACGATTTTATGGTAAAAATAGACATCTCGCAGGCTTACTATCATGTACCAATAACACCAACACATCGCAGATTTTTGTCTCTAGTATACGAGGGACAGGCTTACGAGATGACGTGCCTGCCATTCGGCCTCTCAAGTGCACCACACGCTTTTTCGAAAGTGACAAACTGGCTAGCACACTGGTTCAGACATATAGCAAACATAAAGATGGTAGTCTACCTGGACGATTTCCTCGTAATAAACCAAGACCCAAAAGTCCTAGAAAAACAAGCAAAGTTTGTGGTTCAAAAATTAGAAGAATTGGGATGGACAGTAAACAAATCAAAGTCCCAAATAGAACCTTCACAATGCCTAGAATACTTGGGCATAATTTGGAACACGAACGAAAATCGAAAGATGCTTTCAGAAACGAAAACCATACAGGTCAAATTATTGACACAAAAATTTATAGAGGCAAGACAATGGAGCTGGCTAGAAGCAAAAATATTACTAGGAAAACTGAACTTTGCAACGTTTACCGTTCCTCTAGGGAGACTCCATTGTCGTGTGTTACAGATAGAGTCCAACAGGCTGCCAAAATCACGACGCCGCACGCGCTTCCCTATGACGGACACAACACTGGCCGAACTGGAGTGGTGGATGGAAAATGCAAACACCAACACAGTGATACATCAGTCCAACCCATCAATGTACATCGCGACCGACGCCGCAGACTCGGGTTGGGGTGCAATAGCGAACGACCAAAAACTGTGGGGAAACTGGCAAGAATCACAAAAACATTGGCACTGCAACCAAAAAGAGCTCTGGGCGCTTTACGAAGTCATAAAAACCATAGGTCCGTCTCTGAAGGGCCAAACAATAATGTGGCAAACAGACAACCGAACTGCAGCTGCTTACATAACAAAACAGGGAGGTACAAAGTCGAAAAGACTTTTAGAAACCACAACGAGTATCCTACACCTGTGCAGTCAGCTCCACTGCACTCTTATGGCACGCTATATCCCAGGACCATACAACGGCTTAGCAGACAGTCTGTCCAGGACAAAAAGTCTACCGGAATGGCATCTGAAAGCTCCGATAGTGAGAGAAATTTTTCACAATTTGGGCACTCCAGAAATAGACCTGTTTGCATCAAAGCGCTCAGCGATTGTGCCAAATTATGTATCAGAGGATGCTACAGATGCAAGAAGCCAGTACACAGATGCCTTCAGCCGGCCATGGAAATACACTCTAGGGTGGATCTTTCCCCCTCCGGCACTGATTCCAAGAGTACTTCATCACCTACAACACTCGACAGGAGTCTATTTAATAGTAACTCCGGAGTGGCACAAAGCATTTTGGATGTCAGAAATGAAAAGTCGAGCAATTCAACGACCTTGGAAAATCCCAGATCTCCGTCACCATCTCGTGGACTTGCAGACGAACAGGCCTCCGCCCGGAGTAGACAACCTCAATTTGCAGGTTTGGAGAGTACGGGCTGGACAGATGAACTTAAGAACTGGAACAACGCTGAAATAGAACTGCTGCAAGCCTCTTGGAGAACCTCAACGTTGAAGACTTACCGACCTGCGTGGCTTAGATGGTGCAAATGGGCATCCGAAAACTCTATAAAATCTGAAGATCCGGGACCGACTGATTTGGCACGATATCTTTGTCATCTCTACAACGTTGTGAAATTAGCACCCAATACCATATTACTTCATAAATCGGTAGTTGCCACGTTTACCAACCCACATAAAAGTTCTTACCTAAGTTCCCATCCGATTATTACCCACACGATCAAAGGGATCTTTTCTAAGAAAGTTACAAGCAAAGCTCCTCTATCATGGAAAGTGGAAGATCTGATTAAGTTCATCGAATCATATACCTTCGACATTAAGAGCTTATTCACAGTTTCACGTCACACGTGCGTCCTGTTACTGCTAGCCTCGGGTAGAAGAGTACATGATTTGACACTTCTAAACATAAACCCAGAAAATTTTGAAGAAAAGGATGATGAACTTATCCTATGGCCGAAATATGGGTCCAAAACGGACAACTCCTCATACAGGCAATCAGGATGGTCTTTTAAGGCAATGCAGTCAACAAGATTTAATATTGTTTATTGGGTCAAACAAGTAATTTCTCTATCCCAAGAACGCCGTGGGTCGAAACAACTAGACAGTCTATTTATTACAACCCGAGGGGCAGTCAAAGCGGCATCACGTGCTGTCATAGCAGGCTGGATAAGAACTTTGTTCAAAGAGGCTCATATATCCGCATCAGCAGGAAGCATCAGAGCGGGAGTAGCCACAGATAACTGGACACAGAAAAACATGAATATTGACGAGGTCCTCAAACGAGGGAACTGGAGATCGAAAAATACCTTCTTCAATCATTATTTTCGGGAAGTTCAATCATCAGCTTTAACAACTACGAATAACAATATAAACCTTACCACATGCTTCTCACCCGTTGAGTGATTAAGAAATTCTATTTAGAGACTGATTAAAATAAGAAACAAATTAAGACTGATTATGATTATCGTAATTCATATGATTGTTCGTTAATTGTTAAGTTATCTTTTTGGTTATTTAAAATAATATATAATGTTATAACTACAGTACACTTATTTATTTTATATTTTCACCACTCAATTCACAGTACGCCCGACACTGCGCCGGCAGAGTTTAAACACGTCTCACAAGTGGTTCAAGCGTAGGCATGAACACCTAAATAGAACCGTTTTTCCCCCGAAGGGTAAAAAACGGATATTTAGGTTTCAGCCGTAGCTTGAACCACGCCTTAATGCCTTGCCGGCTCTCTCTGAATACGTACTGAGGAACAAGCAGCCGGCGCGCGCGCTCGCACCGTGTCGGGCGATCATTAGTTCACAGATCACGTGTCAGGTGGCGCTACTTGACACAATAAGGGCAGGAACAGGTCTGAGTTACAAGGGTGTTATCTCACAAGTGGTTCAAGCTACGGCTGAAACCTAAATATCCGTTTTTTACCCTTCGGGGGAAAAACGGTTCTATTTAGTTATATAGGTACTCACTTCAATAATAAATATGTCGAAGGGCGGGTCGGTTGCGCTCGATCGCCGTCGTCACTCGCACCGTTCGCCATATTTATTCTCGATACGATAGCCCATCAAATAAGAACACTCGAAGTTCAACTCACTACGATTTATTAAAGATCTAAACAAATGAACTCACAATACTCTAAGATGATTTGGAAAATTAAAGATTAAGAATTACAACGGAACGCAGTGAGGTTGACTGCGTTGACGGTTCACGTCCTTCCCTTTCGCTCTCAAAACAAGAATGCCAATACAAAACTACCCGCCATCGCAGTCAAACTCACTCAAGCATAGACAATCTCTTTTTCTTTTGTTTTAAACTAGATAAGGCTTGGGCATTCCGCAAACTGCCAGTGTCGTGTACGTGGATCTGCGACAAATAATTAAATGAAAATAAAACAAATATTTGAGAGGGGCTCGCATATAAAATACGTGATATTTTGCCGTTTTTATAGATAATGGTACGGAACCCTTCGTGCGCGAGCCCTACTCGCACTTGTTTAGCAAGTACC
Source organism: Archips xylosteana (assembly GCA_947563465.1). NCBI lineage: Eukaryota > Metazoa > Arthropoda > Insecta > Lepidoptera > Tortricidae > Archips > Archips xylosteana. Next base: position 1,178,001 of record OX387371.1, read on the forward strand.
TAAGCAAGTTGTCTTCAAAGCTTGCGTCGAATTTCATTCACTAGAAATCGAATCGACTTAAATGTTAGTACGGTTATAAAACTTATAAAGATAGGATAACAATACAGGGTTATTTGTAATTCACTAGCATCCTTTTAACCCTAAACTCCTACCACTTGAACAAATCTTTTTTGTTTTACGACTTTTGTCATAACTTTATATTTTTGGTGTAATAACGTTTTGAAAATTTGAGATTACCTGTATTTTTACGATACTCTGTGCCGTGTATGGAAAAAAAATGTACTCCATTTTAAAAAGTCGTATAACAAAAAACATTTTTTAAGTGGTAGGAGTTTAGGGTTAAAAGGATGCTAGTGAATTACAAATAACCCTGTATAAGGATAGGATAACAATATAAGGTGCAAATTAGGTATAGTATAAATCTTCCCAGGTGAACTTTTCGCTTCGAGCCCTTATCTTTCAAAACAAACGGTATCGTCATGGTATTAAGGTTCAAATTTAATGTAATGGCTCGAAGCGAAAAATTCACCTGGGAAGATTTATACCTTAGATTATTTATGCACTAGATGGAGCGTCAGTAGCAAACATAGCGATACCAAACGTCCACAAATCCATTTGACAGCTTCATATTACGATCGCGTTACGTCATTCCGGTTGTCACTGTGTGCGTGCTTAATGATACCAGTTAATTTCACATTCCCCAAAATGTGGGGAAAGTGAAGCTGATTGGGGAATGTGTGTATTTTAAGTATGAACACAAATACGCGACATTTGACATCAAATTTCTGCTAGTCTTGATTAATTTCCTACAATTCATTATTCGCAACGGCTCTAAACTAAGTCACTCGGCCCACATAATTTTTCATTCCCCACACGTGGGGAATTTCGACAATGCGTTTGGGGATTTTAGCATATTACTACTGGCAACCCTGCAAATGACGCAAATGACATATAAGCCAACAGTTGGCTTATATTTTTACGGGACGTTTCCATGCCACCAAAGCTCTATCTAGTGCATAAATAATCTAAGATTTACACTATACCTAATTTGTTACTAGGGCTGTCCTGTAGTTTCCCTTGGCAGCCACCAGTTGGCTCTGCTAAAGCTTTAAACAAGTCAGATATGAAGTATCTTTTTTATTTATTTTTTCAACTTCATTTTTTTATTACTTTTACGGTCATCCCATGAAACCATATATTTCAAACTAAATACAAACTGAAATATAGATGCACAGAAAAACCCCAGAAAAAAGACCAATGCTGGGAATCGAACCCAGGTCCTCAGCGTTCCGTGCTGCGTGCTTACCCCTACACCACCACTGGTCTCAGTTACCACCACTGGTCTCAGTTACCAGTGGTGGTGTAGGGGTAAGCACGCAGCACGGAACGCTGAGGACCTGGGTTCGATTCCCAGCATTGGTCTTTTTTCTGGGGTTTTTCTGTGCATCTATATTTCAGTTTGTATTTAGTTTGAAATATACTGCTAAAGCTGTTTAGTTTTCCGTGGCAGTCATCAGATAGCTCCGCTTTATAGCTATCTGTCGTGTAGTTTTCCGTGGCGGAAACTAGATGGCGCTGTTTAGTTGACTACCCCATCGGTTGTATTGACCTCCTCGTGTGTGTGTGTTCGTGTGTGTGTGGTGACCTGTGATTGTTGCGGCATTTGCCGCCGGGCTGCGCGAGGCGATGCCTGTCTATGGCGGCCGGCGACTCGAATCGCAGCTTACATGTGCGGCAGCGCAGAGTCGGCAGGTTGGGCTGACAAACATACAAACATGTAACAGTTTGGGGAAATGGATGTGATATTCAAAAACTGCTTATACTACAGAAAAGAGCTGTGAGAATTATGAATGGTCTGCGTAGGTTTACATCAGCGAGAAATTATTTTGTAAAAGACAGTATTATGACAGTAATCTCATTGTATCTATTTATTAGCCTAGTAGATGTTCATCAGGAAAAGGGAAATTTAAAAAAATGGTCAGATGTACATAATTTCAACACCAGGAACAAGAATATTTATTTGCCTAAATCGAAGTTAAGGTAAACATTTAAACAAGGTTTGCCACTAAAAATATATTTGTATAATTTAATTCCTTTAGAAATAACATCATTAGAGTTAAATAAGTTTAAAAGAAAATTGAAACAGTTTTTTGAAATGCAACCTTTGTATACAATAAATGAATTTATAGACTTGTTTAGAGGACGATCCAAAAATCATATCTTAGAAATGTTTAATTACTTAGATTAAAGTTGTTCGCATGTATTTAGTATTAATGACTTGCTAAATGTGACTGATGTTACTTGGCCAAATAAACGAATCTTGAATCTTGAATCAAAAAATAGTACGTTGTTGTAGAGGCTAGAAAGTAAGCAATAGATGGAAGAGTCCATCTATTGCACTTTTGGCCGAGACTAAACATTGTGCTTTTCACGACTAATGCGAGGAAATAACAATTAAACAATCGAAACACTGCGATGCTCCCGCCGATTTTACTTTATCTTTTGTGATATAATAATTTTTTTTAAACGAGCGAGGCCATTCCTAGTGGCCAGTACCCAAAACCACATAATTAAAAAATAAAAACCTCATCCTCGTCATGTCCGGCCTGGCTGTTCAGCCAGTGCAGTGCAGTGTGCAACAGGCTTAAAAAGTTAATACTGTGGCGTTTTTTCATACTTAAAAAAATTAAAGCATTTTGTGCATATTATGTGTTTAAGGAAAAGAAAGCACCCAGTAAAGTCATGAATGACGCATTCTCATTGGTCAATTTAATTTCAGATGCGGCAGACGATTACTTTTGATTGGTCCAAAATTGTCGTTTCAGCACGCCGGGAATGAAATTCAGAAATATCTTTCAAAAAGTCGTATCGTATTATGAAATGTTTTCGTAATGTGTTACATTGTTGTCGTGTTTTGCGCGCCATAAATGAGTCAGCTGTTAAATGTACATTATATAGGCAGTCTTGAGTACTGGATTTAGGTTATCTATGGCCACATTTTCGAGCAGTGTCGTGAAAATTGTTTTATTTTTCTCGAATTGTAATGGGCTGTTTTTTTTATTTCTGTGTCGTGTTCGTGTCACAAATCAAATTTAACTAAAGCCACTTGTATAAAAGACCTGCGGTAAGGATTTGAAGCGTCCGTAATGAGGTGCTCCGCATCAGTCGGACTGACCTCATTGATTTAAATAAATAAATAAATATTAGGGGACAATCTTACACAAATCAACCTAGTCCCAAACTAAGCAAAGCTTGTACTATGGGTACTAGACGACGATAAACATACTTATATAAATAAATAAATACTTAAATACATAGAAAACATCCATAACTCAGGAACAAATATTCGTGCTCATCACACAAATAAATGCCCTTACCGGGATTTGAACCCAGGACCTCTTGCTTCGTAGGCAGGGTCACTACCAACTAGGCTAAAGCGGTCGTTCGGTCGGTGGTCGGTCGTATTTATTGATGTAGAGGTCCTTGAACATATGGTTCTGAAGGTTACGCTGATGTTCATAAGCCAGTGGAAGGTTGACTATTTGGGTCACGGATTGAGATGTGACCAATACCATCTGTTACGTATGAAGTCGTGGGCAAAAGTTAGTTACCTACTACACAGAGCAGAGGAAGAAGGCAGTTGAGGGCGGTGTTGTCTTAAATATTGCCGATAGAAATGTTTACTGAAAGAACATTTGATTTTAATTTTAGAAACAATTAAAACTGCATTTGAAGATTATTGAATAATCCCCTGCATATTCTTCGAGCTATGTCGGTGTCTATATTTAAATCTGTATGCAAGTTACTCACTCCATGCGAGCGCGCCTTGTGCATCTTGAGCCCGGCGGCGCTGAGGAAGGCCTCGCCGCAGAGCGCGCACGTGCCGCCCTCCGCCATCTCGTACGGATGCGACATGCGCATGTGCGAGTTGCACGTCGTCAATTTGCTGGAATACGCCAAATAATAATCGTATTTTCAACTGATTAAGTGTTTGTAAAACTTTAAAAAAATACTTATTAACTTTATGCTTATAGCACAGCTCTTTGCAAGATTCGTATGCCAGCCACCAGATGGCTCTGTCGTTGCCCTGTAGTCTCCCGTGGCGGACGCTTGATGTCTCTACTATAGCCGTCATGTAGTTTCCCGTGGCAGCCACCAGATGGCTCTGTCGTCGCTCTATAGTTTCCCGTGACAGCCACCAGATGGCTCTACTATAAATGTCCTGTAGTTTCCCGTGGCAGCCACCAGACAACTCTGCTACAGCTGTCCTGTAGTTTCCCGAAGGGGACGCTAGATGACTCTACTACAACTATCCTGTAGTTGTCCGTGGCGGACCCTAGATGGCGCTGTTTAGATGGCTACCTTATCGATTGTGTTGTGTATCGGAGTTTCTGCGATGTCACAATAGAAATGATCAAATCCGCGCAAGAATTAAGTCACCGACGTAGCCTAAAAAATCGCCCGACTCAAGTGGCAGTGGGCAGGGTACATCACTCGTAGAACTGATGGCAAATGGGGCCAAGTTTCTCGAGTGGCGTCCATGGACCGGAAGATGCAGTGTAGGTAGGCCTCCAACAAGATGGAGCGACGACTTCTTTAAGGTTGAGGGACCGCGTTGGATACGAATGGCGCAGAAGCGGTCTGTTTAAAGTTGTATGTTCAGCAGTGGGTGGACGTTTTTCGACTGAAATGATGATAAATGCAATCCCACCAGTGTTCTTGTAGGTGTAAACTAGACTTAACGATAGTTTAGACACGCCGTTGTCCGAGTATTTACTTACAGGAACTTCTCGCCGCAGTGGTCGCACTTGAAGGTTTTCCCCGCGTGAAACTCCGCGTGCATTACTGCGCAATACCTAAAACATGAAAATTAATGACTAATTTGTACAGTCAACCAATTTGATTCCTAGGTCACTACCTTTAGTCGCTGAGTACCAAAAACGCAGTCTGTCAATTCCGCGTTAGGCCGGAATGTCATTTAAAATAAGCGTTATGACTAAGTATGTTTTTGTCTTTCCGGTGCATTCGACACTAAACTGAAAATACACCAATACCTACTCAACCTAATATGACCCAATAGCTAAAAAACCGGCCAAGAGCGTGTCGCCCAAGATAGGGTTCCGTAGCCATTACGAAAAAATCAAGTAATATTTTTCTAAGGATTTCGTATGTGTACGGAATCTTCCAAGTTAGGTATCGTCAATACTTTGAAAAAAGCTCATGTCTCAAAATCGTTAATCTGGCAAAATGAACTTTATTAAGCGCATATTAAGGTTCAGTTTTGTTTACATGCTGATTTGAGATACGAGTTTTTCAAAGTAGTGACGGTATGTTTAATACCTTAGGCTACTATTTACTCTTAAACTACAAATAATTCCCAAGCAATCTTAGCCGCTATAATTTTCCTTGTAAATTTTTTACTACCATTTTGAATTTTTTCAAATTTTTCCACCCAACAGTTTAGATTTTAGAGGGGGGGGGGACGGTCGATTTTAAGAGGGTTTATACCTGCTGAGCTGGCAACGTTGCATTTTTGTTAGTTTTTCTCGATTATTCCATAAAAATTGAATGAATATTAAAAATGTTTTGAATACAAATTGTTCAACTTATATATTAGAACAATTTGTATTCAAAACATTTTTAATTTTCATTCAATTTTTATGGAATAATCGAGAAAAACTATTTTCTCGATTATTCCATAAAATTGAATGAATATTAAAAATGTTTTGAATACAAATTGTTCAACTTATATATTAGAACAATTTGTATTCAAAACATTTTTAATTTTCATTCAATTTTTATGGAATAATCGAGATAAACTAACAAAAATGCAACGTTGCCAGCTCAGCAGGTATAAACCCTCTTAATGAAATTTTTTACTTTAAAGTTGAATATTTCGCAAACAAATCACTGAATTCAAAAATCATGTAAGCAACCCCTCAATGGTTTTAAAAGACCTATCCAACGATACCCCACACTATAGGGTTATCGAGAAAAAAAAATTACCCCCACTTTACGTCTATGGGAGGTACCCTAAAAAAAATTTTTTTAGTTTTTTTATTTAACCACTTTGTCGGCGTGACTAATATATATATTCATGCCAAATTACAGTTTTCTAGTACTAACAGTCTCTGAGCTTAGCCGCGGACAGACAGACAGACGGACAGACATGGCGAAACTATAAGGGTTCCTAGTTGACTACGGAACCCTAAAAAAACCATTCTCATAACGAATTAATCCCAAATTAACTTATTACCAAAATGAACCGTTCTCGATTTGCGGTTTTCTCAATATGAGTCAATTTCAAATGGATCGGAGCTCATAAAAGCCGATACACAGAAGGCTCCATTCCCAAAATACCCTAAATTTGAAATTGCAGAACACCCGATTCCCGTAATGATTGATTCACAAAACGGCCTGTTCCCAAAATACACTAAATTCTCGATTGTCATACTTTAAGTGACCAATGTTAAGATAGCTTCTGTAGTGGCAGTTATGTTTACACGAGGTTTTATTCAATTAAAAAGGCTTTGGTATGACAATCGAGAATTTAGTGTATTTTGGAAACAGGCCGTTTTGTGAATCAATCATTATGGGGATCGGGTGTTCTGCAACTTAAAATTTAGGGTATTTTGGGAATGGAGCCTTCTGTGTATCGGCTTTTATGAACTCGAATCCATTTGATTTTGATATTGAGAAAACTGCAAATCGAGAACGGTTCATTTTGGTAATAAGTTAATTTGGGTTTCATTCGTTATGAGAATAGTTTTTGTTAGCTATTGGGTCGTATTGAGTATTGGTGTATTTTGAGTTTAGTGTCGAATGCACCGGAAAGGTTTTTGTCTATTTCGCAAAAGAGCCCTTTGCCGCCAACTTAAATAAAATAAATAAATAAATAAATATTAGGGGACAATCTTACACAAATCGACCTAGTCCCAAACTAAGCAAAGCTTGTACTATGGGTACTAGACGACGATAAACATACTTATATAGATAAATAAATACTTAAATACATAGAAAACATCCATAACTCAGAAACAAATATTCGTGCTCATCACACAAATAAATGCACTTACCGGGATTTGAACCCAGGACCTCTTGCTTCGTAGGCAGGTTCACTACCAACTAGGCTAAAGCGGTCGTTACACTTGCAGTTAACTTGCAGAATAAACGTTTTGATTTTTTTATTTTTGATGAATAGTACAGGCGAGCCCAAAGGTGATTGATGAAGGTGATTGAGGTTGATTGTAGAAGGTGATTTATTCATTTTTATTTTCTCACTTGCTATTGATAGTCTCGTCGCACCGGAGGCAGACGAACTTGAGTTGATGGTTGTCCCGCATGTGGTCACGTAGCCCGGCTGGCCTGAAGAAGCGCTTCTGGCACAGCCGGCACACGTTGCCCCGCGCCTACAAGAAGCGGTCTCAATGTATGAGGGACGGCCTTCTTAAACCTTCTTAAATCTTAAATCGTCCATAGTGCCATTTCGTCAACCTACAACGCCTAGATCGTCACCTTTCTAAGTCGTCCACTTTCTTTTATCGACCACAGCACAGAATCTATCTATCTATACATCTATACATATAATAAATCTGTAACAAGTCGGTGTCTGTACATTGAAGATATTTGAGAAAAACTGTCACTAGAGGGCTATTTATTAGCGCAACAGAACCCAAAACAATGATTTTCAGAATTATTGTCTGTTTGTCTGTTTATCTGTGCGTTTGTGCGCGCTAATCTCAGAAACGGCTTAACCTAGACGGATGCGGTTTTCACTGATATGTTGGTATTTTCTTGGATTAACATTTAGTGTTTGTTTCATTTGAATCGGTTGACAAATAAGAATGATACGATACTTTCAGTGTTAGATAGCCCATTTATCGAGGAAGGCTATAGGCTATATTCATCACGCTGGGAGTACGGTGGTGAATGTGAACGCGGGTGTGCGAGGGGGGCGGGTTGGGAGGGGTCAGCACTGTAGTCGCAATAAGACTGTTGACGAGTTGGTACTGTGGCCCACGTAGGAAAGCGGACAAGTTAGGAAAATGACGATAAGTATAGCAATGTTGGCGAATCAGAACAGTACACCCTTTGATCAATTATAACTGAAGATACACATTGCCGAACAAAATCCCCTTCAAAAAATGTCCGCACTTTTTTATTTGTTTGCATAACAATTAAAATCATCACCTACACAGAAATTTGAACCTAGTCTTCATTACAGTCGAATTTCGGTTGACACTTGACAGCTAAACTTGACAATTTCACGCAACGTACTGAGAAAAAAGAAGGCCACTTTTATCAAAGTGGCGCTCATTTGGCTCGGACATTTTCGGGCGCGCGACTTGGATCTACAGTTATAATTGGGATGCACCAAAAAAAATAACCTATAGTTTTTATATTTTTTTTGGAAAGAATAGGATATTTTAAGACACCATTTTCATCGATTTTGAATTTGGTTGAGTATTTAATTTTTTATATTTTTTTTTAGAAATACGTTGGATGACGTCACAGTGAGAGAGCCACGTTCCATAGCCTAGAAAAATTCAAGTCGTACATAACATAATCTGTGGCACTACCACGGCACTACTGAGACCCTACTACGAAGTGCATAATTCGAACTTCGTTTCATGCCGTCCCGCTCACGCTAATTATGATTTGACACGAGAGTGAGAGGGATGATACGATACGAACTTCGAATTTTGTAGTAGTGCCCCTGATTTGTCTTGTCACTGTCAATATTACAAGCACGGCTTAGGGTCCTAAATGAACCATGACAAAATAGTTTTATTTATTTATCTTCTTTTAGCTTCGATTATTCCTGTTTGTTTAATGGTGTGATAGTAAATAGATATTTTTTATTAAAATCTGATATTTAATTTCTTTCATATTTACTTGTAACGTAGTAATTTAATAATTAAATTTGTAAAAATACATTGCGAGTATTGTATACATTTCGGACTTTATGATAAATGACAACTGTTTAAAGCCAGGTGTGCATCATGTGATTAAAGTTCTGTCTTTGTCACTCTTTGCTATTATAAGCAGGACAGCAACATTTCAAACTGTCAATTTGCTTTAGAGTGTAGACCTGCTTTATATCTGCCTTTGTGACGATTCACTGCAGGGGTCAAATGAAGGTCATTACTTAAATTTTCTTTATTTAATTCAGATTATCATATTTTTGGAATCTGATTTCTGAAAACGCTTCACAAAGCCTATTTCTCCAAACGGTTTTCGATTTATTATACGTTGCCAAAAATTGGGACATCCCAATTGATCAAAGAGTACACCATATGACAATGAGGATAGTTTAAGAAGGTGGCGAAATGGGACTGTGGATGAAGACATCCTGAGCCTGAGGAACCACCAGTGATCGGTAGAGACTATACAAATCTAAGCCGTTTTGAATAATTTGAATTAAGTACTAAGGAAAACATAGAGATACTGCACACACCAGTGAATAAATTCTAGCCCTCCCATTCTGAGAGTAGACCTGTGCCCTGCAGTGGGATGTATACACGGTGATTTTTAATCGGTGATCAGGAGTCGAAAAATATTAATCCTTGGCCAAAATGGATTTTAATAGACGAGCTCTGAAAGCAATGAAGTATCTGTTTAATTAAAAATGTTGTAACTTCCTCTATCCACCAACTGCATGGTCATCCTACGTTTGTTGAAGTTAAGTTTCGTCAAGTGTCATCGCTTTGGCGGGGCATTTGGCAGGTCTTGCGTCAAAGTTTGCTTAAGGTGGAACGGCACGCTTGTACGATCATCTCCCTGACTTTGTTCCCCGCCCAGCAAGTTTTAGGACCACGCTCTCCTTTGTGAACACTAACTTTATCGACGTCTTAACAAGATTTATTACGCATTTTAACATCAAGCTATAATAACCTCTCTTATCATCCCACTAAGTATATGTGCTCTTTGTCCTAACCGGTTTAAGAATGCTTTAAGTATGTGTAGTAAAATTGACAATTTTTGTTGTTGTTGTAGGTATCCTGAACTAACCCTACCCTACCGGTCATTTGACATCACAGCGCCTGACAACTTGAGTAATCCATGGAGTAATCTATAAACATCTGTAGCTCTCAACCTTGACGCTGGCAAAATTGGCTAAGTAAAGTTTTTTGAAGAGGTGCTAAATATATTTTTTTTCGACAGTAGTCTTTCTTCTAGACCAAGAAACTGCAGCTGTTTTATTTTTATCTCCTATTGTTTACTGGAAATATTTTTTTAAGTATTCGAGATGACATTTGTGAGATTTAATGGCTGACAAGCGGTTCGTGCTCAGTACTTAGCAGAAATAGAAAAAAAAACGAAGTCAATTGTCAATGTCAAATGAAATCTAACCGTTTGCGTTTCGTTTACTATGCATTGTCCAAAAAGCAGTTCCAAAATAATGATCAAAAATATTCAATCGTGATTCAATTATCGTGCATAAGACGTGGAGAAATGCGGTAAAATTGTAAATCCGGATTTTGTGCGGAGGTTGTTAAAAATAGTCCAAAAATCACACCAAAACGCAAAGCAAACGAAACGCAAACGGTTTGACATGGACAAAAGTGACAGATGACTTATTTTTTTTTCTGTTTCTACTAAGTACTGAGCACGAACCGCTTATCAGCCATTAAATCTCACAAATGTCAACTCGAACACTTAAAAAAATATTTCCAGTAAACAATAGGAGATAAAAATAAAACAGCTGCAGTTTCTCGATCTTCAGAACGCCGACTGTCGAAAAAAAATATAATTAGCACCTCTTAAAAAAACTTTACTTAGCCAATTGTCCAGTTGGACAAGCGCCATAAAAAAAAATAAAAAAAAAAACGGCACGCTCTAGGCGCGAAATTCAAACTTTTTACAGGTTTTAATTTATTTTGGGTAAACGGTTGTAACTGTTTATCTTCATATGGTACTTGCGCTTGTAAAACAGTGTTCTTTATATTATTGTGTAAAGCTTTTTAAGAATAAAACTGTTAGCTTGATATAAAAGTTGCCAATCATAGAAATTCGGACTTTCAACGTTTTGACAACTTTTATTTCAAGCTAATAGTTTTATTCTTAAAAAACTTTACACAATAATATAAAGAACACTGTTTTACAAGCGCAAGTACCATATGCAGTTAAACAATTACACCGTTTACCCACAAATAAATTAAAAACTGTAAAAAGTTTGAATTTCGCGCCTAGAGCGTGCGCTTCCACCTTAAGAAACTGACATGTCAAAGAGGTTTTAAGCTCATAGACTAAACCATTTGTAGGGTGACAATGATTTTAATTAAAAAGTGATTTTCCAAATAATCATTATTTAAAAAAATGGACGTTTATTTTCATATAGCTGCGGCTTAAACGTGATCGCCACCGAATACTGATCTAGGAAAATTGGTTCCTAATCACCGATTAAAAATCATTGTGTATAGGCTGCTTGATACAAAGTCATATATTTTATTAAAACCTTATGATAAATAAATTCTGTGTGGCTAGACAAGTGGTTAAACTCTATTTTTGTATGATGAATTAAAAATAAATAATTAACACTGAAAATAATTTACTTTAAAGTTTTAAACCGTAAAAACGATATTGAATGTTAGGATGGTAAAGGAATTTCTTAGTTGACTATATTTTAAGCACAGATACGTCAAAACTTACCGGGTCATGAAGCTTCATATGGTTATCATAAGTATTCTGTGAAAGGAATCCTTTAAAGCACGATTCACATTTAAACGCAGAGTATTTATAATTATCTGAATCCTTCCTTGCTTCCATCTCTTTAACCATATCCTCCTCAGATACTGATACAATCTTAAAATTATATTTCTCTTCAAATTCTTTGAAACCTTGCTCTTTGCAAAATGGTTTTAATCTCCACGCTTGCCCTTTCTTCTCTGTCTGTTTTTTCTCAGTCTTGTTTTTTACTAACTTTTTACAACGTTTTACACCCATATTCACAGTTTTATCACTACGCTCAGTTAAATTTATCTCTGGAAATTTCCTTTTACAACTTTTTACATCTTTTTTAATAGTCCTATCATTATTCTCTATTACATTTCCCTGTGAAGCACTCACATCCTGTTTAACAGTATGATCAATACTCTCTTCTATATTTACTTTGGGAGTATTCTGTGGCACTTCATCTTCAAGCTCTGTCTGAACTATTTTTGGTTTAACATCAAAATGTGTATCAATATCATCATCATCATCATTATTATAAGTTACATTTGTATAAAAATCCTTAATATCACTGTCAATGTTGTTCTCTATTAGAAATATATCTAAATTTTTTTCTTTCTGTATGTCCTCATGCTTGAATACTTTCACATCACTGCTGTAGTCTTGGGAAAATGTGTGGGCCAGATTGTGCAATTTCCTGTTGATACTTCTTATGTAGCTTGTTGTGATCTATAACATTCAAATTGACTTTGACATCGCTAATAACTGGTTTTGGCTAAAATAAAATTTGTTAGTTCAATTTTCTTTTGTACTATACCGAGTTGCCCATATAGATTCAATATAACTAAAAGAAAGACATAGAGTCAAACCAAGCTAACTCTGCAGAGAATAATAATGGTAACACTGTAAATCTACGCACATTATGTACGTGATCTGACGTTAAAATACAGTGTTACCATTATTATTCTCTGCAGAGTTAGCTTGGTTTGACTTTACAAAGATCTGTCCTAAGGAACCATGTCATCGATTTTGGTGACAAGAAACTGCATTCACAGAAAAAAAAACTCTTTCAAGAAAGGGACTTCTTTAAAGACAGTTTTTTAATTATTTTTATTAGTTGTGCCAGATTAAGCGCTCAGGGAACCTGTCCCATACAGACAGCTACAACTTTTTAAAATTTAAAACGGACCAGTTAGATCTTTATCTCACCTAATGGTTTTCATTTTACTCAATATGTTTTAAGCTTACGTGATTTTCACTCACTCAATGTCAATATATTGCTATCAAGTGCAGGTGCGGAATCAAGTGTGGATAGTTCAAAAGACTTGCTTGGCTAAGCAAATGTGATACCCTACTCTTCAGTCAACTTGTGACCATGGCCACTGAAATGTGGTTGAAACGTTGTGATAATTATTACTTGTTTCATTTAGCATGATAAGTCACATGTCTCCTCATAATGTTGTGGCGTTGACAATAGCAAAATACGCCTTGTTTAGACAGAAATGGTGAAAGCCAAAGAAAAAAAACTCATGTGTCGTAATAGTGACATAGCTCAATAGCTACTCACCGAATGCTGATGATGGAGTGCATCCTTGAGCAACTGCTCGGCCCTCCGGCAGCGCGCACGCAGCCCGCAGCTCCTAAGCAGCAGTGCGCGGCAGAACACGCACAGATGTTGGGGCAACCCATCACATGCAAATAGCTGCAACATCCATTGGTTGTATCAAAGTGCAATCATCTTTGTTACAGTACTACAGTTAAGAGTATTATTTAAAAATTAATTAATATTTAAACCATAAAATTCAATAAATAAAACCGGTGAAGTGCTAATCGGGTTGTACAGGAAGGGTTAAAAGGATCCCATTTTCACACTTTGATTAAGGAACCCTAAAAGTCAGAAAGTAAAATATCTGAAGTTGTATAAATATACAGTTGGATAGAACAATCTGTAATTACTAAACTAAACGGGACATACCACGCAATAAATATTTATTTATTTACCTCGAGGTGTTAACTCGTGACCACGGTTGCTGCAATGTGGCCGAAACGTCAAGGTAAATAAATAAATATTTATTGCGTGATAAGTCCCGTTTAGTTTAGTAATCGTCAATGAGAAAAAAAAAAGAAGATATTTTGTTATCCGCAACAAGCTTCGTCATAGCAACAGATTGAGATCCGCAACAGGCTTCGTCAGCTAAACAAAAATATAAAATCCGCTACAAGCTTCGTCATATTACTTAAACCCAAGCATTCAAACCTGATTCAAACCCGGGCCAAACGTCCCAAAAACACTTGCCGCTTTTTTTTGCTTGTTTTAGTAATTATGTTTACATTTTGCTAAAATTGCCAATAATGACGAGAAAGCTAAATTATCAACGCCAAATAATATTATTAGGAAGTAAATAACGCACCGTGGTACCCATTACATCCACAAATACTTGGCTCAGGCCCCATTCTCGAATTTTAAACAACTTTACATCGCTCGCGAGGCAAATCCGACAAGCCAGCAAGCTGTCCGAACAATTTTCCTCCTTTACCAATGTAGAAGCAGAAGCCATGAATCTTTGAAGTTTAACTAACTAAATATAATTTTTAATCACAACTTTCTTGAAAATAATCTCGGACAAGAATAATCAAAATATGAAAATAATATGACATTTCATCGGTTTTTATAAATGAGCTACAGAAAGGCTTAAGAAAATCAACCCATGCTGCCTTAATAATATATCCGAACGAAATGTCAGATAAAAGTCACTCAAAGTGCATTTGGTAGAAATTGAAAATGAAAGTGGCAACTCTGTTGAGAAAAACGTCACGTACTATCGTATTATAAACAGAATTAAAAAAAGCTAAGAAAAGAAAAGACAGACGCTGAACGTTACGAGTGCGCTGAATTCTTAGATTATTTATAAATAATCTAAGGCTGAATTATATTAAAATTCTCATTAAAAGACAAGATTATCATGAAAGTTGTACCCACAATATAGTGCACTAAAGTCCTTTTTGTGAGGTTCACTCACGTACGCAGTTTTTAACTTATTTTCTACTTTTTGTACTGACTTGTAAGAATTATTTACTATTTGTTGTGTAGTGATAAAATTATGTCGGTGGAGATCGTGCGTGTGAAAGAGGAACCAAAGTGGGAAGAAGAGTGCGAAAGCGAGGCAGCACGGGAGCCCTATTACACTGAAGTTAACGTCAAAGTTGAAGACACTCGCCACAATGTAAAAATCGAGGTGGAATTGGAGTCCGAACTGATCCTACCGCAAGACACAGTGTGTTCCAATCAAGGTAATTTTCTCAAGTCTTATCTGATCTACTATCAATTTTGTGAATTTATGTTAGCCAACTTGTACAGAATGATTAATGTTAAGGTATTTGTATCGATTTCTTCTGTATGATGGCTCGCATATTGGTTAGTCTGTTTTTAACTATATCTTTCAAAACAAGGACTCCAAACACAGGACATAAAGCTTAAATTGTAGCTGTTAAATTTTACATTATAAACTTTTTTTCAACATTATGATTTTTTTTAATCCAAGAAGAACTTTATTTAATTATATAATTATTATCCAAAAAGTGATTTATCAAAATTGCAATAAAATAATTTTTCAATGTTTTTTTTATATAGTCTGCCAATATTTATATATAGATGACATATGCGCCACACATGTGACCACAGACAATGAATTATGCGTGAGCCTGGCTGTTTTTCATCTCACCAGATGTAGAAGGCAAAAGCCCATCATTTGGTTGAGAATTTATTCAGAATTCAGATAATTGATTGAATCAGGCGTTACTTTGCGGAGGTTGATATTAACACTTTAACTGTCCGTGCATTACATGTAATGCACCGTCAAACTAGCCCTGCCACGTCTATGTGACATCAGAAATGGATGATTCTATACATTTGTGCATTACATATAATGCACGGACGTATCACCGCATGACAGTGGCGAAAGCGAGGGACAGGTAGAGTGTTCATAGACTGAAAAAAAGGTAAAGGAACAAAACTTTCGGTTCCATTTCAGACCCATTAAAGCAAGAAGCCCCTAAAGATGTTAAGCTGGAGCCAACAACTGGTACCAAAGCAGTTAACTTTCCAATGGGCCCTACGGAGATGTGTCCTGAGCAAAACTTGGTCTCCGGAGGCAGCCTACAGAGTCAGTTGGGGCACACCTACAGCGTCAAGCTTGAACGTATGACACCTGATGTCGAGGATAATAAGGACTCCCACAATGATGACAAAAATGCTGTGCATAAAATAGATTTTAGTCGCGCGGATAACACAAAACATCAAGGTACACTAGATTTCAAACAGAACTTAGTTAAAGCTAAAGAAGAAATTAATTCAAAAACAGTATTACCTAAGATAACTAAAAAACCGAGAAACTATGACAAGGAAGTAAACATTTTCACATGTGATTACTGCAACACAAACTTTAAGCATAAAAGTTTTTTAGTAGACCACATAAGAATGCACACGGGTGCTAAGCCTTATTCTTGCAAAGTGTGCAAGAAAACGTTCATTACATACAGTAGTTTGAAACGGCATTCACACGTTGTTCACCAGACTATATTAAAACAACATACACACGTTCACACGGGTGGGAAAGCGCATTCATGCCACATCTGTTTCAAACAGTTCACACGCAAGCATCATTTAATCGATCATATGCTCATTCACACGAAAGACAAATCAGAATGCTGCCCCGTATGTAACAAACAGTTCTCGCGTAAGTCTACGTTAGTGAATCATATGCGTATACACAAAGGCGAGAAACCATTCAGATGCGAAGTGTGCAATAACTGTTTCCGGCGAGAGAACGATTTGAAACTGCACACACTCGTTCACACAGGGCAGAAATCGCACGCGTGCAAAGTCTGCCAGAAAGTGTTCTCCAGAACCGGGACTTTAGCGGCCCATATGCGTGTCCACACAGGCGAGAAACCTCACACGTGCCCAGTTTGCCAAAGGCAGTTTTCACACAACGACAGTTTAAACAAGCATGTGGAAATCCACTCGAGGTTAAAGCCGTTTTCATGTGACGTGTGCTTCAAAACCTTTCGACGGCAGTCCTACTTAGCTTTACACAAACGCTTGCACACGGGAGACAGGCCGCACGCTTGTGAAGTCTGCAACAAGACATTCATACAGAAATGCAACTTAGCTGCGCATGTTTTGATCCACAAAGGGGAGAAACCTCACTCTTGTCCAGTATGTGAGAAGCGATTCACTCAGAAAGATACTTTAACCAAGCATATGTTGATTCACACGGGTAAGAAAGAGTTTGCGTGTGAAATTTGTAACAGGCAGTTTAGGATCAAGTGTCATCTTGTTGAACACAGACTCACGCACACGGGTGAGAAACCGCATAGTTGCAATATTTGCCATAAACGTTTTTCTCAGAAGGGTAGCTTGAACAAGCATATACGTATACATACTGGGCCGTTTGCGTGTGTGATATGCAAGAAGCAGTTTAAAGATCGCTCTAATTTGATTCAGCATGAATGCCTCCATACTGGCGCGAGGCCGCACTCTTGTGAAATTTGTAATAAGACTTTTTCTAATAAATCTAACGTGACTAAACATATGCGGCGAGTGCATGCCGACAGAGAAGAATTCGCTACATGAAATAGGCAGGTAATAGTAACATTACTAAGGGACATGCAGGATGTCACAAAACTCGGTGATAACCTGGTACCGCAAGAGAGACCAAGGTATGATAGTTCGGGAAAAAATAAGAAAAAAAAACAACGAAAGAAAGAGGTTGATAAGTGGTGATTGTTTACGAAAATACTATTTGAAATCATCTTACGTGCGGTGCAACGTCATCGGCACTAAAAGTTCGAGCCCTGATTATGTGACTATACTGCTGTGCTAACACGAAAAGCGGTATCTCAAAGTCAAAGTCAAAATGATTTAATGCATATCACATTACAGGCATAAGCTGGAATAATAGACTAGGTATACATGTGACGCCCCGTAAGGCAATTTCAATTTCAATTTTTGGCAATTTTTTTTCGCAATGAAAGCTAGTTTCGAGAAAATCAAAGTTTTATAAAAATAGTTCCCTCTTAGGGAGAAGCCATACGAGCATAATTTTGTGAGTCGTGAGCGGCAGAATTTCGGTTGCGGCCCATACATTCTCTTATTTAATTTTATAACTCGGTTTTAACCCAAAGCATAAATTTAATTGGGTTTGAGAATTTAATATTTTTTTAACCAATGATTTCCTAACAAAACTTTCTGTTCCATTTCAGATCCATTAAAGCAAGAAGCCCCTAAAGATGTTAAGCTGGAGTCAACAACTGGTACCGAAGCAGTTTACATTCCAATGGGCCCTACGGAGATGTGTCCTGAGCAAAACTTGGTCTCCGGAGGCAGCCTACAGAGTCAGTTGGGGCACACCTACAGCGTCAAGCTTGAACGTATGACACCTAATGACGAGGATAACAAGGACTCCCACAATGATGACAAAAATGCTGTGCATAAAATAGATTTTGGTCGCGCGGATAACACGAAACATCAAGGTACACTAATAGATTTCAAACAGAACTTTGTTAAAGCTAAGGAAGAAATTAATTCAAAAACAGTATTACCTAAGAAAACTAAAAAACCGAGAAACTATGACAAGGAAGTAAACATTTTCACATGTGATTACTGCAACACAAACTTTGTGCATAAAAGTTTTTTAGTAGACCACATAAGAATGCACACGGGTGCTAAGCCTTACTCTTGCAAAGTGTGCAAGAAACCGTTCATTACATACAGTAGTTTGAAGCGGCATTCACGCGTTGTTCACAAGACTATATTAAAACAACATACACACGTTCACACGGGTGAGAAAGCGCATTCATGCCACATCTGTTTCAAACAGTTCACACGCAAGCATCATTTAATCGATCATATGCTCATTCACACGAAAGACAAATCAGAATGCTGCCCCGTATGTAACAAACAGTTCTCGCGTAAGTCTACGTTAGTGAATCATATGCGTATACATACAGGCGAGAAACCATTCAGATGCGAAGTGTGCAATAACTGTTTCAGGCGAGAAAACGATTTGAAACTGCACACACTCGTTCACACAGGGCAGAAATCGCACGCGTGCAAAGTCTGCCAGAAAGTGTTCTCGAGAAGCGGGACTTTAGCGACCCATATGCGTGTCCACACAGGTGAGAAACCTCATACGTGCACAGTTTGCCAAAGGCAGTTTTCACACAAAGATAGTTTGAACAAGCACGTGGAAATCCACTCGGGGTTAAAGCCGTTTTCATGTGACGTGTGCTTCAAAACCTTTCGACGGCAGTCTTACTTAGCTTTACACAAACGCTTGCACACAGGAGATAGGCCGCACGCTTGTGAAGTCTGCAACAAGACATTCACACAGAAAAGCAACTTAGCTGCGCATGTTTTGATCCACAAAGGGGAGAAACCTCACTCTTGTCCAGTGTGTGAGAAGCGATTCACACAAAAAGACACTTTAACCAAGCATATGTTGATTCACACGGGTGAAAAAGAGTTTGCGTGTGAAATTTGTAACAGGCAGTTTAGGATCAAGTGTCATCTTGTTGAACACAGACTCACGCACACGGGTGAGAAACCGCATAGTTGCAATATTTGCCATAAACGTTTTTCTCAGAAGGGTAGCTTGAACAAGCATATACGTATACATACTGGGGAGGAGCCGTTTGCGTGTGAGATATGCAAGAAGCAGTTCAAAGATCGCTCCAATTTGATTCAGCATGAACGCCTCCATACTGGCGCGAGGCCGCACTCTTGTGAAATTTGTAATAAGATGTTTTCTAATAAATCTAACGTGACTAAACATATGCGGCGAGTGCATGCCGACAGAGAAGAATTCGCTACTTGAGTTAGGTAGGTAATAGTAACATAACTAAGGGATATGCAGGATGTCACAAAACTCGGTGATAACCTGGTACCGCAAGAGAGACCAAGTTATTATAGTTCGGGAAAAATAAGAAAAAAAAACAACGAAAGAAAGAAGTTAATAAGTGGTGATTGTTTACGAAAATACTACACTGACGAGCAAAAATAAAGGGTCGGTTACAAAAATGATGATAACTACAAAACCCGCTGTGATAGCTTCTTCGAGTAAAATGAGTTTTTCTTGTTAAGAATAAAACTCTTTACTAAACTCATTTTACTCGAAGAAGCTATCACAGCGGGTTTTGTAGTTATCGTCATTTCTGTAACCGACCCTTTAGTTTTGCTCGTCAGTGTATTTGAAATCATCCTATGTGTGGTGCATAAAATATACAGATATCGACTTACTTATTATTGATATACCTCTAATTATCTTAATAACGCACGCGTTTGGCAGCCGCCGTGACGTGCGACTCGGAGAGGAAGGGTTACGGATTAACCCGAAACAAGTCAAGTTAAAACTCATTTTAAGACGTGAATGATCCGTTTAGGGCCTAAGCACACGGCGTATTTTTAACGCGCCGTCGACGCGCGTTTTCATCGATACAAACGCGCGTCGACGGCGCGTTTTTTAAAAAACGCCGTGTGCTAGGGGCCTTAAGGCTGTTCTAATGGAATGAAAAACGCGCTGTAAACGCGCGTTCCTAAAACGCGCGTCGACGGCGCGTTCAAAAAACGCCGTGTGCTTAGGCCCTTATTGTCACTATGAGTGAGTCTCATGGTAGTTTCATGTTTAAATTAACACGTTCATTATGCGTGCTTCCACTTTGAAGTTGTGAACAGATAGTGAAAGTTGAGACTCCTGAAAAAAGGCTTCATCGCCCCATAATGGGGCCACCCGGGCTAGGAAGGCAATAAAATGGTAAACCAAAGAAGTAATAAAACTAAGAAGGTTAATGTTTAAAGGAAATAAGAACTCTTAAGTACGAGTATATTGATATTATTTACAAAACTGCGAATTCTTGGCGTGGTCTGCGGTGTTGTCTGTTGTGAAAATTCGGGACTTAAGAGGTGACCAAGTTTAATAAATGATCACCAAATATTAGCGAGCAAATCTATGCGCTATTACCACCTAATGCAACTCTAAAAAGTAAAATGCAAACATATGGGTAGGCCCCATTTGTTCCATAGAACTGATATATTTGGTACGATTTTGAACTCTGTTGCTTCACGATTTACAGTTCTATAGAACATGGGCTGGGACCTATCCAAACATATTACCAAGTAAAATTTGCTTTGGGCTTAAAACAACTAAATTTCATAATACCTTATTCACTAATATCCCTAATTTTCAAATTACCATGGGCTCATAATACCTAAAAATACCTAAAATTTCAAATTTTAAGATGAGACAATTTAAATATTAGGTATTTTTAGGTATTATGAGCCCTAGGTAATTTGAAAATTAGGGGTATTAGTGAATAAGGTATTATGAAATTTAGTTGTTTTAAGCCCAAAGCTAAAATTTAATGTTGTGAGATTTAGTCGCATTTAAATTACGATTGTGTTATTTTGACAATAGTGAGGTTTTAGGGGGTTTGTTTTGATGGGTTAGGTTAGTTAAGAGTAGCGTCAGTGCCAGCGTTATGGGGGGACGCGATGGGGCGACGGCCCAGGGCACCAAATTTCAGGGGGCGATCGGTGGGGGTGGGATGCTTCCCCGCCAAACTGGTACTCGATTTTGATTTCCTTAAGAGGGCGCTACAATATTCTTGCTCGGGGTGTCAGTGGTCGTAACGCCGGCACTGAATAGTGTTGCGTATAAATGCCTAAACTATACAATCAGGAACGCTGTCGACTGTTGTAAATGTTTTACAGTGCTTTTGTTGATATTAAAATTTTGGAGTTATTTGGTTTGGCGTCTTGTAATTACCGTTATAAGATATCATCATGCCTATTATGTGATTATTTTTTTTTAACCAACGATACTTAATTATCTGTAAGGTGTAAAGAATTAAAATAATACATATTCTTTTTGTTGTTATAAATTAATTGTGAAAGGGTTTTTTTGGTGATCATTTTACGAAACATTTTATTTTACCCGATAATCATTTATCTAACCGATTAGTACCTAAGTTTCTGGCAAGGTACTTAAGTTACTGTGCGATCTTTGTTTATTTTAAATGTAATAAACTCTGTATAAAATAATTTGTTCCGTTTTATTAATCGAAATATCATTAAATTGAACACGTGGTGTATTTTTTACGCGCAAGCGACGCGTTAACGTGCTTTAAACTAGATTCAGTCGCCTTTATTTGTACTAGTTATTTGGGGAGTTGCTATGCTAGAAAGACGTCTGTTCGTAATTAAAATCGGATGAGTAGTCTCGACGCTACGGTGGAACACAACCACAAACATACATAGACTGCTAAAATC